>JAKGUB010001036.1:0-600000 GCA_026261675.1 Hippocampus mohnikei | reverse complement strand
GTGCCTCAGAGAGACCACACTTGAGCAGAGGTGCAAGCAACGGGTCATCCCAAATGCTCGTATTCCCTCGAGTGCATGGTATCAAGATTCTCTTCTCACTTGGAGAATGTAAATTCCTATTCATTGTCAAAAAACTGTTTACTAACAAACACTACGCTATGGCATCCATCATTGGTCAGACTAGCAGTAAACACCAATGAGCCAAATGACAAAACCCCTGGAAGTCTGAAGATTGTTTTGAAATGAGTGTTGAAATGCAAGCACAAGCCTAGTTTATTTCAAAAGCCACCATAAAATGGTGAAAACGATAAATATGTTTTGATTCATGAAAACGCGATGGACAAAGAAGTATTCGGGCCAGATTTTAAGTTTCCGAATGTTTGAGCGGGTATCACATATTTGAGAACTTTGGTCCACATTTTAGGAGCCTAGGGGAAAAAAGTACATCTTTGCTACGAGCCAATATTTTATTAGTTCCATCTCATCTAATATGTATTTATTTATTTTATACAGAGCCAAGAAGATTGTGGTTCAGGGTACCAGTGTGGCTCATCTTTTAGAGCTTCAGGCCCAGGCCATGAGTCTCAATCTGCCCACTTACCTGGTCCAGGATGCTGGGCTTACTCAGGTGAGCAAAACATGTGGGCGTACGTGCGAGATTGCTGATGATTTTTCAAATCTTTCTTACACACGACTGGGTTCACTGTGAAGATAATCACGAACCCACACTCTCAAAAAAGCTCAACTTGTCTTTGGTTAGGTGGCATCTGGTTCCCGCACTGTCCTGGCTGTCATGGGTGAGGAGGAAATAGTGAACAATGTCACTGGCAGTTTGAAGCTGCTTTGATGGGCTCAAGACCACATCAGGAAATAAAGCATCTGCGATGCTCGAAAGGATCAAGTCGAGCGCCCCATTTTGCAAGCAAGTGTGTAACCTTTAAACACAAACAAGCAGAGTCCCCTGATGTTTGTTTCCTTGAAATCTGTGCAGGTATATATGGCTTGCTTTGCTGAGCATTGTGATCTGAAGATAGGAATGATTAAGTCCTTAACAGTGAACTGTGCTAAAGGTTTTCAGTTTTTGTTTTGCAAGTCTTACTCCCATTCCAAATAATGAAAACTGTCACTACAGTATTTGATTGGGCTTTAAGTTTAAATCGGTTTAGTAATTTTGGTTCATAACAAGTATTGTAGTAAAGATTATTATTAAGGAATGCTGACAAACTCTGCCAGATTCTGTATTTCTGTGCAAACCGGCTAACCACTACTGAAATTTGAAATTGTTTACTGTAATTGCAACCTGTTGTCCCTAAAGCTATCTAAAAAAACAAATTTTCATAAGTATACTTGGCCTGGTTATATTTTGTATTCCTATTATGATAATATGCATGTTTGTTGTCCAATTACTGTTTTATTTTGTAATATGCATATTAAGTTTTCCAATTAAAGAAAATGTTTTCATCATCACTAACGGAATTCATTTTTATGTTAACGTGCATGGACCGGGACCAACTATTCTTTAAGAGAGGCTTGAATATGTAACTCTCTTGCATACTATTTATCCACTAAAAGATGTTTGAAGACAGATGTGTTGTCATGTTGCGAGAGAGCCTGAGCAACGGCGAGAGAGTCCAGGCGACAGCAAGAGAGCCTGAGTGAGCGACGTGCAGAGAGCTTGAGCAAAGGCGAGAGAGCCCGGGTGACTGTGAGAGAGTCTGGGCGACTGTGAAAGTAAGAGAGCCTAAGCAAGAGCGAGCGACGGTGAGATAGCCTGAGCGAGAGACGGCGGGAGAGCGAGTGTGAGAGAGCCTGAGTGAGAGTGAGCGATGGCAAAATGATAATGGACTCCAGTAATACACATTGGACAATATTACAAAGTATACAGTTTATATAGAAGGAAGTTGATGATGTTAAAATAAGTCATACTAAACAAATGGAACACTGCAAACAGTCTGGTTTTAAGTGATGAAACAGACTATCTCGAAGGCCAATGAAAGAGAAACTATTTGGTCATAGTTGATGTGGAGGAAACACCAAGAGAGTGATGGACAGACACCAAAGAAAAAATAAGGGAGCTCTTGAAGAAAAAGCATCAGCTGCAGGAAAAGATCGAGGTGGCGGGAGCACACCGGACTGGGAAACCTGAACCCGGGAGGATCAGGCCTATTTTTGTTAACTTTGAAAAATATATAGGTAAAACAGGGATAAAAAAAACTATGTTAGATAAAATAACAGATATAATGTCGGTAGCAAATTAGCAAAATAATTTCCAGAGTCAAGAAATAAGGAGGAAATAGATAAATATATGAAGAACAATTCCTCCACTATGTTCCTTTGCACTGTAAATGATATAGAAATATTCTATATTGTCAAAACTAAAACGTCTGCTGACTGTTTTAATATTAATATGGCATTAATCAAAAGTATAGCTGCCTGGTAGTCCAATGGTTAGTGCGTCAACCTAACAATGCAGAGGTCGTGGGTTTGATCCCGGTTCCAGCTTTCCTGTGTGGATTTTGCATGTTCCCCCCATGCCTGCATGGGTTTTCTCCGGGTCCTCCAGTTCCCTCCCACATTCCAAAAACATACATGGTAGGCTGACTGAGCACTCTCAATTGTCCCTAGGTGTAGTTGTGGGCACGGATAGTTGTTTGTCTCTGTGTGCCCTGCGATTGGCTGGCAACCGGTTTACAGCCTAAAGACAGCTGGGATAGGCTCCGGTGCACCCCGCAATCCTTGTGAGGATAAAGCGGTTCAGAAAATGGATGGATAAATATTATTAAAAACATGTGTAACCTGTCACATATATATTTAACCTGTCTTTCAAAACTGGTGTTTTCCCATCACAAATGAAAACAGCAAAAGTTATGCCGATTGACAAGAGTGGAGAGAAACATTTATTTACAAATGACCTATATCTTTACTACCACGATACTCAAAAATTCTTGAAAATCTATTTGCACACCGACTTGACACATCACCGGCATGTTGCAAAACCTAATCTTTTTCACGAAAATCAGTACGGTTTCAGAGAGGAAAGAACATCTCTGGCAGGTGTCGAAGAAATGGCAACAAAAACAAGTACCAGGATAGATTTTTTTTCAAAAGAATTTACTGTTGGTGTTTTCATAAACCTAAAAAAATGATTTTGACATAAATGGATGAAAAGCTATTTCGATGGCTGATATCAATATGTGCATCCATCCATTCATTTTCTGATTTATTTCTCCTCAAAAGGGTCACGGGCGTGCTTGAGCCTATTCCAGCTGCCTTCGGGCAATAGGCGGGGCCCTGAACGAGTTGCCAGCCAACACGATGTGTGTGTGTGTGTGTGTGTGTGTGTGTGTGTGTGTGTGTGTGTGTGTGTGTGTGTGTGTGTGTGTGTGTGTGTGTGTGTGTGTGTGTGTGTGTGTGTGTGTGTGCGTGTGTTTGCGTGTGTGTGCGTGCACCCACACAGGCATGGGAGGAACATGTAAACTCCATGCAGGAAGGTTAGGGCCACATTCGAAGCCACGACCTCTGCAATATGAAACAGATAACCAGTCTACACCATGACTCCTAATTCTTAAAATATCGACAAATTTTAAGTATTGTTTTGTTCCATTATTCCGGCTCTTTCCAGTGGGATTGGTCTTGCTGGAAACAAAGAAAAAAAGTTTCATTTTGTTGTCAAGTCTCTACAATATTAGCCATCTCTGTAAGGTGGGACCCAGCACCGCTCAAGACACAACTGTTATGTTTCTATCTGGGTACATTTGGTTTTGTTCCCTCATGTGCCATCTGTTCTCGCATATTTGACAATAAAAATGACATTGACCCTTGACAATATCATTCACATCCATGCATTCATCATATTGTATCATTCATGTGTTTCAAGAATGTGAAAATCATGTGAATGAGGATGCTTGTGGGCTTCGTCTTCACAAATTTTTATTTAAAAAAATAAGATGCTCCAGTGTTTTAAATTTCAATCTGTTGCGTTTCTTGCATGCTATTTCCCCTGCTGTGGAGAACACACACACACAATGGAATAAGACGTGTCAAAAATCCGAGAGGCATTTGGTGAGACAAGGAGATTTTAATAAATACCTTATTCTCCACAAGGAGATCAAAATGGCTCTACACGTCGGACTATTTGCGTTTGTCCGGAAGCTGCTCCATAATATGCACGTACTGTAGCAACGTCACTGGAGTGAAGCGCGTCTCAGCAGTCGATAGTCCGCTGCTCTGTGCTGTGCGCACTTGAGCGCGAGCACGTCCTCACGGCGCCGACTCAACCCACGCCACATATTATTAAAGAAGCTTTGAACGACTACAACAGCTAAGCTAGCCTAGCCGATGTAATGATGGTCAGCACTCAGCAGACAAAGTTTACGTTTTATGTGACTTTTAAGACACACCCGACTCAACATGTCAATTAGTTATGACACGCCCGCTTGGCCATCACTGGCTGGTTCATTTTGTTCACAATTAAAAAACGTATACTTTCTACGTATTACTTATACTATACTAATTTTGCTGATTTTTTGTTTTTAATAAATGGGTTTTTTAATGTCTTGAATTTGTAAAAAAATCCAATTTTTATTTTTCAGTTATGAAGGGTTCGGTGAACGTGCATATGAACTGGGTGGGTTCGGTACCTCAAACAAGGTTAAGAACCACTGTAGTAAAGCAAGCTGACGAACAACAGCATCTCTTTTCAAATCAAGTTCGGACTTTACTAAATTTGGAAATGTACATGATGCCATCCAAGATAGATCCACTAGTACGCCCCCCATCCCTCCGCCCCCCACACACACGTGCGCGCCCGCCGCACAATGCAGTATGAGGTCTGCTACTGTGGCAATAAAACAGATTTGCTACGCTCTTGTAGTTTTCACAGTTGTAGAATTGTACAATGTTTATTATTGTACAATTCAACAACTAACCACTAATATCTGAGGTGGTAGAGGAGTAGTTTTAGGAAGCGCCAGTGTGTGTACGTGTGCTTGTGTGTGAGAGCGAGAGAGAGCGAGAGCGAGATCGAGAGAGAGAGCGAGAGAGAGAGAGAGAGCCGGTTCATGGTTCAATTGAGATTTCGTTCTCCGGCAAACCTCCCTTACATTCCTGCCGTGATGATAGCGTTTGAGGCAGATACCGCTACAGTGTGCTTTTTAATAGATCTCTGCGGCTAGGTATCGAGTGGTCCGTACACTGGTACTGGACCATGGACTGGTACATGGTTGCAGACCATTGTAGTATGAGGTCTGTGCCCCAATAGTGGTTTAGCCGAGCAACATCCCTGCTCACAAGTAGGGAAACAGTGAGAAACACAGAGTGAATGACACGTCATTCTTTCGCAGCAGACAATTCACTCAGTGGGTGTGGTCGTTCTGAGTGATACGTGGCGTCAGTTTGCAATGAACCAATCACGAGTCACGCTCGGTCAAGTCCTTCCCCCGCTCGCATGCAGGCTGCGTCATTGGTTATTCTCTGAGGATTTACGAGTGAGTGACAGAAAAGGGCAGTTCCAGCCTTGGCCGGCACTCAAGGGCCGGAGTGAGCTTCGCTGAAATGAGAAATGGCCGAATCACCGCATAACGTGATCTTATACAACGCGTTCATTGAAAAGATACGTCCCTTTGATCGAATCGCCCGCGAACGACACGTAAAACTTCAATGTGACGACCGCTGCCCTCCAAATCAGATAAAAACAATATACCCCCAAAATGGAAAAAAAAGAATCCATGTCAGGAATCCAAATCCATTTAAATACAGATTTCATGTTGGTTTTCCAAGACTTTCATGGGGCAGTTCCTCAGTTTGTTATCGAATCGCCTTCTGTATCCCGACACGACCTTCTTTGTCCTGCGACTTCTTCCCATTCGCTGTCTGATTTTTTCGCCTTGCACTTCAAGCAAATAACGCCCCTTGTGGCTCTATTCGATGAAAAAACCGTCGACGCTTGATTCTCGCAGCCAATTAATGAAACGTTAGGCAGCACTTCCAGCGATTGACACACTAGCACCCAATCACGGGACGGAGTCGGATATCGTCGTTAGCACCACCCAATGGAGAGCCCCTGCACGGTCGCCAGGGAAACCCCATGGCGTGGCTGTGTGTCAGTTTCGCTTGGACCCGCGGTCGATGCCGGCGAGGGGGGATGGGCGCCTCTCGAATGCAAAGATCCGGGGCAGAATCAGAGCCTAGTGACATATACAGCAGTACCCCAATAAAAATAGCAATTGCAAATACACGATTCTTTTTAAATAAATAGATAAGTTCGCCTGGAATATATTGGAGACACCCAATGGATGCAGTGCACTTGGAAATAACAGGGGATTTAACTTTCCCTTTATTTATGGGAGACGCGGAGAAGTTTGTATCCTACCGCTGGAGAGCGAGCTACTTTTAAAGGCAAAGGATACAGGAGACACCGCGGCCGACGGACGGGCCTACTGGTTTGATTGGAGTTGATGTTGGGCTACTCAAAGGAATTCTATGAATTCGCCTCGCTTGTGCAAGTTTACTATGCATCTTTAGGTGAGTGACTATTTTTTATGCTAGTTAGTAACATTATAATTAGTTGGGTGAGACAGTGACAATGTAGCAGACACATTATCAAGATATTCTTGGCACAGCTAATAAGCTAACTAACTTAGCTAGCTTATCATTTAGCATCTACTTAAGTTTATCAAAAGTACTTAGATATCGTCCTCTGTCTTTACTATTTCGTGGTTGTGCAGGTGACCTGGATGTCCCTCAAGCATTAGTAAATCCGTTAAGGTCATGGTTTATGACTGGACTTCACGGCTTCGTTATGAGCTCCTCGTGTTGTTTTTTTTCAAATACCGATCTTTTCAACAGACCCACAGTATGATCTAATATCATGCTTTCCGTCGTGTGTGTGTGTGTGCACACATACACATATTATATATATATATATATATATATATATATATATATATATATATATATATATATATATATATATATATATATATATATATACACACACACACATACATATGTACATACACACGTTTGTCAAGCAAGCATGAGAGCCCACCCCGCTAACGCTTAATTAATTTCAGTGACTGTAATGGCCAACAAAACCCCGGGTAATGTATCCCAAATTAAACTTGAGTCATTCGCTGTGTTAAATATTAAGCCTTGCAATCAAATTCTGAGATTCAAGACGCGTTCATTTGTACATAGATCTCTGGTTCAAGTATCGTACACATTTGTTAGATCCCAGACATTCGTTTAAGCGTTATGGCAGCAAAGCGAGAAGGGCCCACTCCGAGTTTTCCTCTTACATCCACGATGCAGTTAGCATGTACGTGGATCGTGTTAGCTAAAGCGGTCAGCTACCGTGTAGTTGACGTTAGTTTACAAAACAGTCTTACATTGACGTCGTCATTCCTGCAAACCTTTTCGGTGATTTAAAGCCACGATTGTTGTGATTTTACGATACATATTTATGTGTTTTCGGTGTTTTGATAACGTGTATCTTTGGCTACAGTCGTAACTTCTCTCGGGCGTGTGAATCCGACTCAAAGCTCGGTTGTTGTTATTTTCCCTCTATTTGTACCCCCCCCCCCCCCCCACACACACACACACACACCGTCCCCCCGCGTGTGTGCAGTCAACTGAACAGATCCGCTTGGTTGGTGACTTGCTGTTCTCCTCCCCCATCTACCAACTCCCAGTCTCGGTGGGGGTGAAGAGAAATGGGTGGTATTTTCGAGGGGGGCTCTTGTTTCCTGTTTTAGACTCCTTTTTGTTTTCATACCAAAGTGTCAGTATCGATGGGGAAATTAAACGTTTCAATCAAGCTTCGACAAACTGAAAACAGATGGATATTTATTGTCTTGCCATCAACATGTTTAAAAAATAAAATAAAAGTAGAGTTCAGGTGATTTCCTGGGATAGAATCGGAACGTTCTGGACACTATTTTCAGTAGTCAGTGTGTCCTAATCTGTACAGGAAAGAAAATGCAACTTAACTGTCAGCGGTTTACCATTTAAACATAATTTCTCTGCTAAATGGCTCCCTGTGTGTGCACTAGTGACTCCTGGTAGTAGCAAAGAAAGATTTCCTATTTTTGTTCAATTCAGGTACTCTGTGATGTGAGACATTCCAAGCATTTAATATTCTGTCATATGTAACATCAGTTACAAATAAGCAGTCAGTTATTATTTTCCTATGGCGTCAATATTCAGGTAAAATTTTAGTTTTTTAAAATGTTAGCAATAACCCATTTACATGCGCGGGCAGAAGAGTAACTGTGGTAACTGATGGTAACTGTGTCATGAGGCGCAGGAAAAAAAAAGTAGTGTGTTTCTGGGAACATGAATTTTCAGCATAGGGTTGGTAGGTCGGACAAAGTTTTTTTTTTTATCTTTTTTTTTTGCCCCCATCAAAAATGTAAACAAAATAACCATAAAACAAGGAGACATTGAAACCCCCGCTCGCCGCCAAAGGCGGCGAGAGAGTTGGATACCCGGCGGCTAGGTGTTACAGCCATCTCGTTACCTCTGCGTCCCGCGTCCTTGACGGCCCGTGGTGTTCGTCAAATAGTTCGCTGAATCTTTTCGATACATCAATGGATGCTATTTTCTTAATATTATGGTGCAAGCATGTGACTGCAACACACAAAACGCGGTTTAAACTGTTGTCGGAGATCGTGGCCGCCGCCATGATTCAATGTTGTTGACAGGCGACAGGGCAAACGACGCGCACGCTCAACGTGAATATCGCAAGAGTTTGCACCGATGTAAACGCTTTAAATTCATCTTTCCTTTTATTATTTATAATTTTGACTGTGGTTTTATTGTTCTTGTTTTGATTGTAAAGCGTCCTTGAGTGTTTTGAAAGGCGCTTATAAATGAAATGTATTATTATTATTATTATTACACAAAATGTAGAAGGTTTGGAAAAAAAATGCCGACCGTAAATTTTTTTTCGAGGTAGAAATTCTCGGTCGGTCGGGTTACCGGAAACACTAGTTTTTTTTTCGCCTGATGCAAATAAATTTAATTTGCATTTTTTACTTTTTACTGTCAAAGACTTTAGCCATGTCTTTCACTCCACTAATACAGTGTCGTGATGTGTTTTTGTTTACCTCTGCTTGTTTATTTCTGGTGGGTTACACACCAGATGCTGTATACAAGTAGTTCCCTCCTCAAAAGAACAAGATTCCTTGCAAATAGAACAAGCGCAGAACACAATGACTGTTCTTTAAAATGGGGATATTCCCATACGCGTTTATGACAGAGGTTGACATTTTATTTTTGGGAATACCGTGGCATTCCCATGGAATGGGACTCAACTTTATCTTTAATCACGGCATTGGGATGGTACAGGATATAAAAATTTCACGTGAGAAGATGGGATCGTTACTATCATTGAGGAAAAATAAAACCTTGGACTGATGCACAGCCATTTCTAATGAAATAAGAGCGGCATGGGAGTGGGATTCATTCTGAACGGGAGCAAGGTGTGAGTTGTTTTCACCGGGAATGGTATGGGACATGATTTATTTTATCCATCCATCCATTTTCTAATCCGTTTATCCTCAAGAGGGTCACAGGCATGCCGGAGCCTATCCCACCTGTCTTTGAACTATCATTCACACTCACAATCAGACCGAGAGAAAATTTAGACCGTTCCATTAACCTGCCATGTATGTATTTGGAATGTGGGTGGGTACCCAAAGAAAACCCATGCATGCACAGGGAGAACATGCAAGCTCTACACGGGAAGGCCCAAATCAAACCCTGCACCTCTGTACAGTGAGGCAAACGTGCAAACTAGTCGTCACAGTGCTGCCACATGATTGACTTTTTTTAACTATGCTTTGGGACTTTTTTTCTGTGGGTGTGGGATGCGACAGGAGTGAAAAACTACTCCCATGTCACACTTGACTTCAGGGGTCACCAAGATGGTTCTGCCTATACCAGGTAGCCCTCAAGAACCACATGAGTAGCCTGCTGGCTTATTAATAAAATTGCTCACTTGATCAGTGTCTTCTCGTAAATGAATATAATTAATTATTAATAATCACACGCAAAGGTTTTGAGCAAATTTGTTATTTGAGAAGAGTGTGCTTCAAACTGGTAGCCCTTCGCATTCATAACTAGCCAAGAAGTAGTTCTCAGCTTTGAAAAGGTTATGGTGACCCCAGTGTCTAGTTTATGTGACCAAATATTCAGGTTGAAAAAGGAACCCATGGGTCTCATTCGTGTTGTTGAAAATCAGAATATGAACATATTCGGGTTTTCGTGGGTGTTTACATGGCCTTACCTTACTCGAATATCGCTAATGTTCGAATTTTGAAAGGGTTATTGACTAGGGAGGTCCCAATGATATATTTTTTTGCACCAGAGTCCAAGTCACCTGATTTTGTTGATCTCCTGATACCGAGTCCCGATACGATTACCCCAACATCAGTTTTCAGGCGACATATTAAATTAGTTGTGTTAAACACAGCTTGATCTTTTCCACCACGCAAAATGATTAATTTGCTCACATTACAAGTTGTCGTTGCACTGTTTACCCTTTTCCACATTAAACCATTCCATACTAGACATTATGATTGAGAAATTACCGTAACTTCATGTTAGCTTCCCGCGACAACTGAACATTTCCCCACTGGATGTCGTCTGCTGTTTTTGACTATGTTGTGGTGTGTGTGTGTGTGTGTGTGTGTGTGTGTGTGTGTGTGTGTGTGTGTGTGTGTGTGTGTGTGTGTGTGTGTGTGTGTGTGCGTGTGTGTGTGTGTGTGTGCGTGCGTGCGTGTTTGTGTACAATCAAACCTCGGTTTTCGTCTATAATCCGTTCCAGAGGGCTGTTCGAAAACCGAATTGTTCGAAAACCGAAACCACGCTCTTTAAAAAAAAAAAAAAGTTTATTGAACACATCTGCTCACAATGGAAAGCGACACGAGGAAGCGTCACTTCCTCGTCTACCCGAGGAATCGTCACTTCCTCGTGTAAGGAAGGTGAGAGGAGTCAAGTGGTGCATTCAAGTGCGCTCAGTTTGTTCCAGAACCAAAATAAACAATATTTTGTCACACAACAGCTGCTTGAACAGCTCTTTTTAGGGAATCAAAACAGCACAATATAACATTATAAAGTGCACATCTAAGGTAAACTAGTACTCAGCCTATAATGGATTTAAGCAATGGTTGCAATCTTCGTTTTTCTCAAATTTGCTTTGAACACAGCAGTCAGGCTATGCTGATTCTGTTGGTCCTTCTTGCTCGGAAGTCTCTCTACAGTTTTGTGTCGACATCATTTCGGATGCTTGTAATGGAGGCTCTCGCTGGCAGGCTGGAGGCTCCCTAGTGGAGTTGTTCAGTTAATTCCGTTTTTCACAGCCCCCTGAATAGGGATTGTTGGTCAGCATGGAAGGATCTCTCGTTCTGTACTTTTTTATCATTTATTGGAGCACTTTGCAGCAGAAGTAGTAGTAGTAGTAGTTGTAACAGAAGTATCAGAAGCAGGTAATAACCTGAACTACACATAAATGCAGTAAAAAATTAATATTTCTATCTTTCTGCATCACAATGTAAATATGTATATAATTTACATTAATACCTTTATTTAACAATACGTTTAATAAATAATGTAATCAACCCTGATTTCACTATGTATCATTATCGTCATCATTATTCATTGTTTTAAACGTAAGAAAGCATACAACACAAACATATCAAGTCGAATCGAACAAAAGAACTACGAGTCCCAAAGGTCCAACCCGGAAGTGGAGCGCCGGCATGATTTACCCAAGCTGCAACGCAATTTACTTCGTTTAAACGTCAGATTGCAGCCGGACAAACATGACAACTATGCAAAAATGAGCTAAATAAAGACACCCCTGTTCTAGCAACATTTTAGCCCACGCTGTTTAAATTGCCGATTGCGAATGGTAACGGACTGTGATTGCAAAAGCAGACACACAAAGCAACAGATCATGACCGAATCTAAAAGCTAACTTTACATATCTGACTTGATAAGAAGCAAACGCGTAGCTTACCATTGGGTCATGCCGACGACGAAGCGAGTGTATTCATTCACGAAACAAAACGCTCTGCTGCTTTTAGACATTGCGCGAACGGTCACCTGTCAGTGGCAGCCCCGCCCCTCTTAAACCGCCAGGTCAATCCAACAGGAGTCGTTCGATGCAATGCGAATTATTTCAGCTTGAGTGGAGCTGTGGACAATGTTGACAGGCTTGCATGCAGTAGCCATATATTTAGCTATGGCTTCAGCAAATTTGTTCTTCGTCGTGTCATCCATTTTCTTCGCTTTGAAATGATCCATAGCTGTCTGTCTGAGACGAGGGGGCGGAGTACTCACGTCAGCTGTGTGCTTGGCGATTAATTAAGTGGTATTTCAGACTCGACGTGCTATGATGATAGCTCAGTTTACGACTGAAAAACATGCAGGTCACTTTGGTCTTGTCAGTGGAACAATCTGGCAACTTTTTAAAAGTAAACGTTCCATTCATAAACTATTTAACCCTTGTGCAGTATCTGTCCCAAATTTGGACATTTTTGGACAGTCAGACAGTTGTACACACAGCCAGAGTGTGAAAAATAACCCCACGAAGCTGAAATTTCCATAGGATGTCAAAAGGGGTCAAAGTTCAAAATGACAGCAAGCTGGACATTTTTGAACATTGCAGTTGGTATATATGACATTGTAACAAATTTGGAATACCGTGATAGTAGAAATCCCAAATTTGGCATATTGGCGCCCATTATAAATTCAAATTTCCAATAGACTGTAAAACTGGTGTTTTATCGTGCATTTTCTCAATTTCTGCACAAATCACATCACCGCGCTCACCAATACTATCAAAGCTTGAGAATTGTGGTAGTGAGTTTTACCTCACTCTCCACGAGATGGCGCTTTAGGCTAAGATATCATTTTCGTGCCGACTCTTTACGTCATTGAGAGTACTTCCAGTTCGTCATTTTCATTCGAATAAACGGTGTAGTTTGTTGTGAGAAGTCTATTTGCATCTATGTGTGTGGATATGATCGTTTGTGCACGTCACATAGAACAGTACTGAGCAAAGAAATCGAAGCAGTATTTTCCGCCATTTTGTGCACATTTGAATGTGAGGTCGCACGCGTCTCTTGCAGAGACGTCACCCAGACAGACTCAACTTCCTGGTGTCACCTCTTAAGATGTCCCACCGCGTATGTTGCACATAAATTACATTGGTTTGCACGTGCGTCGCGCGCGCGCAAAAACAATGTAATGCAGTTTGTAGAGCATTGCTAGCTGGGTGTTTTTGGAAAATCAGGTGTTATTTTTTGAAAATCGACTTTTGAATTGGTCAAACTGTTATGCAATGCACGTCCGGCCGTGTGGGCTCGTAATGAACGTGGCGCGCTGCTACGCGCGTTCACGTGAACGCGCTCAGCACAGGCGAAACAGCCACGTTTAGGAGTGTACTTACGGCCATTTGAAATGATGGGCTGATCAGTCTTTTTCGTCTTCACGCCAGTAGATCGCGCACTCACAATGTGCATTTGTGCGCGGGCATGCCCAGTGCCCTGATTGATTGGCATGATTGACTTGTTTGAGGGTGCAGCACGCGCAAACTCAACGCGTAACGATAGTTACTGGCTGGGCGTTGTTTTGAAAATCAAGTGTTATTTTTGAGAATCGAGTTTACATTTATCGGCGGTTCGGAAGATGAATGAATGAATGAGTTTTACATTTGTTTATGCACGTAAACACACCAACACTGCAACTGCAGCTGCACAGCAGCCGGTGCAGCAGCTGCAGGAAGAGGACATGCGAGAAAAAGCAATACGTATAGCTTTTGCGAAAAACCACTTAGTGCTTGAATTATTGTGGCAGATGTGGAAAGGCCAATCCGCCACAAACACACTACAACCATTTGTTCTGATTGTAAAAAAAAAAAAAAAAGTTTTGTGTTTGTTTTTCGTTTTTGTTATCAAGTTTGCATATTAGTTGCTGGTTGTTTTGTTTGTTTGTTATAAAGTATGTTACTTCAACATTTTTCATAGTTTTGTGACTTTTATATTTTTTCAAGGTTCTAATTACCATGTACAACATTTTTTCACTCTGATATCTATATAAACGCTTATACACAATATTGGACACATAGAGTTAGAGTTACTTATATAGAGTCATAACCCAATACTCATTTTGTTATTCAAGAAAAAAGTAATGCAAACTATATATGTATGGCTAGATCTAATGCCACTGAACATTTTGAAAGTGAAAAAAAAATTCTAAAGTGAAAAAGTTGTCACACCTCAAAGCGCAACCAATTTGGGACAAATATGTTTGATGTCACATTTTTTGAAATGGCCATTACAGAAAAAACAGGCATGAAATACAATTCTGTTCCTGCGGTTTGGTGACATATTCAAGGCTCTATTTATGTCATATGCAAGATTTGGACTGGGTGGGTTTTTATTTGCATATGCAGCATAGTGACTGTGTGATTGACACACTCCTGCTGCTGCGCTCATAGAGGCGCCAAATATAAATAAATAAATAAATAATTATATGTATGTCTTGGCCTGATGCCACTGAACATTTTGAAAGTTGAAAGTGAAAAAAATTCAAAAGTGAAAAAGTTGTCACACCTCAAAGCGCAACCCAATTTGGGACAAATATGTTTGATGTCACATTTTTTAAAAATGGCCATTACAGAAAAAACAGGCATGAAATACAATTCTGTTCCTGCGGTTTGGTGACATATTCAAGGCTATATTTATGTCATATGTAAGATTTGGACTGGGTGTTTTTTTAATTTACATATGCAGCATAGTGACTGTGTGATTGACACACTCCTGCTGCTGTGGCTCATAGAGGCGCCAAATATAAATAAATAAATAAATAATTATATGTATATCTTGTCCTGATGCCACTGAATATTTTGAAAGTTGAAAGTGAAAAAAAATTCAAAAGTGAAAAAAGTTGTCACACCTCAAAGCGCAACCCAATTTGGGACAAATACTGAGAACGTGACAAACTGTATTACTGCACAAGGGTTAAGTATCCGTTTTCGGTGTCTTGCGCTGCCGTGGCTGGCAAAACAAACGTGCGTGGACCTGTGCAGCGCGCTTGATGTTTTGTTTCTGGTTTATTTAGAGAGCAACGTAACATCCGCTGTGACGTGTGCCGCGTTAATCTCGCGAGAAAAATTTTGATCCAGATAAAATTCATTTAAATTAATACCGATAAAAACGCGCTAAACTGACAGCTCTAGTATATATGTATATATATATGTATATATGTGTATATATATGTATATGTGTATATATTAGAGCTGTCAAACGATTAAAATATTTAATCTAATTAAAAACGCAACTGTCATAATTAACTCAAATTAACTAAAAATTAATCATGATTACTCACGCATTTTTTATCGTTTCTGAATTTCCTTTTATATTTTTTGGCCTATTTTCCATCATTTTAATGCTCTCATCAACATGGAATCATGAATCAGTTTTCTATGTCCAAAATGCAAATATATACTGAAATAACAATTTCGATTTTCAATTTTACATGAACATTTTTCAGTTGGAGCAGTTATTCACACATTATCTCTCACACAATATTACTGTCCATCAACAACAGTGAAAAAAATATTTTGTCACACAACAGCTGCTTGAACAGCTCTTTTTATGGAATCAAAACAGCGCAATATAACATTATAAAGTGCACATCTAAGGTAAACTAGTACTCGTAATGGAGGCTCTCGCTGGCAATCCGTAGTGGAGTTGTTCAGTTAATTCCGTTTTTCATGGCCCCCTGAATAAGGATTGTCGGTCAGCATGGAAGGATCTCTCGTTCTGTACTTTTTTGATCATTTATTGCAGCACTTTGCAGCAGAAGTAGTAGTAGTTGTAACAGAAGTATCAGAAGCAGGTAATAACCTAAATTACACATAAATGCAGTAAAAATTAATCTATCTATCTTTCTGCATCACAATGTAAATATGTATATAATTGACATTAATACCTTTATTTAACAATACGTTTAATAAATAATTTAATCAACCCTGATTTCACTATGTATCATTATCGTCATCATTATTCATTGTTTTAAACGTAAGAAAGCATACAACACAAACATATCAAGTCGAATCGAACAAAAGAACTACAAGTCCCAAAGGTCCAACCTGGAAGTGGAGCGCCGGCATGATTTACCCCAGCTGCAACGCAATTTACTTCGTTTAAACGTCAGATTGCAGACGGACAAACGTGACAACTATGCAAAAACGAGCTAAATAAAGACAGCCCTGTTCTAGCAACATTTTAGCCCACATTGTTTAAATTGCCGATTGCGAACGGTAACTGACTGTGATTGCATAGCGATGCGGCAAACAAAGCAACCGATCATGACCGAATCTAAAACTTTACACATCTGACTTGATAAGAAGCACTCGCGTAGCTTAACATTGAGCCATGCCGACGACAAAGCGAGTGTATTCACTCACGAAACAAAACGCTATTTATACATCGCGCGAACGGTCACCTGTCAGTGGCAGCCCTCTTAAAGCGCCAGGTCAATCCAACAGGAGTCGTTCGATGCAATGCAAATTATTTCATCTTGAGTGGAGCTGTGGACAATGTTGACAGGCTTGCATGCAGTAGCCATATATTTAGCTATGGCTTCAGCAAATTTGTTCTTCGTCGTGTCATCCATTTTCTTCGTTTTGAAATGATCCATAGCTGTCTGTCTGAGACAAGGGGGCGGAGTACCAACGTTAGCTGTGCGCTTGGCCATTAAGCGGTATTTCAGACTCGACGTGCTATGATGATAGCTCGGTTTACGACTGCAAAACATACAGGTAACTTTGGTCTTGTCAGTGGAACAATCTGGCAACTTTTTAAAAGTAAACTTTCCATTCATGAGCTATTTTAGTATCCGTTTTCGGTGTCTCGCGCTGGCAAAACAAACGTGCGTGGACCTGTGCAGCGCGCTTGATGTTTTGTTTCTGGTTTATTTATAGAGCAACGTAACATCCGCTGTGACGTCTGCCTCGTTAATTTCGTGAGAAAAATTTTGATCCCGATAATATTCATTTAAATTAATACCGATAAAAACGCGCTAAACTGACAGCTCTAATATATAGATATAAATTAGAGCTGTCAAACAATTAAAATATTTAATCAAATTAAAAACGCAACTGTCATAATTAACTCATAATTAATCGTGATTACTCACACATTTTTTAACCGAATTCGTTGAGAACCGAGGTTTGACTGTGTGTGTATATATATCAATATATATACACATATATATACATATATATACATATATATATATATATATATATATATATATATATATATATATATATATATATATAACATTCCCATCGATATATATACACACATGGAAAGGAATTTTCTTCCCTCGGAATAAAAACTTATGCATTAACATTTTGACTACGATATTACATGTTATCGGAACTTACATAAGCGGAAATTCCACTAGCCGTAACCCGGATGGAGAGGGAATGCCACAGCAGCTTAAATACACGCAACGCCCACCCGATGCGACGGAAAGACGACGGCGACACGTTTTCACTTCGCCGTTTTCATTCATCAAATCCGAAACAACGGCGTGTAAGTGAGTTTTTATTGGCGTGCGTTTTATTGTAATTGTGAATGATTTTAACTTTATTCACTTACGTCCCCGTAGATCGCGGCACTAGCTTAAAAAGCAGCGCCCGCTCGACATGACGGAAGAAAAGTGTTCACTTCGCCATTTTCATTCATCAGATCCGAAACGACGACGTGTGAGTTTTTATTGGCGTGCATTTTATTGTAATTGTGAATGATTTTAACTTTATTCACTTACGTCCCCGTAGATCGCGGCACTAGCTTAAAAAGCAGTGCCCACTCGACAAGTCATCATTCAACTCTTGATGACAAGCCACCATCCAGCAAGGAAGCAATGCAAATGGCAACAAAAATCCTTCAGTATGCACAAAAATCACCAGACATCGGTGATCAACGGGACAGTTACTTGCAACTAGCAAGAAAACTGAATGACACGCAGGCAAACATTGTCATAAACCAAAGAATGCATCCAACAAAACAATCCAAAATAGACAAATTTTTTCCCAAGACAGAAAAAAATCAACATTAAAATAATGTACGGATTGTACTATGTACTGTTGGGATTTTTTGGATACACCTGTATTGCAGTTTTTGTTATATAAACAGATTTTGGACAGTATATTTTTGCATTTTATTCATTGTGTTGTTACATGTGCATTTTGTCAACATACCGTATTTTCACGACTATAAGGCGCCATTAAAAGTCTTACATTTTCTCCAAAATGGACAGGACGCCTTATAATGCGGAGCGACTAGTGTATGAGCCGAGTTCCAAAGCCTGACTGAGAGCGCTTCTGGCCGACACGCTGTTTATATAGAGAAAAGGCGGGACGTGAGTGACGACAGGCATGCGGAAGTTTGCCAATGAGTGAAGGGTGGGCGTGTAAGAGGACGCTAAAGGCACGTCCCTTGCAGGTATCAGTCGCCAATGAGTGAAGGGTGGGCGTGTAAGAGGACGCTAAAGGCACGTCCGTAGCAGGGACCAGTCGCCAATGAGTGCAGGGTGAGCATGTAAGAGGTGAGGAGAAAAACGTGAGTACATTGTAAAATGGCTAAATAAAGTACAACCGAACTCAGTTTTGCTTCCGTTGCCTTTTTAAAAACGTGTTTTTAGCGTGCGTGCAAGCATGCCATATGTTTAAGCTGGCGTATGTTTTACCATGCCTGGCTGTGCCCAATAATACAGTGCGTTTTGTGTATGTGTCAAACACAGAAATAGCACCCGTTACTGAGACTGCGCCCAACAATACGGTGTGCCGAATGGTCGTGAAAATACGGTACTTGCAGGTTCATAAAGGACATGTACCATGCTCATCTCCCAAATGAGGAATTTGTTATCAGGACAGATTGGACAGTGCAAACACGAGTCCGTACAGAGAATGTTTACTGTATCTTGGTATCGATTTTGCATCACTTGATTGGGATAAGCACATATCTATTATTGACTGCATGTAAACATAATAACTAACTACAGTTTCAAGAAAAAGTTTGTGAACTCGTTGGAATTACCTTGATTTATGCATAAATTGGTCAGAAAATGCGTTCTGATTTTCGTCGAGGTCAGAATAGACAAAGACAACCTGCTTGAACTAATACCACACAAACAATTACATGTTCTCATGTTTTTTTAATTGAACACAATGGAAGCATTCACAGTGCGGGGTGGAAAAAGTGTGTGAACCTTTAGGCGAATAAGCTAATTGGAGTCAGAAGTCAGCAACCTAGAGTCCAATCACTGAGACGAGATTGAAGGTGTTGGGTCAAGCTGCCTTGCCCTATGAAAAAATGCACCAATTTAGAGTTTGCTCTTCTCAAGACGCCGAGTCTGATGTGAACCAGTCCTCGCTCAGCTCTCAGAAGACGTGCGATTAAGGCTTGTTGACATGCATAAAGCTGGGAAGGGTTACAAAAGTATCTCTAAAAGCCTTAATTTCGATCAGTCCACAGTGAGCCAAAATGTCTCTAAATGGAAAATGTTCTGCACTGTTGATCCTCTATCTAGGAGTGGCTGTCCTGTAAAGATGACTGCAAGAACACAGCGCAGAATGCTCAGAGAGGTGAAGAAGAATCCTTGAGTGTAAGCCAAAGACTTACAAAAATCATTGGCACATTCCAACATTCTGCAACGTCTGCAGTAGACAAAACACTGAACAAGAATGGAGGAAACCAGGGGAGGACACTACAGAGGAAGCCACTGCTGTCCAAAAAACATTGCTGCGCATTTGAAGTTTGCAAAAGATCACCTGGATGTTCCACAGCACTACCGGCAAAGTATTCTGTGGACAGATGAAACAAAATTTGAGTTGTTTGGATGGAACACAACACTGTGTGGAGAAAAAAAGGCACAGGACACCAACATCAAAACTTCATTCCAACTGTGAAGTGTGGTCGAGGGGGCATCATGTTTTTTTTTGTTTTTGCAACCTCAGGCCCTGGACAAGTTGCTATCATTGAAGGAAAACAAATTCCCATGTTTACCAATACGTTTTGCAGAAGAACTGACGGCCATCTGTCCACCTATTGAAGCTCAACAGAAGATGGGTGCAACAGGAGAATGACGCAAAGCACAGAAGTAAACCAACAACTGGATGGCTTCAAAAGGGGAAAATACAATTTCTGGAGTGGCCCAGTCAGAGTCCTGACCTCAAACCGATAGAGATATTGTGGCATGATCTCAAGAGAGCGATTCAAACCAAACATCCCAAGAACAATGCTGAACTGAAACAGTTTTGTGAGGAACAATGGTCCAAAATTCCTACTGATCACTGTGCAGGTCTGATCTGCAACGACAGGAAATGTTTGGTTTGTGTTATTGCTGTCATAGGAGACTCAACCCAGTTATTAAATCCAAAGGTTCACTTACATTTTACATCACGCATGGTGAATGTTTACTAAGATGCGCTGCTGGAGAGTCAGCCACTCAGGGGGCGCCATCTTTAAAAAAAAAAAAAAATAGATGGTGTTTTCAATTAAAAAAAACATGAACATGTAATTGTTTGTGTGGTATCAGTTCAAGCAATCTGTGTGCTTCTATTGTGCCTTAAAAGAAGATCAGAACACATTTTATGACCAATTTATGCAGAAATCCAGGTAATTCCCAAGGGTTCACATACTTTTTCTTGCAACTGTTTGTTAGTGATCAGTATGACAAGTATGTGTTGGAACATTTCTCAAACTATCTGTCAAAGATCATGGTTGCAGTTGATATCACTTCAAGCGTACCATATTTTCACGACCATTAGGCTCCCATACATTTTCTCCAAAATGCATGGGGCGCCAAATAATGTGGGTCGCCTTGTGTATGCACCGAGTTCCAAAATCTGTGAATGCTCTTGTGTGACTGAGATGACAGGCCTGCTTGACAGACTGATGTTGTGCTGACATGTTGCTTGTATAGAGGAAAGGTGGACGTAATTGAGGACATAATGCGGACATTAAAGTGGGAAGGGTGGGCATGAAAGAGGATGCTTTACATTAAATAAACACACTTTCTTGGAGATTTTAATTCTTTATTCTGCCGGCCTGACTTGGCTTTCATTACTGACTGTTCTCTCAAGGAATCTTCACATTCCTACATCCCCACTTGGGCTACGACAAGTGATGAGGGACAAGCATACTTTGCATTTTGAAATGCAACAAAAAGATTGACAAACTCACCCGGCCCAACCATATCACCAACATGGAGCAGGTGCCGCTCACTTTCGACATTCCGGTTAACCACACTGTTGAGAAGAAAGAGACCAGCATGGTAGCGATAAGCACAGCCAGGCACGTGAAGTTGGGTTTTACTGTTGTGCTTTGTTGCCATGGTAATGGACAGAAATGGCCAAAGTGAACTTACGAGCGATGTGGGACTGATGGTGAACATAGCTTTATTAAAACTGGGAGGGAGTGCCAGGTGAGTTACGTCAGAATTTGTCAATGGATTGCTTGGATGCTTGGGTTTACATGTCTTTGCACTGTTGTTCGAGCATAATATCGGAGAGGCCGCACGGCAACAAGAGTGACTCTGACAATGATGCAAAGAACCTGGTGTGTTTGATTGTGACCTTGCCCAGCTGTTCATTTCGGAAACAGAAGATTTGGACTTTGATTGTTTGACACTGAGGATTGATAAAAAAATAACGTGAGTACATTGTTAAATACTTAAGTACAACCGAACTCAGTTTTGCTCCCGCTGTCTTTTTAAAAACATAATGCTACCGTATTGTTTAAGGTAGCGTACGTTTTACCATGCCTGTGTCCAAACATACAGTATGTCTTGTGTGTGCGTGTTAAATACAGAAATAACACCTGTAACTGAAGCTACGCCTTTTAATACGGTGTGCCGTATGATCGTGAAAATACGGTGTATATCCAATAACAATGCTAACATTTGTATTTCCCATACTGTCTGTGTCAAGGAATTACATATTCCAGGGTGACATATGTGGCACAAATAAGATATTTGTTTTCACTCTGATTGCTGTAATAGTTGGCAGAACAGTACTTATTGTAGGTCTGTTATTATAAAGTCATAGGAGACATTTAAGTGACATACATTTTTACAAAAAAAAATGTATTGCCTGAACTTGAATTTCTTTAGTTTTTGCTGCAGAATATAATTGTACAATGTTTTGCAGAAAATGTGTGAAGCAATTTCAAATACCGTATTTTAACGACCATTCGGCGCACCGTGTTGTAGGGTGCAGTCTCAGTCACGGGTGCTTTTTCTGTATTTTACACATACACAAAACGCACTGTATTATTGGGCGCAGCCAGGGGTGGTAAAACATACGCCAGTTTAAACATACGGCATGCATGCACGCACGCTAAAAACACGTTAGCTTGAAGCATAGCGTAGCATGTTAAGACATGCTAAAAACACGTTTTTAAAAAAGCAACGGAAGCAAAACTGAGATCGGTTGTACTTTATTTAGCCATCTTACAATGTACTCACGTTTTTCAATCAATCATCACCCAGAAATCCATCAAAGTCCTCATCTTCTGTGTCCGAATTGAACAATCCATCAAAAACGCCGGTTCCCTCTCGTTGTCAGAGTCACTCTCATTGCCGTGTGGATCCACAGAAATTATGCCGCTTTGCCAAAAGCTCGAACAACAGTGCAAGCAGACACGTTTGTCCAAGCAGCCACAATTCATTCGCAAATAGTGGCGTAACTAGCCCGGCGCTGCCTCCCACTCTTCGTAAAGCTGTGTTTGCCATCGATCATCCATTGTTCCCATGCCGCCGCAACTTCACTTTGAACGCCTGGTTGATGCCGATGTCCAGCGGTTGGAGTTCTTTCGTCAAGCCTCCGGAATGACGGCAAGTTCATAGTTCATTTGCTTGACTTGGTTTTTCACCGCTGCTGTGAGATGGGCACGCATGGAGTCGCAAATCAAGAGTGACGGCGAGGCATGGAAAAAGCCATCCGGTCTCTTTACATACACCTCACTTAGCCACTCTCTCATCTTCTCTTCGTCCAGTTTCGTCAGTTTGAACTGAGCTTCGTAAGCGTGTCTCTTTGTTGTATTCATTTTCGGGGTTCTTTGAAACCAAAACCGAGTTGTTTTGCAATAACGCACAAACTCACACTATATACAGGTACTGGCACCTGCCTTTCGCATCCACTTACACGCCCACCATTCACTGATTGCTGCTTTACGTCATGGCTGTCCTCTCTCACGTCCTCATTTACGGCACTTACACGCCCACCCTTCACTGATTGGCGGCTGTTTCCCAAGACGCCTGGTCACACTCGCGGGCTACTTACACGCCTACCCTTCACTGATTGGCTGGCTGCATTCCCGCGTGCCTGTTCACGCCCACTTCCGCCTTTTCTCTATATAAACAGCGTGTCGGCTCTCAGTCAGGATTTGGAACTCGGCTCATACACTAGACGCTCCGCATTATAAGGCGTCCTGTCCACTTGGGAGAAAATGTAAGACTTTTAGTTGCGCCTTATGGTCGTGAAAATACGGTATGAACAAGAGCTGTTGTTCAGAAATGATGCCTATCCATAATTGCTCTGTGAAGCAAGTGCATTATATATATATATATATATATATATATATGTATATATATATATATATATATATATATATATATGTGTGTACACACATACTGCAATGCCCTTTACTTTGGAGTCAGTCAGTCCTCCATTAAGCGCCTTCAGCTGGTCCAGAATGCCGCTGCTCGCTTCTTGACTGGTACTCGTAAGAGGGAGCACATAACTCCTACTCTGGCATCCCTTCACTGGCTCCCCATACATTTTAGAGTTATTTTCAAGATCCTCTTATTTGTTTTCAAATCTCTAAATAATCTCGCGCCACCTTACCTCTCTGAGCTCATCCGCCCCTACACACCTGCCTCAGGTCTGCGGACCAGACATTATTAGAAGTACCAAGAACTAAACTGAGGCTCAGAGGGGATCGAGCCTTTTCTGTTGCTCGTTCCTCTCTCTGGAATGACCTCCCACTGAACATTCGGCAAGCCTCCTCGCTGCCCATCTTCAAAACCCTCCTCAAAACTCACTTGCATTCTCTGGCTTTCGACTCAGCATGACTTAGATTTGTTCTTGGTTTTACTGTTTGGTGCTTTCTACCGTCTTTATTACCGATTTGTTTTACTGTTTATTGTACATGTTGAATTGCTCCATATACAACACTTTGTATGCGGTGATGGCTGTTTGAAAGTGCTCTATAAATACAGTTGACTTGACACACACACACACACACACACACACACACACACACACACACACTCGGCCCTGTGATTGGCTGGCAAACAGATCAGGGTGTACCCTGCCTATTGCCCAAAAACAGGCTCGAGGACCGAAAGTCGGTCCTTGGCCTTGGAGGCAAGTCCTTGGCCTTGGCCTCGGAAAATTTCTCAAGTCCTTGGCCTTGGCCTCGGAGTCAAGTCCGCAAAAATCATGACGAAAACAAACAAACTCCATCCATGGAAAACCCATATTGATGGATTTAGCTGGCGCATTAAGAGGGGCGGGGCTGCCACTTACAGTTGACAGTAAGAAAGAGCGGCATCACAGTTCGTTTCAATCTCGGTACGTTCCGTTCGCGATCGGCAGTTTAAATAGCGTGTAAAGTCTTTCTGGAACAGTGGTGTCTTTTATTTAGTTATTTTTGCACAGTTGTCACGTTTGTGCGGTGGCACTAGAATGTTCATTTGAACCAAGTAATTTGCGTTACAGCTGGAGTCAATCATGCCGGCACTTCACTTCCTGGCTGTTGGGATTTGGAGTCCTTTTGCACGATTCCAGTTATGTATGCTGAATGCTTTCTCATGTTTAGAAAAATGAATATCATGGTTTAAAATCATGGTTGATTTAATTATTTATTATTATTGTGAAGTTGAAGTTATTAAATTAATGTCGTATTAGTGGTAGTGGTAATAACAGTAGTACTCAGAGAATGTTTAGAGATCAGCCATCTCGTTACCTCTGCGTCCCGCAGTACCATAAACCGCACACGAGTTGACTGTGTGATCAACGCGATTTCACTGTGCCTGTATTTGTGTTTGTGGTGTGGTGTGTGAGTGTTTCTTCTAATTTATTTTCGTTTTTGTTTTGTTTTCAGTGTTGGGGGGGACGCAACAGATAACGTTATGTGCGCATGCGGGTTGCTATTTTAGTCCGCAAACTGAGGAATCGCGGATGAAAGTTTGAGATGGCGGTGAAAAAAACTCACAAAGGTCTACTAATTACAACATTTAAGAAATGGGAATGCCAGTCTGATTTTTCGTATGAATCGTCCAAACTTTACGCCCTTTGGACGATTCAACTAATGCTGATGTGTGTTAAATTCTTTCGTCAAATTGATAGTAGATTACACATGCATCGTCTTGGGAAGAGGATGTCAAGCCACATCAATACTTACCTGTATTAATGATTACCAGTAAATTAATCTTTGCAGTGTGAGATTGGAAAAAATACTCTGATGCCACATGAGTAAACCAGTTTTTGATCGATTTATTTTTTGGAATAAACCTGGAGTACACAGCTGTTGATGTAATGTTCATTGTTCGTGCATAGTTTTCAAACATTTACCCTTGAAACATTTTACTTTTGAGTTTCAGAATTCTTGATTATGAATATCAGTCAAAATAGAAAAATGGGTTCGCATGATGAATGTTTACGAAACCCAACATTAGTTACCTGGTTTCCCATTGGGTAATCCGACGGAACCAAAAAACGGTTACCATGAATTTCTGAAATCCTCAGGCCTGCTACTGAATTATTTAATTTTTTGCTGCATTTGTTTATAATTGTATGTATATGTTGTTGTTTGTGTTATTATCATATGCAATTGATAAGTAGATCGTTTCAGAATTCGGAATTTGGGACTCTCTCAATGCATAATGGGACTCAGTATACTTTTCTGATCAGCGAGTCCCTAGGACTCGCTGCCACTAACTGTAAAATTATCACTGAGAGATTACCGTGTTTTCTGCAGTCATTGATTGACTTCTATGCAAAGTCATTTCTCAACTTGTCTTCCGTGTCATGTCATGCCTGTTGAGTGTTGATTTACTTCATATTAAGAAACTACTGCACTAAAACATTAATTCATAAATGTATATCATATGCTTTTATTTTTTTCCCCCTCAGTATAAATAACACGTACCCTGACTATTATACTCTTTGAATAAAAACACTCCATTCAAGCGTTAGGGAGTGACACGTGCAAGGGGTTATGATGGAGGGGTGTTGCAAATCATGAAGACCTGCCAAGTGGTACGATAGCATTGTTTTATACATGTCCTCGGCTAGGCTTCAGCTTCAACATCAGTCCTTGGTCCTTGGCCCTTGGCCTTGGCCTCGGAGGCAAGTCCTTGGTCCTTGGCTTTGGCCTCGGAAAATTCCTCAAGGCCGTGGCCTTGCCTCAGAACATTTTCCAAGTCCTTAGCCTTGACCTCTGAGTCAAGTCCTTGGCCTTGGCCTCGGCCTCGGGTTGCCTTTTATTTTGCTTCCTCCATCTTTCATTTTGATCACTTTTCCCCTCTCTTCCAGCATCAGAGCTCTTCTTGTCTTAGCTGCTAGACATCCAAAGGTCCGTTTTGCAGCCATTTTAGCAATGCAACTTTCATGCTGTGTCTAAATCTAACAAAAACAAATACTTCCTGGATCCGGTGGCTTTTCTTTCCACCATCTCACTGTCTCTAACTCGACCTCCCCTCGATCGCCACCCAAGACAGCGTTGCTCAGCCGATGTTATGCAATGAACTTTTAAAGCCAGCCACGGGACGCTTCGTAGTACTCGATGGCCAGAGTTAGCGCGATGGAACTCGCCTTCTCTCTAATTAGCGCTCCAGTTAGCGTCAGGTTTTTAGCATGATAACAAGTAAAGCATTCCAGGAAACGTTCGCTTGACTGTCCGTCGAGCCACAAGCAATTTACTCTGAGCAGCTAATCGGATGCTCGGTAAGTCAATGGCAGACCAGCTATGAGTATGTTGCGTTCAGGAAACTCGCAGCTGTGACCGAAAAAAAACATCGTTCACTATGTAAACCAGTGTGGTGGTTGCTGTTGCTGTTTCCGAACGAAGCAGTAGAGGTCGCTGTTGGATTTGACTTTGTTGTAGTGAATGTCTCCGCGAGGCAGCAGCAGAGAAAATGATTTCATATAATGCAACAGGGTTTTTTTTCGTCGTATGGAGGGCAGGAGAATGGGAATGGTGGTAATGCATGAAGATTTTTTCAAATTAGGGGTTATTTTCGCCCATGTAGGTTTCGTTCTAGAGGAGTTTCACTGTACTGTAATGTACAAGCTCAAAACACACCACTTGTTTGTGAAGTCGATGTCACACATGCTCGTTCATGCTCACCACTTTATGTGAAATGACATCACAATCACAGTAGTGATTTCGCTGGCTTAAACAGCACATTTGAGTAAAGCATGATTTGTTAAAAAGTGATCGGAAGACACGGCAACTGTGTCAGGCTGGAAGACCCAAAGTGTGCAGAGTCATTTACGTCTAATAAACTGCCTTTAAAAACGTAATCAGATAGCTCTTGCCAGCTCTGCTCGCCGCGAGCGCGGCCCCCAGTCAACCTTGGAAAAAGGCGCTGTAGAATACAGTGTCGACGCCGTTTTTGTTTTTAGCACCCTAAATTAGCGACTGAATGTTATTTCAGGACGTCATCATGCTGTTTGAAGTCAATAGCAAGTAGCAACAGTTTGTGACCGCAATGCCTCAGGGTCGAGAAACTTAGTCAAGTCAGCAGTTACGCCTCAACGCTGCAGAGAACAACTTCAAAATAAAAGCGTACCTAGGCAATGATCTCCATATATTATTTGGTTGGATAAGGTTTATATCAAAGCAATCTTCATAGCCTCATGTCCATTCATCCCTGCACGTTGAACATTTAATTCAACACTATTCTTTTTGTCAATTCCAGAACAATTCATTGTAAATATGTGAAATCCAAGACTCTTGCATTTTCATGCTGCTACACCCACACTTATGGTGCCTTACATCTGTGCATACATTGATGCCTTAAATGAGGATTGCACTTTTCTTTGTCATATTTATTTTATCTTTGGTTATTTTCACAAGTCTTTTTTACTGACAAGTCAGATTTACTGGGCTAATTTGGGATCTCGGGATTTTAATTTGCGCCAAGGAGTTTTACAAATGTTGGGCAAAACGACAAGTATAAACATGAAAAGCATGTAAATGTACAGTATTCAGTACTTAGTTGGGGCTCCTTTTACCTGAATTACTGCAGCAATGCGACCTGGAATGGAGGCGATCAGGGTGTGGCACTGCTCAGTTGTTATAAGAGCCCAGGTTCGTTCCTCTTATGGTGGCCTTCAGCCCTTGTGCATTGCTGGGTCTGGTTTATTGCATCTTCCTCTTCGCAATGCCCCATAGATTATTTTAATGAGGTTAAGATCGGGCGAGTTTGTTGGCCAGTGAAGAACAGGAATACCATGGTCCCTACACCAGGGACTGATTGCTTCGGCACTGTGTGCAGGCACTAAGTCCTGTTGGAAAATGAAATCTGCATCTCTATAAAACTGGTCAGCAGCAGGAAACATGAACTGCTCTAGAATTTCCTAGTAGACAGCTCCATTGCACTTGGACTTCAGAAAACACAAAGGACCAACACCAGCATACCTGGCTGTAGAAATTTGACACTGGACCTCCAGCAACGTGGATTCCGTGACTGCCCTCGCTTCCTCCAGACTCTGGGACCCTGGTTTCCAAAGGAAATGCAAAATTTGCTTTCCTCTGAGAACTTTGCACCACTCAGCAGCAGTCCAGTCATTTTTGTCTCTAGCCCAGGCGAGCCGCTTTTGAGGCTGTTGTTCAAGTGGGGCTTGACACAATTACCGTAAATTCCGGACTATAAGCCGCTACTTTTTTCCCAAACTTTCAACCCTGCGGCTTATACAGTGATGCGGCCAATTTATGTAATTTTTCTAACGGCCGCCAGTGGCGCTCAAGTAGAAAAGGTAAGATTAAGATCAGTCTTTATGACACTGTTTAATTCCGACACTGAGGACGGTGACTTCGATGGCTTCAGTTCACAGGAGGAAAATGAAGACGGCTCACCGTGATTTTTACAAGTACCAGTATGTTCTTTTACCAGACCTGTTATACTGTGATGCTATTCTGTTGCTAGCGTGTTGTTACCATGTTGCTACAGTTTTACTGCCGCGTCACAGGCACCGTTTGGGAAGAAAGTTATGTTATTATTATTGTTAAGTTATATTATTAAAACTTTGAAAACTCTCTCTGTGTACCGTCTTTCTTTGTAAATATGTTTAGGCGTAGAAAAATAAGTAGTGTGTTTCCGGTAGGTCAGACTTTTTTTTTTTTTTAATCTTTTTTTCTCCCTCCCTCCCCCATCAAAAACGTAAACAAAATAACCATAAAACATAAAACAAGCAGACATTGAAACCAGTGCCGGACGCTCGTCTGTCAAAGAGGGGAAGCTCAATTTTGGTCGACATCATAAAATGTGTCTGTTTATTTATACGTGAATTCTACTCTAGCTCCGTTCCTTTTCAAGAAAATGATCTGTCATACCAACAAGGCGTCTTTTCCCGGTACTTACTGTCCTACAACTATAGGAACTACAATAAAACCCACCAGAAATAAAAAATTAATTTGTCGCAAGTTGTTTGTTTACAACAAAGAGTGTCGCTAAAATGATGAGAAGTCTCCAGCTCACCTCGGAACAGAATGCGAGTTGAAAAATTGCTCGCGACGGACGTCTACACTAAAAGCTCGGTGACTGGCTCATTTCAATGTCAATCGAACTGGCACACAGACAGATCATCCAATCTGATGCAGAAAAGCCTGGCGTCCGGTACCCTCCCACTGCCATCCAGTCCCACGACTAGCGTCCGTAGGCGGGACAAAAACCAGCTTGTATCCAATGACTCGTCTCCGTTCAACGCATTGGGACAACCTACCCTGAACTCACTACCGTTTAAAGCACAGCGAAGCTGCAGGATGAATGAGAAGGGACTCAAGGGAGTCGCGTCGTAACCAGTAAGAAGAAGAAAGAAGAAGAAAAGTTGAGCATGTTGTAGCGCATATTTAGTCAATGACATGTACACACAATGAAATTTACATTCATATATTTGATCACTTATTCTTTGACATTTTAGGGGAAGCCGAGCTTCCCTTGCAGTCCGAGAGCAATCGCCACTGATTGAAACCCCCGCTCGGCGGCGAGAGAGTTGGGTACTCAGTGGCTGGGTGTTAGAGCCATCTCGTTACCTCTGCGTCCCGCGTCCTAGACGGCCCATGGTGGTCGTGGCCCGGCCTGGACTAGGGTGCCGTAAGACTAAGGCGGGTGGGGGTGGGCGGCCGGGGGAACGCCGACGGGCGCCTGACCGGGTTAGTGACGGGGGCCGGGCAGGACGCGGAGGTGGCGCGAAGCGCACCGACCGACCCGCGACGCCGTCCTCCTTCCCCCATGACGCCTCCCGCCGCCGTCGTCCCGCCGCTTCGCGGCTGGCGCCGCCGCCACCTATTTGGGTTTTGCTCTCGCTCCGGGCTCGGGAGGCCGGGGCGCGCCGGGGTGCCAAAGGCGGCAAGAGAGTTGGGTACCCAGCGGCTGGGTGTTACAGCCATCTCGTTACCTCTGCGTCCTGTGTCCTAGACGGCCCGTGGTGTTTGTCAAATAGTTCGTTGAATCTTTTCAATACAGCAGTGGATGCTATTTCCTTAATATTATAGTGCGAGCATGCGACTGCAACACACAAAACGCGGTTTAAACTGTTGTCGGAGATCGTGGCCGCCGCCATGATTCAATGTTGTTGACAGACGACAGGGCAAACGACGCAACGTGAATATCGCGAGAGTTTGCACCAATGTAAACGCTCTAAATTCATCTTCCTTTTATTATTTATAATTTTGTCTGTGGTTTTATTGTTCTTGTTTTGATTGTAAAACGTCCTTGAGTGTTTTGAAAGGCGCGTATAAATGAAATGTACTATTATTATTATTATTACACAAAAATGTAGAAGGTTTGAAAAAAAATGCCGACCGTTTTTTTCGAGGTAGAAATTCTCGATCGGTCGGGTTACCGGAAACACACTACTTTTTTTTCCTACGCCTTACATGTTTTAATGTGGGCACATGCGGCTTATAATCAGGTGCGCTCTATAGTGCGGAAATTACGGTAATGCGACAACTGAAACCCATGTCTCGCATACGTCTGTGCGTGGTGGGTCCTGAAGCTCTTGACTCCAGCTGCAGTCCACTCCTTGTTAATCTCCCCATATTTTTAATCAATTTTGTATCAGAATCTTCTCTAGGGCGCGGTTGTCCCTATTGCTTGTACACTTTTTTTCGACCCCATCTTTTCCTTTTTTCTTTCGCCTGTCGATTAATGTGCTTCGACACAGAGCTGTGTGAACAGCCAGCCTCTTTTGCAATGACTTTTTATGTCTTTCCCTCCTTGTGCAAGGTGTGCAAAGATGGTCTTTTGGACAACTTGTCAGGTCAGCAGTCTTGCTGATGAAGAAAGAAGGAATAGCACTCCTGGAAATCGATGCAATTTTACCATCAGCATATTATTGGGATTTGGCATTGACTTTAATCTATTGCCGGATTCTGATTGTCTTGTGTAAAAACCCAAAAACAATGCAGGGTGTGCACTCCCCATTCACAGCTTCGCCAATGACGAGGTGGAATGGGGAATGGCGAGGTAACTATTTCCCACCCTCGCCACTTTGGCGAGTGGCCAATTTGTGTGTCAAAACTGCATTGGGAGAATGTTCAGGGCGATAATTACCAGTCTGATGAATAATATGGTCCTCGATTGATAATTTTCATTTGGCCGGTTTGCCAAAATCGGCAAGTAAAATGCATTCAAAACATCAATTTGCACAATTGTTTTCTCATTGCATCTGCATTTCCACATTATGTGACAAAGGTAGGTCATTATAATATATAGAGCTCTGACTCTACTACCTTTGTTACTAAGGGTTTCATCCAAAAGTGCAAAAATACCACCAGTCGTGACAATTAATAGACCACTACAAACAACACCACTATACTACACTCTAACTTTTTGTTGAAAAAAAATGAGAGCTGTGGTTATGGCTTTATTTATTTTTTTAAACGCAGACTTTACTAATGGTTTTCACAGTCTGAACAAATACAGGTACTGTACGTCTTTGTCCGTCTCCGTGCCTTCTCTTCCGTTCCACTCGAGAAGCGTTCATGGCCGCCTCCGAAAAACATAAATTAATTCTTACTTCAATGAAACCACGAAGAAAATCAAGCGAGGAAATCACAAAATAAATTCTGTAGGGGGAGATATAGAATTTATTTTGTGATTTCCTCGGTTGATTTTCTGTTTTGATGCATTATTTTTCAATGTTTTCATTTAAGGACAGTAGTAGTTAATTTACATTTTTCAGAGGCGGTCATGAACGCCTCTTAAATTGAACAGACGCCTCTCGTGTTGAATGGAAGGAGCGTAGCACCATCTATTGGAGGCATTGTAGATTGCACCTTTTGATGCGAAGCGTCTAATGTATAAAATTTTTTACAAAATAGCCATTCATTGAAGGTGCGCCTAATAATCCAGTGCATCTTTTAGTGCGGAAAATACGGTATTCACGTTAAGTGTTTTTAAATTGTTTTTTTATCACTCCTCATTTTCAAATCCATCAAAGTCCAAATCTTCTGTATCGGAAATGAACAGCTGGGAAAATTCACAATCAAATACAGTACGCCAGAATCCCTTGCGTCATTGTTAAAGTCACTCTCGTTGCCGTGCGGCCCCTCCAAAATGATGACGCTTTTAAAAATGCCCGAACAACAGTGAATGCAGACATGTAAACCCAAGCATCCACAATCCATTCACAAAATGTGACTTGCCCGGTGTTCCCTCCCAGTCTTACTAAAGATGTGTTCGACATCGCTCCCACGCTGCTCGCAAGCGCACTTTGGCCGTTTCTGTCCATGACATGCCAACCAAGCACAACAGTAAAAGCCAACTTTACGCGCCTCGCTGTGCATATCGCTACTGTCCGTGCTGGTCCCCTTCTTCTCAACAGTGTGGTTCACCGGGATGTCGAAAGTTAGTGGCAATTCCTCCATGTTGGTGATGTGGTTGGGCTGGGTGTGTTTGTTGGCAATCTTTTTGTTGTTGTGATCCCTCGCTGTATTGCGCTTCTTTTATCAGAGCCTCAGTACATCGAGTTTTTTTTCCAAAGTACTGTATTCAGAAAAAAAACATACCGAATAACTTGGAAGTTGTGTACATGCCTGTGCGCCTAATTTGTTCCCGGTACGACGTTGACCAATGACAGCACAAGTGGAATTATCCTGTGAGTGGATTGGCTGTGCATCTTTGCAGCCCTGCCCAGCACCTTCCCTTGTGTCTCGTCACACGGTTGACTCCCTGATCATTCGCCTGCCTCTCTCTGGTATACTGTCTGTTCTGTTGTTTTTGCTACATGCGCAGAGGCGGGGAAGAGCAAGAGTGTGAGTGTGAGAGAGAGCGCATGAGAGAACGCATGCGAGAAAGAGCGAGAGAGGGGGTGATTTGGCTTGACCGAAAGCAGCAGCGCTTCTCTCTTCGCTTCCTCCCAAACCTTCCTGAGCTGTTTTTCACATATCACGGTCCCGGTCCCCATTAACTGAGATAAGTGAGAAATCACTGTATTCAAAATGCCTTGTCCCTCATCACTTGTAGGCCAAGCTGGAATGTAGGAATGTGGGGATTACTTGAGAGAACAATAGGTTTTAAAAGTCAAGTGAGGCCGGTAGAGGGGCAGAATAAAAAATTAAAATGTCCAAGAAAGCATATTTATTTAATGTAATGCAGGACATTGTACTTTTTACTGCAGTATAAGCGGAAGACGGCCTGTTTTTCCTTGTAATCTGCTGGATTTTGCGGCGCCATGGCCTTTCCCAGATGGATAGATGGCGCCATTTCATAAAACAAAAGCAACAAGCACTAAAGATGTTGATCTTGAATTCTTTCGCAGCTGCTCGATTCCTATGTTACTCCACATAACTGATAACTTGCAGTTTAAACTGTGTTTCCGTAAGCTTGTCTCTTCATAGGTGCCATTCTCTGGATGTTGTTTTGCAAAATGCACGCCCACCCTTCCCACTTTAATGTCCGCATGATATCCTCAGTTACGACTGCCTTTCCTCTACAGAAGGAACGTGTCGGCACAACATCAGTCTGTCAAGCGGGCCTGTCATCTCAGTCACACAAGAGCATTCACAGATTTTGGAACTCGATGCATACATAAGGCGACGCGCATTATTAGGTGCCCCATGCATTTTATGTTCACCTTATGGTTGTGAGAATACGGTAATCACTGCCACAAACTCATGTATTCTTGAAGAGAAATATTCTTGTCTTATCAATTGAGTAATTTGCATGCTTTACCTTAATGTTCCTGTGCAAGTTTAGTTTACATGCTCAGCACAAGCGCATTAGAGGGTTTTACACGGTCAGAGGTCTGAAGGTTGCATTGTACACATTATTGTGAGATGTTCACTGGTATTTCTTTGGCCAGTAAATTCTGTCCATTTAATTCAAATGCATGTCAACAAACACCTGTCTAGGATTAGCCATTGTTTGTTTTCACCACAATATTTTGTTACGAGTGTTTATAGCGACATTCTTGAACATAACTCTTTCCGCGTCAGTCCGCTAAGTTGTGCACCTGACGTTTTGTGAATTGGTTTCAAATAACAGCGCCAACGGGAAGTGCTTTCTGACGAAATGTTGATGACTTCACAGCGATTGATAGATTTAACTCTCTCATCCCATGTTATCTACACTTGGCTATTGGTCTATTTTGATCCATTTCAAACATTGTGATCTTGTAAGCAAGCACACGCAGTCATTCAGTTATTCTAATTTTTTTTTCATCCAATAGAATGTGAATACATTGTAAATATGAATGTTGGGAGGAATTACTATGCTATTTTAGATTACCACACTAAAAGGTTAAAATTATACAACTTATTCATTCAAATGTGAACTAACGTGGGCTAGTCTGATCCATGAAACTCCAGGGCTGAAATTAAAGAAATGCTACAATTCACTGTATTGGGAGATTATTTTTATTCAACAGAAGGTTTAAATGTAATCATTACTTTATTCATCCATTTTCTTAGTGCAATTTTATTTTCTTACATTCATGCACAGTGGTTGAACTGTGTTTAATGTTGCAGTGTATTATATTTACAGTAAATATTCTCTAGTAAGGAATCATATTTGCGCTGTCTTCCTTCTAAAATAATTTCCTGATGTGGGAAATGAGCATGGTACATGTCCTTTATGAACATGCAAGTATGTGAACAAAACACACGTGTAACAACAGAAGCAATTAAATGCAAAAATATATGCTCCTAACACTGTTTATAACACAAAAGCTGCAGGACAGTAGACTGCACAGGTATATGAACAAAATACAGTATAACACACTTCGGACTATTTGCTTTAAAAAGAGACGAGTAACAGACCCACTGGCTTTTCAGAATCAGAATCAGAATCATCTTTATTGGCCAAGTATGTAGAACACACAAGGAATTTGTCTCCGGTATAACACGCTGCATTAGTATCATCATAAACAAGTCCACTAAACAAGTCCACTATCTCACTGTCTCTCACTCAACCTCCCCTCGATCGCCACCTAAGACAGCATTGCTCAGCTGATGTCATGCAATGAACTTTTAAGCCAGCCACGGGATGCTTCGAAGTCCTCGATGGCCAGAGTTAGCGCGATGGAACTCACCTTCTCTCTAATTACCACTCCAGTTAGCGTAAGGTTTTTAGCATGATAACAAGTAAAGCATTCCGGGAAACGGTCGTTTATTCAACTGTCCATCGAGCCACAAGCAATTTACTCTGAGCAGCTAATTGGATGCATTCCACTCTTATCTTCCACGGATCTAGCTGCAGTATCTACACATAGATATTGAGGTCCCTCTTGGCCAATGGGAGGCCAGGATGATGCTTGGCAAGCCAATGGCAGAGCAGCTATGAGTATGTTGCGTTCAGGAAACTCGGAGCTGTGAACGAAATAAAAATCGTTCAGTCCAGTAAAACTCATGCTAATAGAGTCACTGACATATCGCCGTTTTGTATCCAATGAGAGTAAATAGCGGCGCGGACAGAGTTATTCCGTAGTATCAAGCGAGACTTGCTTGTGTGTGCGCCACTGCGTGCTTCTGTATGGCTTCCGGGGTCCTGGTAGTGGAAATTCCGTTGTTATGAATTGATCGTTAATGTAACATCGTAATCGAAATTTTAATGCATGGATTTTTAGTCCGGGTGAGGAAATTTCCTTTTGAAAGAACTGCGTAGATGGGAATACAGTATTTACTGTAAATACTAAATATGATAATAAAGTGTATTTTTGGAATAAAACCTTCACCTAATTTTCAAATTGCTTAATGTTGGCCGTACATTTTTTTGAGGTGACACTTGCTACTATTACAGATTGTAATTAAACAATATAATCTCTGCTGATGCAGACTCTCCTCTGTCTGTCGAGGTGGTGAATGAGCTGAGTCTAAGCTTTCGATTTTCCAGCCAATCTACGTTCCTACCCTCATCTATGGTCATGGGCTGTGGGTTGTGGGTTGTAACTGAAAGAACCAGATCCCAGACACAAGCGGCCGAAATTAGTTTCCTCCGCAGGGTGTCCAGGCACTCCCTAAGAGGTAGGGTGAGAACCTTTGTCATCCGGGACTCAGAGTCGAGCCGCTACTCCTCCACATTAAGAGGAGCCAGATGAGGTGGCTCGGGCACCTGAGGTGTTCTGGGCATGTCCCAACGGCGGGAGACCCCTGGGACAACCCAGGACACGCTGGAGAGACTATGTCTCCTGGCTGGCATGGGAACGCTTTGCCATCCCTCTGGAAGAGTTGGCTGGGGAGAGGGAAGTCTGGGCATGTATTGAAGATGTAATGACAGCCATCTCACCTGTGCCTTTACCCCATATGCAGCTCTATGTCATCAATGACTGGAAATTTGCATGACTTCTTAAAGCAGTTGTCTTCGTAAATCTCTTGAAACAGCACCAAGTAAGAGTTTCTGTGTCATCACGCAGTCCAATGCAGATTTGCGATTCATCACTGAGTATGACTTTACCTCAGTCATTGAAAGTCCACGATTGCTTCTCCTTAGCCTATTGGTGGCTTTCGTTTCGCTTTTCTGTATGTGAATTCTATTTCCCTGAGGCACTTTCGTACAGTTCCGTCAGAGACATTGACTCCCGTTTCGTCCACTTTGTTCCTCATTTGTTTTGTTGTGCACTTTCTCTTTTCAAGTCATCTTGCTTGACATATTCCGCTAATACAATACAATACAATACAATACATGCTGATTTATATAGCGCTTTCACAACAGCGGCAGCTGTAACAAAGCGCTTAACAAAGCAGTTAACATAAAGTAAAATAATAAACACAACACACAACATAAAACACCAACAAAAAGTAAAACAATGAACACAACACATTATCATCTATATTGTAAGATGTATGAAGGACTTAGTGTCTTGCTAATTATATGTATTCTTTGTACTTGAATGCTTTTTTTTTTTACATCATGGCCAGCCAGGGGACTACAGATGAAACTAATCTAATCAAATGACGCTTTGATTGTCTTCCTTGGTCTACCAGTGTGCTTGATCTGTTTGTATTTGGTCCAGATTTTAGACATAGCTTTGTGGGAACAACCAACATAGTTTGCAACATTGCATGATAATTTAGCTTCTTTAAGAAGTTTGATAATACTCTCCTCTGTTTCAATTCAATTCTGTCATGTTGGAGTCATGAGTCATGTCAGTCCACTTGGTGCAACAGCTCTCCAACATTCTTCTGACAACATTAAAATCTACAATTTTTCGCCAACCCTGATGTGTATGTAAAGTTTGGTGACATTTTTGTGCACGTTATGTCTCTCAAAAATGTCATTCACATGTCTTTCTATAACAACTTCCTCCATTACTGTCTTCTCTGTCCCCAGGTGCCACATGACCGTAAGCCGAGGGCTACGGCTCAGCGGCTCCCCACCATTGGAGTGGTTTGTCACTGTAGTTGGAGCCCTGTGAATTCTCTCCCCAGCTACTGCCCCCTCTCCCCACAGTTCCATCCTGTCCCTCCCCTACCCCTCCCCTCCCCCCTTCCCCCCTCTTCCCCTCCCTCCTAAGCGTCGCTGTGCTGGACGTCATGAGCATAGTAATCGCTCTAGGAGTCACCACACCTGAAACGTCTTACACAGAAATGGCTGCTGGATCAGAGTAAGTTATCAATGGCTAATGAGTTATGACACATGTAGATGTGTCGATATTTTTTCCCGCAGTAACTCCACAAACTTCACACATTGCTCTGCACCTTTTAAGAATAGTTAAAAAAATACATAGGATAGGATTTCACTCAGTTCATTTAAGTTACAGGGGTTTCTATTCCTTTCCAGGTCAGGTTTGGTGTGAGTAATGTGGGCATTCCAAGGGAATCCCAAGAATTTCCTATAGTTTTTTCCTTTTTTTTTTAAACTGCATTAAGTAGTTTCTGGAATATCTATTTTCCAGTACCAATTCCAATGTCATTTATTCTTAATGTTAATAAAGTGTACTACATTATTCAAGGAATAAAAACTGTTGAATTTGTAACTGAACACTTAAGTGCATATTTTTCTTCTTTTGAAGACATTCTCCAATGGAAAACCCAGAGAGAAATGGCAAGGTTATTTACTGTTAGGTCAGTTCTATGTAAAGGCGATGAGTTGCATAACAACATGACACCCACATTCCATGTCCTAAATTGTTGTTCAGCTCAGGAGGAAAGCAGTTTCCGAGTTTTGGTTCCATCTAGTGGCTAATTATGTGTAACGCGAGGCATGATATAAAATACTGTATATAGAATATTTTAAAAGATGCTATATTAATGAGGTTTTATCTGACGTTTATTTTTAAAATTTCAGCCCTGAATCTGTTGAAGCAAGCCCTGCCGTAAATGAGAAAAACTTTAACAACCACAGTTGTGGAAGTGCACAAAGTCATGGGTATCGGGGACTACCATATGCTGTGAGTACAAATTAATTTCTTCTCACATTTACATTCAGTTAAAGGCAAACTTTTTATTTATACAAGTCTATATGTACAGTACTGGACAAAAGTGAATACACCCTTCACACAGGTGATCATCAGAATTCGCATCAGTAGGTTCTGAAGTTTGAAGCAGGAATGATTTAGTAGGTGAAACCTCTGCCTGTTTCATCAATTAAGAGTTTCATTTTCATGAAGTAAACATTGTGAAGTGTTCAAAAATCGCATTGACAAAAAGGTACTCAAAAAAGAAGTCAGAAATTAATTAATTGTTGTCTCCCCATAAGCTTCCACTGCAGTGGTTGCAAATCTTCCTCGGCTTTCAATACAAAAAAATCCCTGTTTAAAAAAAGAAAATCACAATTAGTGCATACATTACAATACAAACAATGTTACAGTAAAGCATTCACAACAAATCACAAATAAAGGAAAACTTTAAAAATTAAAGCAGCACCGTTACATTAAAAACGTCCACAACAAATGAAAGAACAGCAGCCATAAATACCAATTTACAAACGAAAACAACATTCACATATAATAAAGATTTGAGTGTTTTTGGAAAATCTATAATTTGAATAAATTCTGCTGATCTTGTGGCCAAAGTCGAAACGGCCTGAATAAGACTGACTTTTGTAAAAAGTTCGTCCTTGGCTGATGAACAAATAAATCACTACAGCTCGTCGAATAAAATATAGTGTCTGGTTTTTAAAGATCCTACTTTTCAGAAATTGGAGCACGTTTGCCAGTCAGAATTACATTATTTTTTTTCACAAACATTAAAAGGTTTATTTATATATATATATATATATATATATATATATATATATATATATATATATATATATATATATATATATATATATATACATGTTATATATATATACACACACACACACACATATATATATATATATATATATTATTTTTTTTACACTTTTTATGATTTATTTATGTATTTATTTATTTGGTTTTGTGGAACGAAGGCCAGGACAATGCGCAGTTCCTTTTTGTTAACACCAGTCGATAAAGGACATCTTAACATGAGGCGGGCGTCCTTGTTTTGAATGATGTGAAGCCTCGCTATCTCAATTTTATTTTCAGCAGACCATATACACACATATATTGAACAATATTTAGGATATGACAATGCAAGAGGCTGAACTAGCAATTTTTTAAATTGCTGGAGTGGTAAAGTAAGAACACCGTCGAGCCACAGCAATAGCTTTATCCATTTTACGAATCACATGGTATACATGCCGTGACCATGTGAGATTATCTATTGTGAAACCTAACAGTCTCATTTGTGGAACCTGCACTCAGTTGGAGTGTTCCATTATTATTAATAATTGACACTTACTTTTTTAGACACCGTTTATTTCTAATAAACATGTAAATAAACTATATTTTTGGATTTATTCACATATCGTCTCAATTTTTCCAAGAACAGGAAAAATACTTATGGGCCTACCATTAGCACTATTAAATGAACCATTGTTGTTTTTCGGAATAGGAATCTTTTTTGATTCCTTCCACCGAATGGGGAGACACCACAAACCAAACATCTGTTGAATATTTGGCACAAAGAATGTGACACAAATTTAAGAGCGCTTTTCAGAAGCTTGCAATCAATATTGTCCAAACCCGCAGACATATTATCAGCCCGGCCAGTCTTGTCATTTTAAAAAGACTGTAAACGTTTTCCATGAAGTTGTTAGATCAAAAGCACGCTGCCTAGTTTTCGTAACTCGCATTGTGTGAGGGTCCGTCGGGAAGTCGAGCCTCAGATTGAGGAGGAGCAGTGTGGTTTTCATCCCGGCTGTGGAACAGTGGACCAGCTCTGCACTCTTTGCAGGGTCCTCGGTTGAACCCTACATGGGAACTCGCCCAACCAGTCTACATGTGCTTTGTGGACTTGAAGAAGGCATTCAACCATGTCCCTCTGGGAGTTCTGTGGGGGGTGCTTCGGGAGTACGGGGTACCGAACCCCCTGATAGGGGCTGTTTGGTCCCTAAACCACCATTGTCAGAGTTTGGTTCACATTGCTGGCAGTAAGTCGGAATCGTTTCCAGTGAGGGTTGGACTCCGCCAAGGTTGTCCTTTTTCGCCAATTCTGTTCTTAACCTTTATGGACAGAATTTCTAGGCGCACGCGAAGTTTTGAGGGGGTCAGTTTTGGTGGCCTCAGTATTGCATCTCTGCTTTTTGCAGATGATGTGGTACTGTTGGCTCTTTCAATCAAGTAGGGCTCTCCAACTCTCACTGGAGCGTTTCGCAGCCGAGTGTGAAGCGGTTGGGATGAAAATTAGCACCTCCAAATCTGAAACAATGGTCCTCATTCGGATAAGGGTGGAGTGCCCTCTCCGGGTCGGGGAGGAGATCTTGCCCCAAGTGGAGGAGTTTAAGTATCTTGGGGTCTTGTTCACAAGTGAGTGCAGGAGGGAGCGAGAGATCGAGAGGTGGATCGGTGCAGCTTCTGCTGTGATGCGGACTTTGTATCGGTCTCTCATGGTAAAGAAGGGAGCTGAGCCAAAGGGCAATGCTCTCCCTTAGAGATAAGGTGAGAAGCTCGGTCATCCGGGAGGGAATCGGAGTAGAGCCGCTTCTCCTACACATCGAGAGGAGCCAGATGAGGTGGCTCGGGCATCTGATTAGGATGACTCCTGGACACCTCCCTGGTGAGGTGTTCCATGCATGTCCCACTGGCAGGAGACCCCGGGGACGACCCAGGACACGCTGGAGAGACTATGTCACCTAGCTGGCCTGGGAACGCCTTGGGATCCGCCAGGAAGAGCTCAAAGAAGTGGCTGGGGAGAGGGAAGTCTGGGCTTCCCGACTAAAGCTGCTGCCCCCGCGACCCAACCCAAAGGGCAAAGCTCTCAATTTACCGGTCGATCTACGTTCCAACCCTCATCTATGGTTACGAGCTATGGGTTGTGACCGAAAGAACGAGATCCCGGATAAAAGCAGCCGTAATGAGTTCTCTCTGCAGGGTGTCCGGGCTCTCCCTTAGAGATAAGGTGAGAAGCTCGGTCATCCGGGAGGGAATCGGAGTAGAGCCGCTTCTCCTACACATCGAGAGGAGCCAGATGAGGTGGCTCGGGCATCTGGTTAGAAGCCTCCTGGACACCTCCCTGGTGAGGTGTTCCGGGCATGTCCCACTGGCAGGAGACCCCGGGGACAACCCAGGACACACTGGAGTGACTATGTCACCTAGCTGGCCTGGGAACGCCTTGGGATCCGCCGTGAAGAGCTCATAGAAGTGGTTGGGGAGAGGGAAGTCTGGGCTTCCCGACTAAAGCTGCTGCCCCGCGACCCGACCCGGATAAGCCGTAGAAAATGGAGGGGTGGATGGACATTGTATGTAATAAAAAACAAGGACACTGGTTCATCAATACTCGAATGAATTTTCAATCTGAATTTTATTGTTGTAATAATCATTCAAACAAAAGCAATATTTACTGTATTAGATCAATCTCAATTTTGTTTTCCTCTCTGAAAGTGAGTTATCCGTTTTCCAAATCATCCAACTTTGATTTACCAGCCTCTTTAAATTTCTGCAGGTTGAACAGTTCCTTTTTGCGTTTGTTGAGTTTCATAGTCCAATGTCTTCATTGACGGCACTTTAATCCAGTCCAATTGGCTGCATGATTTAACAGCAGTGATCTTGGTGGCATTTCTGCCTAACATTGAAGCTTTTAACTCCTCATCCAATCGGGGCACGGGGTTTGATTGAACAGTTCTCCTTTTAGATGGAGCATCCTTGTCTAAGTTGACAAAAAGAGAATTAAAAATAGAAGAGGTAAACTCTGGTTTAGATTCTCAGTAAACATTGTCCCAAATGAGGTGTGTTCGAGAAGGGAAATATCTAAAACATGCACATTAGTTGATCCCCTGCTCTATAATTTTAATCGTTAATATATTTAGGCCTCAGTATTTATTTTGTCATCGAAAAAAACTATGTATAAGTGGAAGTGATATAGAAGTCAAACGACAGTAGGAGTAGCCATGTTGGATTGGTGAAACAAGAGTCATGTGATCATCAGTCTTGCTGACACACCAGAATCGATCACACAAAAATTATAAGTAGCAGTAGATAAAATAAAATAAAATGTAGCAAGAGAAATGTAGCTTGATGAATCTGAGTTAGCCAAGTATTTCTTTACCAAAATGCTCAAATAAAGAGTAGGTTGATTTAAAATTATCCTCACCATTATGATTCATTCAACAAGATACTTCATTGCAATGAACTAACTGTGTAGTTTGCTGCCTCACACTTCTGTTGAGAGTTCTGAGGTCTCAGGTTTGAATGAGTAGCAAGCGTGTTAAATTTGGTGTGATCACTCTCATACTGGTCAGTGCAAGTGCAATGTAGCATTTCACGGCAAAAAATTCTCTGAATATCTAAAAAAGAATCGCTGTCCATAAAGATGGACGAGGCAATCTTTTTGTTGCCTACACTCTGAAATTGAGTTCAAGTACAAACAATGGCTACAGCGGTTTAATAAGACAGGTACCACTCAGAACCCTAACCCTGAAAAAAAAGTACTGCATTGTAAACTGTATATTTTACAACACATAAACCTTTAGTTTTATTTTTTGCAGAGGGGTTGGGGGGGTTAATAACCGCAAAGCCAAACACATACGTTTAAATTGAGGTATTTGTAAGTCAAGGGACTGTGCGTTACAATGTAAAAAAGAGTGTCATTAAAAAAAACAACAAAAAAATGTTAAAGTACATCCAAAAATGTGATGGGTGGTCCCTTTTGGGAGATACTTTTTCAATTTTGAATGCATTTTTAAAAGATAATTTTATGGGGGGGGGGCAGTTGTCTTCACAAACCAAGGGGTGCCATGAAAACAACAAGCTCCAAAGCTTGTTACGACACTATTTTGCATAGCTTTACTTAGCATGTGCTTTGTTTCAGAGTTTACCAGATATTTATCAATCCCTGCTACTGCATTTGTCCTTTATCTCCTGAATCATGGGGCAGAGTTAACACCCGCAAACCAAGTGTTATTTCCTGTGATAAAATGTCAAAAATGTCTCAGAAAAAAAACATTTTTCGCTGCAGAGGATTTCTTAAAGTCAATGTCATGCAAAACCACCCTGATGTGTGAAGAAACGACTACACTGTTTAGTCAACATAGAACTGTAACCACAATCTATTTCTGATATTAACAGCTGTACTGTTTCACATAACTGTATTTTTTTGCCCTCATTTTCATTCATCTCCATTTTCCGTTTCCCTTTTTTTTTTGCCTGAACACCCGTTGTTTGAAGAAGCAACAGTCTTCCGTTGTGTGTTGTCAGGATCACAACTATGGTGCACCCTCCTCCCACCCCACCCGCTTCCCCCCTCGCTCAAACCATCATTCGTCGAATGGATCTCAATGGCGTGGTACGCAGTTCCCGCTTTTTCCAAACTACAGAGGACAACTCAGCAGACAGTGATAGCTCCTCAGAGGAGGATGGGGCTATAGCCAACTGGTGTCACTGCACCCTGATGCCAGACGGCTTGCTTATCAAATGTGACAACTGCAGGTGAGACATGGAGAAGGTGCCCTGTTCTGTATGGGAGCATGTTTTGTCAGCAAGATGCCTTCTCACAGTTTGACCAATAAAATTTGACAAAACAATGGGAACTGAAGGTTCGTAATGATTCCATTGTTGGCAAAAGCCTCCCCATGTACACCCCCTTCCAAAGGTTCAGGGATAGATGAATTTGAGACAAGTAATGATTATATCTGCTTTTATTTCATGGTACTGCATCTGATACACAACTTAGAAGCACCATTTGTTTCAACTCACAAAGCTTTTCTTTCCCCTCGGTTCCCTAATTAACCGATGGGAAAATGAAGATCAAAAACATTGGCAATGGCCTGAAGAAAAAGCACTGGTGTACTGGTGTATAAAAGACGTAAGGTAACGAAAATAACAGTGATTGACGAAAACAACTGTCATAATGTCCATAAGAACGGGAGTGAAGGTGTCATTTCTATTCATAGAAAACTCCATGAACAAAACGTACAAAGGCTACACTAAGAGATGCAAACCACTCATTCGAAAAGGATTCACAAAGTCCGAATGGAATATGGCGAAAAATAACAAGACAAGCCTAAACAATTCTGGAACCTTGACCAAGGGTTCTAACCTAAAGTGACCTGGTGATCCTTCAGCATGCTTCAAAGTCATGACCCAGAACACGTTGCCAAAAATACAAAAAAGATCATCAAGGTCAAGAAGCGGAAGGCTTTAAATTAGTAGTCAGTCCCTCCAGACTTTAACCAGACGGTGTGCATTTTCCCTGCTGAAGAGGAGACTGAAGGAAGTAACCCACAAAGCACGCAACTGAAAATTAAATATGAAGTCTTATTCACTTTCATCTATTTTAACTACATCTTCTCCTACACTTTTTCTCAGCTAAAAATTGGGTGGATCACGCACATGCTATAGTTGTGAATGAGTTCCAGATGTAAATACTGTATATTCAATCCCAGCAAAGGGCAAAAAGGAAATGGCCTCGCTGTTCCAATATGTTTGCAGGGGGCTGTACACTTAATGTTTGTGTTTTTTGACTGATTTCCCTTATATCCAAAATAGCAATAATATCTATTCGTAATGTTGTTTTGGCTATTCTCTTGTTGCAGAGGACTTGACGGGAGGAAAGGAACAGATGGCCAGCACAGGAAAAATGAAAATGTCTCAGGTATTTGACTTTTTTTCCCCCTTCACCACTTTCAGTTCAGTTTTTGTATCTGTTCAGATCATTACAGCCAAGCAACATACTTGTGCTTTCTTGGTAGCTGGAGAGAGCAGTGCCACAGAGAGTGGCGATGAAGAAGTGTCACCTTCCACCATCTCTTACACTGCCACCCAGCATACACCTACCAGCATCAAACTTACTGTCAACAGAGTTAAAAGAAGTAAATCGAAAAAGAGGAAAAAGAGTACAGAAAAAGCCAGTGGAACACCAAAGGGCAAGAAAGTTAAAGTATGCAAAAATATTTCGCGGTACTATTTGCCACATCTCTGAAAAAAGTACATATTTTTAATTGAAGTTATGTATTTTCTCAGGCTTTTAGAGAGGGTTCGCGGAAGTCGATGAGGATGAAGGTATGACTGGCGTAGAGTATAAATGAAGTGGGGTTTGTATTTGTGCCACCTTGAGTTTCAAGCATCTTTTCTTTTGTCAAGAACTTGACAACAGAGGCCAGTGTGCTGGACGAGAACACAACAGAGGGATGGGAGAGTAGAATCCGCCAGTGGACAGAGCAATATGAGGAGGCTTTGGCCAACCAGTATAGCTCTGACATCCAGACTTTGCTCCAGCTTCACCACACTGCCAGAACTACTGTTGGAAACACAGAAAGTGGACGTACGAGTCTTCCATCCACTTCACCAACATCCGTTGACGCCATGGACACGATCAACCGCACCGAGCTGGCCTGTAACAACACTGTGCTCGGCTCGCAGATGCAGGTTGGCCCAATAATTCATTTACAATATTTAACATTGTCGTGGACCGCCGCTCCACATGGGGGATAGGGACTGGGCTGGCCCGCAAATTCTAAAAAGACTGGAATATACAGTAGTATCTCAACTTAGGAACTTAATTGGTTCCGTGACCCTGTTTGTAACTCTAAAAGTGTTCATAAACCAAGGTCAATTTTCACATTGAAATGAGTGGGAATGCAATTAATTCCTTCCACCCCTAAATTGTTGAACATTGTAAGCTGGAGTTAAGAAAGCTCTTTTTTGTTTACAGTTCGGGTTAAGTTCAAAAATTTCGGAGAAATATTACCTCTATTTACAGACTATTTTCAATACAGTATAGGAATGGTCATAGCTTGGACGAGCAGATGGATCTATGTTGTCATTCTAATTGCACTGTGTAACCATCAGCACTACTGTAATTGTGAACATTTCACAGATTGAACTGCAACATATTATAGACTAGCGTGTATCATGAATCACTTGAAACTTTTTTTTTAATGTTTGTAGCTGCAGTTAGGACGTGTAACGCGTGTGCAGAAACACAGGAAGATCCTTCGTGCCGCCAAGAACCTTGATCCTGACATCCTCATTATTGAGTATAGAGGGAAGGTCATGCTCAAGCAACAGTTTGAAGTCAACGGGCATTTCTTTAAAAAGTAAGTATGACTTTTCGTGACTTCCAAAACCAATTTCATATCTGTCCTTGTCAGACCACGGCAGAGTTTTCCACTTTGCATCCATCCATCTCAGAAGAGCTTTGGCCCAGTGAAGCGATTGCGGTCTCTGAGTTTTGTTGATATCAGGCTTTCACTTTGATTGTTGAGTTTGTAGATGGGGCTAGTATTATTAAAGAACCACATTTGACATTTTAAAAAGTACGTTTTATTCACTGCTAAGATTTTCTTTTGACAAAAATGGACTGAATTTGACTGAACTGCTCATTGACAGGGAAGTTATATAAGTGAAATTTTTTTAGTGGAAGTGTTTTCAACAGAATAACTAGTAATATGCAACATCAAAAACAACGCTGTAATGACACAGGTGGTGAAGTACAATTTCCATGTTTTTTAGGCCCTACCCTTTTGTACTCTTCTACTCCAAATTTAATGATGTTGAGATGTGTGTGGATGCAAGGACCTTTGGAAATGACGCACGCTTTATTAGAAGGTCCTGCACACCCAACGCTGAGGTGAGTTACGAATGGTGTTTATTATGACCTCATTAGGTTGCTATCTTGTTTCTCCTCCATTTATTTCAAAGTTCTTAGTTTGTCTGTTTTTTGGTGACTTCTTTCTCAGGTGCGACATATGATTGCTGAGGGTATGATACATCTGTGTATCTATGCCATTAGTCAAATCACAAAGGACACTGAGGTCACTATTGGATTTGATTATGAGTTCAACAGCTGGTCAGTACTGCTTCTCACGATTCAATATACTTCACTCACCCTCGCTGAATTGATCACAATTTTGTTCTTTGACATTTCTTGGTTGGATGGATGCTAGCTAGCCTTTTCACTGGGTTATTTACAGCCTTTTATTGGCACGTTCTCCAGTCAATACAAGTCTTCTGTTCTCATATCAATCCATCAGTAATTACAAGGTGGACTGCGCTTGCCATAAGGGGAACCAGAATTGCCCTGTGCAGAAACACAACATGAGCCCCAGGGAGAGCTTGCCGAGTACCCCCACAGTACCACTGCCCTCTCCTTTGATTGGTGCTGAGACCCGGCAGAGAAAGGCCCGCAGAAGAGAGCTAGAGGTTTGTCCAGAGAGCAATCAGGCTATCCATCACCAAGAGGCCAAAGAGCTGCAAGGAAGCAGTGATGCAGAGGTATGTGGCTGATAGTGATGTTTTTCCTCCCAGTACATGTGATTATCATGAAGGTTAAACAGCAACGCAGTTTAGTTGCCCCACAAGCATTACACACCACCAAATAGTAACCTGTCACAGCTGCATATCCTGCCCCCAAACACACTGGTGCTTTGTGATTGGTCCACACCACCTTGCTTTTGTTACCTTGTAAGGTTAATTCCTGATCTACTATATGTCTGTGATTTTAGGGAGCGCTGGATGAAGTGAGGATAGAAGAGGCTGAGGAAGGAGAGGTGGATGAAAACGAAATTGTCATCCCCAATAAAAAAGTATGATATTCATTTGTCTCCATTTCAAAGTTATTCATTTTATTTTATTGTTCATGCTGGATTTTTTTCATTAAAATCATACTGCACTCATTTTGTTCAACTCTGTCTCTGAATTTAGACATTGAACAGTCTGGAAAAGAGGCGGCGAAAGACGGTAGCAGATGTAAAAGAGGATGGTGTAGAAACAGAAGAGGGGACAAGAGCCACCCCCATCCCCCTTAACACAGGGATAGGCATTAGCACACGACGTACTACCTATGTCACGGTCAGTATTGGTCTTAAACGGATCTTAGATTTTCCCTTTTCCAGACCCCAGATTTAATTCCATTTCTATTTTCTATAGGAAGCACCGTCTATTGAAGAAAAGTCCTCATTACCAAATCTGCCTCCCCCTCCGAAACCCACTCGCTCTTCTAAGCCTCGTCCCAAGAGCCGAATGTCTCGCTACCGCTCCAGCTCATCCCAACGTGCCAGGCGGCAGCGTCAAGCACTCGCCCAGCAGGCTGCTGCTGCTGCAGCAGCAGCTCCTTTAGTTGAGCAGAGTGCTGGTCTCGAGGAGGAGGTTTCTCATGGCCCATATGCTTCTGAGATGGGCCAAGGGGAGAGTGGGATGACCACTGGTCAGCTCTTGGATGGAGATGGCCAGGGTCTGAACTGCATCAACAGAGGCAACTTGCGTTACCCCAAGACCAAGAAGGTTAGAGAAGATCTGATTTTTAAGTTGTTCAAATAATTCTTTGTGAAGCAACAGCATGACGTATGATTTGGCCCTGTTGCGTGTGTTTAGACAGACTGCTTTTCAAAATGAATGCAATATTTTTATACAAAAATGTACAGCTCAAGGTTAAAGCTGAGATTGGTAGGTATAGTTTCCTGCTACAATTTTTTCAACTCACACTGATCATGCGTGTGAGAGATCTAATTTTATCCCTCGCGGATACTATAGATTTATACAGTAGTTTTATGTCCGCCACCCTAGAGGTTATTTTGTGCAGTAAGCACACGTCATACTTTCATTTGGATCCTGGTCAGAATTTGCATGTTCATAACAATACATGAAGAGCTAAACATGGACCATGTATTTTGACAATGTTAAGAATTCATTGTTCTCATTTTGATGTCATTTAAAGAACAGTTTAATTTGAAATTCAGATAACAATAATGATGGTAATATAGTGGTTAGTTGGAGCTGCCGGCACGGTTACAAAAAAAACTCATTTAGTAGAACTGTTGTGCATCAAACGGATCAGTTTCTAGATTTCTTAACCCATTTATTTGTGAGAGTCAACTTATTAAAAACAATACTCAGAAGAATGTTGTGCAGTTCGACATCCCGACTGAAACTACTCCCCCCAAAAATATTTTGTGGCGACTGTGATTTTGTTTTGTTTTGTAGAACATTGTGATACATTAGTATATATTTGTGATCAGACAGTTGTGGCCAATCAGTCAATATGAAAGGAGAAAACAAATGTAGTCTTTCAACCTTTGTGAAACTGTATGCCTAGTTATATTTGGCGTCCAGCATTGTTTTGCTCAACTGTTATTGAGCAAAGGCTCCTATTTTACGTTGCCAGCGGGGGAGACATGATCCCTCCAGTGTGTCCTGAGTCATCCCCGGGACCTGCTCCCAGTGGGTCTTGAACACCTTACCAGGGAGGCGTCCAGGAGGCATCCTAACAGATGCCCGACCCACCTCATTTGTCTCCTCTTGATGCAGAGCCACTCCCAGATGACTGAGCTTCTCACCCCTTAGCGCAGGGGAAATCCAGACACTTTCTGGACTCATTCCAGCCTCATGTGTCTGTGATCTTGTTCTTTCGGTCAGGGCCTACAGCGTGTAACCATAGGTGAGGGTTGGGAATGTAGATCAAACGGTCTGTTGAGACCATTTTCCTTCGGCTCAGCTCCTTCCTTCTTCACCAAGAAAGTCTGTTGCAGCATCCACATCAGTGCAGACCCTCCACCAATCCACCTATCGATCTCATGGGAAAGGTTGTTGAACTCCTCCACTCGGGGTACGATCTCATCCTCGACCTAGAGAGGGCACTCCACCCTTTTCAAACTAAGGATATTAGCCTCAGATTTGTAGGTGCCTATTCTAATCCCAACCACTTCACACTTTGCAATGATCTGCTCCGGCTTGATGAAACCAAAACAGAACCGCAACAACCACATGATGCAGAATGAGAGATGAAATACTGAGATCACCAAAACGGACTCACTGAATGCCTCAGCTGCTCATAGAAATGAAGTCCGTAAACGTTATGAATGGAATATGTGGAAGAGCAGCCTTAGCAGGCTCAACCACGACTATGAAAGAGTCTGACCTACTCTCAAGAATGTAAACCAAAGGCTGACACCAGTCGTACAGAAATTGAACAGCCCGTGTTAGGGGATCTGGGATCCCATACTCACAGATCATCCCAGACCCAAGAGCAAAGATCCTGCGCAATCTTTGAGGTGGAGACCCCATAGTCACTCTTAACCACCTCAATCCCAAACTAGAGGATTCCATCTCAGGATCCCCAGACTTTGCTTCTTCATAGGAAGGCTTGTCAATGAAATGTGTGTGTGTGTGTGTGTGTGTGTGTGTGTGTGTGTGTGTGTGTGTGTGTGTGTGTGTGTGTGTGTGTGTGAGTGTGAGTGTATATATATATATATATATATATATATATATATATATATATGTGTGTGTGTGTGTGTGTGTGTATGTATGTATGTATGTATGTATATATATGTATGTATGTATTCTCCCCGCTGACTCACAGAATCCCAAATCGAGGTTAGCAACAAACACCCACATCTCACTTTACATATGTTGATGGTGCACTGCTTCCCCATCCTAAAACGCCAGAAGATGGACCAGAATTTCTTCAAAGCTGTGTCGTTGTTCTCCATTGCTTAACCGTGACCACCAGGGGTGCATTATGATTGGCCTCCCGTACCCATCAACTGCTAACACAACACCAAATAGTTAGTCAGTTAACAGCCGCCTTCTCGTCAATGTCCAAGACATGCAATTCCAATGGGGCTTGCACAGACTTGATCATCGAACTGAGGCTGAGGGTGTCCTAGTATCACATTCACGTATGGACACCATATTTGAACATGGAATTCATTTTGGAGAATCAATGAAAAGCAGAACGTTCAAAAACAAAGCACATCCTGAATTTCCACGTGGGAGTGGGGGGTTCCTTCCAATCATGTACTTCCAGGTCTCACTGTCATTACACATGTGAGCGTTGAAGTCCTGCAGCAGAATGGACTTCCCAGCGGGGGTGCCAGAAGACACCCTCCCCCCTCAAATATGACAAAAAAGGGTGGGACTTTGAGCTGCTGGTTGCTGCATAAGTACAAGGAACAAACAGTCAGGTCTCGCAGCCCCATCCAAGTCAGAGGGAGGCTACTCTCACCTATTGGTCTTAACCCTGAGGTACAGGCATCCAGGGGTGCGCTAATAAGTATTGCTTACACCTGCTGAGGGCCTCTCATCAGGGCCACCCCAGAATGGAAAATAGCCCAACCCCTCTCAAGAACACCAAGTCCAAGTGTGTCAAGGCAAGCCCAACCTTATCAAGTATGAACGAATCAGACACAAGCTCAGGCTCATTCCCTGCCAGAGAGGTGTCGTCTCATTTCCCGAGAACTGGCTTCCGTAGCAGGGGAGCAGACTGTCATGGTCCTCGCCCTCTGGTATTCTCAACCTACAAAGTACAATGCACCTGACTCCATTGGCACCACCAACAGGTGGGGATTCGATGGAAAGGTGGGAGCTTCGGGCCCGGCCGTGCCCCTTCGGCGCAGATCACCGGCCTCCTTTTGACCTGGCTGCAGGGGGCCCCGGTGATCCGCCCCCGGGTGAAGGAAAACTTCCAAAGATAGTGTTCTCTCTTTGTGTGGTCCCTCACTTTAGTCATAATTGCCCCGGTGTCCCTACCAGGAACCCAAGGCCTCCAGCAAATTAGCTCTTATGATCACTGGGACACACAAGCTTAAGTGAGAGACAATGTAAGTGAAATTGGATCATTTTTAAAATATCCTGATGATCTTTCATGGCACGATTTTTTGCCATGGTGCCCTGGTTGGGAATCACTGTTCTGCGTGTGTTCTGGTACTAAACGACAGAGGTTGATTATCCATGAATACCTCTCTGCCACTCCTAAATCATATCGAAGTATAGTCATTCATACTTAATCATTAATATGCGTCTCTTGTTTCAGTACCTGGTGACCGAGTGGTTGAATGAAAAAATTCCTGTAGGGGAGAAGATCCAACAAGAACTGCCTGTTGAGCGTCCACTGCGAATAACCACCGATCCAACGGTGCTGGCCACCACCCTCAACATGTTGCCAGGCCTCTCGCACTCATCTGTTATCTGCACCACACCCCGGCACTATGTTCGCTTCGGCTCCCCTTTTAATCCCGAGAGACACCGCCCCCGTCCACTTCAGATGGACGGCACTTATGGCTGCTTTAAAAAGGTGAATGATTTATTGTACACAGGCTGAGGGGTATTCATTGTTGAAACAGGTTGTAAAAGCCTTCATGAACACACAATGAATATACAATGTATATTTACCATATCAGCATCACTCTAATGGCAATGCTTCCTGTATCTTACTATAGAGATGGATAAAGCAGGTGGAAGATGAGAGCTGTTCGGCCATTGTAGCGGATGGCACGGAGTCCACCTCCTCCCAACAAAGCACCAGCAGTAGATCCACCCCCAATCCCTTGTCCAGTGGTATACAATTAATATTCCTCAATTTTGAATTTCTCACACAATATGACAATTGTTTATTTTCAAAGAGACTGAATTATCTACTCACAATTTTACCTGTCCTGTGTTTTTTTACCTCTCCTGTGTTTTTTTTTCAATAGAATTGAATGCACCTTTCAAGAAACGCCATGCCAAGTATATGACAGAGACATTGCCGACCGCCTCTGACCACCTCCTTCGTCCACTGTCACCCATCACGCCACCTCTTCCTGAGGACCCGCTGCTTACACTTCTTCACAATCCCTGTAGCTCTTTGTTATCGAATGGCCTTGCATATTCACCAATGCCCTCGCTGCCAGTCAGCCGTTGCAACACACCACTACAATTTGAAGTAAGAGTACACACACCAGCAGAAGCCCCCCTACCCATGTTCCCACTAAGCTTAGAATGTGAGCAATTACGCACTGCTCTAACCCTTTCAGCCCACAGCAAATGTGCAGCGTATTTTTTAAAAAAGTCAGACATGAGTGGGATTTACATTTTGTGTTTTCATATTCTCCTTATTTAAAGAAATTGAAGTTTATTTGGTACATGTAGTTCACAAAGTGGTAAATAAATATGCCACCAAAAAAATATATATATATATACAAGGCCAACACCCGTGTTGGGTAATCATTATGTGACGTAACAGCTCCATCAATAATGACTGGGCAACACAAGTCGACGGTGATGCTGATGCGCACCATGCACACACATTACATTTCTTTCTTCCTTACATTTCATATCTTCTAAAAATGGTTAGAAAGCAGATCGGCAGCCGGGACGTTTAGCACAGCGGTTAGTGCTCAACGCTCCTAAGTCGGCATCCTGGGTTTGATCCATGAGCTGAATGGTCACTGCAAGAGTAAAACCACCACTAGTTACACATCTGCCGCCAACAGTGGAATGAAATCCAAATAAATGTTGTTAAAACAAATATTTACACAACACGAGGTTTCTGTCACGTTGAGCAGTGAGTACAAAGAGAGATGCAAAGACATAATGAACATTTGGTTCGATTCACATAGCTAAATTATTGAAGACCTTACTCTGCTGTACTTCGCATTGTACAGGACGGGTAGTTTATATCAGATAAATATTTGGGTTGTGTGTTTGACACTGGCAAGTTTCTAACACCCCCCTGTGTGTTTCTAGAATATATCATCCCCCGAGGCATCGCCTGTTCACCGACCAGAGTCCATTTCTCCTGAGGTATTTCCATTTGTCCGAATCTCATTTTTGAAATTAGTGTACAAAACCAAAAATGTTTACTTGTTTTTTTGGGTATGTTTTCAATGCTATTTTTTCCCCTCTTCTTGCCTGTCCTACTCCTTCACCATCAGCCATATCTTCAGCCAGACTTCGACATCCCTCGGACCCAGTTCCCAGATCTTTCCTTATCCTCAAGCTTAGAGAGCCCCATGGCTATAGCCTCAGATGACTTTCCCATTCCTGGAGCCTCTTTAGGTGGTGATTGCCAAGACACTTCATCTGTTGGGATCAGTTCCTTAAAGCCAGTGTCAAGTTCAACCTCAGACCGAACCCTCCAAACTAGGGAACAGGCCTTCAGGACAGAGTTCAACCTCATATACACTTGCTCACCACTCAATGCAAACCTGGGAAATACTGTGGCGACTGACCGACGCCTCTCTCTGTCGGAAGGTTTCTCCCCTGCGGAGTCTTTACATAATTCTTTGAGTGGCCAGGGGCTGTTTGGGGACGTAGGGCCTGACTGTATGTCGCTATACAGTGATCTTCATTATGGTGGCGGCTACCCAGAAAGTAGCACATCTCCTCACACCAACAACCCACCACAAAAAAAGAAGGCAAGTACACAACATTCTTCTGGTTGATGCATTTTGCTTCAGTTTTTAAGGCAAATAGCATTTTTTAAGGTGGTTGAACCCATAAACAATAGGCTTTAGAAAAATGATTTGTGCATCTACAGTATATAAAACTATGAAAGACACTGTAGCTTTTTCCCTTCCTCCCACTTACGTGACCCTTCTTCTCCTTCAATATCTCCTTATCCCTCGCTGCTCTTTGATACTTTTTGCCAAGTCTTTCTTCCACTTTTCTTCCAAGGCAGAGGGCCAACCAGCATACCATTAGTCTGCTGACAGGGAAGCCAGATTACCAGGCTATAGCTGTAAGAAGTGAATACAAGACAATACAAAATATGGTGAATATTCTCCCTACAACTACATCTATAGAATTGTGCATGTAATTTTTATTTTTTTTATCCATCTGCATAAAGCACCCACCCATGTCCAAACAACATGACCTTTGTCAAAACATTGAAGTTCTGACTCTAGAGACGTTTATTTTAGTTCAGACAAAAGATGACCCAATCATTTTCAGAGCTCTCGGAGCACCATTTTTCCACTGATAAGATTTGATAAGGTCACACATCAGATCAGGACATTTCCTTGACAGCAGTATGGCGCATCCGGTCATCTTTCATCAGCCAGTCATCTTCTGACTTAAAGGGATTATTGTCCATTGGCAACACTGGTATTACAGAAGAGGTCCAAGTTCCCACCAGTTACGATGTTATTTTCTTGTGACACAAACAGCGGCACAAGATGTAGTCCAATCAAAGATAAAATAACAATGACTTTGTGTCTGTACCCATTTACTATATTGTGCCCAAACATCCAATGTAGCTTCAGTCAAATTGTAAAACATGGGCCAGGCACAAGGGAGTGTCAGCATTTGAGGAAGCAACAGGTCCAAAGCCAAAAAAACGGATTTCCATGGATCCTTAAAAAGTCTTAAAAGGCATTAAAACCATAAACCTAAAAACAAGGCCTTAATTGCCAGTAATATGACCTTTACAAAAATGTTGGTCGAAAATAACTTGGACTCTTCTGATTGTCAATAGTCTCAAATCTCAAAATTAATTAGCATTCTTCAAAAAAATAATTTACTGGTAACGATTAGGACAGCAGAACCAACAAACCAGTGAAATGGTTTTAGGCGGGATTATTAAGAGCAGATGCACCTCACGTATAGACTGCAGCAACTTCGGACAACGTGGACATTCGGAACAGTGGAAAGTTGGTCTGAAATTTAATTTCAAATGGCTTTGAAAGGTATTGAATTTAATTTAAGTTGTAGGAACTCTGCAAATGTTTTTCTGTGTTGTACTTGTTACAACTTTGAAAACATTTTGCTCAGTGAGGATGGCACACCCATCTATGAGAATTCTTGCTGTCGATTTGAGTTTTCCGCTAAGCAAGTGCAAAGGTGGAGCGTTAGAATTTTGGAATTTTAATTGGAGTTAGTTTTTCATCTTGTTTTGAGTTTTGTTTTTTTATGTTTTCAAGGCGACTTTGTATGTTTTTAAGTTTTAGTCTTAGTTGTTTTTTTTAAAGTGTTTTACTTGTGTGCAACGTGGAAAAAAACACCTAGTAAGTATTGTGTCGTAAAAATTCAACCAAAATATTATTTTAAAACCTTTTGCGAATATAGGTTACAGTTTTACAGTCCATAAACTTCTAATTACAATAAATGCCGTGCATATTACCGCTTCTAAAATTAGATGCATGCAACCAAATCAAATGAAAGACCTCCCTTTTTTAAATCGGAGTTATTTACATTATATTCTTGCCAAGTTGCCAATTTATAAAGTGGATTTGTGGCTTGAATTCCTGTTAAGACGTATTAAACCTGGTTGTACCTGTAAACCTGTTTTTTTAGATACTGTATATATTTTTTCATATACGAAACCAAAAAGGAAAGCATTTTTACTGTGTATTGTGTTTCAGGCTGAATTTAATGACAAACGTTGGGCATTCAAGCCAAGACCACGTGCAAACTTGACTCCTAAGAGTGCCATCATCTGGTGGCTCTTACTACCAGACGACTGTTTGATTTTCTCTTCTTCGGGCTAACAGCCGTGCATGCACGTCGAAATAAATACTTATTTAAAATCCACTCCAAAAGCCTTGTGTAATAAATTAATTGTCAAAGATGAAAACAAAGACTTTTTTGGCAATGATTTAGATTGACTTATTTTGTAAACATAGTTTTAGTTTTTTCCAGAGCGTTTTTGTTTTTGTTTTATTTCATTGAAGATTTTTTTTTTTCAATTTGAGTTTTAGTTACCGGTATTTCGTTCGTTTTCATGAACTAAAATGACCTTGGATAGGGGTTCCTATCTGTAAGTTGAATGTCAAGTATGTGAGCGCATTTTCATACTCTATTAGTGCATGCCGTCTTATAAATAAAACGGTAACACAGTACTGTATACAGTAGTCATGCCCCCATCTTCAGTACACTGTTACATGCACTGGTAGTGACTGTTTGGCCCGCTGCATTTGCACAGTCGTAGAAACAGAATTCCATTCTCCTGTACTGCAAAGCAGAGTTTTTGCGTCCCTTCGGTAGAACTGCAATATCATTTGGGATTACTGTATCTGAAAGTATATTGATGATTTATTTTTGGAAAAGGATACTTGCGAAATTATACCGTGGTTTTACGAAGTCAAAAGTTTCAATAATGTTCATACTATGTCAATGGTAGCGAGTTCTTCCCTTATTTTTTTAAAGGGACTGATAAGCAGCGCATAATAGGCTGCTTGCAGAGTTGAGTGAACAAGAACCGTCTTTGAAGTTAAAGGCAGAGAAATACCCCGCTCCTTGGCTAGTACCTATGCATGGAGGAGGAGGGAGGTTAGAAGAAAGAGACAGTTACACGCATGCTTTTGCATTCCTCTTAAAAAAAAAAAAAAAGTGCTTTTGTAGGTCCCAGCATGTCCTCAAGGACAATGTGAGTAGCCCCAGGGTCTGTTCTAAAATAGCTCAGCAGTGATGTGACACTGTTACTTGCTAGGAATTAAAGCACAAGAAGGATGACATTTGTTTTATTTTCACTTTCACATGGTATATATTTCTTAATTGATCAAATATTCTATATTTTGTTTCGAAATAAATTAGATTGTGTTAAATGGGGGGGATAGTTTTTATTTACCCGAATACTTAAAAGAAAATACATTTTAGAGCTATAATTTTAACTGTGGTGGGCGTGTCAATCCGTGAGCCAGCATTCCGTCCGAGGGGTCAAGAACATACCAAACCAATACCCTTTGCGTATTGGTATTGACATTCTCCCGTACTGTTTTTATTTCACCAGTCACCATGCTGGGTATCTTTGGTGTTTTTACTTGCGTGTCTGCTTGTGCCGTGCCTGCAATGTGACGTAGAAAGAGGTTCTCGACGCCGATTGGCTGTTTCTGACGAGGGACAAACTGGGCCCACGTGGGTCATCCTGAAACGCAGACGGAATGCTGACTAGTGGGGATTGAATTGCCCCGACTGAAATTTAATACCGAGATGCCACAATATTTTTTCCCACAATCTAATATCTGCACAAGCCTATCAGCGCCTTAAGTCAAGTCTGATTCAACCACAGCTCGGGATGTTGTACCACTTTTTTCAGACTCATACCTGAAAATAACAGATTCTTTGGATTTACTAAATTCAAACATGTATGTGCACTACATGCACATGATTAAAATGTTGTACACCTACATGATGTAATTTTCACGCCCCCCCATTAAACAAATATGTTATAATTTAACACATTTTAGTCATGTGCAGGCAAAAATCAAGTACTTTTTTTTTTTTAACAGTATTGGTGAGTACTCACCGATACTGATGCAAAGTGACAGCCGTACTTTTGACACATGAAATTTCTATTACAATAATGCCGGTTAATTTTAAAGAACTTTCATTTATTCCTGACAAAGAGTAGAGCAGTCACTCTACAATAGAGAATTTAAAAAATAAGAACTACATAAAGGATTCATATGTAATAAATTAACAAAAGTGCGAAATAAAACTGACAAATACATGAGTTTTAATCTTTGTTTAAAATAAATTAATGCAGGTCCAACTATTAACTGTTAATCATGACACCTTTGAAGTTGGAAAATGGGGCTGGGTGATATGACTGAAAATGTTATTTAATATCGGCTGCAGGTATCAATCGATCAATTAATTGTCAACTAATGTTAATTGACAACTGTTTTAACAATTGAGGAAACGGCTTGCATCCTCTGATTTCAGCCAATAACTATTTTCTGGCTTCTGGAGTTCTTAATGAAAGCAACTGATTGTCTTTTCTAAGTAATAGAGAAGTTGTATCTGCTTTTACTTTGGAAAACACCAACCGAACCACAAACTGAATCAATTTCAGAAAGGTTGGTGAGTATAACGTACAGCCTTCAGTGATATTGCTCAGGTTTTATTGAATTGGATTGGATTGGATAAACTTTATTGTCAAATGTACTGTATGTATAACATACAGCACAGGTGAAATCACAAAATAATCCTGCATAAACAAAAGTAATTAGTTAATAAACAGTAATTGTGGAAAATAATTTTGCAGTACACTTTAATGCAATAAAATTAGATCCGATTAATCGATCGATGGAATCGTTAGAATACAGTAATTGATAGTGACAGCCCAAATATTAGCCAATATTGCTCAATATAGATTTTTTTTTCGCTATTCGATATCCAAAAATTTTTAAATGGCTTAAAGACAACATCTAATAAAATACAACCATCCAGAGGAAGAATATCATTTATATTACACAAATATACAATACAATACATCCTGATTTACATCGCGCTTTCATAACAGCTGCAGCTGTAACAAAGCACCGAACATACAGCATATAGGGCATACACAAGTAGGTGGGCTCCACCTGAACTGGCTGCCAGCCAATTGCAGGGCAAACATAGATGAACAACCATTGATATTATTAGAATCTAATGATAATAAAATATTAAATAATTCAGCATGACTTTCAAAAAACTTTTGAACTCTTCACCACATAGAAGTAGACCAGAATTTGCAGACTTTTGACTGGAGGACTATGACAAACAAGGAGTTGCTCTCTTGTGCCCGTTTCATGACTGTGGACTGTCTTGTGTATTTCTGTTCTTAGACTTAGCCGAAGATGATTTTTTTTGTCGTCATCGATATGCCTCAAAGATTCTTCAAGATTCAAAAAACAAACAAAAGACTTTTCCAGAGCTGCTCTGAGAGAGCTGCACTTTTACAGATGGGCATAAAATAAATAAAAATGTATTTGCACTCACAATCATACCGAGGGGCAATTGAGAGCAGGGGTGCCCAACCTTTTGTGACCGAAGTGCTACGTTTCAAAGCAACCAACCTTCTGCGATTGACCCGTTGCTGCATGTGCACGCATACACACACATTCCATTTCATGATGAGCAATAGCCATAACGGCCCCTAACATGAACGAAACAGAAAAATAAAAAAGATACAGTAATCCCTCGTTTATCACTGGGGTTACGCTCCTGTGATAAGTGAAATCCGTGAAGTAGTCATCTTTGTTTTTTTACAATAATTACGTATACAATACAATGCTATATTGAATGAAACCAAAAATTTTTTTCAGGCCAAGCATTAAAAAAAACAAAAATATAAACCCTTCCTTGTAACCCACTGACAGTATTTAGAAATACTGAGCAGAACATTTCTTTGAAATTGTGAGTTTTGTCATGGAGAAAATGTGGCAAGCTGGACAGCGATGAGGAGCGGAGAGTGTTGACCTTAGTCAATAGTCCCTGAGCCAATGAAGATATAGAACACAATGCACTGCTTAGAAAAAAATCAGTAAAATTGCGAAGCCCTGAAAGATGAACCGTATCATAGCAAGGGGTTACTGTACAAGAGTTTCTGAGTTTGTGAAAAGAAAATCACTGCCTATCTTCGTAGAGACCTGACATAGAGGCATGGGACGCACTTTTGCAACCTGCATGAGCATCACGATCAGAGCTCACGTGGACCGTTTTCAAACGCTGCTCCTGGCGCTCCAGATTCCCATTCTTTGCCAGTGCCATTGGTGAATTGCAGATAAACCAAACTTAGAATGAGAATAATATTAAAAGGTATATCGCAACAGCTGTGATCACAAGCTGATGAGAGGATCGACATGGACAAAGTTCACTTTTAAAAAATGTCATTCTGACAGCTAGACGGCCACAAGAGGGTGCCTTGGTATTGTCAAGTCAAGTTAGCTTTATTGTCAAATATGCTCTATGTGCAACATACAGCACAGATGAAATTTCTTTCCTCTCAACCTCAATGAAACCACAGGAGAGAGAGGAGCCGCTGCGGGTACCCGCGCCGGCATCAACAGAACCCATCCATCTATCCATTTTCTACAGCTTATCTGGGTTCGGGTTGCGGTGCAGCAGCTTTAGCAGGGAAGCCCAGACTTCCCTCTCCCCAGCCATTTCTTCCAGATCTTCCCGGGGTATCCCGAGGCGTTCCCAGGCCAGCTGGGTGACATAGTCTCTCCAGCGTGTCCTGGGTCATCCCCGGGGCCACCTGCTGGTGGGACGTGCCCGGAACACCTCACCAATGGGGTCCAGGAGGCATCCTAGTCAGATGCCCGAGCCACCTCATCTGGCTCCTCTCGATGTGGAGGAGAAGTGGCTCGACTGTGAGCCCCTCCCGGATGACTGAGCTTCTCACCTTATCTCTAAGCGAGAGCCCGGACACCCTGCGTAGAAAACTCAGTTCGGCCGCTTGTATCCGGGATTTCGTTCTTTCGGTCACGACCCATAGCTTGTGACCACAGATGAATGAGGGTTGGAACGTAGATCGACCGGTAAATTGAGAGCTTCGCCCTTTGGCTCAGCTCCTTCTTTACCACGCCAAACTGATACAAAGTCCGCATCACAGCAGACGCTGCACCGATCTAACTCTTGATCTCTCGCTCCATCCTGCCCTCACTCGTGAACAAGACCCCAAGATACTTAAACTCCTCCACTTGGGGCAAGATCTCCTCCCCAACCCAGAAAAGGCACTCCACTCTTTTCCGACTGAGGACCACTTTTCAGATTTGGAGATACTGATTTTCATCCCAACCGCTTCACACACTCCAGTGAGAGTTAGAGAGCCCTGCTTGAAGGAGCCAACAGTACCACATCATCTGCAAAAAGCAGAGATGCAAAACTGAGGCCACCAAAACGGACACCCTTGACGCTTTGGCTGCGCAGAGAAATTCTGTCCATAAAGGTTAAGAACAGAATCGGCGACAAAGAGCAGCCTTGATGGGGTCCAACCCGAACTGGAAATGATTCGGACTTACTGCCAGCAATGCGAACCAAACTCTGACAATGGTGGTATAGGGACCGAACCGCATACCCCCTAAGCACCCCCCCAGAACTCCCTGAGGGACACAGTCGAACGCCTTCTCCAAGTCCACAAAGCACATGTAGACTGGTTGGACGAGTTCCCATGTACCCTCGAGGACCCTGCTAAGTGGTAGAGCTGGTCCACTGCCGGGACGAAAACCACACTGCTCCTCCTATATCTGAGGCTTGACTTCCCGAGGGACCCTCCTCTCCAGCACCCCTGAATGGACCTTACCAGGGTTAGGGTTAGGAGGAGGAGTGTGATCCCTCTGTCTGCCAATCCAGAGGCACTCTCCCCGATGACCATGCAATGTAGCAGAAGTGTGTCAACCAGGACAGCCCCACAACATCCAGAGCCCTGAGGAACTCCGGGCGGATCTCATCCACCCCTGGGGCCTTGCCACTGAGGAGTTTTTTTACCACATCGATGACTTCAACCACAGAGATAGGAGACCCCACCTCAGAGTCCTCACACGTGTGTTGGTGGAGTTGAGGAGGACTTCAAAGTACTCTGCCCAACGATTCACATGGGAAAAGCTCTGTCGGAGGTGAGAGTTTAAACTCCTTCTGACAGGAGATTCCACCAGACGCTTCCAACAAACCCTCACAATACGTTTGGGTCTGCCAGGTCGGACCGGCATCTTCCCCCACCATCGGAGCCTATTCATCACCAGGTGGTGATCAGTTGACAGCTCCGCCCCTCTCTTCACCCGAGTGTCCAAAACATGCGGCCGCAAATCTGATGACACAACCACAAAGTCAATCATTGACTGCGGCCAAGGGTGTCCTGGTGCCAAGTGCACATATGGACACCCTTATGTTTGAACAAGGTGTTCGTTATGGACAATCCGTGACGAGTACAGAAGTCTAATAACAAACACCACTTCAGTTCTGATCCGGGGCGTTCCTCCCAATCACGCCCTTACAAGTCTCACTGTCATTACCCACATGAGCATTGAAGTCCACCAGCAGAACAAGGGAGTCCACAGCAGGAGTACTTTCCAGCACACCCTCCAAGGACGCCAAAAAGTGTGGGTACGCTGAACTGCATTTAGGTGCATATGCACAAACAACAGTCAGGACCTGTCCCCCCACCCGAAGGCGGAGGGACGCAACCCTCTCATCTACCGGTGTGAACCCCAATGTACAGGCACTGCCCATTACAGGCGCAAAAAACACAAACCGACTGTCCAGCACCGACAGTCAAATGGCGCAGACATTCCTCCCAATCAAAATCAGTGCTGGTACATGCGTGCTGCCAAGAAGGCACAACCACCAAGCACTGATTTTTCTCCTTTGATGAATGTCGTGGCCAAAAAAACGCTGAAAACAATCCACATCAGTTCCACACGATGTCACAACAAACACCATGTGACAAAACAAGAACAACAACAAGGCCCTAGAATAGCACTTGCTGATGGCTGCCTACATGGGCACCATTTTGGGGAAAAAAATAAAAAGATGACTGGTATTGGCCGCCGTCGCGAATAGTCACTGCATCGAAATAAGGCCGATACTGGCCAGATACTGATACATCGCATTGGTACTCATCCCAAACCACAGTGAAGGTTAATATTTTTTTGTAATTACAGTACTGCCATGAATTCCATTTGCCTAATATTTTATGCATGTTAATTAATGAGGAAACTTAAAGTCCAAAAATTGAGGTTGTTGAGGTCCTCTGTGTTACTAACTGTGTGGTCATCATTTCTCTGCCATGTACCCTCTTGTTCCTTTCTGTGTCATAACAACATTAAGATGCTGACTGCTCTGCTTTTCATTAAGTATTGCTTTATTTATTTGCGTGTGCTTGAACCTGAGTCTGGATGTTGTCTTTTCATTGTAGTTGCATTGTGGTGTGATGCCTTTAAATTGCCTGCTTTTTCATCAAACATTCATGACAACATAATCAGACACCTGAGTGATCTACAGTTATTTGTACGATGATTTTTCTACATTAATGGCATTGTCAATTCCAAACTTGATTGTGCTGTGTTGTATAAAATATGAATAGTTCAACGCTTAGGTGAGTTTCATTTAAAGACGTGCATGTAGTCCTAACTTCCTCAATCAATGTGCCAGCAATCATTTGAACGACACAGCATTTTTTTTTGTTGAAGTGCGCTTGTCATCAGAAGATATCACATCACATTTCTCCCTCTCAGGTGTCATTGCTGGAGTACCGTAAGAGGAAGCAAGTTAGCCGTGATCCCGAGCCATCCAGCTGCGGTTCATCCCTGGGTAGCACCCCAACTGGAGCCGGCTCTCACCACATCCAGGAGACCCACCATTCCCGCTACTTGATGCATCCCATTGCCTCCCCACACAACTGCACGTCTTCATCAGGACACAGTGGTTCCATCCCTCAGATTGAGGCTGTCAGTCCCCCAGACCACCACAGCTCATGTGTGCAAGCGAAACACCCAGATAGGACCACGCAGTGGTGAGAGCAAACTATTAGAATTAATTACAGAAATGGGCACTTTACCCTATTTTGCCGGTCCGTCCTCTGTTTTCCGTTCTCGACGTGGGCATCCCTCCGTCAACATCCTGACGTCCTTAGTCATAAAATAATTGCCCTGTGTCCTCGTCCTTTTAAACCGCTTCCATCACCAGACTGTGCCCCATTCAAAAAAAAAAAAAAAGCATCTGTATGACGCCATGGGAGAGAGGCTAACGGCTACTTGAATCCCTACTCGTGTTACCACTATTTTAATACCTGCAGTCAAAAAAAAAAGAACAGGCTAACACACAATTTATTGTGAATGGACCACTTTACACACAAAAAATGCTTTATTTTGTGTGTGCGTGTGTGTGCGCGCGTGCGCGTCTGGCCCCCTGCTGCTTCTCCTCCTCAAACTGCCCCCTTGTAGGTGGGTACCCCATTGGACATGTTCCCCTTGAGGAAAACCAGCCACTAGGCAGGAAGGAGGGTGTAGTCGGCTGTTGAAAAAAAACAAACCCTCTCTCCAGCAGCGGAGCTTGGGTCTGGCGTATTGGAATTAATAAATAAATCCATCTACGCTTCCCTGTGCTCCAACACAGTGTTCTAATGCAGCACGCGCTCTTCGGTGACAAGTGGCGCGTTTGAAGCATTCCAAGGCAATTTTGTACTGAGCCCATTTCTCCCGAGTAGGTTGAAATGAACTTTTAGCCGCCTCATGTCGCCGTCGAAAACGTCCAGGATATGTCACATGCAGGCGCATGAATATGCAGATGCAGTTGAATAATGTAAACAATAAATTTATAAAACATAATGCGAATGAATAAGCAGACGTAGACGAATAAAGTAAACACGCACGCACGCACGCACGCACGCACGCACGCACGCACACACACCCATACATACACAGGCATGCGCACACACATGGTGTGGGGCGGGACTGCGAGGGATACAACATGGTCAGCTTTCTTAACCGGCTGGCTTGAATTGTTTACAACTGTTGAAATCAATATAACTTTTAGCTGCCAAAACATACGCCGTCAGTCAATAGACTCATTCAGCGGTGTGTAAACTTTTTGGGAGTGGAGAAGAGTGCTCCTTCTCTTGTCCGCTTCAAGCAAAGTGAAGTCACTCCCACATCCAAACACAATTACAAGTGCCACATTCGGCCTGAAGTGTGTTTTGGTGGATTACGCCCACAAAACAGGCTGGGCGTGTGTCTGTCAGTTATTTGTAAAATGGGTTTCTGTTGGTACTTGACCCGGTTTGGGATGATAACGCGGGCGGAAGAAAACCCACTTCTGTCTTTGCTTAGTCCGTCTTTTTGACAAAACTTATCATCCTTTGTACCCCAAATGAGCGTCAAGGCGGCATGGACTGTTCCATCCCAGGGACGGAATGCCCATCTCTGATTAATTAATTTTTTTATAAAACTTCTGATCAAGATTAACTCGGCTCTTTTCACCATTTTAGGATGGTCCCTACCAGTGTTGAACGTCTACGTGAAGGTCAAGGGGCATTGGAACGAGTGCTGAGAAGCATGAAAATGGAGCAGATGCTCAAGAGGAGCAATAGTTCAACAGAAAAAGAATCTGGTATGAAGAGATGAATGTAAAAAATGGGATGTTCAACTGAAATGGAAAACTTTATAACACTTGTTTGGTTGCCCAAACAATAACCAAACTCACACTTTGGTATGATGACAAAAGGAATGAATATGCAGCATTTTCCCGCCTGGATGGGATACAGTAAACAGTCAAAATCTTTCTGAAAATACTAGCGGTGCAATTACTTGCAATTAATCACAATCTTCTGAGTAACATGAATAAATGTGATTTCAATACATAATTGAATGATTTTTTTTTTAATGATTTCAAATGTGACATAAAAATGACATGAGCAAAAACAACTAGTCAAAAACAAAAATAAAATTTAAAATGAATTATTTTGCACATATTCGAAAATAAGTACCGCTGTAGCAAGAAGTAACACTTATTTACTCCTCCCCCTTCCTTATCACCTTATTAATGAATTTTCAATTCATAATAGTAATCATAATAATTGTTCAGAAATATTGACGCATACACATCCTTATTCATCTACACGCCAATACTTATCATCATAGGTTGTTGTGTGTTGTATATCCCGCTTGTATCCGGGATCTCGTTCTTTCGGTCACGACCCATAGCTCGTGACCATAGATGAGGGTTGGAACGTAGATCGACCGGTAAATTGAGAGTTTCGCCCTTTCGCTCAGCTCCTTCTTCACCACGACAGACCGATACAACGTCCGCATGACAGCAGACGCTGCACCGATCCACCTCTCGATCTCTCGCTCCATCCTGCCCTCACTCGTGAACAAGACCCCAAGACCCTTAAACTCCTCCACTTGGGGCAAGATCTCCTCCCCGACCCGGAGAGGGCACTCCACCCTTTTATGACTGAGGACCATGGTTTCAGATTTGGAGGTGCTGATCTTCATCCCAACCGCTTCACACTCAGCTGCGAAACGCTCTAGTGAGAGTTGGAGAGCCCTGCTTGAAGGAGCCGACAGTACCACATCATCTGCAAAAAGCAGAGATGCAATACTGAGGCCACCAAAACAGAACCACTCAACGCTTCGGCTGCGCCTAGAAATTCTGTCCATAAAGGTGATGAACAGAATCAGCGACAAAGGGCAGCCTTGGCGGAGTCCAACCCTCACTGGAAACGATTCCGACTTATTGCCGGCAATGCGAACCAAACTCTGACATCGGTGGTATAGCGACCGAACAGCCCGTATCAGGGGGCTCGGTACCCCATACCCACGAAGCACCCCCCACAGAACTCCCAGAGGGACACGGTCAAACGCCTTCTCCAAGTCCACAAAACACATGTAGACTGGTTGGGTGAATTCCCACATACCCTCGAGGATCCTACTACGGGTGTAGAGCAGGTCCACTGTTCCACGGCCGGGACGAAAAACACACTGCTCCTCCTCAATCTGAGGCTCGACTTCCCGACGGACCCTCCTCTCCAGCACCCCTGAATAGACCTTACCAGGGAGGCTGAGGAGTGTGATCCCTCTGTAGTTGGAACACACCCTCCGGTCCCCCTTTTTAAAAAGAGGGACCACCACCCGGTCTGCCAATCCAGAGGCACTCTCCCCGCTGACCACGCGATGTTGCAGAGGCGTGTCAACCAGGACAGCCCCACAACATCCAGAGCCCTGAGGAACTCCGGGCGGATCTCATCCACCCCTGGGGCCTTGCCACCGCGGAGCTTTTTAATCACATCGGTGACTTCGACCACAGAGATAGGAGAGCCCACCTCAGAGTCCCCAGACTGCTTCCTCCAAGGAAGGCGTGCTGGTGGAGTTGAGGAGGTCTTTGAAGTACTCCGCCCACCAACTCACAACGTCCCGAGTCGAGGTCAACAGCGCCCCATCCCCACTGTACACAGTGTTAGTGATGCACTGTTTCCCCCTCCTGAGACGTCGGATGGTGGACCAGAATTTCCTCGAAACCGTCCGGAAGTCGGCTTCCATGGCCTCACCGAACTCCTCCCACGCCCAAGTTTTTGCCTCAGCGACCACCGAAGCTGCATTCCGCTTGGCCAGTCGATACCCGTCAGCTGCTTCTGGGGTCCCACAGGCCATAAAAGCCCGATAGGACTCCTTCTTCAGCTTGACGGCATCCCTTACTGCTGGTGTCCACCAGCGAGTACGGGGGTTGCCGCCATGACAGACACCAACCACCTTACGGCCACAACTCAGATTGGCTGCCTCAACAATAGAGGTCCGGAGCATGGTCCACTCTGATTCAATGTCCCCCGCCTCCCCAGAACATGGGAAAAGCTCTGTCGGAGGTGGGAGTTGAAACTCCTTCTGACAGAAAATATATTATTTGTATTGCATCACTGCTGAATACAATGAAAAATGTACGACCCACAGCTTTGGCCCACTGAAACGTTTGTCCGATGCTACGACAAGCCTCAACCTAACCCCAGAGGAGCACCCTGTGGGCTACTAAAGAATCCTCCGGCTCTCGGCAAGATGGCTTGCTGTCTGGTGGTTAAATTGAAGCGCTTTCTGCAGCTGAGGAGTAGCTGCCAACTGCCCCGCAGGCAGCCAACAAGGACTAATAATGCGGATCGTTAACGACAACACTCGCGGGTTGCGAGGAGGTCACACTGTTTCTGAAAAGTCAAGTCGCTTGGTGGTGGACGCTCTGCTTGTCGGGTGTGACATTTTATGCCTTCAAGAAACAAGATCAGGAGAAATTGAACACTAAAACAAGGACTTTCATGGGGCGGGTGAGTCCACAACTGGTCTCAGTGTGAAAATAATACAGGATTATTCAACTATAGTTTAAGTTGCTGTCATGGGGGGTTTGGCACCAAAAAATGCTGACAATATCTCTCTTATTCATTTATTACATATGATAAATTTTGTGGCATGAAACATGATATCAGATATGCCCTAATAGATACTCTCTAGCTACTTTGCTGTTGAGAAAGTGTTCACTGTGCTCTGATTTAGTTGAGTGCTTATTGTTCAGGGCATATGTTACAAAGAATATGCAAATGGATTTAGCTATTCGTTCTCCTATAAAAGAATCAATTCATAGTAGCCACTTTGTCCTCATATTTCTTATGGGCAAATTGTTGATACCTCTCTATCAATGAAAGAAAAACCCACAGCCCACAGTGGTCACAGAACTAACCTGACAAATTATACATTTTTACCCCCTCTCTCTCTCTCTCTCTCTCTATATATATATATATATATATATCAATTTCAATCTGGGTGCACACACACAGCACTGAAACCGCCCTCCTCAAAATCACCAATGACCTCCTCTCCTCTGATTCCGGCCTACTGTCCATTCTCATCCTCCCTGACCTAACAGCTGCCTTCGACACCATCAACCTCTCCATCCTACTCTCTCGCCTGCAATCTCTAAACATCATCGACAAAGTCCTTACCTGGCTTCGCTCATATCTCACAGCCAGGACACAATTCATCCACATCAACAACTGCTCTTCCTACACTGCCCCACTGTCCCAAGGTGTCCCCCAGGGTTCTGTGCTTGGTCCTCTTCATCCTCTACCTTCTACCCCTCGGCCAAATCCTTCGTCATCATGTTCTCCTGTTCCACTGCTACACTGATGACGTCCAATTGTACATCTCCACCAAATCGTTCACCCCAACAACCCACTCCTCGCTGTCTAAATGTCTTTCTATCAACAACTCCACCCTGTTCCCCTCCTCCCACTGTCGCAACCTTGGTGTCCTTTTTGATCACAATCTCTCTTTCGACCTAGACATCACCCAAATCACCAAAACTGCTTTCTTCCACTTCAAAAACATTTCTCATCTCCGCCCTGCTGCAATAGCATCCTCTACGGTACAACCTCCAAACTCCTCAATAAACTACATTACATCCAGAACGCCGCCACCCGCCTTCTCATACACACCCGCACCCGTGATCACATCACCCCATCCTTAAAAACCTCCACTGGCTCCCTGTTCCCCAGCATATTGAGTTTAAACTCCTCCTACTCACCTATAAAGCCCTTGACAATAAGGCCCCCTCCTACCTCTCTGACCTTCTTTAATTTCAATTTAATGATTCCTTTGATTTTTGACATTTTCCTTTTGACGTTCTCTCTTTGTGACTACAACCATTCAGAGACAAACATTAAATAGTTTTGAGACAAAGCAGATATCCTTTATATTCAATCTGAATAGTTTGGGACCTAGCACAGACCCTTGAGGAACCCCATGAGTTGATCTGATATTCTTCAACTGCACATACATATAGCTATTATCTAAATCAGTGGTCCCCAATGCCCGGGCTGCGGACCGGTACCAGTCCGTGGGTCATTTGGTACCGGGCCGCACAGAAAGGCTAAATAACTTACATTACTTCCGTTTTATTCATTTCAGAATCTGAAAAATGGTTTATTTTGAAAAATTACCGGATTCTCTCTTACATCCGTCTTTGGTCAACCTTTCACCTTATGGAGCTTCGTTCTTAATGTTTTTGGCTATTGGCCAAAATTTGCTGCCATGCTTAAGCTATATAGTGATGAAAACTATGTTTTTCGCAATCTCTGTCCATCTGTCTACTACAAGGGGTTTAAATTTAGTAGTACTGTATTTGGGCAAAATCTCGATAACATTTTTGGTGAAAGGACTCCTGGAAATGACGTAACTGACCATGAAACCACTGCTTCAAACCAAAATGGCGGACTTCCTGCTCATGTTCTAGCATGACTTCTTAATCAGGGCTGGACTGGAGCAAGAAATCGGTGCTGGCATTTTGTAAACACTTGTGTGCACGCAGATATAAGTGCAGGCATACGTGTAGGCACAAGCGTGCAAACACGTTTAATATTCAAGCACATGTGGTTGTGCACGCTCAGACACCACTTTGTGCCAACACAACCCTTCATCGCAGGGGAAAGTCCTATGGTCACACTGCAGCTCAATTCCGATCACCCTCCCACCTCCATATGGGACACAAGACAGGATTAGATGCAAAAAAGAGAAAGCAATCAACTTTAGTACTTCAAATATTACATGATAGATAAGTAGCGGTGCCATTTATCACAACAGAAATTTTTATTTGGCAATGGTTGTCAGGCTATCTCATCTTCTAAAATGGCTAAGTAGTCATGGTTTCAGGAAATAATGCAAACCACATTCAAAGTAGAGGCAGGAACAAGCCTAAGTAAATGGCATTGTTTCGAATTGTGAAGAATTAAGAGTCATTGTGCTTTTTCGATGTGATTTGTATGAATGAGCCGACAATCACAGTCTCCAAAATATGGATAACTGATTGGCTGTTAGCTAGCAAAATGCTAATCAGTCCGCCTCCGAGCATAAGACCTCCCATGGCAACTCCAGTTGGACAAACTACATTATGCCCCATTAACTCAACGTCTGATGTGCTACTTTATTATTTGGAACCTCTGATTCAATGTCTATTCTTGGAGCAATTATCAATTATACTTAGATACATGACAAAAAAGTCTAATTGGTCATGGGAACACATTGCCAATAAGAACTTATCTTTCATGTGTTTAAATTCATTTGACAATGTTGCTCATTTTCGGTACGCGTACAGTCAGGATTTCTAAATTGGGTCATGTATCGGTTCCAATATTTAGCTTTTTAAAAATAAATCTTGTTATTGATACTGATTGATGAAATTGCAAATTTCCCCAGTGTGGGACAAATAAAGGTGATCTTATCTTATACAAATACAGTAGTAATCAAATCAGTGATTCTGATGGTTTTTAAAATGTCAGAAACAAAATCTATGAATCACCAATTTTAAAAAGTGACTCGTTACTCGACAAAGACTGTTGTAAATAAACCTATTACTTTCAAATGCAAGTAACTAATATGAGCTACATTACTTTCTGGGAGTAACTTGCCCAACATTGGTCACCGCTGATGACAGCACTCAGTAGGGATGGAATACGTTGTTGTGGAAGGCGATGGGCAAAAGGATACTCCTTACTGGACAAATCCCTGAATTGAAGACGGTAATGTGCAGAAGGAGCTGTACTGCTTCAATACAGAATTGTCAAGTTTTCCAAGGGAAAAAATAGGTGAAGTAACACTGATGACCTAATTCTAAATGTTTCAATTATCATGGAAAACTGTTGGTTTATAAAACTTGAAGCCAAATTTATTGGATTCCTTGACCTCCAAAATGTACCGTTTGACACCAAATTTGTCACGATAGCGATTACAGAGGCAAAGATACGGGCTCTGGTATTTTTGGTTGAATTGGTCCCCGTTTTTGAGAAAGCCTACGTTATTCTGAATCAACGTGAGATGTCACCTGTGTCTTATGACACATTTTTTTTGTGCGACCCAAATATACTTCGATACCAACGGGGACGTTTGCATGATGACTTGAAGTCAAAGACCCATTTTTTGGCCTTAACCTCTCTAGTATTTATACGAGTTCAACTCAACAAGAGTATTCTCAAGCACTGGCCAATAAAAAACAACTTTTGGAAACTTTTGTTTTATGACCATACACAAATGCTTACCAGTTGTGCAAACACTTGATATTAATTGTTAGCCAAACAGTGGATTTGCATTTTGAACATCTTCAAAATTTCTTGCTACAAGGAAAACTGTTTGTGAACATGTTTGCCGCCTCTTACGAACCCTGACAAAACCCTAAATTTGCTACGCTTGCAAGCATTTGCCGCTCAGTGAGATACAGGCTTTAAGGGTGCCTTTGACGGCCCATTTTGAGGTATTGATGGGAAAATGAGGCAAGACAGGAAAACTGGATCAATACCTGTATCTGTTGTTCCCATCTTTGTGTCAAGTTTTTGCATTCATCAAACCAGCACACCCGCAATCCCCCTGGTTAATTTTAATGCAAGGTGCCATGATGTAATGTTACGTCGTTGACTATGCCTTCCCTTGCGCCGACCAGTTGCTAACAAGGGATACCCCAGATTATTGGTGTTGGTGTCTACATTGTTAAACATGGTGCTTAAGACCTGAGCTTGTACCTCAAATAGTTCAACATTTAACCACAGACTCACAAATCCATTTGAATGGATTAGTACTGTAATTGTACTTCTGCTAACAAAAAAACAAAACATCAGAGTTAAACAAAATGTAACATCCAATGTTATCATCATAGTGAATTAAGTGCACTCTTTGGTGTTTGAGCTACATGCTTTATCAAGCCTCAAATTCACCTTTTTGATAAAATATCGAGTGTACATGGCGCTAACTGAAACACGGGATCAACTTTCAGTTAAAGACAGTTGCTTACCTTAATCACCAGGATCCCCCGCTGTCCCTGGTCGAACGGCAGAACCCAGGTTGCTCTTTCAACTATCCATCCAGCTATCCATTTTATGAAGCGCATTTTGGACTCATTTGAAGTCGAACCACATGTTATACAAGCAGCTGGCTAGCGCTAGCCTTACCGTTGTATTTTCCCGGCAAGAAAGCGGCCTACTGCTGTGATGGGAGTGAGGCAAGCAAATGATGTCACAAAGACAAAGGCAAACTCTGGGTACATTCTCTAGTTGGGCTTCATTGACATCTGAACAGTTGACTTGAACACTTGATAGCCGGCTAAATATTGACATACACACGCAAATGCTGCCATGTTTCTGTTGCGCATGTGTGCGTGATGTGATCTGGAAATAGACAGTCACCATTGTTTTTCAACGGCCAATCACTGCTTCTCATTTTTGTTTTTTTGTTTGAATGCCGCCATGATAGCTGTTTATAGTCCACAATCCTGTGCTAGCAGGTACTACCTGCACACACACACACACTCACGTTCACATTATTTGACTATATTTTATTGCGGAAGTCATACCCACACATTTTATCTACAATGTTTTATGTGACTTCATGAGTCAGCATTACATTGAGAATCATATTGCGGAATATGAGTTAAGCAGCAAAATCGTTTTTAGCGGCCATTTTGCCACTTTCTGCCTGCTGAAAGTGACTTCACAGTTACTCAGGCCTCAAGTAACGGTCACAAGGTCAGCTGTTTTCTGAAGCTGAGCCATGATGTTAACTCATATTCCACATACGCAATATTAAACAAAATGCCTTGTTTAGGCTGGTGGGGCTGCATTGAAAATATTCTTAAACATTTTGGGCTTGACTTCCCCTCTAAAGATCAATACATCCAACTTAGATTAAGATAGTATATTACAATATATCATACAATAGAATGAACCAAAAGAATACATATAAATCGCCTGCAATGATATTTAATAGCCAGCAGGTGTCCTTATTGAGCAACAGAGTGACAGTACTGGCACAATATTAATAGTTTGGCCAATGTGGCCCAACAATGCTTCACAACGCCTCATCCAGCCACCACTCCACTAATGTTTAGTTAATAGCGAAGTCTGTGCCTTCAATCCATAATATTAAAAAAGCCCTGAAAATATTTTTACCTGTGAAAGGTCTATCCCCATGCATTTTGTTTATAAATACTGTTGGCATCTTCAGTCCTTCTGTCGATCATGAGTTGTCAGATCCTGGTGTTGTCCAGTTCTGGTCTTTGTGACTATTTCTGTTCTGGATCTTCCGCTGAAATCACATTCTATAACTGTTCTCAATTCTTATCGATCAGTGTCTTGTTCTGATGTTACCAACCATGTGACATAGACCTTGGTGATCCAGACATTTTACATGACAGTTTGAAAAAAAAGATCATTGTTGTTCCTTTCTTCTCATATTTTTAGATGCAGATCAGTATGACATGCAGTCAGTGACCATTCCTTCGCCAATGAAGAGTCCACCGCACAGATACAGTCCATCTGTATATTCACATCAGGTATGCAATAATCATCCACATGTACTCACACCACCTTTACACCTATACTATATTTTATTATTTTAGGATTACGTCATAGTGCATAGCCTATTAGTGATTTTTTTTTTGTCCTTGTGTCAAGTCATCAGACGGACACCCGCAGACCGCTAGTCCCTCGTTGCTTCAGCAAACGGCCACATCCCCCTTTGGAAGTTGCTCTAGCCCCACGTCAGGCAAGAGCTACTACTACTCCTCCTCCCACACCGGCCCATCTCAGGACCAGCCTCCATCCTCATATCCCTCGCATACCCCAGCAACCTCATCAGACTCCAAGCTGCCAGGAGACTTGCTCCACCTGCAAAGCGGCAACAGTGAGGCGGATGATCACCTCAGTTGCAGCAACCACCAAAAAGTGGGCCGTTTGAACAGGAGCAGCCTGTTGGGGTCCCCTACCCCGGGACCATGGGCCCATGGGCTGACAAACACAGACATGAGCTTGACGGCATCCAGGGGGAATCAACAGCAGGTTTCTCGAAACCTCAAGTCAGGCAGCCCGAGGTCAAGGCTGCTGTCGGCCTCTGGACCAACAAACTTCTCACAGCAAGGGACAAGCATCAGTCAGTTCCAGCGCTCTCCACTACAGGGCCCCGGTGTACGGGCACAGTCCGGAAGCTTTTAGGACCTTGTATGTACCAGCTTGTACAAATCTGTACGGCCCACTTACAGTACGCGGGTACTTTGGCTAGGAGAACTGTACAAACCTAAGTGGAGCAAAAACTGATTAACAAATTTACAAACCGTTTTGTTTTTCAGCTTCCCCGACCCCAACAAAAACAAAAAACATTACATTGTGCACGAAACCAGTTGGTTTGGGATGTGATCTTGCAATCAACAATTTGAATGGCGCGCTGAAAATACGAAATCATTTAACTTGAAATTGTCCCTAGTGTTTCCTTGTACTGAATTTAGCAAATGAAAATTGACAAAGTTCCACACAAATGTCTGTACAAAATGATTAAAAGCCCACCTGTCATTCTACCTTGCTCAGTTGATTACTTGAGAGGCTCACATAACAGAAAGAGTTGTTTGAAATCATTTTCGTTTTGGGAATATGAATCTTATTTAGCAAACGGCTGCATCACTGCTGCAGTACTCAAGTGTTGGTATGGGAAAAGGAGAATCATGTATTAACGCTGTCGGGAATAGGATTCCTGGATCGGGTCGTTCCTATTTTTTACGACCATCGGTTGTGATGGCCCAGAAAATCATTCAAACAGATCTTTTTTTTTTTTCTTCCATGCTTTTCCACCATTTTGTCATGGTTAATTATGAGTTGACTCGGGACTTCATTGTAGACATTTGGCATTGTACTTCAGCCAGCTTCATACAGTGTTTATGGTGCTGCAATTGCCACCAATAAATTTGGAATTGAGCTATGTTCCTCACACATGACTTAATTCACATTGTTATTCTATCTGGTAATATATATATATATTTTTTTTTCAAATGTCATTTGAAAAAAAATAATATATATATGACAAATGTCATTTGGGGAAAAAAAAATATATAAAATATATATATATTATTATTTTTTTTCTTTTTCCTTCAGATGACATTTGTCATACGTTGTGGTAGTGGGATGCAGGAATGCAGAAAACTGTATGAGTGAATGATCCACTCGGGTTTGGTGCTACCAGATTTTTTTTTTTAAATAGTTAAAACACACACACACACATTCCCCAGTTTCTTAGATACACCTGGATATCTAGGCATATCTAAAAAAAAATAAAAATAAAATTGGTAGTGAATTGTGTATACGTGTAGCTATTTTTCTGACCAAACCTTGCATTCGATGCTGACACCAGGGAAAGTATTTGTGACAGTGTTTGGAAGATTGTTTAAAACTTTATTTTTGAAAAATGCTGCTATGTTCTCCTGTGAGAGCTGCTTCCCTTTCTGTAGAATGCTGTATTTTAATACTCTTTCCCCCAAAAATGGACTTTCGGAAGAGTTCGTTGTCCTGACGACCACAATGGAATCTCAAGTTTCACGCTAGCCCAACTGCAGCAAGTGTCAGCCATTCTCCTGTCAACAGAGACTCACTATTTGTTATACCGGCGATAACTACTGCATTTGTGTGGAATACCTCAAAATGGAGGGCCCGGTCGAGTAGCAGGATCCAACTTGCTGCAAAAATACACCAATACACAAAAGGGTACTCGGGTTACATGAATGTTTTGACAGACAAATAAAAGTGATCCAAAATGAACCAGCACCTTAAAGTGATCCAATTTATAAGACCCAATAGGATGATATGTATGACTATAAGTACTTGTATAGAAAGAAATGTTATATAGACTTTTATGGAGAAATATAGTACACTGACTTTATCGCATGGTATTTGTTTTTAGGGTCTGTGTGACCAGTTGGTGGGAAGTTAATCATTTGGGTCTGTTCTTGAGTTCCCTTCAAAACCAGATGCTGCGTTACTTTATTTTGTGGTTTTGTAACAATTCTTTGTGTTTTATTTTATTTTTACACGGATCATAGTAGTAACTATTTCAATTGTTCCCCTCCGGAAAGATTTAAGAAACAAGTGATGCTAATGCAAATGTAATGCATTTTGATAATAAAATAATCATGACGGTAATGTATTTTGGAAACCTAGCCGGTGTCTTGTTTCTGAGTATGTTCGCACATACAGTATCCGAGTTGACTCGCACTGCCACTGATTGCTTTCTGCTGTTGAAAGCTGAAAAATCGAGGTAACGATACATACTGAAGCAGCCAGTGGCTCTGGATGAAGAGGAAAGCGTCCCTTTTGAGCCCCCAAGTGGCAAACCAGGAGGTATGTGCTCAGCTTGACTTCAGGATCAGGACGCTCCTGCAGTGCTGTCAGAGATGTTCTCTCGGACGGTCGACAAAGGCTCGAACACAGGAACAGATTGTCTTTCTCTGCCGGCAGGAGGTGCAGTTTTCGATGAAGCCACTCAGTGTGAGCTTCCAAACTGACACCCAACCCCTGCAACCTCTGCCAACCTTTTTATTGATTGTATATGCAAATTACGAGAAACATATCAGAAAAACACTCCCATCTTCATTAACATGACACACCTCTGGACGACCCCATTGGGTCGCCCCTCAGACAAAGCATTCTCCTAGTACTCGCACCAACATCCGGACATGTGTACATTCCAAGGGGTACCTCCTTATAATTTGGCTCGTAACTCTTTTCTCATGATGGAGTGCTCAAGTGCTCCCTTCCGTCCAAGGTTAAATCTTCCTTTCCAAGTTAGAAGATAACAGGCACCAGTGTGTCTACTAATGATGTGGTCAGGTACCATCTGCTCCGGTCTCTTGATCTCTCTGACTCTATGCTTCCATTGTGTGCGAGATGTTCTGAACACAAGCATTCCGAGGTCAATCAAGCATGTAACAAGATGAAACTTTAAAACATGACAACATTGTATTTTCTATTCTAACAAGTGCATAGTCCCATGAGAAGGTTTGCCATGGGATAACTCTCAAGGTCAAAGTCCTATCGTCCACTAAGCCTGTTGAATATAGATTTCAAACTGTTATCTAAAGTTTTAGCTTGCTGTCTTGAGTCTGTTCTATCTCATTGGAATTCATTCCGACTAGACTTGGTTTATTCTGAAAAGACATGTTTTTTCATTCATCTTCCGAACCGCTTGATCCTCACTAGGGTCGCGGGGGTGCTGGAGCCTATCCCAGCTGTCTCCGGGCAGTAGGCGGGGGACACCCTGAATCGGTTGCCAGCCAATCGCAGGGCACACAGAGACGAACAACCATCCGCACTCACACTCACACCTAGGGACAATTTGGAGTGTTCAATCAGCCTGCCATGCATGTTTTTGGAATGTGGGAGGAAACCGAAGCACCCGGAGAAAACCCACGCAAGCCCGGGGAGAACATGCAAACTCCACACAGGGAGGCCGCAGCTGGACTCGAACCCGGTACCTCTGCACTGTGAAGCCGACGTGCTAACCACTGGACTACCGGGCCGCCCAAAAAGACATGTCTTCGATCAGATTGTTTTATTCTAATCCACAGGCCTCTATAAAGATGAATAACTCTCGGCCAGGGTCCTTTTGCACTTACCACTCAATGAGAGACAGGGATGTCCACCAAGTCCCCTCTTATTTGCGCTGGCTATTGAGTCGCTCGCCTATTGCAGGTATACGATGACGTGGTTTGAAAGCAAATGTCTCACTTTAGGCTGATGATTTACTTGTATATGTTTCGGATTTACAAATGTCGATTCTTGCTTGCTTTCAGATTTTGGCCGGTTGTCAGGGTATGAGCTGCATTGAGTAAAAGCAAGTTGTTCCTTATTAATGTAACTGCAAACAATTTCCCTTTTCAAAACTTTCCTTTAAGTGCCGTGCATAGTTTGAAATATCTTGGAACTGAAGTTACGCATGAACCAGGGGACTTATTTAAAAGCCAACTTCGATTCTTTGATGTTGAAAATGAAAGATTTTGATCGTTGGTTCTTCCTCAAGTTGTCCTGGTGGCTCCTATTAATTGTGTCAACATTTTTCTTGTGTTTTCTAGCTTTTTCAATATGTCCGCCTTCATTTGGGTAAGCTCCCTTATTTCAGACCTCGCAGGGGAAGGTTCCTAGACCAGTCGTGTCAAACATCCGGCCCGCGGGCCGGAACCGGCCTGCAAGGAGGTTTGATCAGGCCCGCAAGATAATTTAGAAGTGAAAAAATGCATAAAAGACACGGAATTAATATTTTAATAGGGTGCAATTTATGGAATATCCGCTAGGGGACAGACTGTTTTGATCAGAGAAGAAGACAACAGCATCCTCAGTCTGTCGCTGAGACGCACCCAACACAACAGACGCTATCAAGGACATATGAATATGTTATTTTTTGCACATATTATAGCACTCTCCTTAGTCTGTAAGGTGTAGGCAGGAATTACAATTAGATTTTGGAGACAAATTCTGCAAAGCCTGTTTCTCTCAAGTCTCCACTAAATTGACCAATTCATTCTTCAACTGCTATTTCTACAAAGAATAAAGTAGAAGTTTTACTCCTTTTAAGATTTGATTCCAAATTCTGCGCCATTTTGGTTAACAAATCTAATTTCTTAATGCTCCTATTTGCTGCAAATCATATCTTTCCTCCCTCTCTGACAGACCATACATTCGTAGTCTGGTCAAATCTTAGCATTCAGATTTTTAAGGTCTTATTTATAAAAAATAATAATAATAATAATAAAAAACATTTTGCCTCCTTTCAACAACTTAGGGTTAAATTTACTCTTCCACCACAACATTTTTTCAAGTGCCTTCAGGTTCGCATTTTTGCTCACAGTAACGTCCCGGCTAGTAACATCGCCGCTTTCACTCACTTTGCCCGAAGATTCTGATATAAATTATTTGCTTTTGCCGATTTCTAGACTAAAAGGTTCTATTTCAATTTTTTACCAAATCCTTATATTGGATCAAGACCCATTGGGAGGAAAGCATCGAGGAGGCTATCCCTGATTAGCTTTGGTTGCATATTCTAACACGGGTACATAAATCCTCCAAATGAGGCATTTTCCTCGCTTGTGCATAGTGTCTATTATACCAAAGCTCGTCTAGCTAAAATCTATAACACAATCTTCCCAACATCTGACAGGTGCCAACAGTCTCCTGCAAAGTTTTTACACATTTCAGTCATTCTCCCAGCTCGCTGGTTTTTGGACTGAAGTGTTTGTCGTCATGTGTAATGTGGTTTGGTAGGACAATTGACAATAACCGCTTCAGTGCTCTGTTTGGGGTTTTCTGAGGTGTCTCCTGCTTTTACTCACTGGCTGAGGGATATTATTTTTTTTCCTCAAATTAGAGAAGATTAGGATGTTGCTACCAGAGATGGGCATTCCATCCCTGGGAAGAAGGAGTTCGTTCGTCTCTCCCAGAAGGAAGCCCATTTTTGAGTCAGGAAGGACAGAAGCGGGTTTTCGTCCGTCCCTCTATTCATCCTTAACTTAAATATGTGTTGTCTCCAAGTAAAATAACAAGGCTAGCATGTAGCCAAACATTGTATTTCCTTTAAGAAGCTACTATTAAAAGCACAATCTTTTTAATTTCAATGATATTTAATTCCAGCTCCGGCCTCCTGTGTGGAGTTTGCATGTTCTCCCCGGGCCTGCGTGGGTTTTCTCCGGGTACTCCGGTTTCCTCCCACATTCCAAAAACATGCATGGCAGGCTGATTGAACACTCTAAATCAGTTGTTCTTAAGCTTGTTAGAGGTACTGAACCCAACCAGTTCATATGCACATTCATTAGTGAAAAACAAAAATATGACTTTTTACAAATTCAATACATAAAAACGCGTTTATTAAAAACAGAAAAAAGTAAATACAATTTCAAGAAAGTTTTTTTTTTTAATTTGACGACATATACAGTCACACACAGACCACTGAGCGAACTAAATTTCCCGCAGCACTGATTGGACAAGCAATGTAATGTGATCACCTGCAGCCAATGATGGCCAAGCGGGCGTGTCATAACTAATTGACACGTTGAGTAGGGTATGTCTGTTGATCCTTCTGCTGCGGAAGTCTCTCGCTGGTCATGTGTAGGCATCATTGCTGGTGACTACACTCGGTTTGAGGCACAAGACTGGAGACGTTTCTTATTTTTCTGTGTGGTCGCTACCACTGAGTCGCTAAACGCCTGACGTGCCTCAGTGCACCGTCACTGCCAGAAGGGAACTGCAGGGAAGCTCCACCCCCTTTATTTATATACACCCCAGAACATGGTATCCCTCCACACAAAATAGCACCAAACATCAAGCTACAGTGCTAGTGGCATACATCGTCACCCAACAATGTCTTAACCTCCATGGCAGAGGCTCCGTCGAACCCATCGGGTTCGATAGAACCCAGGTTTAAGAACCACAGCTTTAAATTGTCCCTAGGTGTGAGTGTGAGCGTGGATGGTTATTCATCTGTGTGTGCCAATCAGGTGTCACCTGCCTACTTCAGACAGCTGGGATAGGCTCCAGCACCCTCGCGACCCTTGTGAGGAGAAGCTAGTGGCGCGCTACAAAGAGCTAAAGAGAACCTAAGCGATGCACTATTGGTGGCTATGGTGTTGAAAGGACTCACTGATGAATACAACCCATTTTCTGTGCATGTGACTCAAACGAGGAAGTGTTAACCTTTGCTGAATTCAAGACTAGGCTGAGAAGTTTTGAATGCACCCTCCGCTACCGAAGCAGGCCCAGACAAGATGAAGTAATGACCGCCAAGTCATTCAAGCCGAAGCCCAAAGAAAAGACAAGAAATACGTCTTCAATGGAGAATGCTTTATTTGTGAGAAAGTGGGGCATAAAGCAAGAGACTGCACGAGTAAGGATAAGAAACCACACAAGCGAACGACAAAAGCTGATAACAATAAAGTGGCTACAGTTATGGACGATTCGGAAAAAGTTTTCCGTGGCAGAAACCAAGCCAAATCTTCGAGGGAAGAAGAAGAAACATTATTGTTCGGTGAGTGAATGGCGACCCAGGGAGCGCAGCAATATGTAAACGGATCGAAAAAAACCTGTAATTCACCCAGAATATGATAGAGCTAAAGAGCCATTAGGGCTGGTACATACAGATCTAGGTGGGCCTATTGACCCAGAGTCATTCGACGGTACAAATATGCCATCACTTTTACTGATGACTTTTCTGGAGCTGTTTTTGTATACTTTCTCAGGAACAAAAACATGGCAGTCGATACAAAGCAGTTCTTGGCAGACACAGCACCATATGGTAAAGTGAAGCGAATGAGATCGGATAATGGGACAGAGTTTGTTTCAAAAGAGTATCAATCTCTACTTCGAGATAATATGATAAAACATGAGAGATCAGCGCCCTACTCCCCACATCAAAATGGGACAGCAGAGAGGAACTGGCGCACATTGTTTGAGATGGTCAGGTGTATGCTGATAGAATCAGGCTTACCCAAAGAGCTATGGCCATATGCAGCCAGAACAGCAGCAGTTATACGGAACAGATGTTACTGCGAAAGAACAGGGGAGACTCCTTATTTCCTTTTCACAGGAAAAAGACCAGATTTGTCAAAAATGAAAAAGTTTGGTTCAGAATGCATGGTGTATGAGCAAAACAGGAGAAAACTAGATCCAAAGGGCAAAAAGGGATCTTTGTTGGTTTTGACCGTCATTCACCTGCTTATTTGATTTATTTTCCAGAGACAAACAAAGTTCAGAAACACAGACTGGTCCACTTCATCACAAAGACCGTGACTGAGAGTGAGACGCAGACCGAGAAGACCCAACTGGAGGACCACTATGTAGAGTGGGTAACTATGCCTAAAGCAAGTCAGTTACAGACGGAATATGTAGGAAAAGATTCTGACACTGAACCAGAGCTTAAACCTGACTGCGACACGGACTCAACCAATGGTAATGAGACTCCTCGCACTTCTGGTAGAGAAAGGAAGACACCAAAATATTTAGAGGATTATGAATGTGTGATAAAAGGCAATGAGATCACAATTGATTACTGCTATAGAGCAACAGTGGGATTGCCACAAACATTCTACGAGGCAATGGCATCGCCAAAGTCAGAAAAGTGGAGAAAGGCGATGATAGATGAGATGACTTCTTTTAAAGAGAACGACACTTTCACCCTTGTGCCATTACCGGAGGGTAGACAGACAGTGGGGGAAGGTGGGTGTATGCTTTAAAGGAGGATGACAAAGGCAATGAAACATATAAAGCAAGATATGTAGCCAAAGGGTACAGTCAGAGAGAAGGACTTGACTATTCTGAGACATTTTCGCCGACCGCTAATCTGACATCACTGCGACTACTGATGCAGCTTGCTGCACAGTATGAGTTGCTGTTAAACCAAATGGACGTGAAGGCAGCATACTTACATGCACCTATTGACTGCGATATACATGGATCAACCTGAAGGTTTTTGTGTGAAACAAAGGGATGGTGTACAACTTGTGTGTAAGTTAAACAAATCCATATATAAACAGTCTGATTGGAACATGATGCTTCATGAGTTTTTACTTATGAACGAGTTTGTACAGAGTCAAGCAGACCACTGTATTTACACCAAAATGTCTGACAAAGAAAAAGAAATTTTGTTAGTGTGGGTCGATGATATCATTGTGGCTGCCAGCAATGAGAGGTGTTTATGCGAGATCAAAGAGAAACTCAAGAGTAAGTTTAGGATGAAAGATCTCGGATGCCTCACTCATTTCATTGGGATTGATTTCAAGCAAAATGTGGGCTCAATCACACTGAACCAATCCAGATATATTGAGAAAATATTGGAAAGGTTTGGCATGTCTGAATGCAAAGCAAGAGCCACTCCAAGTGAAATCAAATGTGACCTGGCTCCAGAAGGGGACAAAACTGATCAGAGGAAATATAGAGCAATGCTGGGCAGCCTCATATACATCATGACCTGCACTAGACCTGATATTAACTGGATTGTGAGTAGACTATCTCAGTATATGTCTGATCCAAGGAAAAGCACTTGACAGCATTAAAACAGGTGTATAGGCAACTAATGCAATGTTAGTGTATGTGGCGCCATCGAGTGGGGGTGTTGGGTGACGATGTACGCTGTCAAACGATTAAAATATTTAATCTAATTAAAAACTCAACTGTCATAATTAACTCAAATTAACTAAAAATTAATCATGATTACTCACGCATTTGTTATCGTTTCTGAATTTCCTTTTATATTTTTTGTCCTATTTTCCCCCATTTTAATGCTCTCATCAACATGGAATCATGAATCAGTTTTCTATGTGCAAAATGCAAATATTTACTGAAATAATTTCGATTTTCAATTTTACATGAACATTTTTCACTTGGAGCAGTTATTCGCACATTATCTCTCACACAATATTACTGTCCATCAACAACAGTGAAAAAAATATTTTGTCACACAACAGCTGCTTGAACAGCTCTTTTTATGGAATCAAAACAGCGCAGTATAAAGTGCACATCTAAGGTAAACTAGTACTCAGCCTATAATGGATTTAAGCAATGGTTGCATACTTCGTTTTTCTCAAATTTGCTTTGAACACAGCAGTCAGGCTATGCTGATTCTGTTGGTCCTTCTTGCTCGGACGTCTCTCTATGGGTTTGTGTCGACATCATTTCGGATGCTTGTAATGGAGGCTCTCGCTGGCAATCCGTAGTGGAGTTGTTCATTTAATTCCGTTTTTCACGGCCCCCCGGAATAGGGATTGTTGGTCAGCATGGAAGGATCTCTCGTTCTGTACTTTTTTGATCATTTATTGGAGCACTTTGCAGCAGAAGTGTCATGTTCCATAATGGGCAGCAGGTGGCAGGCGTTCATTTCTGCCGCCTTCACACCTGTTGCCTATTTGTCAGTGATTACACCTGCTATATCTAGGCACTCCGGCTTTCGACCCGTTGCCGGAGTATTGCATGCTGTGCCACTGCTATTGCCCATGCTCGGTAGGATTAATCAAATACGGTCGTTGTTTTGTGACTTTGTCGTCATCCCAGTAGGGTTATTGAGAACGCGTACTTTAAGTAGAAAGTGTCTTATCCTTTCCTTGCCGTTTTTTGCAAGCGCTTTATTTTTCACTTCACATTATTTCCTGGTTCTCGTTTTCACCAGCGTTTTCTGTTTTTTATTAGGCGGAGTTTTGTGTTTGTAATAAATATTATTTTGTGACAATTGCCCGATCAGTGTCTGTTATTTCGGGGATCCACTTATTCACTTTTGCTCCGTTGCGTACGAAGCAGTTCTTTTTCCTGCTTTGTGCGCAATGTGACAAGAAGTAGTAGTAGTAGTAGTTGTAACAGAAGTATCAGAAGCAGGTAATAACCTAAACTACACATAAATGCAGTAAAAAATTAATATTTCTATCTTTCTGCATCACAATGTAAATATGTATATAATTGACCTTAATTAATACCTTTATTTAACAATACGTTTAATAAATAACGTAATCAACCCTGATTTCACTATGTATCATGATCGTCATCATTATTCATTGTTTTAAACGTAAGAAACCATACAACACAAACATATCAAGTCGAATCGAACAAAAGAACTACAAGTCCCAATAGTCAATCCCGGAAGTGGAGTGCCGGCATGATTAACCCCAGCTGCAACGCAATTTACTTCGTTTAAATGTCAGATTGCAAAGCTAACTTTACACATCGGACTTGATAAGAAGCACACGCGTAGCTTAACATTGAGCCATGCTGACGACGAAGCGAGTGTATTCACTCACGAAACAAAACGCTATTTATACATCGCGTGAACGGTCACCTGTCAGTGGCAGCCCCGTCCCTCTTAAAGCCAGGTCAATCCAACAGGAGTCGTTCGATGCAATGCGAATGATTTCAGCTTGAGTGGAGCTGTTGACAATGTTGACAGGCTTGCATGAAGTAGCCATATATTTAGCTATGGCTTCAGCAAATTTGTTCTTCGTCGTGTGATCCATTTTCTTCGCTTTGAAATGATCCATAGCTGTCTGTCTGAGACGAGGGGGCGTAGCACGCACGTCAGCTGTGTGCTTGGCCATTAAGTGGTATTTCAGACTCGACGTGCTATGATGATACCTCAGTTTACGACTGCAAAACATACAGGTAACTTTGGACTTGTCAGTGAAACAATCTGGCAACTTTTTAAAAGTAAACTTTACATTCATAAACTATTTAAGTATCCGTTTTCGGTGTCTCGTGCTGCCGTGCTGGCAAAACAAACGTGCGTGGACCTGTGCAGCGCGCTTGATGTTTTGTTTCTGGTTTATTTATAGAGCAACGTAACATCCGCTGTGACGTCTGCCGCGTTAATCTCGCGAGAAAAATATTGATCCCGATAATATTCATTTAAATTAATGCCGATAAAAATGCGCTAAACTGACAGCTCTAATATATATATATATATATGCTGTCTCATATATATATATATATATATATATATATATATATGTAATTATTTTTATGTGATATATATATATATATCCCTCCAATCTTCGCCACAACCTAGTGTGAGAGAAAACGAAGCTGCTTTGTTATGATTCACCGCGGGTGCCGATCTTACGTGTTGAAATGAGGAACACTGAAACACTGACTATAGAGGGGCTATGTAGGGGCATCGCTTCAAACGCTTGCGCAGAAAGTACAGTTGGGCGTGCTGTGGTGTGTGTCAGCGTCACTCTTTTTGCCCCTTCGTGCCGATTTAAAAGCAGATTTAAAAGCAGACGTCGAGTAGGTATGTAGAGCAGAGGCGATTGCTCTAAGACAGCAGTCGGCAACCCGCGGCTCCGGAGCCTCATGCGGCTCTTTCATCCTTATAATGCGGCTCTGATTGGCTTGGGAAAATAAATTACTAAAATATTTTTTTTTGTATTTAATTGAAGTGTGTTTTATTTGTGTTAGTTTTTTATATTATTTTAGTTCTAAATTTGAAGATTATTGTGATCTTGAAATATTAAAATATTAATTAAATTATTTGATATTATTTTTTCGTCGCTCAAAATAGACGTCACACTGCGGAAGCTGGTATACCCGCTGAAACGCCGTCTATTTTGAGCGACGAAAACATGAAGAAATATGCCTTTGGAGTCCTGTCGATCTTCGGATCCACATATGTATGTGAGCAGCTATTCTCCACCATGAACTGCATTAAAAACAAACACCGCTTACGGCTCACAGATGACAGCTTACAGTCCTGCGTAAAGATGAAAGTGACTTCGTACAGCCACGATTTGCAGAAGCTGTGCGCAGAGGTTCAGGAGCAGAAGTCCCATTAACCAGGTAAAATAAATATTTATGCAGATATTTTGCAAATATTTAATTTTCATTGTTTAGTGACACAGTGCTTTTTCCCCAATTTATTTTATATACCTGTATTCAGGTCAAGGCTCCGCTGCATACTTTGAAAGCCCAAGGCGATATAAGGATGACGGCTCACGGATTTTTCCCTTTTGTTTGCTGCATGCACAATTTAAATTCAGCTTTTTAATTTATTCGAAAGAGACATTCAGACATTATTATTTTTTCAAGAATTCAAAATGTGTTCATTACATCGGTAAAATTTAATTTTCTCCGTAGCACTTCATAAGACATAACCACACTATAGTTGTTTATACAAAGTGTAAAGTTAAGAAAAAGCAATATATACAGTGTTATCTTCATTTTAGATAAGATAAATGGATTTAAGGAGGACGCCTCATGGCATTTTTCTGCTTTCGTTTGCTACATGGACAATTTAAATTCAGCTTTTTAATTTATTTGAAAGAGACATTCATTGTTATTATTTTTCAAGAATTCAAAATGTTCAAAATGTGTTCATTAAATGAATAAAATGTAATTTTCTCTGTAGCACGTGGATTTCATAAGAAACATGCTGCGGTAAAGTAGTATAAGTTTTTTTTTTTTTTCATTTTAGATGTGCGGCTCCCAGTGTTTTCTTTTCCGTGGAAACCGGGTTCAAATGGCTCTTTCGGTGTCAAAGGTTGCCGACCGCTGCTCTAAGACTACAAGGGAAGCTCAGCTTCCCCTAAAATGTCAAAAAATAAGTGATCAAATATATGTGTCTACATATAATTTTGTGTACATGTCATTGACTAAATATGAGCTACAAGGCGCTCAACTTCTGTTCCGAATCACAGCTTCTTACTACTGGTTATGATGCGACTCTCTTCTCATTCATTCCCGCAGCTTCACTGAGCTTCACTGTGTGGACGCTGAGCTAGTCCCAATGCATTGAAACGAGAGTCATTAGATAAATGCTAGTTTTGTCCCGCCCATCGGACGCTCAGCGTCTCTGGGAGTCTATGTACAGTGGGCGTTTATGGGCTGGCCCGGACGCTCAGCTTTCCTGCATGATGATTGGATGATCTGTCTGAGGCTGAATGTCTTTTGATTGACAGCAAAATTAGCCAATCACCGATCTTTTAGTGTAGGCACCCGTGGGAGCATCTTTCAATTCTCATTCTGTTCTGAGTTGAACTGGAGACTTCTTCTAATCATTTCAGCGACACTCTCTATGTTAAAAACGACTAGCGACAGATTAATCTTTGTGTTTTATTGTAGTTGCTTTTATCACCCCAGTTAATACCCTATAAAGACAGGGTCACAGATCATTTTCTTGAGAAACGGAGAGTAGAATTCACGTATAGAAAAAACGGACACATTTTATGATGTAGCCTGAAATTGAGCTTCCCCTCCTTGACAGACCAGCATCCGCCACTGTTAAGAGGCCTTCAGAGTATCGCACGGGCGTCAGAGTGAGGCCGTTCAGAAATTGAAAAACAGAGTGCCAGTGCGCACGCTACTCGCTCCGACTGAAGACATGGTGCACCAGTTCATGAACTTGCACAGATGGACGCATTTCAAACACGATCTCCTGAATGGTTAAGAACATAGGCTGCGTTCGTAAATAATAGCCTCTCCCAACAATGTCAGAATAGTGCAAGAGCGTGAACCCGAATTTTCGAACGCGAATTTCTGAATGCACCTCAAAGGGGAGGTGATATGTCACGTGGTTACACCAACTTCCTGTTTATCACAACTCCGTATGGTGGATTGCAACATCGTGAGCCACTGCTGGCGTTTTCATTCACATTAGTACGGAGACAGATTTGAAATTCTACCGAGGTACCGCCTTGCAAATTGATTCCTGTAGCATTACAGCCATAGCCATGGTTGCCAATTAAACTTGATGACTTGACGTCAAGGAAACGCGAGCAGGCCGTTCCGGATCCTGGACGTTTCCTGAGTAGCTGACCGCAGTGTTCCCGGGCGGTGTAAGGTCTTGCCGCTCCACCTCCCGTCTGAAACGCAAACCACAACCTGGGAGCGAAATTACGTGGTTGTAGTAGCTTTACATATATGTGTAGTTACACGAGTCTAATAGCACCATTTAGGCGTTTGAGGATAACTAGTACCAGTTAGCTAGCGGTAACTGGACTGGAACTCCTGGCCGGCCGTGCGAGTCGTGTCAGTTTGTTTTGAAAGCGAAACAGGTAGCCGGTGCCCTGAATTCCGAAAGACCTTCCGGCACTGGCCCCTTCAAGAGGGCAGTCAGGAAGAGACTGGCTGGGAAGGGATGGCCTGGTCGGTCTCACCGTTCCAGTGGACAAGGAGCTGCGGTGTTTGAAGGCAACCGAGTCCGGCTAGAGCCGCGCACCGCGGCTCGAGGCAGAATGATGGCCGCCTCCCCCTCCGTGGCCGGTGGCTTCAAGGCTACTGGGCTGTCGGCCAGAAAGGGCGAAGAAATAGTGGATTTGATTGACTTATTTTCCAAGACCCAGTACAGAGCAAAGGAAGTCACTCCTCGGGTGAGTTTTGAAAATTGTGTTGGCTGTTGTTGTAACGTCGTGCTAACATCGCACATTATTGTGGTTGAGAGAGGAAAGTAATTTCATCGGTGCTGTATGTTACACATAGAGTATATTTGACAATAAAAGCTGACTTGATTTATCTCATAATGTTTGTACAGTAATGTTAATAGACACTCATGAAACAAACCCGAGCAAAAGCGATGCTTCCATCAACTTAATATTTCGTTGCGCAACCTTTAGAGGTAATCGGTTCAGTGAAATTATTTCTTTAACTGTCAATTCGTCGTTTCAGGTGTGAATGGTACATTTCCAGGCGAGATGTTTCAGGTCATTCCACAGATGATCAGTAGGATTTTGATCAGGGCTCAAATGAATCCACGAAATAATTATGCGATTCTTTGATGATTTTTAGCAGTGTGTTGTGGGGCATTATCATGTTGGAAGACCCACGACCTGCTCAAATCAAGAATCCTCCAAAGTATACCTCTCAAACCTTTTAAATGAACTCAGTTTTATACTCATTCTTGAAAAGCTGCAGCATGTAAATGTTCATTTCTAAGTTGACCAAGGACTCACACACACACACACACACACACCCTTTACTGTTCATATTTGATTTTGTTATAAATACAGTACATGATCTCCTATCTAAATAACAAAACATTGTGTTGTCAAAAACCATAACTTTATATTTGTCCAGTACCATATAGACTTTGTACAATGAGAGCCATTTCAACATGACTGTTCTTCAGAGTCACAAAAACCTCATTAATCATAAGTTAACCTTTTTTTTTTTTTTTTTACTTTCAGATGGAGTCAATAGAAACCTGTTGTTTGGAGTTGTTTGCCAAAGATTACAAGTACAGTGTAATCCATAACGCCAATGGTGAAGTGTGTGGCCATTACCCACGGCGGATAGTGTTCCTGGAGTATGAATGCACAGATGTTGATCGAGACAGGTACCATTTGAAAATCTGACTGTGTCATATAATTTTCATGTAAAAATACCTCCCAGTGAGTTAGGCGTTGCTTCTTATTTGTGCTGTATGCCTTTCTAATGTTTTACACTCGAGTGCAAAGGTTACTCTCTGTTCCAACACAGTTGGATCACATCAAGATTGCACAAGAAAGCGAATGTTTGGCTACAAGTGCTTATGTCATAGCGTAGGTGTTTTCAATGTTTCCTATTTAAGACATAAGGTCTGAATAACTGGGCTTCTTTACTGTTGCTAAGATTGACTTACATCATGCAATTTTGCAACTTTTGCTTCTGGTAATTAACAAAGATGTTTTACTGACAGTTACAGGTTTTGCCCTGAGTCAGGGAACTTCAATGCCAATGTGGCGAAACTGAATAGAAATCTCCTCGTCACACTTGAGTGCACGTACCTAGTTTGACACAATGTCCCGTGTTTCATGTTTTACTGCTGTCTTGCCCGCATGCACAGCACAGAGACTGTGGAGCCCAAATAACACAAAGTGCATTAACATTTCAGGGAAGATGCATATATTTTTTTCCAGGTTGTAGGCATAGCTTGACGCTTGGTGTCAGGTACGGTGATACGCCGAAGCTGGGGCGAGCTATAGCCCCATCAGAAATCAGTGTAGCGTCTCTAAAGTCCCTCTGGCATTTTATTTGACATTTTAAAATATTTTTTTAAATTATGCTGGAATGGTCGAAATGCAATCGCATCCGCTCGACCCAGTTTTAGCCCCACCTGAAAAATCCCAACAACTGAGAGGGTGTAAAGCAGCGGTGGACAAACTTTTTGGCTTTGGGAGGGGGGGGCACATTGATTTCTAAAATTTGACCGGTGGGCCGGGTCAGCACAAGATATGGTATATATAAAAAACTGCATATGTTGACAGTCCATACCAAACATTAATAGAACAAAAGCATTTAGGTATTAACATACTTTTTAAAATGAGAACAGTGAAACAACTATGGTATCTGAACCTGAATACAATACAATACAATACAATACAATACAATACATGCTGATTTATATAGCGCTTTCACAACAGTGGCAGCTGTAACAAAGTGCTTAACAAAACAGTAAACATAAAGTAAAATAATAAACACAACACATTACATGAAACACGGACAGTCGTGCAGTCCTAACCACTTTTCCCCTCATACGCTTTGTTGTTTAAAGCAGTTTGATTCTCTCCTCTTTCATCTCAAAGTGTCTTTTCACCAGTGGATGAGAGACGTCATGCTCAATATGTGCACACGTCGGCTACAAGCTAAGTTTCAAAGTCAACAAGAGATTGGTTCACTTCTCCTGTCCCATGCAAATCCATTCCAATTCCAAGCGGTGACTCTCAGTTCCAAATACGCATCTGCGCTCCGCGCCGACGCTCCTCTCTCCTCATCCTCAACTTCAGCAGCCATCCATCCAGCCGTACCAACAGCGCCGACATCTCCACTGAACAAAATGGGGCTGTGAAAAATGCTGCCCATTACAGGCGCAAAAAACACATGCGCCCTGGAGCTGTCCAGCACCGACAGTCAATGGCGCCGACATTCCTCCCAATCAAAATCTGTGCTGGTACAGGCGTGCTGCAGAGAAGGCGCAACCACCAAGCACAGATTCTTCTCCTTTGACGAATGTCATGGCCAAAAAACGCTGAAAACAGTCCACATCAGGTCCACACGACGAAACAACAAACGTGACAAAACAGAAAGACAAAAACAACAAAAAAGAACAAAAAAAAGCAAGGCTCTTGAAGAGCACTTGCTGAAGGCTGCCCACTCGGGCGCCATCTTGGGAAAAAAAAAAGAATGACCGTCCAAATACATTAACAACATACAGTGGGGCAAATAAGTATTTAGTCACCCACCAATTGTGCAAGTTCTCCTACTTGAAAAGATTAGAGAGGCCTGTAATTGTCAACATGGGTAAAGCTCAACCATGAGAGACAGAATGTGGGGGGAAAAACTCAGAAAATTACATCGTTTGATTTTTAAAGAATTTATTACAAATCATGGAGGAAAAGTATTTGGTCAGCTACAAAGAAGCAAGATTTCTGTCTGTCAAAGAGGTCTAACTTCTTCTAATGAGGTCTAACGAGGCTCCACTCGATACCTGTATTAATGGCGCCCGTTTTAACTCATTAGTGGTATAAAAGACACCTGTCTACGACCTCAGTCAGTCACACTCCAAACTCCACTATGGCCAAGACCAAAGAGCTGTCGAAGGACACCAGAGACAAAATTGTAGACCTGCACCAGGCTGGGGAAGACTGAATCTGCAATAAGTAAAACGCTTGGTGCAAATAAATCAACTGTGGGAGCAATTATTAGAAAATGGAAGACATACAAGACCACTGATAATCTCCCTCGATCTGGGGCTCCATGCAAGATCTCACCCCGTGGCGTCAAAATGATAACAAGAACGGTGAGCAAAAATCCCAGAACCACACGGGGGGACCTAGTGAATGACCTACAGAGAGCTGGGACCACAGTAACAAAGGCTACAATCAGTAACACAATGCGCCGCCAGGGACTCAAATCCTGCATTGCCAGACGTGTCCCCCTGCTGAAGCCAGTACACGTCCAGGCCCGTCTGCGGTTCGCAAGAGAGCATTTGGATGCTCCAGAAGAGGACTGGGAGAATGTGTTATGGTCAGATGAAACCAAAATGGAACTTTTTGGTAGAAACACAGGTTCTTGTGTAGAATACTGAATTGCATCCGAAGAACACCATACCCACTGTGAAGCATGGGGGTGGAAACATCATGCTTTGTTGCTGTTTTTCTGCAAAGGGACCAGGACGACTGATCTGTGTAAAGGAAAGAATGAATGGGGCCATGTATCAAGAGATTTTGAGTGAAAATCTCCTTCCATCAGCAAGGGCATTGAAGATGAGACGTGGCTGGGTCTTTCAGCATGACAATGATCCCAAACACACAGCCAGGGCAACAAAGGAGTGGCTTCGTAAGAAGCATTTCAAGGTCCTGGAGTGGCCTAGCCAGTCTCCAGATCTCAACCCCATAGAAAATCTGTGGAGGGAGTTGAAAGTCCGTGTTGCCCAACGGCAGCCCCAAAACATCACTGCTCTAGAGGAGATCTGCATGGAGGAATGGGCCAAAATACCAGCAACAGTGTGTGAAAAGCTTGTGAAGAGTTACAGAAAACGTTTGGCCTCCGTTATTGCCAACAAAGGGTACATAACAAAGTATCGGGATGAACTTTTGGTATTGACCAAATACTTATTTTCCACCATGATTTTTTAATAAATTCTTTTAAAAATCAAACAATGTAATTTTCTGAGTTTTTTTCCCCATATTCTGTCTCTCGTGGTTGAGCTTTACCCATGTTGACAATTACAGGCCTCTCTAATCTTTTCAAGTAGGAGAACTTGCACAATTGGTGGTTGACTAAATACTTATTTGCCCCACTGTACATGTGTGACAACACAAGCAACAAAGTGCAACAATATATTGCCCAAAAACTGTTCATAACACAAAAACTGGAGCATACAGTACAGGTATAATGAAAATACAAAATAAAAAATATACAAAATATAACAAATTTAGGACTATTTGATGCAAAATGAGACGAGTAAGAGACCTAGTGGCTTCTCTTTCTACATACTCACTGTCTCTAACTTTACGCCCCTCGATCACCACACATGACAGCATTGCTCAGCTGATGCCGTGCAACGAACTTTTGAAGCCAGCCACGGGATGCTTCGAAGTCCTCGATGCCAACATGCCAATTAGTTATGATACGCCCGCCTGGCCATCGCTGTTATTTATTTTTTTATTTAAACAACAGCCCTCTGACTGACATCCCGCCCTGCTCATTGAAACGTGTGTCGCAGGCTATGACGCAAATATTCGTTGATGAAATGTTGACTTAATATTTATTATTATTATTATTATTATTATGACTATAATATTATTATTTAATATTTATTCAACGCATTTTTACAGCATCGGAAAACGTTAATAATGTTTGTGTCATGTATGTCCTCTGACAGAAACCACAGTGTAATATCTGTTTCTTGTTATTTGTGCATTTGAGGGCTTGGTTAGTTGAGTAGGGGATGACGTCATAGAGAGGGGACGAGCCAGGTTGAGGAGTCAGTCTGCGTGTGGAGCGCATGGGTGTGAGTTGTGGCCAGCAGCAGCTCCTGTGAATGTGTTTTAATTGCTGCCTCTTTTTGTTTATTAAAAAGCGAACAGACTGCATCAGTGACTGCGTGCACCTTTGACCACATTGAAGGGCATTACAATATTAAAACAAAAAAATATATTTCCCTCCCATCTTTTTCCATTTTTAATCATTTTTGGAAAAGTTCTAGGGAGCCACGCTAAAGAGCCGCATGTGGCTCGCGAGCCGCGTGTTGCCGATCCCTGCCCTATGCAGTATCAGCTATCTGGCTTTGCACACTTCTCTGGGGCAGCAGTTGAGTGCCCAATCTTTTTTGCACCAGGGGCCGCAATAATTTATTTTGTCTGACCGTAGGGCGAAACGGAGATAACAGTCTCGCCAGTAGCTCCCCTATGACGCATTTGGCATCCATCTATTGACTGAGCTGCATTATTCGAGTACGCAATAGTGCAGCGACAGACTTGAACTAGTCAATTTGCCGTGCTCATGCACACCAGCACACCGCTGTTTATCCCAGCATATTCTGACAATGGTGACTGTTAAAACTGTCATATGCGTCACTAGCCACATGCAGAATTGTGTGATTATTCAATTGTTCAAACGTGGATTCCCCTGGGACAGTTTTCACAGACAAATTGTCTCTTCTTGTAATGAAAGTGGGAAATATTCACCTCACCATACCCTGTTTCAACCCTCCATTGGCGATGTGGGTAATGGAGATGACACACACTGAAATACCATTTTGCAAAATTTGACCATCACAAACCTTTATCAGCTGTACAGGAAATGCTTCAAATGAGAAGTCGTTTCTCCCAGTTTAAAACAGTCCGCAGGTTTCTAAACATGTCTGTGACGTGCACTGGCTTACCTTTGGTTTGGATGTTTAAGGCATACCTCGCCTACTGCCCAAAGTCAGTTGGCATAGGCTCCAGCATGCCTGCCCACCCTCGTGAGGATAAAGCAATTCAAATAATGGATAACGAATAAACCACCGTTTTTTGTCTTTCTAGGTTTGAGAGCACAGTGCAGATCAGTAAGCTTCAAGATTTGGTGAACCGGAGTAAACTGGCCCGATGCAGAGGGCGGTTCGTCTGTCCAGTCATTTTCTACAATGGCAAGGTACTGCTGTGCTACAGGAAACTCTCAATCTTTCCTTTGGTCTATAGTTCCTCTCGAAATCACAAAACTCGGCAGAGAAGGTCACGATTCCACTGCCAGAAATGAAAGTGAACATTATCAGCCATTTCAAACAGTTCACAACACTAGCGTACATTTTTCAAACAAGCTCAGCAATGTTTTATACAGGAAACATAGTTAAAAAAAATCTCTATAAATTTCTGTCTTGTTTCTGTTATGCACAGTTATACAATAGTCACAAATCATTGATATCAAACAAAAGAAGTTCAAACTCAAGTCTCTCTTAAGAATTCATGGATATGCAAATTAATTGAGGTCAGGATTGCTATTATTTTGCATTGCATCTGAAGTCACAACTGTGCCTTTTCTCCCTCACTACAGCACATTTGTCGTTCGTCCACTCTGGCAGGCTGGGGGGAACTCTATGGACGCACAGGCTATAATTACATCTTTTCTGGTACAAACACAAGCACAAACACTCAGAGTCACATGCAAACACAGACACGTACTGTAAATAAAATCTAAAATGGAGAAGTTGTTGTTTTTCCGCCAATTTGTTGCTTGAGTTTCATCTGTGCTTGCGAGCACATCAATAATAACCAGACAGGTAGCAAAAATTCCTTCAACATGGAGTCAATACTTCTCTAAAATTGGATGTTTTCTCTACAATGGGCCACTGCTATTCACGGGGGATTAATCAAAATGAGCTGTTGTGTGGCAAAATATTTTTGTTACTGTTGTTGATAAGACAGTAATATTGTGTGAGAGATTATGTGTGAATAACTGCTCCAAGTGAAAAATGTTCATGTAAAATTGAAAATTGAAATTGTTTCAGTAAATATTTGCATTTTGCACATAGAAAACTGATCCATGATTCCATGTTGATGAGAGCATTAAAACGGGAAAAAATAGAACAAAAAATATAAAAGGAAACTCAGAAACGATAAAAAATGTGTGAGTAATCACGATTAATTATGAGTTAATTATGACAGTTGCGTTTTTAATTTGATTAAATATTTTAATTGTTTGACAGCTCTAATTTATATATATATATTAGAGCTGTCAGTTTAGCGCGTTTTTATCGGCATTAATTTAAATGAATATTATCGGGATCAAAATTTTTCTTGCGAGATTAACACGGCAGACGTCACAGCGGATGTTACGTTGCTCTATAAATAAACCAGAAACAAAACATCAAGCGCGCTGCACAGGTCCACGCACGTTTGTTTTGCCAGCCACGGCAGCGCGAGACACCGAAAACGGATACTTAAATAGTTTATGAATGGAAAGTTTACTTTTAAAAAGTTGCCAGATTGTTTCACTGACAAGTCCAAAGTTACCTGTATGTTTTGCAGTCGTAAACCGAGCTATCATCATAGCACGTCGAGTCTCAAATACCACTTAATGGCCAAGCACACAGCTGACGTGCGTACTCCGCCCCCTCGTCTCAGACAGACAGCTATGGATCATTTCAAAGCGAAGAAAATGGATGACACGACGAACAAATTTGCTGAAGCCATAGCTAAATATATGGCTACTGCATGCAAGCCTGTCAACATTGTCCACAGCTCCACTCAAGCTGAAATAATTCGCATTGCATCGAACGACTCCTGTTGGATTGACCTGGCGCTTTAAGAGGGGCGGGGCTGCCACTGACAGGTGACCGTTCGCGCGATGTATAAATAGCGTTTTGTTTCGTGAGTGAATACACTCGCTTCGTCGTCGGCATGGCTCAATGTTAAGCTACGCGTGTGCTTCTTATCAAGTCAGATGTGTAAAGTTAGCTTTGCAATCTGACGTTTAAATGAAGTAAATTGTTATTACCTGCTTCTGATACTTCTGTTACAACTACTACTACTACTTCTGCTGCAAAGTGCTCCAATAAATGATCAAAAAGTAAAGAACGAGAGATCCTTCCATGCTGACCGACAATCCCGATTCAGGGGGCTGTGAAAAACGGAATTAACTGAACAACTCCACTAGGGATTGCCAGCGAGAGCCTCCATTACAAGCATCCGAAATGATGTCGACACAAAACTGTAGAGAGACTTCCGGGCAAGAAGGACCAACAGAATCAGCATAGCCTGACTGCTGTGTTCAAAGCAAATTTGAGAAAAACGAAGTATGCAACCATCGCTTAAATCCACTATAGGCTGAGTACTAGTTTACCTTAGATGTGCACTTTATAATGTTATATTGCGCTGTTTTGATTCCATAAAAAGAGCTGTTCAAGCAGCTGTTGTGTGACAAAATATTTTTTTCACTGTTGTTGATGGACAGTAATATTGTGTGAGAGATTTTGTGTGAATAACTGCTCCAAGTGAAAAATGTTCATGTAAAATTGAAAATCGAAATCGAAAGTAAATATTTGCATTTTGCACATAGAAAAATGATTCATGATTCCATGTTGTTGAGAGCATTAAAATGGGGGAAAATAGGACAAAAAATATAAAAGGAAATTCAGAAACGATAAAAAATACGTGAGTAATCATGATTAATTTTTAGTTAATTTGAGTTAATTATGACAGTTGAGTTTTTAATTAGATTAAATATTTTAATCGTTTGACAGCTCTAATATATATACCGGTATATATATATGTATATATATATATATATATATATATATATATATATGTATGTATATATATATATATATATGTATGTATATATATATATATATATATATATATATATATATATATATATATATATATATATATATATATATATATATATATATATATATATATATATATATATATATATATATATATATATGACAGCTGCCCTTGAGGACCGACTTTGGACACTCCTGTCTTAAGTGTTGAAATACACTTCATGCAGTAAAAAACCTATGTGTACCCTGTAGGAGGCAGTGATGATACATGGGCAGACTCTGAGGAGATTCCAGAGGATGACTGTGGAGTCAGGTAATCAAACAGAGTTTTAGTAATGGAAACCTAGGTTATCACGTTTTTGGGCCCTTGTCACTCGTTCACAGTAATGAAGCTTCCATGCTTTTTGTTTTTCTCAATTTCTACTCAGGAATGGGGACTCACAGCTTTTTGACAAGGTCCGAGGCCACGACATTAAGCTCCTCCGGTACTTGTCCGTTCGCTACATCTGCGACCTTATGGTGGAGAACAAGAAGGTTAAGTTTGGCCTGAAGTAAGAAACAATGTGCTACATACTATATACTTGTTCTAGAGCAGTGGTTCTTAACCTCCTTAGAGTTCCCGATCGCAACCAGTTAATATGCACATTCACTGAACCCTTCATTCATGAAAAATAAATATATATATTTTTTTACAAATTCAAGACTGTATCATGCTAAAAACCTTACTGTTATCATGCTAAAAACCTTACACTAACTGGAGCGCTAATTAGAGAGAAGGTGAGTACCATCGCGCTAACTATGGCCATTGAGGACTACGAAGCGTCCCATGGCTGGCTTTAAAAGTTCATTGTATGACATCAGCTGAGCAATGCTGTCTTGGGTGGCGATCGAGGCGAGGTTGAGTTAGAGACAGTGAGATGGTGGAAAGAAAAGCCACCGGGTCCAGGAAGTATTTGTTATTGTTAGATTCAGACGCAGCATGAACGTTGCATTGCTAAAATGGCTACAAAACGGACCTTTGGATGTCAAGCAGCTAAGACAAGAAGAGCTCTGATGCTGGAAGAGAGGGGAAAAGTGATCAAAATTAAAGATGGAGGAAGCAAAATAAAAGACATTATCCAAGAAATTGATGTAAGTCAAACTGAATGCTGATCATAAATTTCGCAATTTCTTTCCCTCTTTTCTTTCTACACTGACAATATGAAGTGTCAAATAAGTGTGTGCTCATACTTATGCACTATTGGAATAAAAATAGAGTACACATACGTATTTGTTCAGACTGTGAAAACCATTCATAAAGTGTGCGTTTTAAAAAAACGACACCACAGCTCGATTTTTTCTGAGCTGCAACAAAAACTTATTTAATAAAGCAGCGACACAGTTCATTGAACCAACAGCAAGTTATAACACGTCTCCAGCAAGGAACCATCTTGGGGGTCAACGTATTACCGTAATGACCATATTTCAGAAAATGGAAGACTTTTTGGTGCGCGCTATAGTGCAGAAAATAGGGTACCTTGAATGTTGTGATTTTCAAAAGAGCATGTTGAATGCTCCTGGAGCGTTTCAACACATTTCTTACATTTTTTTTTCTTCAAGAATTGTTCTTCTTACTTAAAAATAAAAATTTGTATGAGTAAATGGATCCAATAATACAGTGCTCCATAACATTTCAGACGTTAACCCTACATGTCATCTTTATTTCTTTTCTTGCCAGTGTGACATCTTCTGAGAAGGCTGACAAAGCCCAACGCTATGCAGACTTCACTTTGCTCTCTGTGCCTTACCCTGGTAAGAAAGCATAAAAAAGTAATTGTTCATATTTGTGAATTAAAAATATATTTTTACCATTTTTTTGATGATATGCATATAAGTGCTATAAACTGTAAAAGTGCCCTTGTTTTCTTTGTCTGAGGCTGGATTTGCACTGCAGGTCCAAGTGACCAATTCCGATTCAGTGCCTCGATCACATTATTAGGTTCAGCAGCAACCGCTGCAAGGTCCCTGTTGATTTTGTAAGAATTATTATTATAAATGCTGCGAGGAACCTATTGTTTTCAAATAAATAATTATTATTATAAAAAAATTATTCGTCTATGTATTTCCTGCAATTGGCTGGCAACCAGTTAAGTGTGTCCCTCTCCTGCTGCCCTAAAGGCGCGTTCCCACGTTGCAATTTGTGTTATGCAACGTGTTTTTCTTTGCTTCATAGAGAGGAGGAAGGTCTGATGCAATCTGTGAATGAGAATAAGCCGTTTGCATTGTATATAATGTCAAAAAGCGACCAGTAGGTGGCAGTGGTGCCTCACATGCTTGAAATGCATGTTTTTTACAAAAAGCTCTTTCTCCGTTTTTTTGCTCAGGAATCGCCATTCTCATGAAACTTAGCCATTTTGTAATGCCGATTGCTGAAGAATGGAAAAAGATAGAAACGTAATTTTTTCTGCTGAAAGAAGAGAGTCAAAACTTTATTTTGGTAGGCTCCATGTTTATATAGCATTAGAACCAAATATTCTGTGGGCCTTGCAAGATCAGTCAAAATGTGAAAATGTCTGGGATTGAATGAGGTAAGTGGATCGTGAATCAATGGTCAATCACCAAGGGAGTGTCGGTTGATCCCATGACATTAAGTCATTCGTAAGCCCTCACCGTTTCCTACTGTTGATATGCAATTACGTGCCCAGTAGGTTTTTGTCAACGGGAGTAAAGTTTAAAAGTAAAAAAAGAAAAAAGGCCTATCATCGTTGGTGTCAGTAGACATGGCCCCATAATTATCATTGGGTATGGAAATGACTCATTTGGTGTACAAGCCAGCCAGTCATACGAACACCCGTCAAATAGTCTCATACAACTGTGCTATCTGCTGCAAAACTCTTATCAAAGTAGCAGGTTAGATGGATGGACATACGATGTGGGCGGAGCATTTAACTGCATTTCGCAATTCCTTCTTAAAGCATTCTGTCTTGTACATTTCACCTTGCTTTGCGAAAATTATAAAACAGCCCACGACATGCAAAAAGTCTTTTAGAGCCATATGCTAATGCGAAAAGGAAGTCAGACATTTTGACTTTGAAATTTTGCGCCTATTTTGGACTTTTATAGAGGTCATATTTTAACAAACTCCCCATAGAGATTTTATCCATTTTCAAACGTTCAGTTTCCGCTAAACATTGTTCAAGATGAAAAGTTATTGCAAGCTTATTATTTTGTCATCCGCTGCTGCTCTTGACTTGTGTAAAAACAAAAATGATGATGTTTTGAGGGTTCAAACCTGGGGAAAATCTCACGAAACTGTGCACACACCTCAGGCCTGGCAAACCCTTTTTCTTTTGAGGGTCTTATGTGCCAGTAACCCCACGTGTCAGTACCCCAAAGTGCAAGTACCCTAACATGCAATTACTGCAACGTGGCCAGGGTTTTGGTGTTTTCATTTACTTTAGTGATTTTTCTCTCTTCATGCTGCATACTGTGCATTTTCTCACATGGATGCAACCAAATTTGAACAACAGTATGTCACTTGAACGACGTAGTGTCATTTCAGCCCTAAATCCATTGTTTTCTTTTTTTGTTTGTTCAAGGGTGTGAATTTTTTAAAGACTACAAAGACCGAGACTACACAGCCGAGGGGCTTGTGTTCAACTGGAATCAGGTACTCACTATGATTGAAGAATATGATTCATTTAAAATTGTAGTTGGCTTTGTAAGGAATGACGTTCGGACCAACTTGATATCCTTATTTCTCGACAGGACTATGTGGATGCTCCCTTGACGATCCCCGAGTGCTTCACCAAGAACTTAAACATTGACTGGGCTCAGTACCAGGTACTCTTATATGAGCAAGCATTTGTCTAATGTAGAGCCCAACTGTTTTGGGATTTTTGGTGCAGATACATATATTGGGAGTGGGGGAAAAAAATCACAATGGATGATAGGAAGGAGTCTACTTTTTTAAACGTATTCACTGCCGTTGACAGGTAGCTATGTCAATGGTATAAAAACTGCTGGGGCTGGCAGTCATTGCGTTAATGCCATGTGACCGACACCCCCTTCACGAGTCGAACGCGCAATGGGCACCCCTGATGTAGAAGAATCATTTGTGCCCCAAGCTTCAGCTTCCTGGCTGTTGTATTGATGTTCCTTCAGTATTTCACATTATATTCGTTCATCATGATTCCATCTATTATGTTATTAATTTCACAGTTGGGATGCAAGTTTCCACCTTCTCTGGGCATTGAATCAATTGCAACTGAACTACACTTTTTGTGTTTAAAAAACATGAGAATGGATTGACCTGGATGAATGCGAATATCCACAAGCATGCTTTCCACTTTATACTCCAAACGTAACTGTGTGCACCATGAGAAAACATTTCAGTTTTAGTTTTGTCAGACCACAGGACATCTTTCCAAAAATTAAGATGCATGTCGCTGTGTGCATGATCTAGGTGTGCGTGTGTGCGTGTGTGCGTGTGTGTGTGTGTGTGTGTGTGTGATTTGTCTGTGGATAGTAACACACACTTACCAGCTTCAGGAAGCATCTTCACAATAATTTTTGCTTTTGTTATTGGGTTGACATGCACATTTTGGACCAAGGCGTTTTCATCTCTGGGAGACAGAACATGTCTCTCAACTGAGCGGTATGATGTTTGGACATTTCCATGTGTTAATACTTGTTTGAAAAGATGAGCGTGCCAGCTTCATGCACTTGGAAATTGAACCAGACTTGTAGAAGTGCATTGTTCTCTTCCCTCATCTTGACAGATTTTTTTCAGGGTTGGCCAACTTCTACTATGAAGGTGGCCGCAATTTTTCATAAGGCGTAGAAAAAAAAGTAGTGTGTAACCCGACCGACCGAGAATTTCTACCTCGAAAAAAAACTTTACGGTCGGCATTTTTTTCAAACCTTCTACATTTTTGTGTAATAATAATAATAATAATCGTACATTTCATTTATACGCGCCTTTCAAAACACTCAAGGACGCTTTACAATCAAAACAAGAACAATAAAACCACAGACAAAATTGTAAATAGGGGCGGCCTGGTAGTCCAGTGGTTAGCACGTCGACTTCACAGTGCAGAGGTCGATTCCAGCTCCGGCCTCCCTGTGTGGAGTTTGCATGTTCTCCCCGGGCTTGCGTGGGTTTTCTCCGGGTGCTCCGGTTTCCTCCCACATTCCAAAGACATGCATGGTAGGCTGATTGAGCACTCTAAATTGTCCCTAGGTATGAATGTGGTCATGGATGGTTGTTCGTTTCTGTGTGCCCTGCGATTGGCTGGCAACCGATTCAGGGTGTCCCCTGCCTACTGCCCGAAGACAGCTGGGATGGGCTCCAGCACCCCCCGCGACCCTGGTGAGGATCAAGCGGTTCGGAAGACGAATGAATTGTAAATAATACAAGGAAAGATGAATTTAGAGCGTTTACATTGGTGCAAACTCTCACGATATTCACGTTGCGTGGTTTGCCCTGTCGTCTGTCAACAACATTGAATCATGGCGGCGGCCACGATCTCCGACAACAGTTTAAACCGCATTTTGTGTGTTGCAGTCGCATGCTCGCACCATAATATTAAGAAAATAGCATCCACTGCTCTATCGAAAAGATTCAGTGAACTATTTGACGAACACCACGGGCCGTCTAGGACGCGGGACGCAGAGGTAACGAGATGGCTGGAACACCCAGCCGCTGGGTACTCAACTCTCTCGCCGCCAAGCGGGGGTTTCCATCAGTGGTGATTGCAAACAACTAGCGACAAATTAATCTTTTATTTCTGGTGGGTTTTATTGTAGTTCCTATAGTTGTAGGACACTAATTAAGTACCGGGAAAAGACGCCTTGTTGGTATGACAGGGTCACAGATCATTTTCTTGAAAAAGAACGGAGCTAGAGTAGAAATAAACGGACACATTTTATGATGTCGACCAAAATTGAGCTTCCCCTCTTTGACAGACGAGCATCCGGCACTGGTTTCAATGTCTCCTTGTTTTATGTTTTATGGTTATTTTGTTTAGGTTTTTGATGGGGGAGGGAGGGAGAAAAAAAGAGTTTAAAAAAAAAAGCTTTGTCCGACCTACCGACCCTATGCTGAAATTTCATGTTACCGGAAACATACTACTTATTTTTCTACGCCTGACCGCTTCTAGGGGGCCACATAGTACAGAACACGGAATTGCGTCATACTCGCGGTTCAGCACCCTTGATTTGCCTGTTCAGCGATTTTTTATTTTAGCAATATTTTTTTCAATTCGACGGAGAAGCCAACCGTATTTTTGTGGAAAATGCACATTGGTAGGATATCCTGTCTTAATCAAGAATTGAGGAGTTGATTCACTATTCTTATATTCCCCTCAAATAGTGGGAATCCACTGTACAATGCTCTCTAAAACTTGCGTGGAAAAAAAAGATCTCCATGACATGCCCAGCACCATTTTTCCAGAAAGATGTGTTGTTATTGTGCACTTAAGCCTAATGTTATACAGTATTATGTTATAATGTCATAGGTTCTTAACTCATTCCTCTTTCACTCCCAAAGACGTTTTTAAACGTCTTTTCAGACTTGGTCCAGATTTGGCTGGTACTGAATGAGTTAAGTGGAGCTCTCCAGTTGTTTCTCTTGGAGAAATGTGCTGCACTTTATCAGGCATTGTACAAGACACACAGCAGCAGCGCGACAGAAACGCAGCAAAATAAATAAATAAATAAATAATTGTGACATTTTGACTGATGTCAATTTATCAGTGATGCGCTGTAATTTGTGTGATGATAAATCGGTCCTGCGGTGTTGACCTCCATTTGACCCCCCTTCTTCGAGCTTGCCCCCCAACAGAATCTGTTTTGTGTCTTGTCCCTATATGTTTTTAGTCGTGGGACCTGGTGGAACAGACGCAGAACTACCTGAAGCTACTTCTACACATCATCAACAGTGATGGTAGGAAATGTAATATTTTTTTTATCAGAAACACCTCCACCAAGGTCAACCAATTGAAAATGTTACTCTGTTCCGCCATATGGTTCATTGTTTTGAAATGTGCATTTGTAAACAACCGTATTCATAGTTTTTCACAGTACACTTCTATCGATTATGTCAATGATCTGATTCACAAAATAAGACCTTACAAATGCAAACACAACCTTGTTCAATCTGAGTCGTTCTGTGCTGTCATGGAATATGTTAGCCTGAAAGTGAATCTATTGTGAGCCTTGTCACATGTCTTATGAGCGGAAAGACTGATGTGGGAGGCAGAATATTCCCACCTCCGTGCCCCCAACCATCCAAGTAATGGTGTTTGTGTAGGGCACAGGTGTCAAACTCAAGGCCTGGAGGCCACATCTGGCCCACCACCTCATTTGATGCGGCCCGCGAAATGTCAACTTCTACGATGATTGCTAAAAAATTTAACATTTCAACTTCTCATTTGTAATAAATAAGTGAGATATTGTAGGTATTTTCTTGTCACTAAAGCCCCTCAGTACACTAACTTAAACAATCGTTGAATGAGCCATTATTCTGGATATTTCACAGTCATAATGGCCCTAAAAGGGAAACGATCACTACAATGTGGCCCGCTGTTAAAAATGAGTTTGACATCCCTGGTATAGGTTTTGTTTTTGTTTAGTTTTTAGACTGGTAAATATTCCCCAAAACATTTTATTGATGTTAAAAAATAAAGACTGAGCTACAGTATGTGTTTTTGTGTGTGTTTTTTTATTTGAACATTTCTTTAATTCAAAATACTTTTCATCACTTTGCGTAAAGTACGTGAACATCTGGCCACACACGTTCAGCCGGTAATGGGTTGCGACCAGCCGGCAGGCTTTTATTGAAAGGCGCTTATAAATAAAATGTATTATTATTATTCTTTATTATTTATCACATGAAAAATAGCTCAATTGTTGACCTCAAATCAAATAGTTTTTTTTGGCTAAATAAGGATATGAAATATACTGCGGTCATACCTAATGTGTTAAGCTGTTCTTGCAACGCGTTTTCATCTAAAGTCAATACAGTTTGTGTAGATAGGGCCGGATCTGTACAGCACACATATCACGTAAATGTGGGCAAACAGAAAAATGGGTACTGTCTGGGACTTCAGCGGGAGCACGATGTGAGGCGAGCAACTTGTAGTTGCTAAGTAAGACTTGTTTACACGCTGTTGAGTCTCCTTGAACTTTGTGTGTTTTGAGGCCCACTTCTGCAGAACTATTTCACAATTTTTATTACCATGCCGACCTGTGGTAGAGCTAAAGGGTTGTACGAGGCAAGCGGCTTCTGCTAGTGGCAATATAGCAATTAAACAATTTCAATTATAATTCCCATCTATGATTAAAAATGTATTGCAAATAATTATGACATAAAAATTAAATGTGTTTTAACTTAAAGTTTCATGCCCCGGCCCCCAAAAATAATATGTATATGTATGAAATACAATCTTAATTGAAAATGCTCTTGTTTTCAGATGAAAGTGGCCTTCTTGTGCACTGCATATCAGGCTGGGACCGAACACCTCTTTTTGTTTCTCTCCTCAGGCTGTCTCTTTGGGCAGTAAGTTCATATTTTACACCGTCTGTTCCTCTTGGCTGGTATTTCCACACTTGTGTAATTAAGTCAGTTCAGTCAATTTTAAGTAATACTTTGTTTTCCCCTGTTGGTGTGGTTCATTTGGGAAGGTCTTTCCTTGTGCTACTGAAAATGTCTTTAAAATGATCATATGTCCAGCTGGGATAGATGCCAGGACGCCCGTGACCCTCATGAGGATAAGCAGATAATGGATAGATGGGGGGATGGGTTATAATAACAGTACGATAGCAGTACATGTAATTTTTAATTGTGTGAATGCGGCGTTATCCCACTCATTTATCCGGGGGTCGCATTCCAGACCATCCCTGTAATAGAGGAAATGACCAATGTATCAATGTACTATTCATATATATTTTAAAGCTTCATGCAAACACTATATATCCAACAATCAATGTACAGAATTTACATGGCGTGCAGGTTTTATTTATATCCACTTGGGGTCACCATCTACACATTCTACACCATATTAACTGACTGTAGAGTATATTTGTGAGCCTTGCCTTATTAGGCTGGCCTGGTCAGTCCAGTGACATGGAAGCTCATACGGCATATGAAGACATGTTATCGGCTGACCATTTTTACTGACTATATTTTGAGCCACACTCATGTTTAGTAATGGTGTCAGTTCAGGCTGCCGGCAAGTGTGCTTAATATATGTTTAGGATGACTGTATTTTGTTACCACGTGTTTAACAACACAAATGAAAGGACACCAGTGGTTGTTTCCATCCCCCAAACCACCTGTTGTGATTTATTACAATTCATTCTAACTAGCGGCGGGATGCTATTCTGAATTAGGTAACAATGTTTACTTTATCAAAGACATGCAGTTAAGTAACTACTGTACAATAAAATAATTTGTGATACACTGAACCCACAAGAAGTGAACCACGATATAGCAAGGGGCAACTATAAATTATGATCCAAGCCCCCTTACCGCTGAAATTAGCTCAACAGCGACAACGTGCCTGCATCTTGTGCAAAGATAACACTTTGCAATAGCTGTCAACCTCGGAGAAGTTGAGGAATAAACTGCCTCATTTTATTTTTGGATCAGCTCCTGAGCTTTTGGTTGACATAATTGTGCTCTTTTGGTGCACATTTCTTCAAGGATGGCTTTGTCAATTGAAGGTTTCACACATTTCCGGGTGTTCAGTGACGTAGCCATACATACACACACATTGATCAGGATGCCTCAGAGTACCCTCTGGGTGGCTCTGAAACTGTGCGCTGTCACGGAGTTGGATTAAAAAAAAAAATAACATGAAGCGTACACTATGGCTGGCCACATTTTCGCCGACGGCTCACTGAATTTCAATGGAGCCATCAAACACAATGAAAAGACATGGCGGTTACAAGACATATCGGCAACTCCCAGTCAGAGGAAAGCTGTTTTTCATATCTAATTAAGAACAACACAGGCCGTGTCAGATCAAAGTATATCAAATATTGATGAGGAATTTGAACTTAAATATTAAGCATTTTACACCAACTGAAAATGACATTGTGGACATTTACAACCAAGATTGTCTAACAAAACACAATAAGAGCACACACGGTATTTTTTTAAATAACCAAACTGAATTTGGTTATTTTGCTGTGACACATTTTAATTTGGTTGTGTGTGTGTGTGTGTGTGTGTGTGTGTGTGTGTGTGTGTGTGTGTGTGTGTGTGTGTGTGTGTGTGTGTGTGTGTTTTTTTTTTTTTAGCTGTTCAAAGAAAATAAACTGAACCAACAGGGAAAACCAAAATTACAAACCCATCAGTATTAAACCAGTGTTAAAGCACCCAGCCATGTAGCTTGTGATGCTCTTTCAAAAACAGTATCATTACCGGGAATTTGCTGGTGTCTGCTCTAGCACGATGTTCCATTTCAAACTTGCTTCTCAAACAAACATTATGATGGAATCTTATCATTTCTGAAGACTGTACAGAGTAAAAGAAACAATTAGTAAAAAGATTGCGCCATAACTGATATTTGGCTTGATGCTGATCAGCTTCTTATTTTTTTTTTGCAGGATGGTGCGATACACAGGAGTCTGGAAGCGGCTGAGATCTTATATCTGACCATTGCTTATGACTGGTTCCTCTTTGGGTAATACATAATAAGTAAAAAAAAATTCCCAGACAGTGGTGATATAACATACTTTACAAGCAATTATTGTGCAAGAGTTTGAGAAAATGTCACATTCCTGACTTCAGAGCAGTGCTGGCTGGTAGCATGTCAGCCTGGATTTTAGCCTACTAGTTAGCATACTCGATTCTCAAGCCAAATTGAATGTAGTCACTTGGGTTCTAGCCTCAGGCAGGACTGCGCTAGACTGTAATGTGGCTCGAGGTTCATGGCTGGTTAGGGGCTGATACAGTCAGATTTACAAAGTTATGAGTACCGGTAAAACGGAGCAGTCCGACATTCGAAACTTGCCAACTGTTATTTTGTACCTTACTTGTACTTGTACTTAAATCTGATTTTTTATCTTTGCCGGTTGATTTTCTTCCCCATTTGTACTGGTAGTTTACTTTTTAGAATTGTTTTTCACGGTTAGTTACTTTCTGTTATTTGGAGCAACATTTTAGATTACACGATTTGCACCTGCCACTTAATTTTCCGCACAACCAGTTTGTTTGATCCTGAATCAAGTCTGCACATGCGGAGAAAGAAAAGAGACTCGTCCATTGATGAGAATTAGAGGGAGCAGGCAAAATGAGCATGTTAGTTTAAGCATTTAGACTGAGAAGCTATGCTACATGCTTAGCTAACCTAATGTTATCCGTCATGAAAGACGATGCTAGGGTGACTGACTACACTTCACAGGGGTCTCGCTGGAACCACGTTAAAGTGGAGCATATCCAACTTTTACATAGCAGGCAGCTAAATGTTGTCTGGAGAAAATACAAAATGCTGCTACACATAACGCTAAACAAGAAATTATTGATAATATATTGATATTGCATTAATGGCCGATTCAGTACGCATCGCAAAGGCATGCAATACTTTCCTTATGGATTGTATGCTTTTATCTGAATTTGACCAGTCAGATGCAAACTTCAATCTGCATCGGTCCTCCGTAGTTAAACATTATCTAAGGAATTACAGTTCATTAGTACACATTGAGCTTGCTTATTTGGCCACATGAAAAAAAATGTACTTATGTCATGAGATTAAAAAAAAATCTTTTGGTACATGTTAAATATAGCAATAATATCGATCGCACTATAGTCGCATCTATATTGCATGTTTTTCCCAATATCGTCGAGCTTTTAGCCCTAATTGTTATGGTTGTTACTGTGTCCCATACGACAGCTGGGGGAGTGCCCTATAAGATTAAAAGTTTATTATGTTGAGGATAAGCGATTCCGAAAATTGAAAGATATAGCATTTTGAATACATGCTATATTCCTCTTGTGATTTGTTTTCACAATGCAGTTCTGAATCTTGATTTTAACTTTTGAGACCTGCAGAATAAAATGTTTCTTATTTTGAATCTTATTTTAGTATATCATTCACTCCCAAAGACGTTTTTAAACGTCTTTTCAGACTTGGTCTAGAATTGGCTGGTACTGAATGAGTTAATCAATTTCTGTCATAAACATTATTGTATGCCTCTTATTTACTTTGAAGGTTGATATTACAATAGCATGTTTTGAATCTGCAACTTTTGTTTTGGTCCTGAATTCCTCCTAAAGATGTTTTTCCTTCTATTTGTCTTTCTAGCCACATGCTGCCAGACCGACTCTCCAAGGGGGAGGAGGTACATTTACATTTGTCACTGCATTTACCTTGAACATCAGGGATGTCAAATTCACCTCAGAGGGCCGTGGAAACCGCAAACATTTTTAATCGTCTCATCGCATTATTATTTATACAAAACAAATGATTGAATTATTTGTTTTTCAATCAGCCAACTGTAATAGTTTGTTCAATTATGGTTCAAGTGAGTGTAAACAGGATTACAAAATTATTGCAAAATCAAATTTCTTATTTATTCCACATCACAGTTTGACATTTCGGTGCACATTTTAGCAAGGATCATGCAAGTTCACACACATGATATGCTTTCGCGGGCCACATAAAATGACGTGGCAGGCCGGATCTGCCCCCTGGGCCTTAAGTTTGATACCGGTTCTGTACATCATAAAATACAACTTAAAAATAATTAAATAAGTAGACCAAATTTGTATCTTTTTACATTTAAATTTTGTTTTACTGTTTCACCATTTGATGACAACAATTCTTTCTTTCTTCAGATTTTCTTTTTTTGCTTCAATTTTTTGAAGCACATTGTCTCAGAGAAGTTCTCTGCTGTTAAAAAACACAGGTATGTTCCTTTGTTGATTAATGGGATATTTCGTTTCCCCCACCGCACGATTTACATAATGTAGCCTAAATACTTTCCCAATCATATCACTCATAATACCCCCTTGATTGTATTTTGTTCTTCATTATTTTGCCTTTTACAGAAGGAAGAACTCTCACTGCAAAGATGGTGATTTTACAGTCGAGGACCTTTGCCAGTTAAGTAAGGCAGCAACACTCCTGGCGTTGACCATCTATACTAAATATCCACCGTCCACACAGTACATTTTCAGTAATTCACAATATTGTCCAACATCAGAACCATCTGACTTGCCAAACCTTAAGGAATTAATAGCTGGTCGTGTGTGGGTTAGCTACAAAGAATATTCATTCAAAAAAAAACAAACATTTATTTTTGAATCGTATGCTCAAGTCACTCAGAAATACTGCAGAAATAATGTACTAGTCAGAGCTGTCAGATAAGAGAACTTCTTTGCCCCTCAAAATATCTGTTTGAACACAAAAAAATCTCAAACTTATCATCAAAGAAGACAAACTAAACACAATAAATGTAGTTTCCTAGGTGTCTAAATGCAGAAATCTTCTCAGACATTCTTCAGTCAAAATACATATAGGAACAACAGTGCCGTGAAAAAGTATTTGCCCCCTTCCTGATTTCTGTGTCCTTTGCATATCTATCTCACACACAAAGGTTTCAGTTCATCGAACCACTTTTAATATCACACAGACAACCCAAGGAAATACAAAATGTAAATGCCAATTTAATTTATGTAGGCACAAAAAAGTAATTGATGGGAAAAAGTAATTACCCCACTGAACCTGAGACAGTAATGGGTTATGCCAACCTTGGTAGCATTAACTGAAATCAAGTGTTTGTGACAATTGGTGATGAGTCTTTCAAATCACTGTGGAGGAATTTAGGGCTCCTCTTCTTCGCAGAATTTCTTCAACTGATTGTCGGACGTTCTCCTTCAGGATTTTGTGTACCATACTTTCTCTCAGGACAATATGTCAAATATGTCTGTTGTACATGTCTCAGAGTCCAGGGATCGTGGAAGTGTGACAAGTCTGAGCAGTGACTTTTCCCTCATCACCGAGGAAGTGGGTGTGACTTCCAGCTTCACGAGTGACACCGTGGACCTCTTCTGTGGCCAGCCTTCACTTTCAACTTGGTTAGTAGCACGCACGCTTGAGTTCTGGGCAGATTTGGGGAAAATGGTTTGATCAGGTCCGCAAAATAATTAGAAAAAAAAATACATATGGAAAAAGCCAAGCCAAAAATACAGCTGACAATGACACTCATCAAATGTGATTTGCATTTGTCTGATTGAATTCTCACCCTTGTTCGTTCACATGACATAGAAACATAAAATTAATTACAAGTTATGTTAAATGTCTTACCTGGACAGGTGAAACCCTGGACGATGGCTGGTGCCTGGTGTCATCGATATACTGTAGAGTTCAGACTTTCTCAATATGTCCATCCAGCAGCTAGAAATCAAATTGGATGCAGGAAAAATAGTTCAGTATTAAGAGGCAGTGGATGATCTGGCCCCCATACACACACACTTAAAGTTCGGGTTTTACTTTCTGCATTCTCAGGCAACTTTTATGCATGTCACGTGAAAAATGTTGTTTAATGTTGAGCACTAATTTGAATACACGGCTCCATGTAAACCCGTTCAAACATGAACACTAGGCCGGTTTGCTTGGTGCCATGTCTTCCGAATAGAATGTACAGTATCCGAATGACCAAATGCAATGAAAATGCTCCGTATAAACATCGGTATGAAAAGGTCAAAGTTTTGCCAATCCGAATAAAAAGTTCAATCAGAATAGCCAAACTGCGCCCGGCCTGCGCATGTTTTGTCTTGACAAAAATGCGTAACGGATCAAAATGATCAAGTACTTGCTTGGCCACCACAGTTGACCACGCTTTTCTCCCTGACGATTCACTTTCCGATCCTTTGGAAAGTTGAAGAAACTTTTGCCACTCCCTTCATCATTAGTGCAATTAACTGCCATACAATGAATGAACTATTATTCAAGTGCAAAAGCACGTGGAGAGCAACTGAACATGAAGAGCACACAACCACACACCGCAGTAGCCAATAAATTGTCTGGCTTCTGTGGCGTCATAACTCCGGAAATAATAATAATAATAATACATTTTATTTATAAGCACCTTTCAAGACACCCAAGGACAAATACCTCAAGACGAGAGGGCGTGAGATCCAAACCGCAGATTAACATATTCTGAATCATATTTAGTGATGAAGCTGCTGTCTACCAATCATCAAATCACTTTTTAATGACAGTTATGCATTCTGAAGAAAAAAAACATTTCAATCTTTGCCCTCTGACCTTTAAACAAACAAATAGGGGGCACTATTGTCGAAAGGGTGTCTCATAAAATTAAAAGTACCAAAAAAGCAGGGGAAAAACAAGTGAGACCTGGGGATTCTCCTTGCTCAGAACCAAGATATGAGATCATGTCATGTTCATCTCAATAACTATTAAATGCCAGCCATTTGTATCAGAGCAACCCCCCCCAGCCCATTTAGAGGAATTTTGCCTATCTTTGAAGACCTATAGAATATTGTGTTCTCCAGCTATATAGACATGGATCTTCCCAAAAGAAAGATTGAATTATCTTCTTTCATCAGCAAATAAAAGTTTCTTTCTCCCATTTGTCAAATTTAACTGAAAATACTGTTTCTGAGGTTTGTGTGTGTGTGTGTGTGTGGGGGGTGATTATTTTGTGAAAAGACATATCAAATAGAACTTCAACTTTGACACTGTTAAATGTTTTTGTTTTATTTTTTTCTTTTATGACATCTCAAAAATATAAACAGTACTGTATATAAAAAAGCAAAATGGCAAAAAACAATGTATTTTAATTATCCACTATCTACCATTTGTCAAAAATGTATGAATATTGTGCGTGTGTGTGTGTGTGTGTGTGTGTGTGTGTGTGTGTGTGTGTGTGTGTGTGTGTGTGTGTGTGTGTGTGTGTGCGCGCGCTAGCCAGAATCATCAAGATGTTCAGTATGCTCCCTGCATGACTTCTGCAATTTAGGAATAAAAATTCACATCAAATATATTTACCTGTTGCAAATTGAAATAAAGAAAAAAACTTTCACCACTCCTGGCCTTGCCAACAGGAGTAAGGTGTCTGCTACTGCTGCTGAATTGACAACCGAATGTATGGACCCCAAAAATTACTTTTATTGTTCTAGTAACATACAGCATTTTTTTCCTGCACTTCAGACGTGCCTTGACACTAGTTTACCACAACTGTATTTTCCTTATTGCTATCTCAGCTAGCTCACTTATTCAGTGGCTTTAAGCTTTAGTGTGCACTGCTATCTATGACCCCATATATACATAATTCATATGTACAGTACACATAAGTACTGGAAATAGACGTTATATTGCCCTTAATTGAACTGTGTACAGCTCTCTCTGAAACATTTATTTTTGTGCGTGCAAACACTTTGTTTCTCTTCTTTCTACCCCTCAACTTTGCTGCTGTAGACTTTAAATTTCCCCAGTGTGGGACAAATAAAGGATATCTTATCTTATAGCATAGGCAGCATTTAACTGCGTGGGACAAGACCTTATTCATTGTTTTTTGGATCAACTGATGACGATCACTTGGTCGCTCTTCCAATGTCAGTTGCCGGCATTCCTCCATTTTTCGATTGTTCTCCATACTTTGTCATGATTTACTTAAAACTCCTTCACTTTGGTCCTATTCTACTCTCTAAAGAGTACTGTCTCTGCCCCGATCTAGGGCACTGTTGATACCTGCTGGTGATTCTACCTCATTCCAATCCTTTCTGAGCTTAATTGTTGGTTCCCCTTGTGGGGGTGGGGGTGGTGGGGGGTTGGTTTATAGCAATTGCCATGAATTTGTCCACATGGGTGAGAGTGAGTAGCCAGCCATATTGTATTCAGTTAAAAAAAAAACTACAAAGTGCGAGAATATGTGGACCACGACCAATCAGAGGAGGGTTGTGCTCTTCACTCTCACTGATTGGCTGAGACCATGATCGGCGTATTCGCTGAGTGAAGCTTTAGAGTTGAGGAGACCCTTTTTCCACGGTTACAAATTGTGCAACCGTGGATTTTTTTTTCCCAGTTGTACCATTGTAAAATGAAGGTGTCTGGGCACCCAAATTAGGTGCACTGTCGATCCCTGTTATACCAGTGCACACTGTCCCTCTGAGACGCAATTGCTTTTTTTTCAATTTGAGCCTGGGTGAATGTCGTTTTGTAATTTCATATAATTTTTCATTCCTTAGGAAAAAAGGCACCGCCTCCTCTCCTCAAATGGTCGTATGGAGCAAACAAAACCCTCTGGATGAACAGCTCCCACACCCCCACAGTGAGGCTCGGTCTTCCAGTTCATCCTCCTCCAATCACTCAGAACACGGCATCACGCGCACGGGAAGCAGCCCTTTGGCTGTACCCAGCCGAAGGTAACTTTGTTGATGTAATTGAAGACTGAGCGATTGATCGTTTTACAATCAAAATGAAGATTTCAGACAACACCATTATATGATTGCCAAAACTGCGTAAATGTGCAGCACTCCTGTCTGAAACCGGATCTGTTGTGTCAACTATTTTACACATACATGCCACCTCCCTGCCATTCTTTTAAACGCACCAGTCCAATCCAAAGTGGTGTCCTAATCATGGGCAGGTCATGCGAACTAATCGGTATCAACCTGCTCCTCGTACTTTGTAATTCAAAAATGAAAAGTTACAGTAATTGTGCCACAACGCCAATAAACAGCAGTGGCTAATTCTGAAACTAACACACTTTGACAACGACTGTACAAAGAGGCATTTTGCAGGGAAGTCCAGTAAAGCCAGAGTCAGTTGATTCCAGGTCCCATGAAATCCAGGTGCCACAGTATGTATGTTGTTTGCTTTTTAACTTGGAGTTTGTAAACGAATCTGGAAGTGTCATGGCTTGTGTTGGGCTAAAATAAGGATCTGAATGTACCAGACAACGAATCGCGATAATGCTTGTTGACATCATAGCATTATCCCCCAGCATAAAACTAGCTTCACAGCTCCACGAATCCGCGGTTATGGCCGGCTGGCCAACGTAGCTGCATTGGGACAGCGGCTCCTCCAAAAGTTCTTAATCATGGCCTCCTTAGCGGCGAACAAGCGCCACTTCTGACAAGTATCTTTAAAACGAAAGGAGGATGAGAGTAGTATTAAACAGGATGCAAGCTAGCCAAGGCTCAGCCATGCTTAACTGTCACTAAAGCGATCTTGAATGTTGTCACAGAACACCAGAATAGATGAGTGATGCGACAGCAAAGTTGTCACCCAAGTGTCACTGGAACCGCGTTTGTTGCAGAGGAGCATAAGCAACAATGCACAGCACTTTAGTAAGTGTTGACAGAAAAAATAGAATACACAACCATACGCAGTACAGTCCAAAAACCAGAAATAAATACCTGCATTATAACATATGTCAGGCAAGAGGAGGGGCCTCTAAGGCTATGTTCAGACTGCAGGCAAATTAGACCCAAATCATATAGATTTTTTTGCCCACGTGACCTGTATCAGTTTTATTCTAACAGTCTGAACAGCTCAATTACAATTTGATCAAATGCGACCCGGGTGGCTTTCATACGGTCCTAGATTGAATACGCGTCGAACTTTTTGCAGAACGACTGCAGTCTGAATTGACAGGTCGCATACATCTGACCCGATAATGCACTCTGCGCGGGCGGGGAAGTCTGAATGCCTGGGAGGGAAATTGATAATTGTCCCTGAATCGGCAAAGTAGTTTTGTGTAACCGGATTGACTTTATATTTGACTTTAGTTTAATGAGATGGTCGACTGGTTAGGACGTCCGCCTCTCAGTGCACAGGGCTCGAGTTCGAATCCGGCCCCGGTATTCCTGTGTGGAGTTTGCATGTTCTCTGGGTACTCCATTTTCCTCCCGCATTCCAAAAACACAGATGGTAGGTTGATTGAAAGCTCTAAAGCGGATCAGTTGGATGGATGGATGGGTGGATGGGTGGGTTTGGATAGATGGATAGCTTGAATGATATTGAAACATGAAGCGTGGACATTTTTGGTGATAGTAATTCAGGCACGCAGACAGTTAATTTAGGCGTAGAAAAATAAGTAGTGTGTTTCCGGTAACATGAAATTTCAGCATAGGGTTGGTAGGTCGGACAAAGTTTTTTTTAAAATCTTTTTTTCTCCCTCCCTCCCCCATCAAAAACGTAAACAAAATAACCATAAAACATAAAACAAGGAGACATTGAAACCAGTGCCGGATGCTCGTCTGTCAAAGAGGGGAAGCTCAATTTTGGTCGACATCATAAAATGTGTCCGTTTATTTATACGTGAATTCTACTCTAGCTCCGTTCCTTTTCAAGAAAATGATCTGTGACCCTGTCATACCAACAAGGCGTCTTTTCCCGGTACTTAATTAGTGTCCTACAACTATAGGAACTACAATAAAACCCACCAGGAATAAAAGATTAATTTGTCGCTAGTTGTTTACAACAAAGAGTGTCGCTAAAATGATTAGGAGAAGTCTCCGGCTCACCTCGGAACAGAATGCGAGTTAAAAAATTGCTCGCGACGGACGTCTACACTAAAAGCTCGGTTACTAGTTAGTTAGTTAGTTAGTGCTCCAGCGAAGGTCCGGGGGTCCCGTCCCTGTGCGTTGAGCCGACCAGATGAGCCAGGTTTTTCCAGTGCCGGCGGTCTTGTGCCAGCCGTTCTGCATCCTCCACAGCAACTCCTTGTTGTTGGAGGTCGCCATAACGACATCGAGCCATCGAGTGCGGGGCTTCCTCGTGGTCGTCTCAGCCTGCGGCCTTTGGGTCGAACTGAAGAATGGCTCGTGTCGGATGGTCTGGTGGTAGGCGAAGGACATGGCCGAACCAGCGGGTGCGGCGTTGTGCGACCAAGGAAGATGCTCGGGGCTGGCACGTGCGGGCTCCGAGCTCTTCATTGGAGACTCGCTGGGGCCACCTGAAGTTCTCGATGGTTCTGAGAGCTCTGCTATCAAAGCCATTGATTCTTTTGGCCAGGGTGTCGTTCAGGGGCCATGTTTCTGAGCCATAAAGCAGGATCGAGTGCGGCAGAGTTGTAAATCCGGAGCTTCGTCTTGCGAGATGGTCTGGTGCCGCCAGAGTGGTTTCCAGAGAGACTGCAGAGCAGATGCTGCCAGGGCTCGTCTGCGAAGAATCTCTGGTTTTAGGTCCCCATTGTCTGTCACCATGGACCCCAGATACACAAAGCTCTTAACAGGCTCCACGATGTCGCTACCAATGTGGATGGAAGGTGGATCTGGTCCATCACCGACATACATGAACTTAGTTTTAGTCCAACTCACTTGGAGGCCTAGCCGCTGCCTCTTCACTGTAAATGCCCAGAGCGTCTCTCAGCTGGCTGTAGGAAGTGCTGAGCAGGATGGTGTCGTCAGCATACTCCAGGTCAGTCAGGTGGTAATTGCCGAGAGACACTCCGGGATGCGCTCACAAACCCTGAGCATCAGATGGTCAATGATGCAATTGAAAAGGTCAGGAGCAGCCACACAGCCCTGGCGACGCCACTGGAGATGGTAAACCAGTCAGAATCAATGCCGTTGATACGGACACAGCTCTCTCGCGTTGCTGTAGAGCAGCTTAAACAGGGCTATGATCTTGGGTGGTGCTCCGAGGGCTTGGAGGATGTTCCATAATGAGGAGTGGCAGAGCGGTGTCAAAGGCGGCCTTCAGATCGATGAATCCGATGTAGAGATGGCGGTCTTTACGAATTCACGGGTCTTCTCGATCAGCAAGCGAGCGGCAGAGATGTGGTCAGTTGTGGAAGCGGTTGGGCATAAAGCCAGCCTGCTGGGGACGGCGGCTTCTGATCGCTGGAAGGGCGCGACTGAGCAAGATCCTGGTGAAGACCTTGCCGGGATGGAGAGTAACGTGATTCCTCGGTGGTTTCGCGAGACAAGCCTGTCACCCTTGCGTTTCCAGAAGGGCAGGATGACCCCTCTGGTCCAGTCGGTGGGCAGCTGCTCCGTTTCCCACACCTGATTGAAGAGGTGGGTTAGCCACTCCACCATGCCATCACCGCCAGCTTTCAGCATCTCGCGGTAATGGCACAGATACCGGGGCTTTCTTGATGTTTAGCTTCTTCAGAGCAGCTCTCACTTCCTCGGGTGTGACAGGGTCTGTGCAGCAGGTGGAGCTAGGGGTGCAGTATTTGCAGCCTCTAGGAGGGTGGGATCAGCCGGGATGGTGCGATGCTGCAAGAGGAGGCTAAAGTGCTCCTTCCAGCGAGAGGCAGTTGGCTTCTGTTGTAATGAGATTGCCGTCGGAGTCTTTTACCAGGGCTGTCTTTATGTGTGGGCGCTGCGGGCTTGGCGCAGTAGACTGAATCACGCGGCTCATGTTGTTGTTGTTGGCGCGGACTCAAGCTGTTGGGCTTCTGCCTGCCAAAACTTCTCCCTATCTTCAGCGATGGCCACATTGCGCAGGCGGTTCAGTCTCCGATACTCCGGAGGTTGCCTCGGGCCGGGCCTCACGCCGCTGGTCGATGATGTTTAGTGTCCTCTCTGATATCCAGGGCTTTCTCGGGAAGGATCGTGAGCGTCCGAGGACATTGTGAGCAGACTGGAGGACACTTTCATGAAGGCCACCCAGTCTGTCAGTTTGTCAGGGGTCAGGGCATCGAGTGCGGTGAATGGAGCAACTGAAGTCTGTGGCGATGTTGGGGTCGCTGAGTCGGGAGGAGTCGGGCGAGGCAGAGTCTTGTGCTGGATGGCTCGGAGCTTTAGCTTAAGCTGGGCCACCAGCAGGCGATGGTCTGTGTTGCCAAGCTGTGCTCCTCTGAACACCCGGCAGTTGGTGACAAAGCGACTTCCAGCGTCGTGAGATGAGGATGTGGTCCAACGCCTTCCTTGTTCTGCCATCTGGGCTGTACCACGTCCAGTGATGGGCGCGTTCCGGGAAACCAGGTGTCAGCAACACAGAGGTTGTTTTGGTGGCAGAGGAGGAGGAGGCGGTTGCCATTGTCGTTTGTTGTATTGTCAACAAAGGTGGTGCCGACAGGTGATCCAGGGACCGATCACTGATGGATAGAGTGGCGTTGGCGTCAGTGAGGATGATGGTGATGTCGTGTGGTGGGGCTTGGTAGACAGCCTGGTGGAGTTGGTCGTAGAACGCGTCCTTCGCTTCCTCATCAGCGGCGTCAGTGGGGCGTGGCGACTATAACAGTCATCTTGCCGTGATGGTGGAGAAAGCGTGCAGACAGTAGTCTGTCGCATGGGCGTCCAGCTGATGAGGGCCCTCCGGAGGAGCTTTTGGAATGGCAAGAGCCACACCGTAAAGGCAGTCCGACTCTCGGGCCACTCCAGATGTAGCAATGGTTGCCTGCTGTTGTTTCGCCATTGCCTTGCCATCGGACTTCACAGAGCCCTGCCAGGCTGATGTTATAACGGCAGAGCTCCGGGACAGCAGGGTGGCAGCTCCGGGGCGAAGGAGTGTCTGGACATTCCAGGTGGCGACACGGGTCTTTCGACGAAGGTCGATCCGTACTCGTTGGTCGGGGGCAGGCTGGGGTCCGTTACCGTGTTGGTCAGTCCGGCTTCTTTCTCTGGTCGGTTTCGTAACAAAGGGGGTTTCTCCTGGGTGGGTTGTTAGCCCTCCGCAGGATAGTCGGTTGGCGGGGCTGCCGCCTCACAGCGTACCAACACGCTGGGGTCTTTGTTTGTCTGGAACCTACCCTGGAGACCGGCCTGCCATGGGTGACCCTACCAGGAGCAAGCTCCCGACAGTATCGCTCTCCAGGGTCACTGGAACACACAAGCCACCTCGCCACATCAAGGCCAGACCCATTCGAGGGGGCTCGGTTACTGGCTCATTTCAATGTCAATCGAACTGGCACACAGACAGATCATCCAATCTGATGCAGAAAAGCCTGGCGTCCGGTACCCTCCCACTGCCATCCAGTCCCAGAGACGACGAGCCTCCGTGGGCGGGACAAAAACCAGCTTATATCCAATGACTCGTTCTTCGTTCAACGCATTGGGACAACCTACCTGAACTCACTACCGTTTAAAGCACAGCGAAGCTGCGGGATGAATGAGAAGGGAGTCGCGTCGTAACCAGTAAGAAGAAGCTGATTCGGAACAAAAGTTGAGCACGTTGTAGTGCATATTTAGTCAATGACATGTACACACAATGAAATTTACATTCATATATTTGATCACTTCTTTTTTGACATTTTAGGGGAAGCCGAGCTTCCCTTGCAGTCCGAGAGCAATCACCTCTGATTGAAACCCCCGCTCGGTGGCGAGAGAGTTGGGTACCCAGCGGCTGGGTGTTAGAGCAATCTCGTTACCTCTGCGTCCCGCGTCCTAGACGTCCCGTGGTGGTCGTGGCCCGGCCTGGACTAGGGTGCCGTAAGACTAAGGCGGACGGAGGGGTCGAAATTATTTTAAAAAAGGCAGATGCTGATAATCACCAAAATGGCGGTATTGGCCCCGATAATCGGCCCGGCAGATAACCCATCTACCACTAATATACAGAACAAGTGGCACACACCTCCATAATACAAACAAGAACAAGTCAAAGAAAAAGCTAAGATTTGCTGATCTTAATTTACTAGATAATGTCTTTTCTCTGCCAGTTCTTTGCGTTCATAGTCTATTTATATCTCATGCACTGATTCACTCGCCAACAGCCAATCCGCATGATCAGTTGTCAGCGACACCATGTTGCATACTGCCATCGACCGCTCATTCATTCATATAAAAGTGTAAAAAAGTGTATTCTTCAAGAGAATAGGTAAAATGTAATTTCAAAGTGTCTGTATCTGGCAAAATCAACTTTTCTGCGCTTTTAATAATGTTAAAGCGCCAATTCCTCACCATAAACACCCCCAAAGTGGAGTTTTCCTCCCATTTATCCCTCCCGGAGCGTTCTTGTTCATTCCTGCTCTCGGCACCAAGCCCTCCCAATCCAAGAGAATGACTGGGTGAAGGGCCACCCCCGTACAGCCCCCTGCAGACAAACCACGTCTTTCTCAGACACACCAGAATTGGTGGGGACGAGTGCACCGAGTCTGTCTAGTGAACATTTTCTAGTTATGCTTAAATAGAAAATGTGCAAGTGGTGAAGATGAGTGTTTGGCTGCGAGAAGTTTTGGATATTTGTGGTGGGAACGGGGGATGAGGGGAGAAGCCCAAGGGCAGATGGGAGAGCGTATGTTATGCTACTGAGATAGGCATTCACCTGTGTGTACTCAGCCATTTTTTGCTCTGTTTTGGCGTCTGCTAACGGCCCACATTAGCCGTGTTTGTGATTTACAAAAAAAAAATGGAGACGTCTGACATAGTTGGTGATGTGCACAGTGGCCGGCTTGAAGCGTAGTCAAAGCGAAGCTGCAGCCACATGGGGAGAGGCGTAGTTTTAGTCAGCCACGCATCTCACTTCCAGGTTTGAAAAATAACTCCTATTTCATAAGAAATTAGATTGACATTGTGCCAAAGGTAATATAGAAAGAAATATGCCTACAGTTCACAGTGGAAAGCTTAAAATAGCATAATACAGACCCTTTAAACCACAGGTGTCAAAGTCCGGTCCTCGAGGGTCCTGCATGTTTTCCATCCCTGCCTGCTGCCACACACCTGATCCAAATGATCAGCTCATCAGCATGATCTATCGGAGCCTGATAGTGATCCTGATCATTTGAATCAGGTGTTTTGCACCAAGGACCGGACTTCGACACCTGTGCTAAACCACAAGTGTGAAACGCTGGTCCTCGAGGGCCGTTTTCATACGTTTTCCATCTCTTCTTTTGCAATAGACCTGATTCAAATGATCAGCTCATCAGCAAGCTCTACAGAAGCCTGACAGCGACCCATTTCATTTAAATCAGGGTGTTGTAACAGGAAGAGATGGAAAACGTGCAGGACGGCAGCCATCAAGGACCAGATTTTGACACCTGTGAACTTTAAACGATTACAAGATTTATTTTTCTTCCAGGTTGCATTCTTCCTCTTGCCCAAAATTTGGGATCGGCTCAATTTTATGAGTGCAATTTGGTTATTTTTGAGACATTTACATGCATCTTTTCATCAAGGTTACTTTGGTGCTCACTTAGAAGCTTTGATAAACAATTAACCATTAGTGAAAGGTATTCGTCATTTTTTATCGACAGGTTTGCAGCCGACTACAATCGGTCCGGGTCTTCGCTGTCTACAGAGTATGGTAGTTGGCAGATCGTCTCTGGTTGTGGTAGCATCCATGATCATCCTCCCTATCAGCCACCGCTGGCTTCAGCCTCCTCCACCTCGTCTGCTCTGGCTGCTCCTTACGACTCCCTCCTGCCCTTCAGCTTTCAGGAGGAAGGACCCAACGGACGACTGTGAGTAAAGCTGCTACACCATCCTAATTTTTGAGTAGTGGTCAATAAAACGGAAATTATTTCATTTCATGATGATAGGCCAATCTGTTGAATCCAGTAATTTTTTTTCAGAACTGCCAAGTGTTACGGATTGTCCGTTTTTTGATACCGAAATCACTGAATGTTCCTGATATGTAATAAATAAATACATAAAATAAATAAATAAATGAATAAATAAATAATCGATCACGTTACTCAAATCTTTGTGTGTATCAGCCTTGGGCGTGTTACTTTAAAAAGTAATTAGTGATGAATATAAATTACTTCTTACAAAAATAATAAGGTTACTAACTGAATTGGATTACAGCCTTATAAAAGTAATTACCGTAATTTCCGCACTATAGAGCGCACCTGATTATAAGCCGCACCCACTACATTTTTAGAGGAAAACCAATTTTGTACATACACAAGCCGCACCTGTATATAAGCCGCATGAGCCCACATTAAAACATGTCAACATATTTACAAAGAAAGACGGTACACAGAGAGAGTTTTCAAAGTTTTAATAATATAACTTAACAACAATAATAATATAACTTTCTTCCCAAACGGTGCCTGTGAGGCGGCAGTAAAACGGTAGCAACATGGTAACAACACGCTAGCAACAGAATAGCAACACAGTATAACAGGTCTGGTAAAAGAACATACTGGTACTTGGAAAAATCACTGTGAGCCGTCGTTTATTCCAAGTTTACGTGCAGCAGCTCTGTTTCCTTCTTTATCGGACAGCTCGATTGCTTTTAGTTTGAAAGCTGCGTCATATGCCTTTCTTTTTGCATTTTCCATGATGAGGGTATGTTCACGCTAATTTAATTTATGCACAAGACAAGAAGTTGCAGTCTTCCTCGACGCATATATTCCACCTGTCTTAATCTTACCTTTTCTACATAAATTGGCCGCATCACTGTATAAGCCGCAGGGTTGAAAGTTTGGGGAAAAAGTAGCAGCTTATAGTCCGGAATTTACGGTAGTTACCGTATTTTCCGCACAAGAGGGCGCACCAAAAAGTCTTCCATTTTCTTAAAAGCTCACCGAGCGCCTTAAAATCCGGTGCATCTTGTGTATGGTCATTAAGGTAATATGTCGACCCCAAGGTGGCTCCTTGCTGGAGACATGCTTCCAATGTTATAACTTGCTGTTGGTTCAGTGAACTGTGTCGCTGCGTTATTAAATAAGTTTTTGTTGCGGCTCCGAAAAAAGGAGAGCTGTGGTGTTGTTTTTTTAAAACAGTCTCAACAAATGCAGGTATGTCTTTGTCCGTCTTTTGCCTTCTCTTCTTCTGTTCAACTCGAGAGGCGTTCAAGACCGCCTCCGAAAAACGTAAACTAATGATTGCTTAAATGAAACTACGAAAATTGAAATTAGTACATCAAAACTGAAAAGCAAGCGAGGATATCACAAAATAAATTTTATATCCCCCCCCAACAAAATTGATATTGTGATTTCATCATTTGTGAATACACAACAAAGGAATAAATTACTACTGACATCTGATCGTTCTGTTGGACTATGATCAAGGAAATAATAATGCGTTTTTCGGAGGCGGTCATGAACGCCTCTCGAGTGGAACGGAAGAAAAGAAGGCAGGGAGACGGACAAAGACGCACCTATATTTGTTGAAAAAAAAGGAGAGCTGTGGTTTTTTTTGGTTTTTTTACGCAGACATTATTCATGGTTTTTACAGTCTCAACAAATACAGGTACTATACGTCTCCGTGCCTTCTCTTCTTCCGTTCCACTCAAGAGGCGTTCATGGCCACCTCGGAAAAACGTAAATTAATGATTACTTCAGTGAAACTACGAATAAAATCAAGCAATCCATCCATCCATCCATCCATTTTCTACCGCTTATCCGGGGTCGGGTCGCGGGGGCAGCAGCTTTAGGAGGGAAGCCCAGACTTCCCTCTCCCCAGCCACTTCTTCGAGCTCTTCCTGGCGGATCCCGAGGCGTTCCCAGGCCAGCTGGGTAACATAGTCTCTCCAGTGTGTCCTGTGTCATCCCCGGGGTCTCCTGCCAGTGGGACATGCCCGGTACACCTCACCAGGGAGGCGTCCAGGAGGCATCCTAATTAGATGCCCGAGCCACCTCATCTGGCTCCTCTCGATGTGTAGGAGAAGCGGCTCTACTCCGATTCCCTCCCGGATGACCGAATTCTCACCTTATCTCTAAGGGAGAGCCCGGACACCCTGCGGAGAAAACTCATTTCGGCCGCTTGTATCCAGGATCTCGTTCTTTCGGTCACGACCCATAGCTCGTGACCATAGATGAGGGTTGGGACGTAGATCGACCGGTAAATTGAGAGTTTCGCCCTTTGGCTCAGCTCCTTTTTTACCACGACAGACCGATACAGCGTCCGCATCACAGCAGACGCTGCACCGATCCGCCTGTCGATCTCTCGCTCCCTTCTGCCGTCACTCGTGAACAAGACCCCAAGATACTTAAACTCCTCCACTTGGGGCAAGATCTCCTCCCCGACCCGGAGAGGGCACTCCACCCTTTTCCGACTGAGGACCACTTTTCAGATTTGGAGATGCTGATTTTCATCCCAACCGGTTCACACTTGGCTGCTAAACGCTCCAGTGAGAGTTGGAGAGCCCTGCTTGAAGGAGCCAACAGTACTACATCATCTGCAAAAAGCAGAGATGTAATACTGAGGCCACCAAAACGGACCCCCTCAACGCTTCGGCTGCGCCTAGAAATTCTGTCCATAAAGGTGATGAACAGAATCGGTGACAAAGGGCTGGAGCCAGGACGGGCTGTCCGGTCTCTATACTGCCGATGTCAGAGTTTGGTTCGCATTGCCGGCAATAAGTCGGAATCGTTTCCAGTGAGGGTTGGACTCCGCCAAGGCTGCCCTTTGTCGCCGATTTTGTTCTGAAAATCAAGCAACTTAATCACAAAATAAATTCTGTCGGAGGGGGGGTATACAATTTATTTTGTGATTTCCTCGCTTGATTTTCTGTTTTGATGCATTATTTTCAATTTTCGTAGTTTCATTTAAGTACAGAAATAGTTATTTACGTTTTTCAGAGGTGGTCATGAACGCCTCTCGAGTTGAACGGACGGCTCTCGAGTTGAATGGAAGGAGCGTAGCACCAGCTAGTGGAGACATTGTAGATTGCGCCTTATAGTGCGATGCGTCCAATGTATGAAAAAAATTACAAAATACAGACGCTCCCCGACTTACGAACATCCGAGTTACGAACAACGGTACATACGAACATTTTTACGTGTATGTCGAAAAAGAAAAGAAAAAGTTCGATTTTGTATTTCACGCCTTTTTCCGAGTACAGGTACTGTAGTACTTCTTTCCGCCGCTAATACCGACGTGAGGCGCTGTGAGAGCTCACCCAGCATCCACCCCGAATCCGCTTCCTCTGCCCAGTTGTTAAACATCTCGTGCATCCATTATTCAATATGGTTGGTAAAAAGCGAAAGTCTTCTAGTGGGAGTGGAAGTGTAAAGAAGAGGCAAGCCATTTCATTTCAAATGAAAGTGGCAATAATAAAGAAGCTTGATGCGGGTGAGAAAATGGTGAGCGTTGCACTTGCCTACAACATGAATCGTTCGACCATCGGTACCATTTAGAAACAGAAATATCGGGAGCTTCAAGCTGAAGCCGCTGCTAGTTTACTGGGCAGCTAACCCTCGAGCCCTGAAGAACGTGACGAAAAGCTCTCTCCCCGTTATATGGATGTCAAACATATAAGCCTTAAACATACATTCCAGACAAAATATAGCACTGAAGCAACTTACGAACGAATTCACCTTACGAACGATCGTTCGGAACGTATCTCGTTCGTAACCTGGGGAGCGTCTGTAGCCATTCATTGAATGTGCACCTCATAATCCAGTGTGTCTTTTAGTGCGGAAAAACTGTACTCAGCAAAGTAATTGATTTTTTGTTTTTTTTCGATTAAGGTCTATCTGTAGTCTGTTCCGGTGTTTTTCAAACTTTTTTGAGCCAAGGCACACTTCTTTCATTGGAAAAATCTCACGGCACACCACTAGCTGAAAATGTGAAGGAAAAAAAACGCTTATTTGAATAATTAATGTTATATTGTTACAATAACCGTTTTTCGCATTGAAGAATGACTTTCTAACAGCTTGAATTGGAATCAAATGAACACAAAGAAAAAAGTATTTTCTCATCTTTCATATTTGTTTCACCGTCATCCTGCATTCATGGGTCACAAATTCGCTTGTCTCTCGTCTAAACATAAGGCAATTGGCTGGCTGTTGCTGCTCTCTAGCGGTATGGGAGGGTACTACATGATTACTTTCTGTGCGCTATAGACCACACAGGCATACGAATTGGATATTTTCCGGCAGCACACCTGACAATGTCTTGCGGCACACTGGTGTGCCTTGGCACAGGGGTTGAAAAACACTGGTCTGTTCAATATGTTTGCTATAGCTGAATAAATAATAGAAACTATAGTTGAACGTAACAGATTGCAACTTGCCATATGCATAGAAATAAAAATGTTCATCCATACATTCATTCATTTTCGACCGCTTATCCGGAGTTGGGTCGCGGATGGAATTTTCAGGAAAGTCCACTTTCATCTCTGTTTATTTTGTGCCCATGCCAAAACACAAGTGCATGCATGTACGCTCACATGCACGCGCATCCACTTGGACGCACATTATATTCCGCTTTCCAACCTTCAGATCTGTTAGAGTATGTATATAAAAAGCGCATCGGGGCGTCAAAAAGACAAATTCTCCCGTTTTCTCATTGTGATTATACAGCATGGTGTGCACCAGTGAACAAGTCAAATCAAGTCAACTGTATTTATAGTGCACTTTCAAACAGCCATGGGCGCATACAAAGTGCTGTACATGGAGCAATTTAACATATACAATAAACAGTAAAACAAATCGGTAATAAAGACGGTAGAAAGCACCAAACCGTAAAACCAAGAACAAATCTAAGTCATGCTGAGAACAAGCATGTGCTAACTCCTAGCCCCAACCGCACGTAGTATGTCGTCTCGACCATTCTTTATGTCAAAGGTCATGGACAGTTGAAGTGCTTTGGTGGCATGCAAACTCTTTTTTGCACAATTCGGATGACACCATGCTTTTATCAAGGCTTCAATCAGGTGGTTGAAATGAATATTTTAATGCATTCATTCTTCTGTAATTAAACAACCATAATTAAGGCGTTAAAATCCCGCCTCTCATTTTCATCTAAAAAAATGTGAAAATTCTGAATAATTGTTTGGGAAGTGAATTTCTACATTTTTCTTCTTTCTCTGGCGTGAGCTTGTTAATAAATACTGCATTAAAGTCAAAGTCAGCTTTATTTGCAAATATGCTCTATGTACAATTTACAGCACAGATGAAATGTCTTTCCTCTCAACCACAGTGCAAACATGCAGTGCATTAAAAACACACACACACACACACACACACACACACACACAGCAGCGAAAACTGAACTGTATCAAAAAGACAAATACAGTATATAAATAAAAACAATAAATAACAATCAACAGACAACAACTACACATGTGCCATCAGCTCAATGATATTCTCTCTCTCTCTCTCTCAACGTAGGTGTTCCTTTCCCTCGGAACGTCAAGCCCGTCTAGAAGCTGTGCGGGAAATCTTCCTGGCAGCCTACAGTTCTACAGTGGGTCTGAAGTCTGTAGCGTCCAGTCCCTCTGGTGCCATCACAGGCCTGCTTGAGCAGTTCGCCCGAGGTGTCGGCCTCCGAAGTACCAACGCTCTTGTCTAATCCCCTTTCAGTGTGATTGCTGAGTAAGAGCGATGCTCCATCAAATCCATCCATCAAATTATTTATGGACTACAATAAAGTGCCAAACGTCCCTTGTGCAGGGGATTTTTACTTTTGTTAAACATTACATGTGAATTTGAGTCTCAATCTTTTCCTCAATAGTTTAATCTGTTTTGGCTTGTTCATCCAATACAGGGAGGGAGTGATATATTTTTTGTTTTGGTTTTTTTGTCAGTGCATCAAAATGCCACCGCGAGAAAAGGCTTACAGCATGGTTTTGCTTGTTCCCTTCCACTCTACATAGTATTATAATATCCAAAACCTATTCCCATGAAGTTGGGACGTCAAAACAGAATACAGTACCGGTAATCCCTTGTTTTTCGCGGTCAATGGGGACTATAAACCCTCGCGTGAAAAGTGAAAACCACGAAGTAGGATTTGCCCTTCCCGTAGGAATTTTCGTGTATGTGGCTAGCAGCATATTTAAAATATGTAAGCAGTATTTATGCTTTACATATTTGAGATGAAGATTACAACAGAAATCAGAAAGGTTGATCATTTTGTTAGTTACAGTAGGGTTAGGGTTTCTTTTTTTTAATCAGACAATGGTTGTTTTTTAGTGAAGAAAAAAAAACTTGCCGAGCTGTCAGTTTCGGCTGTCCCTTCAGCCTTCGTCTTAGCTGTCACTGCTTCCTTGTGACATGTCTACAAAACAGCTGACTGGGTCAGGAAACCTTCAAAATAAGACTCCCTGACTCGGTCGAGGCTGCAAACCAACTCACCGCCGCCGTTGGTGGTGCCATCTCCAACGAACGGGCTGCCACGCTCCCACACAACCGGGACGCATTGCTTCGGTGTCTGCACAGGGTTGGAGCGCAGCTTCCCTAATCAAAAAAAGTATTCGCCTCAACAGTAAAAGTTAGCGCGAACACAACCCGAAGATACAGTATGCTAGACCGTTAACAGATTGGCGATGACGCACAGCATGCTCAGCTCAGGGGATAAATCCACTCGTGCTCTCAATGGTCGATTGTTGCGCTGGGAACCAGTCACACGGCTTGTTTGAGTGGCCGTGTACAGTACAGGCATGCACAACGCTTCTGAGGCACGTCAGCTCTTTGTTTGGCATGCAGGGAAACATCTCTCGCGCATCAACATGAAACAAACAACAAGATGTTTAATGTTCAAATTGATCAACTTTGTTTTTAGCAAATAATCACGAACTAAAAATTTTAAATATCGGTTGAACATGATTTGCCAATCATCATATTGTGGTTTTATTTATGTTTGACACTACGTCCCAACTTCATCGGAATTGGGTTTGTCCACAAAACACTTGTCTTTTGGCACATTTCGTGATTTGCTGATTGGTGCAGTACATGTAAAGTCTGTTTTTGTGCATTCCACTAAGATGAGACATTGGAAAAAAATACAACTGCTGGCAGCAATGTCTAAATAACTAATTAGTTAATTTAGAGGCAGAAATTACCTCAGCATATTTGCAAGGCTGCTACAAAAATTGATTTCAGGGGGTGCTTTTTTTTACATAATGACACCTTTTTTGTTTTGTTTTTAATGTTTTTGTATTTTTGGGGGCAAATTTTTTTCCCAGTTGAGTCTTGCTTTGAAGGAAGGAATCAAATCTTGCAGCTGATTACACGTTGTTTCCGCTGTGGTTGCTTTTGAAGTGCTGTGTAAATGAAATTGATTTGAGCTGAGTTTGTACATGCGTCACAGAACATCTGCCTTGAACATATTGTAAGGAAAGTGGCTAATCCAAAAGGTTCTAAGCAGTTCCCTCATCTCAGGTACGGTTAAACTTTTGTGGTAGAGCACTAATGCCCATTAAAGTTCACCACTGTGCTGCCAGCTCAGAATTAGAAACCTCTTTGTAAGCATGTCTCGTTGTCGGGTGGTCTTAATTTTCCATGTACATGTCATGAGCAGTGTGAAAGCTTTGTAAAAGTAAAACGAGTAATCTTTTCTCATCCTCCCATGCATGCATGCTTTTCAAGAAGCGTGTGCTTTTCTTCACCTTTGCACTAATGGATTTTTTTGTTGTAACTTTCAGGTCTTAATTTGCAAATTTCAATAACATTATGTTGAAGTTTTACTCAAACTAGCTGGCAATTTTGATGGCTTATCTTTTTTTTTGTGCATTTTTTTTTGTCCAACTCCATTAATGCCCAAAAGACCTCAATTGGAATATGAACTTCCTCACACTGTAAAGAGCCAAATGAGAAGGTGCTGTTGTTTTCATTTGTTGACGTCTACCAGCACTGCAAACCTGACTACTTTTATTTTGTGTATATCCTACACAGATATATTGAATTAAATCTTTATAGGTAAATTTGTTTCTTTTTGCCATCATCTCTGTGCGAAGATAGGCCACGGTCTTACTTTTACACCCTTTAGTTCTCCCTTTGTTCGAGCTTATCTCACCTCACTTCTGGATGAAATAATTGTGTTTCATCTAATACTTGCGCCATTCCGTCGACCTCCTAGTGCAGAGGTTGTGGGTTTGGCTCCGGCCTTGCTGTGTGGAGTTTGCATGTTGTCCCTGGGCCTGCATGAGTTTTCTCAGGGTGCTCTGGTTTCCTCCCACATTCCAAAATCATGCATGGCAGGCTGATTGAACACTTAAAATTGTCCCTAGGTGTGAGTGTGAGCGCAAATGATTGTTCATCTCTGTGTGCCCTGCGATTGTCTGGCAACCGGTTCACGTTGTCTCCCGCCTACTGCCCGAAGACGCCTGGGATACGCTCCAGCACCCCCCGCGACCCTTGTGAGGATAAAGCCGATCGGAAAATGGACTTGCGCCATTCACTTCAAGTCACTGTCAGCAACAGACAGACAACTGCGCAAATGAATTGATGCAAGATAAGCCGACTGTCTTCATTGAGTTTGTTTTGTAACATCTTCAACTTGTGCTGTAAATTGGTTCATCGCATGAAAATGCCAGCGCACTCAACTGGGGCTACACAGATTCCTGACAGTGCAGTAGCGCCCGCTAGCCCCAGTGGAGCGCCATCCCTGGGCAGCAAGCTCCTCAGTAAGAAGCCTGATGCAAATTAAAGGAAGCAAAGGTTGACGCTATGCAAATAAAATAACCATGAGTTGCCCTTGGTCTGGAGCTTCCTACAAGAACTCACTACACGTGTATGTCTAAGGGTGATGATGAAAAAGGTGAGGGGTCAGCCCAGAACTACATAGGAGAACAATCAAGTCCCCCTCCCTCCATGATCTTAAATCAATACAGTATTTTGAGAAGAATTTGATCTCATGTTTTTATCCTAGGCTTTTCCAGCATAAATCTGTAACGGCACTCATCAGAGAAGTGAAAATTCTCATTAAAGGATGCAGTCGTAGTACACCATGTCGCTAACTAATTGCATGTTTTCACTGTCTTTGTGTTTGATCAATTTACCTTTCATACTTACAAACTTTGATGCAATCACCAGCATGCTTTGACCAAAAATTGATTGTAACAGTGAAAACAAAAAATATATGACTATTATGTCTGGTGTTACACAAAGAGTCAAAACCAAAGGGATCAAATTTTATGTGAAACCCAACTCCAATCATTTACATTCAATATTGCACTTAGCCCGATTAGAAGTGAATAATTCCTCAAACAAATTAAATGTGACTCAAAAGACATAAACAAATACAGTACTAATAACCAAAAGAAAATAAAACAAACGGCCTTGATCGTCTTAACATGGATAAAAAATGTGATTTAATAATTTCACTTTCAGATAGGATACATGCGGCCCGGTTGTCGACTGGTTAAAACGTCGGCCTCACGGTGCACAAGGTGCAGGGTTCCATTCCTGCTCCGGCTGTGCTGGGTGGAGTTTGCATGTTCTCCCCGTGCCTGCATCAGTTTTCTCCAGATACTCCAGTTTCTTCCTACATTCCAAAAACATACATGGCAGGCTAATGGAACACTTTAAATTGTCCCTAGTTGTGATTGTGGAAGTGAATGGTTGTTCGTCTATGTGTGCTCTGTAATTATCCATTCAGATGCTTAATGCAGTGGTCCCCAAACAGTGGGTCGCAGGTTGTAATTTGGTACATGGCTACACAGATTTTAATTTATTATTATTTTTGTTTGTTTTACATTGACTGATGGGAGCAAGCCTAATGGTTGGAGTGGAGCATGTACTGTATGCTGGAAAATGTTGCCCAACTGGCTGCTTAGAAGTTTGAAGACATCTCTGTAAGTAAGGCCGGACTCACGACCTGTGCACGGTGAGGCGGACGTGCTAACCAGTCGATCACCATGCCACCCTACACCTTTCTTATTTATTTTTATTGTTGTTTTGTCTAACGGTACCAATTTTCCTCAAGCGTGTAGTTAGTGTTTGTGGAATTTTGGAAGTTGATGGGGCGTTACAGAACACTATACTGTATCGTCTTTCGTCGCCATCTCCTGGTCAGTAAGAAGAATGCTGCCGGCGACAACTTCCGGGATCAAAAACAAATACGAGCAGTTTTTCGATTTGTGTCCTATTTATCTTTTAGAAACCAAATAAAAAATAAAAAATCTAAACTGTTCTTAGACTTTACCTTACTCGGTCTTTATAACAAACGAGAAAATCAAGCTACATTTCAATTTTGGTGTTTCTAATTGGAAATAAAATAAAATAACGACTCGTTTTTGTAATTTTAATAACTGCTCCTCAACATTTGATATTCAAAGCCCGAGAGAGATACGGATCCAACAAAGATTTACAGGCCTTTGCCGATGAACTGTACAGTACACACGTTACAATTAGAATTGTCGCCATTTTACTTGGGCGGGTCTATCCTGTCAATGCTACAGGGATACCAAAATGGAAATCCAGGGGCTTTCTGATGCCCAAAACATTCAATCGCAACATGGCGCCCCGCGCTCAGACCTGTCGTCTAGTTTGGGGCCATTTAGTGGGTCAATATTTCGTTTTCCTCCCCCCAAAAACGAAGCGGATCTTCAATTGGAATCGTCTGAATGTGGAAACCAGAACAGCAGACCAAGGACATATCCGCTTCTCCTACTGGCGGAAAATGGTAGAGAGGTGGATTTGTCGCCAGTCAACAAGCCGCAACTCAGCGACAAAACAAATATGCTCGAGGATATACAGAACGGGGAACTTCGTAACGTGAACACAACTGAGGAAGACAGCGAGAACCCCGGCTGTACGTCGAACCTTGTCATTTCCGACCGGAGAGCTGGAGCAGAAAACGCAGATTCGACATTGCAAATGGCGCTGCTTCCACCCGGAGGGGAAGAGGAACCGACGCTTGAGCAGCAGCTAACGTTACCATTTCCAGTTTTACGGCATCAGCGTGGGAACGGAGCCTCTCAGCAGCCGTCACTGGCCAGCAACAACCTCACTGGCGTGGATAAAATCACATTAAATGAGAGTAAAAACAACGCCAAAGAGCTGTATTTAGTTTTCAATGTAATTCAGGATGATAAGAATTGTGACGGAAACAAACATCAACTGGACTCCTCGTCTAAAATGTTGGACAAAATGAAAAGACTTGAGTGCTTGCAAGGTACTTCTTGTGAGACTATGGACTTCGGAAACGCAAGTAATGTTCTTCATAGCTGTTCCAATGAACAGCAGGACCGCTCAGATACATTGGATTCGAAAAAAACAGAGGCTGTGGATAATTTTGAGAACGGTTCTTCAACTAAGGTCGGTACCAAACAAACAGACTATTACCGTACCGTCGAAGACGTTGTTTTGACGAACAAATATGGCGAGAAGATATGTGGCCAGATATGTACCGAAAACAGCGAAGGGAAGGCGTTACGAGAGCTTTCGTTGCAGGCTCGCAATGATGGTTTAATTTCTACAAATCTGGACATTGTGGAAACTATCGAGGCCTCACAGTTAATTCTGGACTCTGCTGCACTTGATGACAATGCAAAGTCAAGCAGTCCCTCAGGACAGGATGCAAATGCAACCTTTTCTGGAACCATAATGATAAACAATCAGACCGTAATAGTGACCATAGAGAATGGAACATTGACTCTCGCTGCCCAGTCTGACGGATATGTTCACAAAGAGGATGATTTGGTCACATTAAAGGAACATTTAGGAATGAAAGGTCATGAAGACATTGTTCTTCTCAACTATGATAGTGGCACCAAAGCAATCGGGAAGATCAGTGCATTGGCAGTCACCAACCTCCAGGAAGAGGCCAGGCCAGGGTCATCCATATGTGACTCTGAAATGTCTCTACTGGACAACATATCTTTGCCCACCCTGAGTACCTCTCTTCATTCCTGCCCTATTGTCAAGCATGAGGCAGGTGCGCAGCATGAAATCACAGAAGCTGATTTGGTTACCTCGTCGCCTAAACCTACAATAACAAACAAAGGCTCTAAATGTGGACCCCTTTTCCGGCCCAACAAGGTGATAGCTGTTTCTTTTGCCTGCCCGGAAATGGGATGCTCCTCTACATTTGACACACGGCAAAAACTGAAGGTTCACCTCCTTAACCATGCTGAAGATCCCCGCCCCTACCAATGCACGGTGGAAGGCTGCGACTGGGCTTTTGCCACATCCTACAAACTCAAGCGGCACCTTCAGTCCCATAACAAGCAACGGCCACATACCTGTCATTTTGAAGGCTGTGGCCGGTGTTTCACCACTGTCTACAACCTTAAGGCTCATACCAAAGTCCATGAGCAGGATGATGCCTTCATCTGTGAGGTCTGCAACGAGAGGTTTCGCAGTGCAACACGACTTGGCAATCACCAGAGGATCCACTTTGAGCCACAGAGGCCCCACAAGTGTGAATTCCCAGGTAACACATTTGTAATTATGCAAAGCCGCACCTAACTGTACACAGAATGTTTCTCTATTAGTTCAAGCAGTGGTGGTTTACCTTTACAACGCCTTGCTCGCAGGTGTAATTGTTGACAGAGATACAAAATTAAAATAGGAAAACTTATATCTGGTACTGTGTACTGTTGCATCACAATGAAGCACACTCTTTGTATCACAATACTGTACTTTTGAGATGAATATGTGCATGGAATTCTGTAGTACAGGCTTTTCCAAATGCTTTGAAATCCTCACCCTAATTAGAAAATCGTTTCCTTTCAGACTGTGTTTTGCTGTTGTTGGACATGTCAGAACATAGACATTTGAAATTAAAACTGATAGTGTGCCCAAATGAAAGTCCCAGGCGATAATCACTAAGGGACACAGAAAAAATGGCTGGAAAAGTGAAGCAAATTATCATTCAGTATCTATGTCAAAAGCTCAGGACAAAAGTATCTGTGATACGATCTGTAAACAAGTTACTAATGGCTACCGCACACATGAACACTTCAAGAAAATGAATTTCCTGGGAGAAAATAAATAAATGAGTGAATCTTGTGGGAATTACCACTGACTTATTGGGAAACGAGAAGGACAAATGTTCTGGGTTATTTCTTTTTTATTAATGTCAATAAATGAAGTGGTGACGGTTATTTTTGAAAGATCAGGAATAGTTCAAATTATTCTCTTGCATAGTTGGACTATGATTGCGTGTGGCGAAAATGAAGAACTTTTTGCAATCGAGACTTTTTTTGGTCTTGTTCAGTGTTGCCTGTCATGTAATGGACAGGGTGAGGACTCAGAGTCAGCTTAATTTTCAAATATGCTTGATGTACAGTAATCCCTCGTTTATCGCGGTTAATGGGGACTAAAACCATGAAAATCCGCGAAGTAGCAACCAATTAACAAATACAGGTTAAAAAAAAATATATATAATAATTTTCAAGTCGGCAAAAAGTCCGCAAACGGTCTGCGAGAAGCTTCAAAACAACAGCGAGTCACATATAGCAACATATACAGTACTGTACTCCATGTGTATTAATATGTTTGAAAAAATCCGCATTGCACTGAAGCCGCGATAAACAAACCGCAAAGTAGCGAGGGATCACTGTACAACATACAGCACAGATGAAATTTCTTTCAGTGCATTAAAAACATCCAGCTAAAAATAAGGGCGGCAAAAACTGAACTGTATAAAAAGGACATAAATATATAAATATAAACAAATAGCAATCAACAGTCAACACACAACCACGGGCACTTATTATTGCGGGTTAAAGTTAGGTAGTGCATTGTTTAAGTGCAATAAGCGGATGTCGAATGCTGATGGGAGAGTCACAGTCTGTGGCAGGAGGCCAGAGATAGAGAGGAGATATTTGTAACCCTTGGTCCACTGTACGATATTCTGAAATTGTATTTCATTGTCACAGCATGTGCATCCATTTCATGTTTCACCACCTTTAGTTTTTAGTGCAACAGCAGAGTGTCCAATGTTCCTTTGGCGTAGAAAAAAAAGTAGTGTGTTTCCGGTAACCCGACCGACCGAGAATTTCTACCTCGAAAAAAACTTTACGGTCAGCCTTTTTTTCAAACAACCGTACATCGGTGCAAACTCGCGATATTCGCGTTGAGCGTGCGTGTCGTTTGCCCTGTCGTCTGTCAACAACATTGAATCATGGCGGCGGCCACGATCTCCGACAACAGTTTAAACCGCGTTTTGTGTGTTGCAGTCGCATGCTCGCACCATAATATTAAGAAAATAGCATCCATTGATGTATCGAAAAATTCAGCGAACTATTTGACGAACACCACGGGCCGTCTAGGATGCGGGACGCAGAGGTAACCAGATGGCTGTAACACCCAGCCCGCCAGGTATCCAACTCTCTCACCGACCTACCGACCTATGCTGAAATTTCATGTTACCGGAAACACACTACTTTTTTTTCTACGCCTTATCCCCAAAAATATTTTTGGAGCTCTCCACACGCTTCATATCATACAATAAATAAATAGAGAGCAACCCAAAAAGAGAAGGGAACCGCTAACTGTTAGTGACCCCAAATATAACCGTGTCCCAAGTTTTGAAAAGTATGTTCTGCATTAACCGTAGCTTTATGAATTTATAATTAGTGTAATTTGTGATGGGACTTGTCTTCTGCACTACATTAATGCTTCTATTTTTTTAAGGTTGTGAGAAAACTTTCATCACCTTCAGTGCTCTCTACTCACACAACCGGACTCACTTCAGAGAAATGGGCCATTTTACCTGCACTTACCCAGGATGTGCCAAGATGTATGACAAGGCTTGTCGCCTCAAGATCCATTTGCGAAGCCACACTGGTAAGTTGATGCTTGATAAGAGTTAGAATAAGGCTGACTTGAATGGAGCAAAAGCCAATCCATGATGGGGATTAGTTTGAGCGAAAGGGTGTCAAATCTAATTTTTGTAGTGGGCTGCATCTTTGTTTTGGTTTCCCTCAGAGGGCTGTTTAAAATTGTTAAAACCATATTCAGATATTGTCACCTCATCACATTATTACTCACACTAAACACAATTGCTCCTGCAATTGATTGTTTCATACAATATATTGTTAACAAATTTAATTTGATATCAGGAGTAATTGAAAATTGCTACACACCAAATGTAAAGTGGGATGATTAATCCATATAGTCCCGTATTTTCCGGACTATTAATACAATACATACAACAATACATGCTGATTTATATAGCGCTTTCACAACAGCGGCAGCTGTAACAAAGCGCTTAACAAAACAGTAAACATAAAGTAAAATAATAAACACGACACATAACATAAAACACGGACAGTCGTGCAGTCCTAGCCACTTTTTCCCTCTTACGCTTTGTTGTTTAAAGCAGTTTGAGATGAAAGAGGAGAGAATCAAAGTGTCCTTTCACCAGTGGATCAGAGACGTCATGCTCAAAATGTGCACACGTCGGCTACAAGCTAAGTTTCAAAGTCACAAGAAGCTGTAGCATCCATTGACGAAAAAAGAGGGCAAGCTCAATTTTGGCCGACATCATAAAATGTGTCCGTTTATTTATATGTGAATTCTACTCTAGCTCCGTTCCTTTTCAAGAAAATGATCTGTGACCCTGTCATACCAACAAGGCGTCTTTTCCCGATACTTAATTAGTGTCCTACAACTACAGGAATTACAATAAAACCCACCAGAAATAAAAGATTAATTTGTCACTAGTTTACAACAAAGAGTGTCGCTAAGATGATTAGGAGAAGTCTCCAGCTCAACTCAGAACAGAATGTGAATTGAAAAATTGCTCACACGGATGCCTACGCTAAAAGGTCAGTGATTGGCTCATTTCGATGTCAATCGAACTGGCACACAGGCTCAGACAGATCATCCAATCTGATGCAGAAAACCCTCCCACTGCCATCCAGTCCCAGAGATGCCGAGCGTCCGTGGGCGGGACAAAAAACAGCTTGTAACCAATGACTCGTCTCCGTTCAACGCATTGGGACAACCTACCATGAACTCTCGCGACGACACTCGGCGTCCGGGCAATAGACGCTCTGCAGACACTCGGCGTCCACCGTTTAAAGCACAGCTAAGCTGCGGGAATGAATGAGAAGGGAGTCGCGTCATAACCAATAGGAAGAAGCTGATTCTGAACAAAAGTTGCACACGTTGTAGTGCATATTTAATCAATGACATGTACACACAATTAAATTTACATTCATATATTTGATCACCTATTCATTTGACATTTTAGGGGAAGCTGAGCTTCCCTTGCACCTTGTGACGAATGTTTTATTCCTAAAGTTACTATGCTACAACCAGTAAATTATAGAATAACCAATACTGTTTCATAATATTTTTCATAGCGATTAGCCTATAGATCATGACCAACTTGCCTCGTAATCGTGCCTCCCGTCGTATGTCGCTCTCGTGGTCTGTGCATACATTCCAGGTGAGTTTAGTGATACGCCCTTCGGACGATTCATACGCCAAATCAGACTGGCATTCCCATTTCTTAAATGTCGTAATTTGTAGACCTTTGTGAGTTTTTTTCGCCGCCATCTCAAACTTTCATCTGCGCGATTGTTCAGTGTGCGGACTTAAATAGCAACCCGCATGCGCACGTAACGTTATCTGTTCCGTCTCTCCCAACACTGAAAACAAAACAAAACGAAAGTAAATTAGAAGAAGCACACTCACACACCACACCACCAACATACATACAGGCACAATGAAATCGCGTTGATCACACAGGAGAGATTTGATCGCGTACAGTCAACTCGTGTGCTGTTACTTTTATGGTTAAATGATTTTTTGGTACCGTCAAAATGACGCCACAGGCACACTTTAAGATGGTTAATATATCCAATGTTGTCATTGAAAATGCAAGTTTCATTTTAAGAACATCTCTTTTCCCCCTTTCCAGGTGAGCGGCCATTTGTTTGTGACTCAGATGGGTGTGGCTGGTCCTTTACAAGTATGTCAAAATTGCTGCGTCACAAACGGTAAGTAAGCTTTCACTTTTCGGAACACATTATGCTCCGGGGTGCACATACCCGTCAATATACTGTAAAGGTGCGCCAGATAAAAGAGAGTGAATGCACTCGTCTGCATGCCTAAAATTGCCACAAATAATTGACTTTGGAAACAATTAAAAGGGTGTGGACGGCGACATACAGGCACAAGAAATCTACAAGAAATGTTTATTTAGTTTTAGTTGTTGTCTTGAAACTAATATTAAAAGTTTTTGTCCACTTTTAGTCGATGAAAGAGAGCAATAACTACATTCATAATTAATATAGATGATGTTCTCCTACATCATACATTAAAACCTTTATCCAGAAAAGTATAACACCTATTTGTAAGTGTAGTTTAACATGCAAGACACGCATGTAACACAACAGTCTCTATAAAACATTGTTTCAAGGAAAAATGCCAATATTATGCTACTTTAAAATTTTGCAATTAGTATTCAACAAAACAACAGCAGCAGAAAAATTTGCATAATTGCCCCAGATTAATTACAATGAATGTAACCATGTTTGAACATTAATCTAAATGAAGTGCAATGCGCACTCCTCATCATGGTATGGGGTAAACTTCTGTAAATGTCTTTTTTTAATGAAACGGTGGGATGAGTTTGGGTCGTTTTATATGGGAAAAAAATGTTATATTGCAGCAATTTACAGTACTGAAATGTGAAAGACATGTCAATATTCACCCATAAATGCTAAATTTTCCATCAACTTTGACGTTGTACAGATCTTCACAGCAACAATGGATCCTTTGAATTTGTCTGCTACAATTTGCTTTATTAAAAAAAAAAAAAGTCACTGACCACTTTCCCCCTTTCTCTGTTGAACAGAAAACATGATGACGATCGGCGCTTCATCTGCACCGAAGAGGGTTGTGGGAAATCCTTTACCCGAGCAGAGCACCTCAAAGGTCACAGTATCACCCATCTAGGCACCAAGCCTTTTCAGTGCCATGCCGAAGGTAGAGTCTTCAACCAATCAAATTTGATTGTCATCAATATCCTATGGATTCAAATACAAAATGACATTACTTTCCAAATTTGCTCAAGCCAGTTCAAGGTGGGCATTCTGTTTTGTATACGACACGCGTACATAAGAAATGTCGATTTTACTAGGGGTGCATGATAAAACATTTTTTTCTTCCAGTAATGGATAACTTACTGCTTCTCCAAACTAATACTGATAACCCACAAATATATTTGTTTTGCAGGTTAAAAGAATAAAACATTTCAATCCCACTTCCTACTAATGAAGGGGTGTCAACAACAACATGCAGTCTTATGTTTACTACTTCCTGAACTCTTGTCACTTCAGATGATGAGGTGCAATCTCAAAAGCTCTGATGTGTATCAGTACCTATTTGTTAAGTTGTTTGTCTTTAGTTATCACCCTCACTTGAAATCACTCATACAATTATTTACTCAGCATGAACATTTCAACAACGCACATTGCACATGCATACATGCACACATTTTTAAATATAAGCAGGACCCTAAACATTTAAGTTTTACTGGCCATTTTCATGTGAAGACATTTTCAAGGACCAAATACATGCACTTCAGCAAGCCACGGGTGTTTGTATTCCTACAAGTATAGTAGGAGACAGCGTCAAAACGTTTGCTATCCATCCATCCATCCATCCAGAGATGAAAGTCCTCTGGATTTTCAAATTTTAATGAAAATTTCTCTGGAGAATTGAGGAAAAATTGCCTAAAATTAATCCGGATATTAGTTGACAACATTGAACGAACACGCATTTGAGTTCGTTGTTTTGCTTTCACGAGCGTAGCCATGTTGAGGGACTAACACTAGTAACAGTAAAGAGATTTTCGTCTCAGTCGCCATCACACTCTGGCATTTGAGCACTCTGGCGCATGTGATGTAATTTTTTTCACCCCACTGTATCAGTCAGATAATTATCAGTCTGATAGTTATGGTGCATCCCTACACTTAACTAATTAAAACAAAAAATGGTACTAAAGATCAGAGTATGTATTTCACCAAATGTTAGAGCTGCACAATATTTGAAAAAAAAAATAATTGTGATAAGGCGTAGGAAAAAAAGTACAGTAGTGTGTTTCCGGTAACCCGACCGACCGAGAATTTCTACCTCGAAAAAAAACTTTACGGTCAGCATTTTTTTTCAAACCTTTTACATTTTTGTGTAATAATAATAATATTAATATATTTCATTTCATAAGCGCCTTCCAAAACACTCAAGGACGCTTTACAATCAAAACAAGAACAATAAAACCTGTGGAGATGTCCTGGAGGTGAGAGAGAGAGAGAGAGAGAGAGAGAGAGAGAGAGAGAGAGAGAGAGAGAGAGAGAGAGAGAGAGAGAGAGAGAGAGAGAGAGAGAGAGAGACACAGAGAGAGACACAGAGAGAGACACAGAGAGAGACACAGAGAGAGACACAGAGAGAGACACAGAGAGAGACACAGAGAGACAGAGACAGACACTCCTCGGGTTGAGTGACCGCTGGCGTGTTTGGCTGCCGCTGCTCAACCCATATTGTATTGTTTCCTGTGTCTTTTATAAATAAAGTTATTGTAAAGTGTCCTCGGTGCAAACTCGGGTGTCTTTCCAACCAGAAAGGCGCTTATAAATAAAACGCGGGGTTCTGGCTCTGTGCTCACTGCCCGTTTATTGTCAGTAGTCACCTTTTCATATGAACACTTTTACGGCCGTGACGTCACGTCGTCGTAAACTGACCCTGTGGCTGTGGTTATAACATGCCACAAATAATAATAATAATAATACATTTCATTTATAAGCGCCTTTCAAAACACTCAAGGACGCTTTACAATCAAAACAAGAACAATAAAACCACAGACAAAATTATAAATAATAAAATGAAAGATGAATTTAGGGCGTTCACATCGGCGCAAACTCTCGCGATATTCACGTTGAGCGTGCGCGTGGTTTGCCCTGTCGTCTGTCAACAACATTGAATCGTGGCGGCGGCCACGATCTCCGACAACAGTTTAAACCGCGGTTTGTGTGTCGCAGTCGCATGCTCGCACCATAATCTTAAGAAAATAGCATCCAATCGAAAAGATTCAGCGAACTATTTGACGAACACCACGGGCCGTCTAGGATGCGGGACGCAGAGGTAACGAGATGGCTGTAACACCCAGCCGGGGGGTACCCAACTCTCTCGCCGCCTTCGGCGGCGAGCGGGGGTTTCAATAATAGTAAAAATGTCTCCTTGTTTTATGTTTTATGGTTATTTTGTTTACATTTTTGATGGGGGCAAAAAAAAAAAAAAGATTAAAAAAAAATTGTCCGACCTACCGACCCTATGCTGAAATTTCATGTTACCGGAAACACACTACTTATTTTTCTACGCCTAATGGAATATGCAAAATGCATATCATGAAGATGTGTGATGATTTCATGTGGAGGTGTATGCTTTTATCTGACTTTGACCAGTCAGGTGCAACCTAAAATGCGCATCGCCATCCAATAGGAGAAGGGCATCTTTGAGGCATTACGAACACAAAATAACTTCATTAGATAGAATACATTGAGCCTGCTGATTTTTTCACGAGAAAAATAAATCTCAACCGATATATGATATTGTAAAATAATGTGGACATGTCCAATGCGTGAAACGCCTCAGTAGTAAGTTATATATTTTTTCCAATATTTAAAAAAAAAAATGTTGTACTCCCACCTCTTTACTGGGTCATCAAACAAGACGATAAATCCACCGGGCGCACGAATGAATAATGACCAGTGTAATTTTCTCATCTCCTGAGTCAACTCTCTCCTTCATTTCATCTGGTTTATGAATTTTGTGTTTGCACACGATGCCACCAAACAGCGCAGTGACTACTTGTCACCGTTTAATTAGCCCGACTTAGAATTTTGAAGACACCTGTGATGTTAATTACTCGACACACCTTGCTTAAAAATGTCCCAATGTTTTTTTTTTTTTTTGGTTTGTATGAAAGTTTACTATAATTTTTGCCCTGGCTTGTTTTTTATTTTAATTTTATTTTACTTTTTAAATCAAACCAAAATTAAAAAGCAATTTGTATTTATTTTTTTCTTTCATTAGCAAAGGGGTGGGCGGCCTGGTGGTCCAGTGGTTAGCGTGTCGATCTCTCAGTGCAGGGGTCGTGGGTTCGATCCCGGCTCCGGCCTTCCTGTGTGGAGTTTGCGTGTGGAAAATGGATGGATAGCAAAGGGGTAGAATTTTCTCCATGTGTCTGCATTTCCTAATGTTGGCAACTTTCTTTTCTTCTCTGTTCTTCAGGTTGTAATGCAAAATTTTCAGCTCGCAGCAGCCTCTACATCCACACTAAGAAACATAAGCAGGACGCCAGCACCCTTCGGACTCGGTGTCCTGTGTCCAACTGCTCCAAACACTTTTCCTCCCGGAGCACTCTAAAGAGTCACATGCTTAAGCAACACCAACTTAGCCCTGGTCAGTAAGCATTTGTGTTGCCTTCATTGTGTCTGTGTAGATTCTCGCTCGTCCAGGTGGTGTTAATCAACAAAGTTTGAGTGGGGACAACTGGAGGTTTTTGTTTGTTGACAGTGGTTTACAGTTAATCCAAAAGACTTCTTCAGTTCAACAGTTTTAGATGCGAAGTCTCCCTACTTTTGCTTGTAGAAATTAGGAGTAGTCGCAATGGGGATGTTGTTGCTCATCTTTTGGATTCAAGGTGAAGTATGTTCAACAAACTAAAAAAAATCCAGATGCCTCAAACCTTTATGGGTATTGATTTCATTATTCAACTGCATACACAAAATACAACTATCATGAAGATGGGATTGATTTTCCTTTTTGTTTTCACAATTGTTGTCCCTGTATTTTGTGTTTCTGTGTAAGTCAGGAATGCAAGAAGCTTTCGTCTTGTCTTGAGTTTTAACAAAGATGAACCCTCTTCCTTCCCAGATGTTATGAACCAAATGGAGACCACACCCACCCTGACCCCCAGCAGCGAGCTTATTAGCCCCACTCCAGTAACAGTTCCCGGGTCAAGCATTCCTGGGAGTGACCAGCTGACTAACTTGGACTTAAGCTCACTTTTCTCGAATGTGTCTGGAACCACGACATCTCCTGTAGGTATTGGTGTTGGGGTTCCTGTTGGTGGGAGCAACTCAAACTCCAGTGGCACTTTCACGATGGACCTCTCCATGGTCAGTTCAGGCATCCTCACTTTTGACCCATCCTCGGGTGGCACAGCTCTTTGCACGTCTAACAGCACCACGGTGGCCAGACCTGTGGACCCTCTCATCCTGGCACCCGGAATTGAAATGGGTCCTCATCATAGTTTGGGTGGCACAGTCGGGGACGTCCTACCCCCTCAGGGAACCCTCAATCTCGATGATGTGCAGAGCGTCACACCAGAGGCGCTGGGAGTGCTTGCGTCTCTGTCCATGCAGGGTCACAGTTCCCTCACTGACCCCACACTTCACCACCCACTTGGCTCCTCCGGTGCTCTTGGCGTAGAACCTGCAGCCTCCTTGGCAGTTGCCCCCGTTTCAGAACTGTTGCCCTCACCCGCAAAGATGGGAGAAGTGGGTGGCCAGGGAGGGGCTGGGACTCTTAGTTGTGTAGAAGTACCAGGTAGTCAAGATGGAGGAAAGGTTCTCACACAGTTTGTTTTCCCTGGTCGCAGCAGCAGCTTAAGCTTGCCGAAAGACATAGAGATCAATGCAGTGTCACACAGCAGTTTCTCGGTGAGACACCTTTTTTTTCCTTTTTTTTTTTTTTTAATCAGAAAATGTGTGATTATTAGGTCATGTTCTCAGTCGCGTTGTGATGTGTATATTGAATCAGTATCCATAAAACTGTTTTTGTGCAGGCTTAGATAAAGGTATACATGCAAGATTCGATTTTAATGGATTATTAAACGTGTGAAGTAGAACACACGTAATTTGTTTTGAGACTGCTTGCAAACAGAAGCAGTTTTCCCATTCAATGGAAAGGAAGCAGAATTAGTTCCTCGCCCTAAACGAAGTTATGATTAATAATAATAAGAAGAAGGAAACCTTTATTGGTCTCACAATGGAGAAATTCCCAATTTACATCAGCAAATTTATGAAAGGAAGAAAGTAGAAGAACAAAAACTACAGGAGCTGCTGTAAAGGCAGCCATTTTGTATATTTTTTTTGTACTGGGTTTATAGTTCAAAAGAAAAAAAACATTGAACTCTTTACCGCCTCTTATACCTTGTGAATAGTACAGAGCACATGACAACCATTCTTATGTTAAGTATATATATATATTTTTTTTCATATTGGTTCAGTACTGCAATAGGAATTCCAATTAGCGTCTTAAAAGAGCAAATAATAATAATTAATAGTGGAGCCATACTGAGGGGTAATCTACAGCAAAAAACAAAGCTACCTGAAAAACATGACCCTGCAAGCTAACAATATTTCCACTGTGCAAACGAAAGTACAACTGAGTGTTCCGCATGGGTGCTACAGTTCACCAACTAAAGTTAGGAACCGATTTGTTTTAAAAATATTGTAAACCGTGATTGGAAATTCCATTGTGACAGATTTTTGGCCTTGTATGTTTGCGTGTTTTTCCTATACGGTGTGTTTAGTTAATCTTTGGTTTGCTAAAGACATACGCAGTGACCGAAATGATCTTGTGTCTTTTTTTTTTTTCCAGAATGGCGGCTCTGCAAGGACAGACTACAGAGCTATTCAGTTGGCCAAGAAAAGGAAGCAGATTTGCCCGATTGTCTCTGGTAACACAAACACAGATTATTGTTCGCTATAATTTGAAGCACCCCATGAAATCTGTCTTTTGCAAAACCTAAAATGACTTGCTAACATGCTAATTGTCTTTTTTTTTTTAATTCAGGGGTCTCGGGAGCAACTCCGAGAAAAGCAAAAGGAGCTAAATCCACTCCATCTAATGCTCGCTATAATGAAGTAGCTGCAGCGTCTTATGGGGGCCTGAATCTGCGGGACTCTGTCACTGGTGCTCAATTTGTCCAAATTCAGCTACTACAGGTGAGATTACATGTCATGTACAGGCTACCAACATATTGTAAAATAAAATAAAATAAATAAATAACAAATTAAACAGATTCCTAAAGAACTCCGGTGCTGTGCCTGATTTCTGGCGTAAGATATTTTTGGTCAAGACCCACCCTAGAGGCGTGTCTTATTAATAAAAAATAAAAAAACATTGTTTTGGGATTTAAATGGCGATCTCAAGACAATCGGATTTTGTGATCATCAAAGGCGTGTTTTTTTTCTAAACTAACTTGCTCTGCACATTTTCTGTGTGCGCCGCCAATAGTACGGTGCCAATCTTTTCCTTCACGTAACTATGGCGGAAAGGAGGCAGTTGTCACATGCCCATATTAATTGGTGGGGCCCTATTTTTTGAAATTAATTTAGCTTTCGTAAGCTTCCCAATTGTAGTCAGTGGCCATTTTTTTCAAATGTGTGTATTTTAGGTGCAATCTCATCTCACTTGTAGGGTCATACAAATACATTTATCTTAATATACCGGTACTTCCATAATATACCGGTACTTCCATGCCAAAGGAGAATATTTTTTTCTCCCCCTCTCCCTCCCTTGTGGTTTCTTTCGGACTTCCGGGTTGAGTGAACGCTGGTGCGTTTGGCTGCAGCTGCTCAACCCGTATTGTGTTTTATTGTTTTTGTTATTGTAAAGTGTCCTTGGGTGTCTTGAAAGGCACTTATAAATAAAATGTATTATTATTATTATATATCAAGAAGTATACAGGATGCCATCTGTTTAAGTCGCAACAAAATAAAAATCCATCATGAAGGAGGGGGGAAAAAAAACATAATTCCAGAGCTGCCAAATTTTACGGATTGTCCGGATTTTTTGTTGAATAAAAATCACTGAGCACATGCCACGTTATGGCCGTAACATTGAATGTTATTGATCTTAAAAATAGATTTTTTTGCAGAGAATGTGACTCAGCCAACTTGACTTCTGGCACATTCTTTTTCTTTTATTGATTAAGCATCACTGTATTTCAAAAAATGTTCCCAAAATCCACCTAAATGCAAAGGAGGTGGCCAAATACACATGCAAAGTTCATTATACCCAATTCTAATGAAGTTGGGACATTGTGATAAACATAAATATATACAGAATACAATGATGTGCAAATCATCTTCAACCTATTGAATTGAATCCACTACAGAGCAAAGATATTTCATCTTCAATCTGATAGAATTTGTCTTTAGTAAATGATCATTAACTTTAAATTTTATGGCTACAACACATTCTGAAAAAGCTGGGACAGGTGGCAAAAAAGAGAAAGTTGAGGAATGCTCATCAAACATCTGTCTGAAATATCCCACGAGTGAACAGGTGAACTGGGAACAGGTCAAGTGGGTGCCATGATTGGGTAAAAAAGGAGCTACCCCGAATTGCTTGGTCATTCACAAGCAAAGGTGGGGCGAGGTTAACATCTTAACTGTTTAAGCAAAATCTTCTTCATAGACGCCACTGCTTATTTGAGCAAGACAATGCCAAACCACAATGTGCACATCTTACAACAGCGTGGCTTTGTCGTAAAAGAGTGTGGGAACTGCTTGCCTGCAGTCCGGACCCGTCTCCCATTGAAAATGAGTAGCGCATTTTGAAGCATAAAATATGACAACAGAGACTCCGGGATTATTGAACAGATGAAGCTGTAGATCAAGCAAGGATGGGAAAGAATTCTACACACAAAGCTTCAACAATTACCGTAGTTTCTTTCTTTCCCAAACTCTTTTTTTGAGGCATATATTTTTAAAACTCAATCACAAAAATATAATTGTGACTGATACTGACTTATGGTCTGTCTATTTTTTTTTCCAGGATAACCCCGGCAGTGATGGTGATCTAGCTTTTCAGCTCAGCTCCCAGCCATCCCCCTCTCACTCTCAGCTCACTGTTGACCTTCCTGTCAACATTTTACAGGTATGTTGTTGTTTTTGTCAAAATGATTTTCATTCATATTAAAAGCAGGCATTTTAAATAAAAACATTTTAATTGGTTGTAATTTTATGGAAAATTGTAATATTAAACTGGAATGCAATTTTAAAATGTATGTCACTTCTGCAAATTGACAAACATGTGATGCATAAAAAACACCTTCCCCTTTTTGGGTTAACTTTTGATTCAAACCAATCAACATTTTCCCATTTTTTTCACAGGAAACCACGGTAAGCACAGAGGAAAATAGTGGGTCTGATGACTCTCAGTTCACAGGAAGCACAATCAACCTTCAAGACCTTGAGTGACCTAGCACTTTTCTTTCCGTGCCACTGTACACTGTTTACATCAGAAAAATGCAGCCAAGTTTGACTCATCATTTATATGCCATTCATCTGACTTCAGTAGAATGTTGATTTGCAAGATCCGCCAATTCATTTCCTACTGTTGTTCATGGTCAAAGGTAAAATCAAGCCTAATCCCAATCATCATTGTCTAATAGCCAGGGTTCGCCCAATACCATTAATATGCACCCCTCGAAAAGAGGTGCAATGGAGCCTTTGCTTCCCATTGAGAACGGTTCCCCCAAATTTGAGATACTTAGCCCAAATCAAGGCAGAGCCCTCTAAAGTAAAGCAGAGCAGCATATGATCCATGAGTCATCATGACATCAATGAAAAGTGGCAATTAAAAATTATCAAATCATTTGAATTCAAATAGATCCCTGCCAACACGAATTGAGATGTTTTCTTTATGTTTATGTTTACATCAATGGCTCTTACCTTAGTGCTACTTCACTTTGCATGTCACAGTTTGCTGTTTACTCTCTATTTGCCTTACAACTGACATCATACACGTCCATGTTTTAATAATTTTCCACAATTTCCATTTCTCAAATGTGAACTTTTATAGGGCAACAGCGGGATGTGTGAAAATTATTTCATGTGTTACGGATGTTGATTTGTTGTATTTGGAGCTGTTATTAAATCAGTGGGCCAAACACAGACAAATAAAACAATTAAAAGCACTGTCGCTGTTGTGTTTTTCATCAGAGCCAGACAAATGCCACAAAGATCTACTAAATGTCACTTCCGGGTTGAGTGAACGCTGGCGCGTCTGGCTTCCGCTGCTCACCTGCAATTCTTTTTTGATTTATTTATTTTCATTCATTCATTCATCTTCCGAACCGCTTGATCCTCACTAGGGTCGCGGGAGGTGCTGGAGCCTATGCCAGCTGTCTCCGGGCAGTAGGCAGGGGACACCCTGAATCGGTTGCCAGCCAATTGCAGGGCACACAGAGACGAACAACCATCCACGCCCACACTCACACCTAGGGACAATTTAGAGTGCTCAATCAGCCTACCATGCATGTCTTTGGAATGTGGGAGGAAACCGGAGCACCCGGAGAAAACCCATGAAGCCCGGGGAGAACATGCAAACTCCACACAGGGAGGTCGGAGCTGGAATCGAACCTCTGCACTGTGAAGCCGACGTGCTAACCACTGGACTACTGGGCCGCCCTTGATTTATTTTGTCAATACTGTAGTAAAATATTTCAAAAATGTTCACAACAATGAGAGATAAATAATTATGATTATGCCTTTATAAAACACTGAGAATAGCACCAAATACTCAAATAAATAAAAAATAAATATTTTTTTAAATGCCACGACCATTAACAAATAAACATGGTTGATCATCTGAAACTTTCATTTGGCCTTGAACATAGTGAAGCATTGATACTGTATTCAAAAATACAAGAAAATATCCAGGGATTCTACAGTAAAATAATAGTTTTGAACCATGGGACAAACATGTTTGAAATTGTTATTATGTACTCCTATATTTAAAACACTGGTACATGAAAATTTCAGTATTCTACCTTTACAGACAAGTACTTATGGGGCACTATATACATATTCTGGACATCACGTGAAAAGTGAATATGAAAATGAGAAATGTTCAAATTTACAGTTTCACCAATAGATGTCGCTCTGGCCCTATGAACATCTCGAAAATGTTGGCATTGTCGTTTTCATACAAAACCACTTGTCTCGTCACATCCCATTTCATTCCCATAGCGTAACCAAAGTGCAGGTCAGAACTTTTCCACAACAGCGTTTTGGGATGTTTTGGGAGGGCCTTCTATGACGCAATCGCCACTAGCATTTCTTGAGGTACAGCAGGTTTTCTGGTACGAGTGGAGGAAGGCCCATCCCGAGACCAAGAGTTTGACGTCGTGTATTTGGAAAGAAATCGAACTTTCCTCACTGAAGGTGTAGGTAGGGATTAAATTTAGATTTTATATGCACATGTGTAAATGGTTTAAAATCCCTTTATAAATCTCGTTTAGTCTTAAAGTGAATTACTATATTTTTCAATACCAATTACTTGTTAAAGTTTTGTGCCTTTGTACAATCAGCGGGATCAATTGCAATGCATATATGTGAATGATATATGTAAATTGCACGTTTGTTTAAGGAAATCTAAGGTGCTTCATGAAATCTTTTGTAAAAGATATTCATTCATTCATTCATTCATTCATCTTCCGAACCGCTTGATCCTCACTAGGGTCGCGGGGGGGTGCTGGAGCCTATCCCAGCCGTCTTCGGGCAGTACGTTACGTACGTACGTTAATTTACGTTTTTTCGTAGGCGGTCATGAAGAAGGCACGGGGACGAAACAAAGACGTACCTGTATTTGTTGAGACTATGAAAACCATTAATAAAGTGTGCGTTTAAAAAATAAAAAAACAACACCATAGCACTCCCTTTGTTCGGAGCTGCAATAAAAACTTATTTACCGTATTTTCACGACTATAAGGCGCCATTAAAAGTCTTAAATTTTCTCCAAAATGGACAGGACGCCTTATCATGTGGAGCGTCTACTGTATGAGCCGAGTTCCAAAGCCTGACTGAGAGCGCTTCTGGCCGACACGCTGCTTATATAGAGAAAAGGCGGGCGTGAGTGACGACAGGCATGCGGAAGGGTGGGCGTGTAAGAGGACGCTAAAGGCACGTCCCATGCAGGGACCAGTCGCCAATGAGTGAAGGGTGAGCGTGTAAGAGGTGAAGAGAAAAATGTGAGTGTAATGTGTAATGTGTAAATGTGTAAAATGGCTAAATAAAGTACAACCGAACTCAGTTTTGCTTCCGTTGCCTTTTTAAAAACGTGTTTTTAGCCTGCGTGCATGCATGCCGTATGTTTAAGCTGGCATATGTTTTACCATGCCTGGCTGCGCCCAATAATACAGTGCGTTTTGTGTATGTGTCAAACACAGAAATAGCACCCGTTACTGAGACTGCGCCCAACAATACGGTGGGTGCGCCGCCGAATGGTCGTGAAAATACGGTAATAAAGCAGCGACAGTTATAACATTGACTCGTTAACTCTTGCCGCTATTCTATTTCCGTGTTCTATTGCATGTCTCCAGCAATTTTGAGGTCGACATATTACCGTAATGACCATTCACAAGGCGCACCAGATTTTAAGGCGCACTATGAGCTTTTAAGAAAATGGAAGACTTTGAGGTGCGCCTTCTAGTGCGGAAAACACGGCATATAGTATTTTTAATACATTCAATACATTAATCATTTCTGTATAGGTTGTATAAGCCATTAAAGAAGCCAAATTGATTAAATAAGGAATGCCAATAAAATAAATGTGCATTACCGTCGGATATAATTTGATGTTTGATACCACTTTTTTCAGACTTGTACCAGGACGGTACTCAACTCTTGAGTTGTCACTGATATCGATACAAGTACCAATACAAGGACTTTTGATGTACAGTATACCATTTTTATGAAATCAATGACAGATTGTCGTCCAGTATAGCATTTTCCTTGTAAATTAATGAGTTAGTGGATATTTTCTTTTTTCCATTCATTCATAAAATACACATTTTCTATAGAACATAGCAAAATGTATTTAAATAAAGAAATAAAACGAAACATGGAAAATGTTCTAAAAACTTCTCTTCAGGGAATACAGTGAAGGGCAAATTAAATTGAATAAAATCCTGTTTCAAGTAACATTTAGGAATATCTTTAACCACTACCATTTGACCAGCAACATGTTTGTCATCTTGTTCTGTCCTGAGACACCGTTTATTTCAATTGTGTTGCCATGTAATGACGTACATGATTCAGAAAGAAGAACACTACACGTTGACCAAATGCAACAGCGACTCTGCCACTCTTGCAATAGTTAAAGTAAAAAAAAAAAAAAGGGGACTGAAAAGTGTTTATGCTTAAAATGACTGCGGTCAGCGAACACATATTTTGTAGCACACTGATACAAAAGGAACTCCAATGAAGTTGGGATATTGTGTGTACAACATGAATACAAATAGAATACACTGGTTTGCAAATCATGTTCAGTCTATATTTAATTGAATAAACTACAAAGACAATATATTTCATGGGCAAAACGTTAAGCATTTTGAGGGCATGGGGCTGAGATCGTGCCAATGTTATAGTATAGAGTAACGTACGCATCTGTGAAAGCACCATAAATGCTGAAAGGTACGAGGAGGAACATCCTGTTTAGTGCCATCCACGCAATGTCTCTTTGCAAAAGAGTGGCTTCAAAGTTCAAGAGTGCGGGTACAAGACTGGCCTGCCTGCAGTCCAAAACCTGTCTCCCATTGAAAATGTGTGGCGCATTGTGAAGAGTAAAATACGATAATCCGGATTGTTGTACAGCTGAAGCTGCACATCAAGCAAGAATGGCAAAGAATTCCACCTAAGAAGCTTCAAGAATGAATGTCCTCTGTTCCCAAATGTTTATTGAAGGTTGTTAAAAAAAGAAAAGATGATGCAACACAGTGGTAAACATGACCCTGTGTCACGTTGCGTGGTGGTGGTGGACCCCAAGAAGCAGGCACGAGGGAGGAGCAAGGTGTACTGGAACGTGTAGCAGCAATAAAACTGAGTGGTCGGGAGGAGTGTCATGTTGATTATTTGCTAAAAACCCTGTCCCAGCTTTTTGGAACGTGTAGCAGCAATAAAATGCCACGTTGATTATTTGCTAAAAAACAATCAAGTTTGCCAGTTTAAATATTAAATACAATACAGTCTTTGAGTCTTTGTGGTGTATTCAATTCAATATAATTTGAACAAGATTTAGCAAATCATTGTACAGACGCTCCCCAGGTTACTGAACGAGTTACGTTCCGAACGATCGTTCGTAAGGTGAATTCGTTCGTAAGTTGCTTCAGTGCTATATTTTGTCTGGAATGTATGTTTAAGGCTTATATGTTTGACATCCATATAACGGGGAGAGAGCTTTTCGTCACGTTCTTCAGGGTTCGAGGGTTAGCTGCCCAGTAAACTAGCAGCGGCTTCAGCTTGAAGCTCCCGATATTTCTGTTTATAAATAGTACCGGTGGTCGAACGATTCATGTTGTATGCAAGTGCAACGCTCACCATTTTCTCACCCGCATCAAGCTTCTTTATTATTGCCACTTTCATTTGAAATGAAATGGCTTGCCTCTTCTTTACACTTCCACTCCCACTAGAAGCCTTTCGCTTTTCACCAACCATATTGAATAATGGATGCACGACATATTTAACAACTGGGCAGAGGAAGCCGGATTCGGGGTGGATGCTGGGCGAGCTCTCACAGCGCCTCACGTCGGTATTAGCGGCGGAAAGATGCACTACAGTACCTGTACTCGGAAAAAGGCGTGAAATACAAAATCTAACTTTTTCTTTTGTTTTTCGACATACCCGTGAATATGTTCGTATGTGCCATTGTTCGTAACTCGGATGTTCATAAGTCGGGGAGCGTCTGTATTCTGTTTTTATTGATCTTTAACACAACACCCCAACTTCATTGGAACTGGGTTTGTACTTTTTCAGTAATGACATTCACGTTAACGCATTAAAATGAGCCAGAAGCGAAGAGTGTGAGAAGTACATGACTGGTTTAATACTTCAGATTTAATCTCCATATTTACATCAATATTGAGGATTTATCTGAGAAAAATAGCAAGACGCTTAAGCTAGTCGACATTTCTTGCCGGCATCAGGAAGGGCGTGCAGGGTAAAAACCGTGCCAACCTTATCCCGCAAGTAAACTCGCTTGGCGACCCCTGATAGCTGAAAGTCACATCAAACTTGCAGGTCACTCCAAGTGTCTAATCAGTTCTAGAAACTGGTGATGTTCTAAAACAAAAAAGGTTTATCACTTCGTTGTAATCTTTTAGTTAATTCAGTCCAGCTAAGTCATGAATAAGAAGCAAGTCATTAGGGATGTCGTGGCTGCATGTTCAGGTTTGGCTCACAGGGTGGTATTGGGATAACATTTCCGGCCAAAGAGATAATAAAAGTTGCCCATCCCTGGTCTAAAATACAGCTTGATAATCCCAACATTATTTTGAAGGATAAGAAAGTTACTGCAATTCATAACATGACGTTAAAAGTAACGGTGGCCATGCATCTTCACTATTTTCTTGGTCTGGGCTCTTCTTATTCTCTTTTGATGTGCCTTTGAAAATAACATCTTCCTTTCTTTCTCTTTTATTGCCCAAAATTTTAATCCATAAGATTTCGATGTCATTATATCCCTACTAATGATAAGATGTATTTTTTTTTTGTAAGAAAAGCACGGTTTGCCTGATGAATATGGAATTTCAGCCTGCGATTTGATTGATTGGAGAAAATGTGGCCTGAGGCCACACTAAGGTTCCCACCCGTGGTGTCAAGGTACATATGCCTGACTTTGGTGTCGTGTCACCGTGCAACAATGATGTGGTGTAGTGTCACTTCCCAGTGTCGTGTGAATATGACTGTAAATCGTTGTCTTTCTCTATATGCTCCCTGAGACTGACTGGTGACCAGTCCAGTGTGTAGGGATGTAAGGATAACGGCAGTATTGCGAGATTGATATCGTACTAGTTTATTGGCGCAGTTGAATTTGAATTTGGCATGTTTTGGCCACCTACGTTAAAGAGCCATGCTCGTCGGCAGATGAAAGAGAATGTTTTGAGTTCCTCCACGAATTGATTTGATATATGTGTGTGTGCATGAGCAAGTAAGTGCCTCAGTTATTGTAGGGTCATTTATGTATAGTGAGGTTATTGGTATGTAGAATTATGACCTCAACTAATGAACATTGTACAGACAAGACATTTACATGCAATTGCTCTTGTTTATTTGTATTTGGCGCTCTACGGAACATACACACAAGCAAATTGAAAGCGAAAACCCGGTCTGATTCTTGCTCACAAGGACCAAAGTACGTTCGAACAGAAAATACTGCAGTGATAAACACTCCCATAAATCAGTCACACCAGCAAATATTTTTCAACATCAAAAAGCATGACCTTGTGAACTAAATCAGGTTACTTTGCGCCGATAGAAGCACATGACAATGAAATGACTGACCATTCTTGTTTCTTTGAAACTGCTGTTATTTTGCACAAAACACAATTCTGACATTTTTTTCACACTCTTGTGAGCTTTTAGACAGTTTCATGAGATTTTTTTTTTAAATATAGGCAACCTCCCCGCAATATTGTGATGATTATCATATCGTGAGGTTCATATCGGGGTGTTTGGATATCGTTAGCTCCCCCCCCACCAGGGTGTAGTCTGCCTTACACCAGAAGTAATCTGAGATAGACTCCAGCTCACCAGCGACCCTGAACATTCATTCACTCATTCATTTTCCGATCCGCTTTATCCTCTTCACGAGGGTGACGGGGGCGTGCTGGAGCCTATCCCAGCCGTCTTCGGGCAGTAGGCGGGGGACACCCTGAAACGGTTGCCAGCCAACTGCAGGGCACACAGAGACAAAAAAACATCCGCGCTCACACTCACACCTCGGGACATTTTAGAGTGTTCATTCAATCATCCTGCTGTGCATGTTTTTGGAATGTGGGAGGAAACCGGAGCACCCGGAGAAAACCCACGCAAGCCCGGGTAGAACATGCAAACTCCACACAGGGAGGCCGAAGCTGGAATCGAACCTCTGCACTGTGAGGTCGAAGCGCTAACCCCTGGATCACCGGGCCGCCGGAAGACATATTACTTTGGTTATTTATAGCAGAGTATGGTATAATTTTAATGGTCCGGCCCACTTGACATGTACCGAGGCCGTATGTGGCCCACATGTGAAATGAGTTTGACATCCCTGATTTAAAACTTTGTCTTACCTGCGAGTGACGCAAAAGCATCATCTTGCTGTTTTTTTTTCTTTTCCTCTTCTTCGCCCCACCTCTTGATGCCTTTTCGACAACATGTCCAGATATCCAAAAATAAACTTCTGCCAAATTTGTAATTGAAGCAGAATGGAACAAACTGCTCAGGAATGTAAGAGAGAGATGTGGCAGGGCACCAAAGCTAAGCCGACAAGAGGTCCACACAATAAATGAATCTGTTTTCGCGTAAATAAGCCCATGTTATTTTTGTATTACATATATTTACTAACACACCTAACAAATTCTTCATTTCTGTCAGGGATGATGTGGGGAGTGTGTGTGTGGGTGGGGGGGGGGGGGCAAGCCAAAGCATTTATGCTTAGGGCACCAAAATGCCTACACCACAAGTAATGTCAAAGCATCCAAAGCTTTTAAGTAGCTTACAAATGTATGGTCTGGTCACAGTATAAGGAGGTCGGAGCTTAGCATCAACTGCTCTGTCACTGGCTCTTTCTTACCATTGTTCATATGTGCTTGTTGCTTACCATGTTGAGATGCGTCATTTCCTTAACCTAGTTGGTATGTGCTTGTTTACCATGTTGGTATATATGATTTCTATACGCATTGATAGTATGTAACTATTGCTGAAATATATTATGCAGTTTGTTTATACAAACAGAGAAACCGAAAAAAAAGACGCATCACACGGCTGTTTGATTTCTCTGAAAAATGTGACGTTTTTTTCTGGCCTGCTCAACAGCAAACAAAAAAAAATCAATCAATATTTCAGAGATGTTGCTTTCCTGTATAGCATAGTTTCCATTTGTTGGGGGTACGTGTTCGTGTCCATGATAATGTTGTCCGTCCTTTGCTGTAAATATGATGATGGAATTAAAGTACTGTATCTATTTTCAGTGACATTATTGCTGTCAAATGTTGCGCCAAAGTCCGGACAGAATGAGGATTCCAAAAACATCGACACAGATCAGAGGTTTTGTCACAAAAATAATAATGAACAAAAATGCAAGACCGACAAAGTAGAACGAAGAAGCACGAAAAGGCAAGAACAAACAAAAAGTGCTTGCAAAAGGCAAGGAACAATACAAACGATTGCAAAGAAAATCCAATTCACAACGAACAAAAATGAGTAAACATAACAAAGGAAATACTTACTAGAACAAAAATGTGTGTGTAAAATAGTGACATCTCGGTCAGTTCCTTCACAAGAAATGGAAATCTCAGATTGTTGTTTGTAAAAATCTAAATTCATCAAACATGACATGACGGTATTGAACGAATACATATCACCCATATGGATGAGTCAATGTTTTGATGAATTTTTCTGCCTAGTATATCTGAACCTTGTCATTATCTTTCTACAACATTGTAAATGGTTACATGAGGGGAAAAATATTGTCAAATTTGCAACTGATTTTATTTGATTTTTTACCAATGTTAGATAGGCTAATATCTGCCATTTTAATCGTTAGTCTGATTAATCGGTTGGGCCTGAAGTGTCACTATATGTTGCTAGCATCGATTTAAATATATCATTGTTCATCTAAAATGAATAATCAAATGTAATTTCACAACGTAAACATACTTTCTCTGAGTACTTTTTAAAAAACAGATGTAAAACCTTACTACAATAATGTATTGTTGTTTGATATGATACAAAATATTGAAAAGGAATTTCTCACTCTTTCTTAGCTGTTGATGTTTAAATTGATATTTGCATCCTGTGCATAGCGCCCCCTCTCCATAAAATCTTGTGTCGCCAGTGGGGTGAGACAAATATTTGATGGTTCAAAACAAAAGCATGAATAACGTTAAGGGTTAAGTATGAAAATCATTGTTTACAAATAATAACTTGTCACACTTGACATCTCGCTCTGCGGTATGAAACCTTCACCGACTGGTGACATGTTTATCTTGACAAGATCCAACTGTCTTAATTCGTAAGTCTTCCCTGGTTGTCATTTGTCACATTCCAAGGCAATTCGCCATTGACGAAGCCGTTCAATCAAATCCCATCGCAGCCGACGAATCGGAAAGCAGAACGGGGACGAGCCCTCCGCGGCAGTTTGTTTTGCTCTCCGCAGTCGCCCAATCCCATTCGACACTGCAGTCACGTGACACCCAAAATCAGTCGTTGCTTGGTCGGGTGCGGAGCAACTTGCCGACGCTATCGCAGTTTCTGGAATTCTACTCAAAAGCAAATACTCAGAGAATACATTAAAAAGTCGATATCCCCTTATGCCCAGGGACCACCTTTGGTAAGAGCTTATGAGTTGGATACGACATTGTTTCGACGCGTTTGGTGTTGGAGTGTGACCACTCGGCGCCATGTACTGTATCAAGCAGTCGGAAAACATGTTTACGTTGGTGGGGAGACGCGCGCCCGTTCATGCGTTAATGCACCGTGTTGAGGATTGGCAGGAAAACAGCAGGCGCAATCCTGGGTGTTGTAACGAGGCTCTTTGCGAAAGTTTGGTCAGGCTCCTTGTTATAGCCTGGATCGGGCAGGCTGTAAAAGTTGACTTAATTACGACTCATGATACGCATGGTGTCCAATCGTGATACTGGAGCCTTCTCCTCGGAAACAAAAATCTATAATAATAGAGAATAATTACCGTTATATATCATTTAAAATCATGTTTTAATCTAACCTGAAAAGTGATGTAACCAATTATGGCTCTCTAACTGTCCCGTAAACAAGCAGCGCCAAAGATTTACACACGCTGCTTCTAGCTGCCCAGTGTGGTGTTTCCGCTATTTAAACTATTTAAAATCGCTATTTAAAATCGCATATTCAGTTTAAATTCATCTCTCCTTTTATTATTTATAATTTTATCTGTGGTTTTATTGTTCTTGTTTTGGTTGTAAATTGTCCTTGAGTGTCTTGTAAGGCGCTTATAAATGAAATGTATTATTATTATTATTATTATTTACTACAATACCTGACGTTTTTTCCTGGCAGGGTTTATTCTCGGTCACTCAGAGTCTTAGACCATGCAAGCAGGGGCCCAGGATAGGGAGTATGGATTGACCCGGGAAAGAAATGAAATGTGGTAATTTTCCAATGCCCTCAGCGCCCTATCAATTTGTAAAACATTTATTTCTGGACCATTAATGTAGTATGTTCAACTTGGCAAAGAGCAGCACATGGAGGAAACCATTTTAGCTTCTGAAACTCTATCATTTTTGTACACCGGGGCAGTATGAAGAGAAATTATCTTGGACATAATGTATTTGTGTCCTTGCACATCTTGAAATGCTCCATATGAAAGGGATTCATTATTAGGGGTGTTCACATGGCAACATTTGCTCCGGTGCTACGCCAGTAGAGCGGTCACACGTGCAAAGTTACACCGGTGTAGCCCCTGAAAACAGCGTACTCCGGAGCAAATTTTTAAACCACCTCCATGAGGTGCAAGCAAATGCTCGTTTGCGGGGCAGCACCGATGTAAAATGGTATGCCTGAACGCTACAATTTGCTCTGGAGCAAATGCTCGTTTGCGGGGGGGGGAGTAGCCTCGCTACGCATGAGAAGAGTTGATTACATACGGCGAGAATGCGTTGCTTTCGTGCTCTATTGTACTTCTGTCATGTATTTAATAACGACACAAGACATGGCTGGCAATAACAGTAGCAAGCGGCACCTTTGGGTTATACCATCTCAACTAGACCGGGGGGGTGAATAGTCCCCAAACGTCATCTTTCCTTTTGTAGGAGACTGGACTGTCTCGGAGTTGTTTGTGTAGTTTATTCCTTTGTTGTGTGTTCACAACCTCACAATAGAATTTATTTTGTGATTTCCTCTCTTGATTTTCTGTTTGGCGCATTACATGTTTGCTTTTCTGAGTGTCATTGAACTCATCGTTGATTTACGTTTTCAGGGGCGGTCATTCAGCGCCTCTCGAGCAGAAGGCAAGGAGAAGGACGTGCCTGTACAGCAGTTGCTTGAGTTTTGTATTTTTTAAAAAGAACCAACACGACAGCTATCGTTTTGCTCCGCTGCAGAAACTGCTGTGTGACCGCAAGTGGCGCTGCACCGGTGCTACGCCAGGGTTAACACGCTCAGCGGCTTTGTACGTGTGACTGCTCCACAAAATGTGCTCCGGTGTAAAATATATCGCAACAAAATACATCGGTGCAGCACCGGAGCAAATGTGTGCCGTGTGAACACCCCTATTGACCCGTATTGTTACTAGTTGTACTTGCAGCAGCTGTGTCAGATGTTAATTTTAGTATATGCCACGGGCCGCTAAAAATGGACATTGGGCCGCAAAAGGCCCCCGGGGGGCTAATTTGGACACCCCTGCTGTAGCGCACCTCAGAAGTCGAAAGTTGGATTTTGCTGCATATTCTTACGATGTGTGTGGGTTTTTTTCTTTCGATTTAGATTGCCTGGCTGGATGTTGCTGGCCCTGATGATAACTTGTCCTCTGTGACATGTTTGACTCCAGAAAGAATTCTGATGACCCAGATTACAGTTGTTCCCCAAAAAAGAAAAGCAAAGAAAACACATCTGAGCAAGTTTTAAGCAATTTGGCGCTTGCCCGTGATGGTAGATATCTCGAAGAAGACAAATGCTTCTCAGCGCTCTGACACAGTGACAGAGTTTGACTGCCAGGAGGCAACATCACTATTTTCAGAGGATGACCCGAGTGAGTCCTCAGGCCCCCGTTCCTGTTCGAGCTCAGACTCACAGATCCTCAGCTCCAGCTTTTGCAGCAACTCAAGTGCTGATAGCCAGGACAGCATCCTGGACCACTTGCTTTCCCAAGCTTCTTTCGGAGGTTCCAGCAATGTCCCGTCAACCACCATGGCACCTTCCTTCCACTGTGACTTACATAGTGACAGCACCTCGATAAAAATGGAAGGTTTTGACCTTTTGTGGTCAAATGCACACAAGCACAATAGAGGGTCCTTCCAGCCGACGCTGGAAGAAATCCAAGAATTCCTGGAGGAGAATATGAAGGTTGTGAAGCAGGAAACACAAGTGGGTGGACTAAGTAAAGAAATAACATCAGAGGACTATCTAGGTATCGATGTTGGACTGGAGTATTGTAGAGAGCCTTCCTCTGAGCCAACGGTAGAGTCTGATACCAAGTGTTCGGACCAAACTGTTTCTACTGCCAGTACTGTTAGCATGACCTCTGTCGAGACTAAAACCCTAGCATCTAACGACACACATGGATCCAACAAAGACAACAAAAAGACCTCCGATGGCAACCCTTCACTGACTGACGCTAATAAAGAACGAACACCAGTCATCCTTCAGTTTCAGCCCCTTCACTCAAAGCGGGAGCCAGCAGAGGTGCCTCCGACACCTGCAGCCCAGCTCCCACGAAAGGCTCCCTGTGGCAAACCTTCACTGAGTGACGCTAACAAAAAACAAACACCAGTCATCCTTCAGATTCAACCCCTTCACTCAAAGCAGGGGCCAACAGTGACACCCGTAGCCCAGCTCACACGGCCTCCCGCAGCTTCAGGCCTCAAATTTTCACAGCTACTGGTCAACATCCAAGGTCAGACCTTTGCCCTGGTACCGCACATTCTGCCCTACTCCCACCTTAACATCTCTTCAAAGTTTGTACGCATCGCTCCTGTCCCCAATGCAGCCCAGCCTCAAAACATCGGAGATAACCTGGCCAATCAAGAATCAGGGATTGCCATTGGAGGTCAAAAGTTTCAGAAGAACCCAGTGGCGGACCTTATTAAAATGCACAAATGCAATTTTTCTGGCTGCACCAAAATGTACACAAAGAGCAGCCACCTGAAGGCCCATCTGAGAAGACACACTGGAGAAAAACCTTTCACCTGCAACTGGCAAGGATGTGGATGGCGGTGAGTACGAGATCTAAGAATGTCTCCAAAGCGAGCAGTATAGTTTGGTTCAGAAGTTTGCTTTGTGTGTGTGTGTGTGTGTGTGTGTGTGTGTGTGTGTGTGTGTGTGTGTGTGTGTGTGTGTGTGTGTGTGTTTCCATTGTGTGTCGCTTTTTTGTGAGTTGTGATATTTGTAGAGCTCTCCATGCTGCAGTCTGTTGATTGGTTGACATGAAATAATCACTTCATTGTTCCAGTGGAAAGGACCACCATCAGTCCATTTCCTATCCTGCTTATCATGTTCATGGTCGGCGGTCCGCCGGTCCAGTGCTTAGCACGTCAATCTCACAGTGTGGCGTTTGCATGTTCTTCCCGTGCCTGCGTGGGTTTTCTTCAGGTACTTTGGTTTCCTCCAACATTCCAAAAACATGCATGGCAGGTTAATGGAAGACTCTAAATTGTCCCTAGGTGTGAGTGTGATGGTTGTTCGTCTCTGTGTGCCCTGCGATTGGTTGGCAACCGATTCAGGGTGTCCCCCGCCTACTGCCCGAAGACGGCTGGGATAGGCTCCAGAACGCCCCCGTCACCCTCGTGAGGAGGATAAAGCAGATCGGAAAATGAATGAGTGAATGAATGTTCAGGGTCGCTGGTGAGCTGGCGCCTATCTCAGATTACTTCTGGTGTAAGGCAGACTACACCCTGGTGGTGGGGGGTAACGATATCCAAACATCTCGATACGATATCACGATATGAACCTCACGATACGATAATTATCACAATATTGCGGGGAGGTTGCCTATATTAAAGAAAGGAAGATGTTATTTTCAAAGGCACATCAAAAGAGAATAAGAACAGCCCAGACCAAGAAAATAGTGAAGATGCATGGCCACCGTTACTTTTAATGTCATGTTATGAATTGCAGTAACTTTCTTATCTTTCAAAATAATGTTGGGATTATCAAGCTGTATTTTAGACCAGGGATGGGCAACTTTTATTATCTCATTGGCCGGAAATGTTATCCCAATACCACCCTGTGAGCCAAACCTGAACATGCAGCCACGACATCCCTAATGACTTGCTTCTTATTCATGACTTAGCTGGACTGAATTAACTAAAAGATTACAACGAAGTGGGGCGGCCCGGTAGTCCAGTGGTTAGCACGTCGACTTCACAGTGCAGAGGTAGCAGGTTCGATTCCAGCTCCGGCCTCTCTGTGTGTTTGCATGTTTGCATGTTCTCCCCGGGCTTGCGTGGGTTTTCTCCGGGTGCTCCGGTTTCCTCCCACATCCCAAAGACATGCATGGTAGGTTGATTGAGCACTCTAAATTGTCCCTAGGTATGAGTGTGGGCGTGGATGGTTGTTCGTCTCTGTGTGCCCTGCGATTGGCTGGCAACCGATTCAGGGTGTCCCCCGCCTACTGCCCGGAGACAGCTGGGATAGGCTCCAGCACCCCCCGTGACCCTAGTGAGGATCAAGCGGTTCAGAAGATGAATGAATGAATGAATTACAACGAAGTGATAAACCATTTTTTGTTTTAGAACAACACCAGTTTCAAGAACTGATTAGACACTTGGAGTGACCTGCAAGTTTGATGCGACTTTCAGCTATCAGGGGTATAAGGTTGGCACGGTTTTTACCCTGCACGCCCTTCCTGATGCCGGCAAGAAATGTCGACTAGCTTAAGCGTCTTGCTATTTTTCTCAGATAAATCCTCAATATTGATGTAAATATGGAGATTAAATCTGAAGTATTAAACCAGTCATGTACTTCTCACACTCTTCGCTTCTGGCTCGTTTTAATGCGTTAACGTGAATGTCATTACTGAAAAAGTACAAACCCAGTTCCAATGAAGTTGGGGTGTTGTGTTAAAGATCAATAAAAACAGAATACAATGATTTGCTAAATCTTGTTCAAATTATACCGTAATGTCCGCACTATAGAGCGCACCTGATTATAAGCCGCACCCACTACATTTTTAGAGGAAAACCAATTTCGTCCTTTCACAAGCCGCACCTGTATATAAGCCGCATGTGCCCACATTAAAACATGTAAACATATTGCATCATATGCCTTTCTTTTTGCATTTTCCATGATGAGGATATGTTCACGCTAATTTAATTTATACAATACAATACAATACAATACATGCTGATTTATATAGCGCTTTCACAACAGCGGAAGCTGTAACAAAGCGCTTTACAAAACAGTTAACATAAAGTAAAATAATAAACACAACACATAACATAAAACATGGACAGTTGTGCAGTCCTAACCACTTTCCCCCTCATACGCTTTGTTGTTAAAGCAGTTTGAGACAAGAAGTTGCAGTCTTCCTCGACGCATATATTCCACCGGTCTTACTCTTACCTTTTCTACTCGAGCGCCCCTGGCGGCCGTTAGAAAATTTAAATAAATTGGCCGCATCACTGTATAAGCCGCAGGGTTGAAAGTTTGGGAAAAAAGTAGCGGCTTATAGTCCGGAATTTACGGTACTTAACTCATTCAGTACCAGCCAATTCTGGACCAAGTCTGAAAAGACGTTTAAAAACGTCTTTGGGAGTGAATGAGTTAATTGAATACACCACAAAGACAAGATATTTAATATTTAAACTGGCAAACTTGATTGTTTTTTAGCAAATAATCAACATGGCATTTTATTGCTGCTACACGTTCCAAAAAAGCTGGGACAGGGTCATGTTTACCACTGTGTTGCATCATCTTTTCTTTTTTTAACAACCTTTAATAAACATTTGGGAACAGAGGACATTAATTCTTGAAGCTTATTAGGTGGAATTCTTTCCCATTCTTGCTTGATTTGCAGCTTCAGCTGTACAACAATCCGGATTATCGTATTTTACTCTTCACAATGCGCCACACATTTTCAATGGGAGACAGGTCTGGACTGCAGGCAGGCCAGTCTTGTACCCGCACTCTTGAACTTTGAAGCCACTCTGTTGTAAAGAGACATTGCGTGGATGGCACTAAACAGGATGTTCCTCCTCGTACCTTTCAGCATTTATGGTGCTTTCACAGATGCGTACGTTACTCTATACTATAACATTGGCACGATCTCAGCCCCATGCCATCAAAATGCTTAACGTTTATCAGTTTGCCCATGAAATATATTGTCTTTGTAGTTTATTCAATTAAATATAGACTGAACATGATTTGCAAACCAGTGTATTCTATTTGTATTCATGTTGTACACACAATATCCCAACTTCATTGGAGTTCCTTTTGTATCAGTGTGCTACAAAATATGTGTTCGCTGACCGCAGTCATTTTAAGCATAAACACTTTTCAGTCCCTTTTTTTTTTTTTTACTTTAACTATTGCAAGAGTGGCAGAGTCGCTGTTGCATTTGGTCAACGTGTAGTGTTCTTCTTTCTGAATCATGTACGTCATTACATGGCAACACAATTGAAATAAACGGTGTCTCAGGACAGAACAAGACGACAAACATGTTGCTGGTCAAATGGTAGTGGTTAAAGATATTCCTAAATGTTACTTGAAACAGGATTTTATTCAATTTAATTTGCACTTCACTGTATTCCCCAAAGAGAAGTTTTTAGAACCTTTTCCATGTTTCATTTTATTTCTTTATTTAAATACATTTTGCTATGTTCTATAGAAAATATGTATTTTATGAATGAATGGAAAAAAGAAAATATCCACTAACTCATTAATTTACAAGGAAAATGCTATACTGGACGATTAAAATAATCTGTCATTGATTTCATAAAAATGGTATACTGTACATCAAAAGTCCTTGTATTGGTACTTGTATCGATATCAGTGACAACTCAAGAGTTGAGTACCCGTCCTGGTACAAGTCTGAAAAAAGTGGTATCAAACATCAAATTATATCCGACGGTAATGCACATTTATTTTATTGGCATTCCTTAATTAATCAATTTGGCTTCTTTAATGAAATGATTAATGTATTGAATGTATTAAAAATACTATATGCCGTGTTTTCCGCACTAGAAGGCGCACCTCAAAGTCTTCCATTTTCTTAAAAGCTCATAGTGCGCCTTAAAATCCGGTGCGCCTCTTGAGGACTTGCACACCGCAAGAATCAAGACAAGGGCATGGAAAATCCTCCTGGATCCCCCGCATCCTGCCCACCACCTTTTCCAGTTACTCCCCTCAGGCAGGCGCTACAGATCCATGCGCACCAAATCCAGCAGACACTTGAACAGCTTCTTCCCTCTAGCCATTAACTCCCTAAACAGTCACTGACGTAGTCACTCTTCTTGTGCAACAAATATTGTATCTCTCAAAAATGGTTCAATGATTTTCTGCACCAACTGTACAAACTGTAATAGTATTGTATTCTACCACTGATCACTTTAGCTCTGCTTGAAACTATGGTTCACTTACATTATGAAATGTCCTTCCATACCAATTTGTCATGTTCTTGTTTATGATGATACTAATGCAGCGTGTATACCGGAGACAAATTCCTTGTGTGTTCTACATACTTGGCCAATAAAGATGATTCTGATTCTGATTACGGTAATATGTCGACCTCAAAATTGCTGGAGACATTCAATAGAACACGGAAATAGAATAGCGGCAAGAGTTAACGAGTCAATGTTATAACTGTCGCTGCTTTATTACCTTATTTTCACGACCATTCGGCGCACCCACCGTATTGTTGGGCGCAGTCTCAGTAACGGGTGCTATTTCTGTGTTTGACACATACACAAAACACACTGTATTATTGGGCGCAGCCAGGCATGGTAAAACATATGCCATCTTAAACATACGGCATGCATGCACGCAGACTAAAAACACGTTTTTAAAAAGGCAACGGAAGCAAAACTGATTTCGGTTGTACTTTATTTAGCCATTTTACACATTTACACATTACACATTACACTCACATTTTTCTCTTCACCTCTTACATGCTCACCCTTCACTCATTGGCGACTGGTCCCTGCATGGGGCGTGCCTTTAGCGTCCTCTTACACGCCCACCCTTCCGCATGCCTGTCGTCACTCACGCCCGCCTTTTCTCTATATAAGCAGCGTGTCGGCCAGAAGCGCTCTCAGTCAGGCTTTGGAACTCGGCTCATACAGTAGACGCTCCGCATTATAAGGCGTCCTGTCCATTTTGGAGAAAATTTAAGACTTTTAATGGCGCCTTATAGTCGTGAAAATACGGTAAATACGTTTTTATTGCAGCTCCGAAAAAAGGGAATGCTATGGTGTTGTTGTTTTTTTAAACGCACACTTTATTAATGGTTTTCATAGTCTCAACAAATACAGGTACGTCTTTGTTTCGTCTCCGTGCCTTCTTCCGTTCGACTCGAGAGGCGTTCATGACCGCCTATGAAAAAACGTAAATTAACGATTACTTCAATGAAACTACGAAAATTGAAAATAATGCATCAAGACAGAAAATCAAGTGAGGAAATCACAAAATAAATTCTTGAGCCCCCCGACAGAATTTATTTTGTGATTTCATCATTTGTGAATGCACAACAAAGGAATAAATAACAAACACTTGAGGGAGAATGACGAGTAGGCTGCGTAGACTCATATCTAGCTACACAAATAGACACACAGGTAGAAGTTCCTTTTAGCCAATGGGATGCCAGGATGGTGCTCGGTAGTAGCCAATGGCAGAGCAGCTCTAAGAATGTTGCGTTCAGGAAACTCAGAGCTGGGAGTAGCAGGCCATACTGTATTTTTACCTTTTGTATCTTGAAATTTCTTTCGTAACCAGAGTCAATATTTTCCTGTTGAGACATTTGGTAACTTGAAAATTTCGTATGAAGAGACGTTCGTAAGTAGAGGTACCACTGTATAAATTTTGGGCCATATTGCGCAGCCCCAACTTGCAATTGCTGCAAAGACCGAAACATTGAGCAAATGTTGTGAATATAGTCATGTATGTGACTTTTTAGTTTCTCATTTTTTAATTAATTTGCTAACCCCCGCCATGTCCATTTTGAGGAAAAAAATGAATGTGTGCAATTTTGGAGTAGAGCTGTATTTTCATCAAATTGGAAAAGGTGATGGCTGTGAATAAGGCCCAGATGCACTTTACAGTGGCGATATCGGAGTACAGTAGTATCCTCAAACCAAGTTTGAATGGCAACTTTAGATGAAAACAATGTAAACTACAAACCTATCAGGCCACAAAAACATTTGACTGCATCGGATTTTGTTGATTGTGTAAAACATCTTTTTGTCCTTGCAGGTTTTCCCGGTCAGACGAGTTATCGCGACACCGGCGGTCCCATTCGGGGGTCAAGCCCTACCAATGTCCAGTTTGTGAAAAGAAGTTTGCCCGCAGTGACCATCTGTCTAAACATGTCAAAGTGCACCGTTTTCCGCGAAGCAATCGGACAGTTCACTTTACGAACTGACGTCCCTTCGACGCATTTCTGACCTCACATTTCTGACCTCACACATTAGCACTATTGCACACACACACAAAAATATGAGTGGAAATGTCCTTTTATTTTCTCAAATTTTACAATTTCATTGTATAAAGAAAAAAAACACAAACAACACACCTTGTCTGTAATCATCTGGTGTTGTTCAGAATGCCCTTCATTTATCTCCTGCCTCAGCACAGGGGATAAAAATGTAATTTTGTTCCGATTATGTAATTTTTTTTACATTGTGTTGAATTTCTCTTTGAGAACATCACTCCTTTCTCATTTTGAAAGCTGCCAGTGCTAAGACATTTCCCATGATCTGCAGAGTAATGAACGACTGAGGATCAACAAGATCTAGTAGTAATGGCACTTTGAGTACAAACCCAACTCCAATGATGTGGACAAACATTGTGTTAAACATAAATAAAAACTGAAAACATGATTTGCAAGTCATGTTTAACCTACCGTATTTTCACGACCATTCGGCGCACCGTGTTGTAGGGCGCAGTCTCAGCAACGGGTGCTATTTCTGTATTTTACACATACACAGAACGCACTGTATTATTTGGCGCAGCCAGGCGTGGTAAAACATACGCCATCTTAAACATACGCCATCTTAAACATACACCAGTTTAAACATACGGCATGCATGCACGCACGCTAAAAACACGTTAGCTTGAAGCATAGCATAGCATGCTAAGGTATGCTAAAAACACGTTAGCTTGAAGCATAGCATAGCATGCTAAGACACGCTAAAAACACGTTTTTAAAAAGGCAACGGAAGCAAAACTGAGTTCGGTTGTACTTTATTTAGCCATCTGACAATGTACTCACGTTTTTCGATCAATCATCACCCAGAAATCCATCAAAGTCCTCATCTTCTGTGTCCGAATTGAACAATTGTACAAGTACCGGTAATCCATCAAAAACGCCGGGTTCCCTCTCGTTGTCAGAGTTAATCTCATTGCCATGTGGCTCCACAGAAATGATGCCGGCTTTGTCCAAACAGCCACAATACATTCGCAAATAGAGGCGTAATATACAGGTACTGGCACCTGCTAGGGGCGTGCCTTTCGCGTCCACTTACATGCCCACCCTTCACTGATTGGCGGACTGCTTTCCCGCATGCCTGTTCTCATTCACTTCCGCCTTTTCTCTATATAAACAGCGTGTCGGCTCTCAGTCAGGCTTTGGAACTCGGCGCATACACAACACGTCCTGTCCATTTCGGAGAAAATTTAAGACTTTTAATGGCGCCTTATGGTCGTGAAAATACGGTATATTTAATTGAATGTCCTACTAAGACAAAATATTAAATGTTCAAACTGATAAACATGATTGTTTTTAGCAAATAAGCATCAACTTTGAATATCATCATGGCTGCAACACCTTCTAAAAAACATGGCACAGGGAGCAAAACTGAGAGTGAGAAAGTTGAGGAAGGCTCATCAAACACCCATTTGAAACATCTAGCCGGTTGACAGGTGGGTGCTTTGATTAGGTGTAAAAGGCGTTTACTTGGATTGCTCAGTCATTCACAAGCAAATATGGAGCCAGGTTCAACTGCGTCAGAAAAGAATCAAACAGTTTAAGGGCAATGTTCCTCATGGTACAATCGCAATGAATTTGGGGATTTCATCATCTACGGTCTATAATATCATCAAAAGGTCCAGAGAATCTGCAGAAATCGGTACAAAGTGACAAGGCTGAAAATGGACAATCAAAGCTCGTGACCTTCGAATGCCTCAGGTGGTACTGCATCAAAAACCAAAATTAGTGTGAAAGGATATCACCACATGGGCTCAGGAACACTTCAAAAAAACACTGTCAGTAAATAGAGTTTGGGGCTACATCCCTAACTGCAACTTAAAACTCTACCACGCAAAGCAAAAGCCATTTATTAACAACACCCAGAAATGCCACTGGCTTCTCTGGACCCAAGCTCGTCTAGGATGGACTAAAAGTGAAAGCATTCTGTGGTCTGACGAGTCAATTTTTCCAATTGTTTTTGGAAAAGTGTAGGTTGAGTCTTCCAGGCCAAATAGGAAAAGAACCATCCGGATTCTTCTGGACGCAAAGTTCAAAAAGAAGCATCTGTGATGATATGGGGTTACACGTCTGTGAAGGCACCACTCATGCTGAAATGTACATATAGGTTTATGGAGAAACCTACACTGCCATCCAAGCAATGTCTTTTACATAGGCGCCCCATCTTTTTTCAGCAAAACGATGTCAAACTACATTCTGCACATGCTTCAAATAGCGTGGCTTTGTGGTAAAAGAGTGCGAATACTACACTAGCCTGCCTGCAGTCCAGACCTGTCTCCCATTGAAAATGTGTGGCGTATTATGAAGCATAAAATACAACAACTGAGACCACGGATTGTTGAACAGCTGAAGCTGGACATCAAAGAATTCAACCTCCAATGCTTCGACAATGAGTGTCCTCGGTTCCCAAATGTTAATGTTGTTAAAATAAAAGGTGATGTAATACAGTGTTAAACATTACCCTGTCCTCGCTTTTTTGGAACGTGTAGCAGCCATAAAATACCAAGTTAATGATTAATTACTAAAAACAATAATGTTTATCAATCTTTGTTGTGTATTTAATTAAATATTGTTTGAACATGATTTGCAAGTCATTGTATTCTGTTTTTATTTCCATCCATCCATCCATCCATCCATTTTATACCGCGGGGGCAGCAGCTTTAGGAGGGAAGCCCAGACTTCCCTCTCCCCAGCCACTTCTTCGAGCTCTTCCTGGCGGATCCCGAGGCGTTCCCAGGCCAGCTGGTTTTTATTTCCGTCTAACAAAACGTTCCAACGTCATTCGAATTGGGTTTGTACAAGGAGCCATAGCCACATGCTAATACTGTATTGTACGCTGCACTGTATGACCTCAATAAGCTACTCTTCAGTGACTCAATAAGTGACTAGTCCGTCTACTCAATAAGTGACTAGTCTGGCAATTTTACAGCACCATTTTGAGACTGCTGAGTCAGAGAAGGAGCTGACATATCACAACAGTGAAAAATGCAAAAGTAGTGATTGTGAAATTGTTCTTCTGATCATTCCTGAATAATATCTCTGCCTTTGATTTACTGTAAGCTCATCTGATCTGTACACATTTGCTAATCTTTCATTGTTCTTGCTTGCCAAGCCTTACTGCACCATCAAATCCTTACCTGGATGACTAGGAAACAATGTTTTTTAATAATCAATAATTGATGTGGCTCAGGTCAGTTATTATTATTCAATGTTTTATTGTTATGGGAAAATGAACCTAACACCTGTTACGAAACTGCCTCCACTCTGTTACTGGAAACACCCTGAAGAGTATGAGCCTTGACGACCAGGTGACAAAAGTGGACATGCTGCACAACATGGTGCTAAGCCTCCAGGACAAAGACTGGTGAAATGTACCTCGAACATCCCTCCTGAGGACTGGTGTCGTCATCCAGAGCCATTATTCCTCATGGTGCTATGTACAGTATTCATCAAACGGTGAATATAGAGGGTTGTGGCTTTCTGTTCAGAGCAACCACAAACTGGAGTTGACATCATGATATCGTGTGTGTGTGTGTGTGTGTATACACAGATATTTTATCGCAACCTATGAGTGTATGTACATATGCAACTGTTACATGGCTGTATTCTGGAGTTACACAGAGACTCTTCTGATACCATATCTTTGAACGCAAGTGTTCAAAATTTGTCCTGTACATACTGCAATTTAATATTTCAGTAAAGATGACTGTACTACTATGCTATTTTTTTCTTCTATCCAAGATGCATTCACAAATAAATCTGAAAAGAAACAATTCTCGCTCGAGTCCTTATTGAATAAAATAATGAATTTTAACATGATACCTCCTCACTTTCTTCCCATTTTTCTGTATAAATTATTGAATCTAATTGAATCATTGTTTCAGCCCTTTAACTTTGGGCAATGGTTTCTCAAACTTTTTGCTCCATTACAACCTCAAAAACAGCAGATGTTTTATTCCTGAACAGTATATTTAAGATACAACTTTCTTAAGCAGGGCGGCCCGGTAGTCCAGTGGTTAGCACGTCGGCTTCACAGTGCAGAGGTACCGGGTTCGATTCCAGCTCCGGCCTCCCTGTGTGGAGTTTGCATGTTCTCCCCGGGCCTGCGTGGGTTTTCTCCGGGTGCTCCGGTTTCCTCCCACATTCCAAAGACATGCATGGCAGGCTGATTGAGCACTCTAAATTGTCCCTAGGTATGAGTGTGGGCGTGGATGGTTGTTCGTCTCTGTGTGCCCTGTGATTGGCTGGCAACCGATTGAGGGTGTCCCCCGCCTACTGCCCGAAGATGGCTGGGATAGGCTCCAGCACCCCCCGCGACCCTAGTGAGGATCAAGCGGTTCGAAAAATGAATGAATGAACTTTCTTAAGCAAATGAATTTAAGTTAAAGGGATGGGCAAATGGATGAAAGTAAAACGTGTTTTATGCAAGAGACTTTAGAGCAGGTATCAGGAGCATTGGTATCAATGGTCATGTATATCTAAATATATATATACAGTATATATATATATGGACTACTCTGTGTGTTTATATATATATATACACTGTGTGTGTATATATATATATACATATATGTATATATGTGTATATATATATATATATATATATATACACCGTAAATTCCGGACTATAAGCCGCTACTTTTTTCCCAAACTTTCAACCCTGCGGCTTATTCAGTGATGCGGCCAATGTGTGTAATTTTTCTAACGGCCGCCAGGGCCGCTCAAGTAGAAAAGGTAAGATTAAGACCGGTGGAATATATGCGTCGAGGAAGACTGCAACTTCTTGTCTTGTGCATAAATTAAATTAGCGTGAACATACCCTCATCATGGAAAATGCAAAAAGAAAGGCATTTACCAGAGCTATTATACTGTGTTGCTATTCTGTTGCTAGCGTGTTGTTACCATGTTGCTACCGTTTTACTGCCGTGTCACAGGCACAGTTAGGGAAGAAAGTTATATTATTATTATTGTTAAGTTATATTATTAAAACTTTGAAAACTCTCTCTGTGTACCGTCTTTCTGTAAATATAACATGTAAATATATTTACATGTTTTAATGTGGGCACATGCGGCTTATATACAGGTGCGGCTTGTGTATGTACAAAATTGGTTTTCCTCTAAAAATGTAGTGGGTGCGGCTTATAATCAGGTGCGCTCTATAGTGCTGAAATTACGGTGTGTGTGTGTGTGTGTGTGTGTGTGTGTGTGTGTGTGTGTGTGTATATATATATATATATATATATATATATATATATATATATATATATATATTTAGATATATATGACCATTGATACGCCCGGTAGTCCAGTGGTGAGCACGTCGACTTCACAGTGCAGAGGTACCGGGTTCGATTCCAGCTCCGGCCTCCCTGTGTGGAGTTTGCATGTTCTCCCCGGGCTTGCGTGGGTTTTCTCCGGGTGCTCCGGTTTCCTCCCACATTCCAAAGACATGCATGGTAGGCTGATTGAGCACTCTAAATTGTCCCTAGGTATGAGTGTGGGCGTGGATGGTTGTTTGTCTCTGTGTGCCCTGCGATTGGCTGGCAACCGATTCAGGGTGTCCCCCGCCTACTGCCCGGAGACAGCTGGGATAGGCTCCAGCACCCCCCGCGACCCTAGTGAGGATCAGGCGGTTCGGAAGATGAATGAATGAATGACCATTGATACCAATGCTCCTGATACCTGCTCTAAAGTCTCTTATCATATATTCTATGTATTTTATTGGATAGAATCAAAATAAATCCTGAATAGCAGTTCTAAAAATGGAGAGAACAAGTTCAACAAATGCCCACCATGGATCCCAAGCACTAGCAGGAGAAAGTATGCTTCAGCAACATAATCCATAGTTGGTGTACAGAATTCGGCATTCAGAATTACAATAATACATTGTAATGCTGTCTCAGAGGGGTACTTAGTAATAACTCAGCCTATGTGTTAAAAACAATCCGCTGTTCATTCAAAGGCACTGACAGCTGATAGGTTGCCTCTTGCAGTCTCATGCTTGGCCTGTCCAATGACTGCTTACTAATGTGTTACGTAATGTATCGCCTGAACGTGGGGCTGAGAATAAAAACTCCTGTGTCAAACTGAACACTCTTTTTAGACAACCAGAGAAGTGCTGGGTGTGCAAGCAGAGGTAAGAAAGAAATCACACACACACATAAATGTATGAATGTACTATAAATGTTATATGTATATACAGTATATCTATATATATATATATAGATATATGTATATATCCTTCCTGACAACACAGAGTGACACATCCACTACCTAGAGTTAAGTGTGAGTCAAGATTGCGATACGAACTCAAATGTGTTTCAAGATGGACCTTGGTCCCTGCAGAGGGCCGGGCTATTAAAGATTGAGCCAAGATTGGTGATGTAATCGGCTAGAGATTGGACTAATTGACGGTCTACCCAGACAGTAACTTCAACGGCATCTGTTTTCTAATGGATAATTTTCCTGTAGGGGAAATTATTTTTAACATTTTTATGAATACATTTTATGCAAACTAAAGGTTTTCGATTGCCCTAGCCTCCAATATCTCTCCCAATATTGTCCTATTCTTGTTTATCACATTTCTGAAAATATCTGTGCTTCCACTCTTCTTGTAACACACACTGTAATGTGTACACATACTTCAGACCACTCACTGTTACTCCCTTTCGTTCTTTGGACCCACTCAGACAACAATGACTTGCATGTTTGCATAACGAAAGCAATGACCGTACGGTATATTTACATCGTTTGCAAGCATGTCAGTGCATGTTGGCATGAGCGTTATCATAAACCACTCACATGCTGCTCGTGCTCCTCGTTTCATTGTAATAATAACCTTACAGAGGATAAAGAAAGTCTACAAACCTTTGATGAAAAGCCTTTTTTTGGGTGATATCACAAAATGAGACCAAAATAAACAACTTACAACCTTTTTCCACAATGACTTGGACTTATAAACAACTTTTTAGAGAGGAAGTAGAAATACATAAGTGAGGTCACATGGCTGCATAAGTGTACACACCCCCTTATAAATGAGATGTGGCTGTTTTCAGAATTAAACTATCACAATCAAACTCTTGTTAAACGTGAGTCAGCACACACACCTTATCGTTTTAAGTGACTCTGATTAGCCCCAAACGAAGTTCAGCTTTTCGAGTAGGTTTTGCTTTACATTTTTGTCGTCACATCTTCCAGCACAAGTAAGTCACCCTACCCAAAAAGCTTCCGCAGCATCAAAAGGGATCCCATTGCTCAAACGGTATCAATCAGGAAACTGGTACAAAAGAATTTCCATGACATCATAAAGACCATGAAACATGACATTTTCAAGGACTGGTCGCCACTCAAGAACTGCTTAGAAGAAGAAAACAGGTCAGGGAGGCTTTCAAGAGGCCGACAAACATGGGTCTGCTAGTGTTAAAGGAGCTTCAGGCTGTTTAGAATATGCATGTGCCAATGGGAGTTATGAGCCGATGAAACCAAGGTTGAACATTTTGATGGTAATTCCAAAATATACGTTTGAGAATGTCGACGCTGCTCATGTTCAAGCACACTGCCCCCAGAGGCGATCCTGAACACATCCAAATATTGGTCCGGGTCTTTGCACGAAACCTTTAGGTTTCTGCTCGAAAGCAAACGTATGTCAGGAAAAGCCGAGGAAAGCAGCTCAACTTTTATTTGGGATGAAACGGAGGCACTTTAAATGGTGGCAGGTCTAATTTGACATGAGTTTGAATGTGATTAATTCTGAACACAGCCACAACACAGCCACACCTCCAGCTTTAAGAGCGTGTGCATATTCGTGCAAATGCTTCATTTCAGTTTGATTCAATTTCTCCCCTGTCTAAAAGGTTTCATTTTCATTTTCAATTGAGTCGTAGAGAGGATAGGTGATATTCATGGAAGAACACATTACAAAATAATTCACCTTAGTCTAAATTTTTTTACATCGCCTGGTTGGCAATTTGAAAACCCCTCCAAAACAAAACAACTTGATTATTATATGCATTTATTTGTCTGATATTGAACCCCTTTACACCTCAACCCTCCAGACCACTCCGAGCCTGAGGATGAAGATTGCCGTGATTGGTCAGAGTCTGTTTGGACAAGAGGTTTATAAGGAGCTGAGAAGTGAGGGCCATACCATTGTTGGAATATTCACCATACCGGACAAGGATGGCAAGGCTGACCCACTGGGTAAGAAAATCAGATGTTGGGTGGAATTGGATTTGCATGACCTTTGATTTTAGTGTATTGGTTTTGATTTTTGTTGTTGTTGTTGGTCTAGATTGTCATGTCAGCATGACTTAGATTTGTTCTTGGTTTTGCTGTTTGGTGCTTTCTACCGTCTTTATGGTCGATTTGCTTCACTGTTTGTTGTATACGTTAAATTGCTCCATGTAAAGCACTTTGTATGCAGCGATGGCTGTTTGAAAGTGCTCTATAAATACAGTTGAGTTGAGTCATCTAAGAGGTCTAGAAATGTATTGAATTTGATATGCGGCACAAGATGGTCAAGACTACTGAAGTCAAATGAATCTGGATATTGCAAACGTCATTGAAGCAGGCACTGTTTTAAAGTCCTTGGAAAGTAACATTTGTTAAAGTTTTCCAAATTTGATACAGTCCACAGAAGGGTGTCTGTCAAAAAATATCTGCCCAAAGCCTCCTATGGCTGGAATATATCCCACCAAGTCCTCGCGGAGCTTTGCCATGCTGTAATGAAATGTGCAAGATCAGGAAGACTGAAATGGTGAAAAACAATTACCGTAAATGGCATATCGCCACAATTGAGCGCTAAATAGCTCTGCATCTTTGCACATCTTTCAGCCTTTATCTTCAAACATGTATACAGTTGACCACCCTTATTCGCGATGGATAGTGAACGAGCCCTGCAAAATAGCAAAATCCATGTACAGTATAATCGAAGAATACAATGATTGGATTGATAGAAAAAATACAATATTATTTTGTTTAAAATGCCAAACGTTCTTGAATAAGCATGTATAAAGAGGCAATACGTTTTGGGCGAAAATGGAAGAAAATGTGAAAATAAATAAATAAACCTGCGCATGCCCAACTGCGGGTATCCAAAGGTGACAGGGTCTTTGGTAGAATATTTACCAACGGAGCTCGGAATTCACTTTACAGGATCTTTAAGTGGTATTGTTTTGGTCAGTGTTTGTTCGGAGGAAGATACCACATCCGCTATTCGTAACCTTTATAACCCGCTTTTTACGCAGTGCCATCAGCCTGAAGTATACCGTATGAATAGCCTAGTGGCCCGTGCATATCACATTGTTTTATTGGCCAACAAAGGAGTAACAATTTGTGATTTACGGCCTCTGCCTCATAAAATGCGTTCTCGTTTATTCAAGAAAAGCACATGTGACATTAAATGCGAGAGCTGCAGTATTCCTTTGATGTATCTTGCTTGGTGCGCCAGCGTTTTGTTTCAGTGTGCGCACTTCAGCGATGACTTTCAGTCATAATGTACAGCGTGAGTTGAAATATTATTCCTTTCGGGGACAGCGGTTACTACAGTGGACTGTGGTTCAGTTGAAGTAGTAACACTAACCCATGACAATTTACTGGATGCACAATATCTGAAATATATGTTAAGATTGTATTTGTTTCACTCGTCACCTCACGATTTGTCTTTCGTTCCAAAGTGGGAGCTGTCGCAATTGCAATGGCACTTATTTTAGTCTCACCACAAGAGTAGCGCTGACCTTTGAAGAGGACGATATCAAGGATAATTATAAATTAGAGTGCTGTAGTGACCTCTATATATGTATATAATTCACCACCAACTACAAATGTTTGAATGCAATGTTTTTCCATATGCTTGTCAGAGTTCACGGCCAATTATTAACGGGGTAGAAGTAATTGCGGTCCCTTTAAGGACCGCCATGTTTAAGTTGCTTGTTGCTATGGAAACTTACTTTCGGCGGGTCTGGGTTTTGCGCGGTTAACTTTTTTGGTGTTCAATAAACGACACACTCGCTTGGTGTGTGAGCGTGAGAAATTGTCGCTTTCGTCCAAGTTTACAATTTCCACACTGGTGACCCTCGGCGTTTTTTTCTGGACGATTCCAGACGCGAAGATGTCCGTGAGCGCTGTTTCGCTCAAGCTCCCGAGTTTTGGGAATCATCTGCGTCTGCTTGGTTCGCTCAGACCGAGGCCCAGTTCGCCCTTCGCGACATCACTGTGGATACTACAAAATACTACCACATTGTTTCGCTGGGCAGTTCGGCGGCGTCCAGGGTCGTGAGTTTCCTCAAGTCTCCTCCGACAGAAGGACGATATGATGCGCTGAAAACTCACTTACTGAAAACCTTCGAACTTTCCGGCGCCGAACGAGCCGTCAAACTCTTCTCTCTCCACGGCCTGGGGACGGCAAGCCCTCGAGTTAATGGATCGTATGCTCGAGCTGCTCGGCGAGCACAAACCGGACTTTCTTTTTCTTCACCTTTTTCTGCGCCAGTTACCCACCCAGGTGAGGGCAGCTTTAGCTAACACTGCTATCACTGACTGTAGGGAGCTCGCGGCGGAGGCTGATAAATTTTTCCTGGCCAGCCAGCAACACTGTGCAGCGGCTTTCCTCCCCGTGACTGCCGCTGGTGCCTCCGAGGATTACGCACTCGTCGCGGCGGCTGTCCCGCACCAGCGGCCGGCTGCTGGTTTATGTTTTTACCACGCCAAGTTCGGACCGAAGGCTAAGAAGTGCCGCTCACCGTGCTCTTTCGGCGGGCCGGGAAACGCCGCGGCCGGCGCTCATTAGTGGCCATGGCGTCGGTAACGTTGGCGGGCTGCTTTTCATCTGCGACTCTATCTCTGGACGGCGTTTCCTCTGCGACACAGGGCGCAGAGCAGCATTTGCCCGCATCGCAGATCGACATGGTAGCTGACAGCCACGGCCCTCCTTTGGCAGCTGCTAATGGGAGCCCCATTCGCACCTACGGCATGAGGTTCGTGGAACTGTGCTTCGGTGGGCAGCGCTTTAGTTGGGACTTCGTCACAGCGCGCGTCGATGTGCCTCTTTTGGGGGCGGATTTTTTGTGCGCTCATGGACTTTTAGTGGACGTGAAAAATCAACGTTTGATAGACGCTGCCACTTTTTGTTCTTACGGCGTGCACACTCGGTCCGGCAGACGTCATCCGCCTTTCCAGCATAATCCCCCTCACGGACGCTTTCCACCGCCTCCTCGCTGAATTCCCTGCACTCACGCAGCCCACCTTCACTTCGGCGACTGCCAGGCATGGGGTGGAACACCACATCGCCACCACGGGCCCACCGGTCTACGCCCGCGCTCGGCGCCTGGACCGGCCAAGCTGGCTGTGGCCAAGACGGAGTTTGACAACATGGGCGCCTGAGGATTGTCCGCGCTCTAACAGCCCTTGGGCCTCTCCTCTCCACATGGTCCCTAAACCCGGTGGCGGCTGCCGCCCTTGTGGAGACTATCGACGGCTCAACGACGCTACAACGCCCGATCGCTACCCTGTGCCGCACATCCAGGATTTCTCAACTCATCTAGCCGGCAAGGTGATTTTCTCCAAAGTCGACCTCGTTAGGGGCTATCATCAGGTGCCCGTTCACCCCCCTGACATCCCTAAAACAGCAGTGATAACACCTTTTGGACTATTTGAGTTTCTCGCATGCCGTTTGGACTTAAGAACGCTGCTCAGACCTTCCAACGTCTGATGGACTCTGTACTGCGGGACCTTCCTTTTGTTTTCGTGTACCTTGATGACATCCTGGTAGCAAGTTCTTCCACGGCTGACCACATGGCACATCTCCGAACCCTTTTTCAACGACTCAGTCAACACGGACTCATCATCAACCCAGCGAAGTGCCAGTTTGGCCTCTCCACCATAGACTTCTTGGGGCACAGGGTCACGAGGGCAGGTGCGGTTCCTCTCCGTCCAAGGTGGAAGCCGTCGCAGCGTTCCCACGCCCAGTCGCCGTGAAGTCCCTGCAGGAATTCCTTGGCATGGTGAACTTCTATCATCGGTTCATCCCGGAGCGGCTCGCACCATGCGACCTCTTTATGAGGCCCTTAAAGGCAAAAGCCCAAGCACACGGTAGACTGGACCGATAGCAGGGTCAGGGCTTTTATGGACACAAAAGCAGCTTTGGCGCAAGCTACGATGCTGGCACATCCCTCCTCTTCTGCCCCTGTAGCACTGACCACAGATGCTTCTGACTACGCGGTGGGGGCGGTGTTTGAACAATGGGTGGGCGGTACCTGGCAGCCTCTCGCTTTTTCAGTAGGCAGTTACGCCTCCTGAGCAGAAGTACAGTACTTTCGACCGTGAACTGCTTGGAATGTACCTCGCCATCCGCCATTTTCGACACATGCTGGAAGGCCGCGGTTTACAGTTTATGTCGACCACAAACCTTTGACCTTCGCCATGTCCAAGGCCACAGAACCATGGTCCGCCCGACAGCAGCGCCAGCTGTCCTATGTCTCTGAGTTTACTACGGACATTCAGCACGTGGCGGGGAAAGACAACTGTGTTGCCGACTGCCTCTCCAGGGCCATGGCTGGGGCGGTCCACCTAGGTCTCGACTTCCGCGGTATGGCGAAGGACCAGGCTACCGACACCACAGTGCAGCAGTGCCGGTCGTCCACTACAGGTTTGCAGCTGAAGGACATGGTCTTTGGCAGCTCCGGAACCACTTTGCTCTGTGACGTCTCCACAGGCACCCCTCGCCCTGTGGTTCCCTTGAGCTGGCGGCACCCGGTTTCGATGCTGTCCATGGACTCTCTCACCGGGGACCAAGGCCTCTCAGAGGCTGGTGGCAGCCAAGTTCGTGTGGCACGGCCTGAAGAAGGATGTAAGAGATTGGGCTCGTGCCTGCGTGCAGTGCCAGCGGGCCAAGGTGCAACGCCACACCAAGGCCCCTTTGGAACACTTTCACGTGCCTGAGCGGCGTTTCGACCATGTTAACGTCGACCTGGTTGGTCCCCTGCCCCTTCTCGGGTACACGCACCTGTTGACTATGGTCGACCGCACCACCACGTTGGGCGGAGGTCGCCCGCTGTCGTCCATTACATCGGCCGGCGTGGCACGGGCGTTTATTGGCACCTGGATATCCCGTTTTGGCGCCCTTCGGATATTTCCTCGGATCGCGGCGTGCAGTTCACTTCTGAGCTTTGGACTGCAGTAGCAGACAACTTAGGGTGAAGTTGCACCGCTCCACAGCGTATCACCCACAGGGCAGCGGCCTTTGCGAACGTTTCCACCGGTCGATGAAGGCTGCTCTTCGTGCCACCTTGAAAGACGGCAACTGGATCGACAGGCTCCCGTGGGTCATGCTGGGCATCAGGGCGGCGCCCAAGGAAGATCTCCAGTCTTCCTCTGCGGAGCTGGTTTATGGCCAGCCTCTGCGGGTGCCTGGGGATTTTGTGCCAACTACTTCTTCTCCTTGGTCGGCCACGGCGCAACGCTCCGCCCTCTTGGACAATGCCAGACTCTTTGCCCCCTGCCTACTTCCTGCCACGGTGTTCCAGGTTCTCACGTGCCCAAGGACCTCCTGTCGGCTAGTTATGTGTTCATTCGCGTTGATGGGCACAGAGGGCCCTTGCGTCCCCTTATGAGGGCCCCTTCCGGGTTTTAGAGGCAGGACAGAAACATTTTGTAATTGACATGGGGGTAAACCCGAGCGGGTCTCGGTGGACCGCCTTAAGCCAGCTCACTTGGACTTGGCCGGGCCGGTTGAGGTGGCTCGCCCGCCGAGGCGGGTCGTCCTCCTGCTGGACGCTTGTCTCCTGGCCTTCTCCCTCCGACCCCTCCCCGTACCTCCCCGTCTCCACTTTCTACGGTTCCTGCGAGCTTTCCCCTGGGGATGCGCTTCCTCACTCCCCGTCCTGCGTAGCCGTTACGGCCGCGGATTCGCCCCACGGCTTGAACTTTAGAGTGTCTGTTTTTGTTGTGTTGAATTCTGGGGGGACGTGTGTAGTGACCTCTATATATGTATATAATTCACCACCAACTACAAATGTTTGAATGCAATGTTTTTCCATATGCTTGTCAGAGTTCACGGCCAATTATTAACGGGGTAGAAGTAATTGCGGTCCCTTTAAGGACCGCCATGTTTAAGTTGCTTGTTGCTATGGAAACTTACTTTCGGCGGGTCTGGGTTTTGCGCGGTTAACTTTTTTGGTGTTCAATAAACGACACACTCGCTTGGTGTGTGAACGTGAGAAATTGTCGCTTTCGTCCAAGTTTACAATTTCCACAGTGCACTGTTATAAGGGTGTGGGTGGAGCTTGGTAGAATTTTTAAAGGCTTGCTGGAGAGCAGGAGCAACAGGAGGAACTGTTAAGCACGTCACAGTGCAGAGGTCATGGGTTCGATTCCAACTGCGGCCTTCCTCTTTGGAGTTTGTAGAGTTTTCTCTACACATTCCAAAAACATGCACTATAGGTTAATTGTTTACTCTAAAGCAGGGGTGGCCAAAGTTGGTTCTCAGGGGCCGCCGTCCTGCCTGTTTTCCAGCTCTCCCGGCTGCAAGACACCTGATTCAGTTGATGGCTCATCAGCCAGCTCTGAAGCAGCATTAGAACGACCCTGATTATTAGAAGGATGGATCTGATAATGGGTGAAAGTGTAGCACTTTTCTTTTTACTCTGTTGTAGTGTGTGTGTATGTGTATGTGTGTATAAAAAAAAATCCTCGTCTCACCCTTCGGGTGGTGTCCGTCCCCCATTCAGCTCGGGTCCTCTACCAGAGGCCAGGAAGCTTGAGGGTTCTGCGCAGTATCCTTGCTGTTCCCAGCACTGCACATTTCTGGACTGAGATGTCCGATGTTGTTCCCGGGATCTGTTGCAACCACTCATCTAGTTTGGAGGTCACTGCCCCGAGTGCTCCGACCACCACAGGCACAACTGTCACCTTTACCTTCCAGGCTCTCTCCAGCTCCTCTCTGAGCCCTTGGTAGTTCTCCAGTTTCTCGTGTTCCGTCTTTCTGATGTTTCCATCACTTGGGACCGCTACATCCACTACAACGGCTTTCCTCTGACCATTATCTATGATCACGATATCCGGTTGCTTCGCCATCACCATCTTGTCAGTCTGGATCTGGAAGTCCCACAGGATCTTTGCTCGGTAATATTGGCTGGCAACCGGTTCGGGTGTCCCCCGCCTACTGCCCGAAGACAGGACCTTTAATGGAGGCGGATAAACACCATATTTGTCAGCATAAGACACACAGCCTCACCCGCAGAAATATGTGTCATCAAGAGCATGCTGGAAGTTGCGAAAAATAGCCTGAGGCAACATAAAGTAAACTAAGCACGAGTTTTGAAAGGGTTATTGACTGTATGTCAACATAGTAACTGGGAAAATGCCAGCTGGCTATTTTGAGCGTACTGGCTCGCACCAGGGCGCCCCGGTGGGCCAGTGATTAGCGCATCGACCTCACAGTGCAGAGGTTCAATTCCAGCTCCGGCCTCCCTGTGTGGAGTTTGCATGTTCTCCCCCGGGTCTGCGTGGGTTTTCTCCGGGTGCTCCGGTTTCCTCCCACATTCCAAAATCATGTGTGTCAGGTAAATGGAAAATTCCAAATTGTCCCTAGGTGTGAGTGTGAGCGCGGATGCTTGTTCGTCTCTGTGTGCCCTGCGATTGGCTGGCAACCGATTCAGGGTGTCCCCCGCCTACTGCCGGAAGACGGCTGGGAAGGGCTCCGGCACACCCCGCGAGCCTTGTGAGGGTAAAGTGGTTTAGAAAATGGATGGGTGGATGGATGGCTCGCAGCATGTATTGTTTGAAAAAAACTGTGGACTGAACTCTACTTCCTTTTGGAAATTGTGACATGAACTTTGTACTAGTCTGTATAGAAAATGAACTTTCTCAACAGTGGCTGCGCAAATGGCGGTATTTCACGCTACAGTCGAGAGCGGGCATTGGGCATTAACTATGCAAAGGGGGCCATCTGAGAAACATGAGGGATGGAGTAGTTGGTAAAGGGAGAGCTTTAAGTCAGGATATGGCTCTCGAGGAACCGGAGGTCCCTACCCCTGTGCTAACCTAAACTTTGTCTAGATTATTTTTAATGTATTGAGATAAAGCATTAAAATTACATCAGGATGACTTGTCATTTTTAGCTCATCTCTTTTAAGGAAAAGTAGTTGCTAGATTAGAGGGGTTGGAAAAGTTGGCTACACTGGTGAAGCAAGTCATAGCTCTTCCTCGCTGCCTCGGTTGTACTAGTGTCCACACATAAAATAGAAGCAGAACTTCCAAAATAAAACCACCACATATTTTACGCATTATTTTGACTTTATCATCACCGTAAGGTCTGTTCAGAGACTCTTGGTGAGCTGGTGGTAGGACCTGGGCTGTACTTTGCCCAGTCTACTCTCATCTAGAGTGCAACCAGCGCAACAAACAGAGATAGTGTGAGGGAGGTAGATAAAAATAGTGGAGCTAAAGTTAACAACAACAACAAAAAAAAGTCTGTGGAAATTCTGATTGGCTGGGGATAAAAAAAAATGTTATTTTGGAACCCTGGTTATATTTAAAAACAAATTACGAATGTGACTTAATGGAGCTTTATTATACAAACTTAAACTAAATGAAGTCCTTTGATTTGAAAAGGGTTGCTATTGTTAAGATAAGAAAAACAATTTACAGCAGTAAAAATTATGAAAGGGAGAAGTAGAACAACAAAAGTAAACAAGTCAATATTATATTATTATTAATATACTATATATTATTATAGTATTATTATTATATTATTATGTCATATAAATATAAGATAAATATAAGTTTTCCCAAAAACTTTAAAAAGGAAGAGAAATGAAAAGATCTATATTTGGTTCTTTTGCTTTAAGATAATCATGCAAGTGAACATTTCTGTCTACCAGTTACAGTAAAACACTGATCCCTGCGTGGAATAATTGATGAAAAGCCAGTAGCAACTTCAATCCTTCATGTTAACTCTTTTTTTCCCCCATACAGTATACATTTAGCCAATAATAAAGTAGCGATCAATTTTCAACACAAATTAGTAACCTGATAACAGATATTGAGAATGTCATCAATTTTAGCATTTGAAAACAAATGCATTCTGTTATTCAGAGAAATGATCACTGGCAGCACAGGATTAACTTTTTGCAAAGTGGCTAATAATGGCATATGCCTGTCTGTGTAAACAAATAAAATGAGTGAGTAAATGATGCATTTAATTGAAATTGCGATATCGATCAAGAAGGCAGCGGCCACCACCAAGCTTCCTTGCTTTGCAACGGCAGCGACGAGCTGCGTGGTGCAGATCCTCTCTATTCAGCTGTCTTCTTTTCTAGGAAGAAATGTCATGGTTCTGTTTGTGACCAACAGGTGGCACTGTAGGGCTCCGCCTGCAGCTGCACACCTGTTGCTCATTGCGTCATTAGTTTGTTTGTTTAAATGGACTCCCGGCACGACCACTCGGGGTCGGGTCATTGTTGCTGTGTGCACGTGTCATGTTTTGTTTTCTGTCTTGGGTTTTTTGCTACTTCGATTTTGCTGGACTTTATTTGAGTGAGTTTTTGGAGTTTGTTTCTCCTCTGTACTCCGGTTTGTGTTTTTGTTAAATACATTTTGGTCAATCCACTCTGCTTCTCCCTGCTTTTTGGGGTCCTCCAACTACCACTTCGCAAAACGTGACAAGAAAACTGCAACCTGATGAAAGCCACCACATTATCAATCACAAAAATCATACCTTAAAATTAAATAAATGAATGAAATGTGTTGATAAACAAGTATGACGTGGCAAGCAGAGAAACCAATGTGTAATGGAAAAAAGCTTGTACAATCAGTGCAATCAGCCTTTGATACAGTTATAAATGTGAAGTCCTGTTTTTTACCGCAGCTACAGAGGCAGAAAAGGATGGCGTCACCGTGTTCAAGTTTCCTCGCTGGCGTGTGAAGGGCCAGGCCATACCCGAGGTTGTGGCTCAATACAAAGCCACAGGTGCTGAACTGAACGTCATGCCCTTCTGCTCCCAGTTCATTCCCATGGAGGTTATTGACCATCCCAAACATGGCTCCATCATCTACCACCCCTCACTGCTGCCTCGCCATAGGGGAGCCTCGGCTATAAACTGGCGAGTTGTCCAAATGTTCACAAATTTGACCTTCCTCCACTTTTTTCACTCATTATCTTTCACACAACAGGACATTGATCCACGGTGACAAAAAGGGTGGATTCACTGTGTTCTGGGCTGATGATGGACTTGACACAGGACCAATTCTGCTACAGAGGGAGTGTGATGTTGAAGCTAATGACACTGTCAACACAATCTACAAAAGATTTCTCTTCCCAGAAGGAGTCAGAGGCACGGTAAGTGATGACATTCTCAGAACAGAAAGACTTGTTCTTGTTTTGGTTGTAAAGTGTCCTTGAGTGTTTTGAAAGGCGCTTATAAATGAAATGTATTATTATTATTATTATTATTACTTCCGCAGAGCACAGATAGAAAACTATGACGATTTCTCCAACGAGTTGTAGAGTTCTGTGACATTTGGTAGAATGTGGATTTTTTTTTTTTGCATTCCTGTTTCTTATGATATGAATTACTCCAGAAATCTGATTAGGGTTTGCAAGAGTTTTCTGTCTCTGGACACATCTCTCAGTTCCACCTGGGGGTGGAAGTAGGTCTGCCCTGGGGCATCTTTGCAGTTGGACATGCTTGGAGTATCTCCTCAAGGAGGTTTAGGTGCCATTTGAGATAGATGTCTGAACCTGCTCGGCGCTCTTGATGTGGAGTAGCAGCTGTAGTCTGAACTCCTCACAGATGGCCAAGCACCCCTTGATTAATTTTAGATTGGGATTTGTTCCAATTCTGTGAAGAAATGTAATTGATACCGTGATAGGAATTTTGGGCCATATCGCCCAACTTTACTCATGTGTATACACGCTAAAGTGGGTCATAACTTCTCAGTAAGGTCCAACATTGTTATATTCTCTCTCGACATGTGTTACTGGACCGTTTGTCTTCAAATGTCCGTTGCTTACAGGGTTATAACACCGAGGGGCCTATTTAGGTAGACTGGCGCCTGTGTGCTCAGTGCAAAAATGGGCATATGTCCGGGTTTTACTTGGACAAAGTTCAACAAAAGACTCGACACACAGGGAAGATTGTCCTTGCAGTCGGCGGAAGCACGATTTCCCAGAGCGAACGACGGCAGTTGCTCCGCAATGACGCTCGAAGTTCCCTGTGCTCCTCGTCACACTTTGTTTACATATGCAAAATACAAGAAAAACACTGCCCCCGATATTTGCATACCATGCCCCGAGACCGGCCCCTCAGCGGTGATTTGAATACTTTTGTCAAGCTTTGAACAACAGATACACTGACACCTTCATGTCTGGTCTGCCATGAATAAGCAAGTCGCAGGCTTCGCAGATGACAAATGTTCGCCTGGGCGCGACACTTATTACCAGTTCCCAAACCGTCTTTTGATGTACAAAAACACTTAGTTCCTTAACTGTTTGCTCCCACTACCAAGCTGAGTCCAGCCCAGGGCTGGGCAATCCCAGTCCTGGAGGGCCGCTATCCTGCATGTTTTCCAGCTCTCCCTGTTGCAACACACCTGACTCAAATGAGCAGGTTCAATATCAGGCTTCCGTCAAGCTTGCTGATGATCTGGTCATTTGAATACCTTGTGTTGCAACAGGAAGAGCTGGAAAACATGCAGGATAGCGGCCCTCCTGGACTGGGATTGCCCACCCCTGGTCTAGCCTCCTTACATCTGTTCACACCCTTGCTTTAATGTGATTACTGCGGACTCCAACAAGCCCTCCGCCCGAAACGGTCGACACCTTCCGTACAGACATTTGGGGGCGCTGAATACACTCCAGAACTTCTAGACATGCCCAAATTAAAAGAAACATGATATCATTTTGCTCCTAGGTTTCTCTATCAGCATAATTTCATTTTCATGTGTCGTCTCGTGTGTATCTGGACATTTCAGCGCATGGAGTTGCATCGCCTCCGACTCATCTGACAATTTGGCCAAAGAAATTAGTCTGCACTTGGCATAAAAATGGGGACTATGTCCTTTTTGTGCCGAAGAAATGGGCTAGTTCAGCATGTTTGTGAATTTGGTGCATCTGCTAATTTCGTGACAAAAAAAACAGATTACAGTTTAGACTAGCCAAAGCCAGATCTAACTCGCAGTACAGGTGGTTGAACGGGATTTTGGTGTATTTGATCAAGTCGCAGGCAGACAAATTCGGCGATCCACAGACGTGTGCGGTGGACATCATGGGATTTCAGTCATAAATAGGACACAGACGCGGACCAATCCCTCTCATTGTCGAAATCCATTCATTGAATGAATTCTAATCAAGGGGTTGTCAGGCTCACACAGATGCATCATCGGGGGTGCAATTGCCCATGTCGCATGCACGGACGGGCCAACAACTTGGCAAGTGGCAAGCGGAGAGTATGTCATGCATGGACCCCAGCGAGTCTACTTCTGTTCCCGCAATGTCCAGCATGGCGTGCTCATGCGTACTGCGCCTGTAACCGCCCTGATTTTGAGGCGAATGAGGGAGGCCACTCGGATTGGGCCGGTAAAAACGTATTCCCGTCCCATAACGGCGCATAAAGGTGCGAGCGCCCTATTACGCCCAAGGCTACCAGCGCAAGTCTAGTAAAAGAAAGAAAACTCCATCCATGTGTAGTTAGATGCACTTCGCGCTTGGAACGAAAATAGGGCCCTGAAACATTTCGTTACCCTCTTTATAAAGCTTTGCATTGTGTGTTGATGTGAAGGGGTGTTCACACGGCAACTTTTGTGGACACAGTAAGTTATTTGGTGGAGTTTGGATGTATAACGGTGTAATGGTTTGGTTTTCGAGCAAATCCAACCGGGAGGAGCAAATAAATGTCTTTTGTTCACCATCTGCTGAACTGCTGCTTGTGAGTTGGTCAGAACCAACATTTTTGCAAGCATTCAAGACAAACAAAATAAAATAGTCCGAACAACGGCTCGTATCTTGCAAAACTTCCCGGACGTTTTCTGACTCACCTTGTACATTTGAAATGTCTTTTTGTGGTTAAAGGTAGAAGCAGTCAGGTTGATTGCAGAGGGGAGGGCTCCACGAATCACACAGCCACAGGAAGGAGCCACGTACGAGGGCATCCAGAAAAAAGAAAATGCCAAGGTAGCGTAACTTTGAGCAAATTCCTCTTTATCTTTTCACTGACTGGTTTGATTTTTTTTTTTAAAGAAGTACAATTTTAGTTGAAGAATTTTGTTATATTTATATATTGCATAATTATTTTTGACATTATAATAATTTTTCTCTGTCCAGGTAGTTTTTTTTTTGTTTGACATAACTTCTTACTCCATCTATGGTTCGGAGTGGAAACCATGTAGTATTGATCGCTAATTTTCTCTTCAACAATGTAAGGGCCATTGTAACGTGCTTGAGGAGCAGAAATGGGGAAATCCAGTAAAACCAACACATTAACACCTGGACTAATTATGCTCCATTTTGCATCATTACAAAACCGCTTTTTCCTTTTTGTTTCGGCTTGACCAACATGTTCTGCTTTGCCAGTTCAGCAAGCAAGCTCTGTTAAGTCAAAAGTTACTTACAAAGACAAGGTTCTTTGGTTTCATCACCTAGCCATGTCTCATATAAGAGTTTTTAAGGGCCTCTGCACAGTGTGTGCAAACACCAGTGCTTCAGGACTAAAGCCCAAAGACTCCTGAGTCACTTCCCGAATGGCAAAGGTGTACTCCAATCCAGTTCTTTTTAGTGTCAAGACATTAAATAAGGAATATGGTGTTAAGAGTTTTGGGGAATAATAGCCACCTGTCTCTCTGGGTGATATGCGCTTGACTAACAGTGAGATATGTTTAATTGTTCCATAACTTATGGAAAAATTTGAAACGTGAAGTTTGATCACTGATCGATTTGGAGGACTTTAGGGAGAATGAACATAGACCCCCCACCCTCCCAAAAAAAAACAACTACAAGAAATCTCCAAAATATTGATTTTTACACCAGGTTGGATATGTGTGCTAAGTTTATTGAATTTTCGCCAATGTTTAGACCACGCATTTTTCTTGGTAAACAGATTGTCTCCAAAGCAATAGCATTCAACAAAATTGGAAGCTGTCATCTTCAAAATCTTTATTAACTCATTCACTCCCAAAGACGTTTTTATACGTCTTTTCAGACTTGGTTTAGAATTGGCTGGTACTGAATGAGTTAAACACACCAACATTTTGAAGTCAGTCTATTCAATCAAATCCCGAGTAGGAGTTTGTTAAAATATAACTTCTAAAAAAGGCTGATATGGTGGCAAAATTTTAAAGTACATGAATTAAAGATGACAGATTTCCTGCTAGGATTTTCATGTACTTGGGGCTGCTTCATAAAAAAAAATCCAACTTCATAACCCTTTTTTAAATTTATAAATTTACATTTATATTTTTTTAATATATCTTTTTTGGCCAAGCCTGACGTGTGTGCAAAGTTTCAGTCAAAAACAGCATCATTTTTCTGGGCAATCAGGGCATCGCCATGGCAACAGCGTTTATCAAAAACTTTCAAACCTATTCTTTTATCACGAGAACACTTAAATATGAGGTTTACTTCCTGATTCGATTCAAATCACAATACTTGTGTGCCGATTAGATTTACGTATATCACGATTATCAATTAAACTGCGATTCAATGTCACGGCTATTGGTGTTGGTGGCTCAGAAACTGGCGCATTCAGATGATGTGATGTGATTCAAATCAGCCCGCTCACTCACCGTAACAAATTGGCTCCGCGCTGTCATCTGCTGGAAAAAAAGTCGGAGCTTTACTTTTGCTTTTTGAAAAATGATGAAAATCGATTCTGAATTTTGACATCGAATTATGGGTTAGTATCGTGAATGTGTGTTTTCGCGTTTTTTTGTTTTTTGTTTTATTTTTCTCATTTTGCTATATGTGAAGTGCTTAGAGCTGCAGCTGTTGTGAAGTGCGCTTGATGAAAAAAGTTGTCTTCGATTGCACTGATGCATAAAAGAACTTGTGAAATATGGACGAGGTTTGGTTATTTTCTGTCAACATCTGTGGAACGAGTATGAAGAAAGGAAGGCACTCTTCAAACTTGAGACAGGTGGAGCAATTTACAGTGGATGGGAAGCCTGACGAGCAACATATTGACCATATTGACATATATATATATAATTATTATCAATGTGTGTGTGTGTATATGTGTATATATGTCCATATCATGAACAAACCTACTACCGGTATATAAAAAACAATTCAACTTCAAGGCACTTTACCACTAGATTATAGACAGTAGCAATTAAAATAATTAACAGTGTGATGATCGTCCCATGATAACAATTTCATTTGAAGATCAACTGGAACCAATCTGCCGAAGCTCTCCACAACTGGATCAGGGAAATGACAAAGTTCCCGGTGCCTGGGCAGAAATTGATGGACAGGTACAGTATCAATTAACTATTGATTTTTAAAATTGTATTTTTCATAACCACAGTCAAACTGTGATTGATTCAATACCTTCACAATGTAAGGCAACCTCCGCTAAAATGTTTGTGGTTCGCGTCGAGTAGTTTGATGATCAGCAACTCCACACAATGAAATTCCCCGCACTGTCCTTGACATATGTTGCGTTGTGGGTCTGTTTAGAAGGTGACTTTCTATGGCTCCACACTTGTGGATAACGGCACCAGTGGGAATGGAAAGCCCCTGGAGATCCTTGGAGCGAGTCGACCTGGCATTGTCATGAAAGAAGGCCTCATACTCTTTGGCAATGACAGTAAGGCAGTAAGTTATCATATCATTGCTGATCAGGTGCCTACATTGTGGCCATGCATGGCCACTCCTTGTCACTCTCTGGCCACCTGTCAGGCCACCCTCAAAACATAGGAGGAAACATTTTTATATCTGTATTTATTTATTTCTTTTTCACATAGAGGCAGTATTCTTAGACCCTTTCATATTCTGCCACACGTTATTTATATTAACTGCGCATTAATTAAATAAATATACGATTTATCTGAATGCAAACTCTAAAAGAATCACACTGAAGTATAGAACATTTGATTCTTACGATCAATGTCAATCAAAATCATCATTTTCACACCAAACAAGCAAACAACATGGCCAAGATCTCATTATTTATCATACCATAACATGTACACATATACCAATCTTAGCCAGCTCACTCATAATACAAGAAATAGTGAACCGGAGTAGAAAGCAACATTTACAATTGGGAAGAATTAAGACATTTTTGTGTCTTTGTGCTTTTTAAATATGATTTGAATTAATAAGCCATTGATTGCGGCAAGCAAAATGGCCGTATTTCAAACAGCTCCCAACTATCGTAGGCTATGTTCACACTGCAGCTCAATTCCGATGTTATTCGACATGTATCTGACTTTTTTTCATGCAATCTTAACGGTCCAATCCAGATTTTTTTTTGTCAAATCAGGCCAAGGCATCTCTCCTATGTGGATATAACTTGCATATGTATCTGATGCATCTGCAGTATAAATGTTCAATCCAATTTATAATTCATCAAAAGCCCAACATTCCGTCCGTGCAGGCGGGGAAAGTGCTCGGGAGATGACCGTGAATATGCAGTTATTTAGACTAACATTGTTAACTTTTATATTCATTCATTCATTCATTTTCCGAACCGCTTTATCCTCACAAGGGCCGTGGGGGGTGTTGGGGGACACCTTGAACCGGTTGCCAACCAATTGCAGGGCACACAGAGACAAACAACCATTCGCGCTCACACCTAGGGACAATTGCATGTTTTTGGAATGTGGGAGGAAACCGGAGGACCCGGAGAAAACCCACGCAAGCCCGGGAGAACATGCAAACTCCTCACGGAGCTGGAATCGAACCCAGTACCTCTGCACCATGAAGTCAACGTACTAACCACTCGACTACCGTTAACTTTTATATTTGACCTTAGTTTAAATTTACCAGGAAAATGAATCATAAAGGCGGCCTGGCAATCCAGTGGTTAACGCGTCAACATCATAGTGCAGAGGTTGTGGGTTTGATCCCGGCTCCGGCCTTCCTGTGTGGAGTTTGTATGTTCTCTCCAGGCATGCGTGGGTTTTCTCTGGGGACTCTGGTTTCCTCCCACATTCTAAAAACATGCATGGCAGGCTGATTGAACACTCCAAATTGCCTCTAGGTGTGAGTGTGGGTGTGGATGGTTGTTCGCCTCTGTATGCCCTGCGAATGGCTGACAACCGGTTCAGGTTGGGGCCTATCACAGCCTTGGATAGGCTCCAGCACCCACTGCGACCCTTGTGAGGATAAAGCGGATCAGAAAACGGATGGATGGATGTATGAATCATAAAGTGGATATTTGTAGTCATAGTAGAGTAGTTCATCCACCCCTGTCACGCACGGCAATGATGTGATTTCATCAGGGGCAAAGCTACATTTTGGAAAGGGGTGGTCCGACACTCAGAGGAAAAGAAACTGTGATTTTTCTGCAATTTTCTCCTGAATACAGTATTTTTAGACCCCTTGAAATTTGGCGACAACTTAAAAAACGATCGTACAATTGATCTGCATGCAAACATTAAAAGAATTTGTCTTAAGTACAGAACATACCATTCTTGAAGTGAATGTCAATCAAAATAATTTCATTCACAGCATAGCATTCAAATAACTTGGCTGAGAAGTCAGTGTTAATCATACCAACCACAGTCATGGTTTCATTCAATAAAATATACACATAAACCAATCTTGCACACACACTCATAATACAAGCAGGAACAGATCTAAGTAAACAGTTCTTTGAGTTGCTAACCAGTCGACCACGGGCCGGCCTATATATATATATATATACTGTATACTGTATACATTTTTTTTCACATGTGGCAAACACTCTCCCTAACTTTCAGTGAAAACCCAGGTTGAGAATAGCTCATCCCCAGACACGTGTAGAAATTAATAAATGAATAACAAATCCATCACAGAAAATATTTAGGCTTTGCTCAATTCAAAAGTATTATTTTGACGTAACCTGAAAGGTTTCCTTTCAATGAATTTTATAAACCAAACAAAGCAAACCAATACATATAAATATAATATAAAGTACATAAATAAAAGATAAAGTACTACCTCAATGTAAATCATAGTGGTGAATTGGAACTTTTTTGGTTGTTGTTTTTGTCTCAAAGATTTAAAATGGTCATAATAGTGATTTTAAAGAAATACTTTAAATACCGGTACATTTGAAATAGGCAAGGCAAGGGGAAGGCAACTTTATTGATATAGCACATAATTACAAGAGCAACGTGCAAAAACATTTCAAAACCAAAGTATGAAATACATTTAAAAATAAAGCACAGAAATAAAATATAGCTTTCTAAAATATACAAAAAATGAATTTAATTCTTTAAAGAAGGTCAATCATAGGCATCGGAAAAAGGAGCTTTGTTTTTAACCTGGACGTGAAAGCATTCTGTACACATGGAGTTGACTTCATCCTCCGAACAAATTCTTTATTAAAGCCTTTGATTGTTCATTGAATTGTTTCGGCCCAAATGGCGAACATTGTACTTTAAACTTGTTCCGGACCCAAGCGTTCCTTCACTGGCTATCTGAATGTCTTTGGGTGGGTGCAAAAGATTCTCTCTCTCCCAATGAAAGAGATTGCCATGGGTGCGTGCTCTACTTCATCAGACTCATTTTCCTGCAAACCTCGCAAATGCACAAAAAAGCAATAATCCAATTAATACTTGGAAAGCACACACATTCATTTTATTTGGATGGGGCCCGACGCAAAGTGCGTGATCTGCACGTAGGTGGGGGTCGATCTATCCACAATCCTCTTCCTCTGTATTACTCATGAAATGAAATGTTACTGGCCAAACCTTTGAATTGTGTCTTTTTGAACTCTGCCCACTTGTAGCTGTTGGTCAAGAATTTGCAGTTTGAGGACGGGAAGATGATATCTGCCTCACAGTACTTTTGTTCAGGAAGCAAAGCAGCTGTGGAGCTAACGGAGGAGGAAAAAAACTTTGCTGATCAGATCAAGGTAGTCTGTCTTATTAGTGTTCATGAATACATGTATTTTCGGCAAAACAAAAGCAATTAAATGATTTTACTCCTTACAGTCAGTGTGGCACAGCATTCTGACCAATGTCAGTCAGATTGAAGACTCCACTGATTTCTTCAAGTCAGGAGCTGCCTCCATGGATGTGGTCAGGTAAAAAAAAAAAAGGGGGGGGGGACATGCTATAGAATTACTGCATTGTGTCTTTATTTAATAACAGTTCAACAGGAACAAACATAAATAAGCCACATCTGCATTGTACTGTATATTGAAATGGCCTTAGTCTGTACTGAGTGGTCACTTTTCCATAACACTTTTGCAGGGGCATTTGGTTAAAATGGAACTGCTTTTCAGAACCTCCTCCGAGGGGGTTCTAAAATGCAGGACATATATCTGACATTGTAAATATGGTTACATGTTTTTGTAAAACACAATGTATGTGCACTGTATACAAGTGTCACCGCTGGGCGGCTGTGTATATCTCGCTTAAAGCCGGAAATTGATTTTTCATCTCTGTGAACATTTCTGTGCATTTGATGCGATGCAATTTGCAACATTGAGATATCATGCAACGTTGATTCATATTTGGAATCGCCGCAAAACCAGTGGAGACTCGCCACGAGTGTGCACAGTACAACACAGGCTTTCTCAATTCAGTTGATCCGGCCCCAACTGTTTGGCGTCTGTTATAATGGAAAAGCAACAGAGGCCAGGCTGGTCCTGTGGTGTGGTGTCAGGCTGTTCTGGAACCTGTAATGGAAGTGTTTTGTTTGTTGTCTTTTTAAGGCTTGTAGAGGAAGTGAAACTGTGTGCAAGTACATGCCAATTACAAAATGAGGACGTCTACATGAACACCACCTTCCAGGATTTTATCCAGATGTGTGTCAGAAAGCTACGAGGGGAGGACAATGAAGAGGAATTGGTCATTGACTATGTATGATGTTTATTGGCTGAACATTCTGTCCATGTGTTTTTGTAATTGGCAGAGAAACAGTAGCTCTGCTTTCTCTGGCTCTCTCGAGTACAATTAAATGGTATCCTCTTTCTCAGGTGGAGAAAAAAATCAACAACATGACTGTTAAAATGCCTCATCAGCTATTTATCAATGGAGAGTTTGTTGATGCGGAGGGAGGACAAACTTACAAGACCATAAACCCAACTGATGGTTCAGTAAGTAAATCATTTTTCTTAAAATGTTAAGAACAGCTAAAGCTGTTGTCTTATTTTTCTATGTGAAAATGTATACTATACTTATCTTGTAGTAATCACAAGTGATTGTTTTTAAATAATTAGCATTTTATCACAGGACATAAGATACATCAGACAAACAGCACTGAATATTTGGTACAGAAACCTTTGTTTGAAATTACAGAGATCAGACGTTTTCTATAGTTCTTCACCAGGCTTGCACACATTGCAGCAGGGTTTTGGCCCACTTTTCCATACAGATCTTTTCCAGAGCGTTCAGGTTTCAGGGCTGTCGCTGGGCAACACGCACTTTCAGCTCTCTCCAAAGCTTTTCTATTGGATTCAGGTCTGGAGACTGGCTAGGCCACTGCAGGACCTTGAGATGCTTCCTACGGAGCCAGTCCTTAGTTGCCCTAGCTGTGTGTTTTGGGTCATTCTGGAACACCCATCCACGATCCATTTTCAATGCTCTTACTGAGGGAAGGAGGTTGTTGGCCAAAATCTCACGATACATGGCCCCATCCATCCTCCCCTCAACACGGTGCAGTCGTCCCGTGCCCTTTGCAGAAAAGCATCCCCAAAGAATGATGTTTCCACCTCCATGCTTCACAGTTGGGACGGTGTTTTGGGGGTTATACTCGTCCTTCCTTTTCCTCCAAACACAGTGAGTGGAATTTTGACCAAAAAGCTCCCCTCTTGTCTCATCAGACCACATGATCTTCTCCCATTCCTCCTCTGGATCATCCAGATGGTCATTGGCAAACTTCAGACGGGCCTTGACATGTGCTGGTTTGGGCATGGTGACCTTGCGTGCACTGCAGGATTTTAATCCATGACGGCGGAGTGTGTTACTGACGGTTTTCTTTGACACTGTGGTACCTGCGCTTTTCAGGTCATTCAACAGGTCCCACCGTGTAGTTCTGGGCTCATTCCTCACTGTCCTCTGAATCATTGATTCCCCACGGGGAGATCTTGCATGGCGCTCCAGAGCGAGGGAGATTGACCGTCCTCTTGAATTTTCTGATAATTGTTGTTGCACACCAAGCTGCTTGCCTATTGTCCTGTAGCCCATCCGAGCCTTTTGCAGGTCTAAAGTTTTATCCCTGATGTCCTTGCACAGCTCTCTTGTCTTGGCCATTGTGGAGAGGTTGGAGTTTGTTTGATTGAGTGCGTGGGCAGGTGTCTTTTATACAGTTCAAACAGATGAAGTTTATACAGGTAATGGGTGGAGAACAGGAGGGCTTCTTACGGAAGAACACACTGGTCTGTGGGAGCCTAAATTCTTAATGGTTGTTCAGCAGTGTATCCAATACTTGTTCTCCCCACTGTATGTAGAGGTCAGATGTGTCATGTCAATGTTTGATTGGAATATCACATGTAAAAGGTGTGTATGTCTTTCCTGCAGGTCATCTGTGATGTGTCCCTGGCGCAGATAGGCGATGTGGACAAGGCTGTTGCTGCTGCTAAGGAAGCATTTGAAGAGGGGGAGTGGGGGAAAATGAACCCTAGAGACAGAGGAAGAGTCATCTACAAGTTAGTACATTTTTAATCAATAAATTCATTAATACTAATGTTTGCATTAGTGGAATTGTGATTAGGAAAGGGGCGGCCAGTGGTTAGCACGTCGGCTTCACAGTGCAGAGGCTCTGGCCTCCCTGTGTGGAGTTTGCATGTTCTCCCCGGGCTTGCGTGGGTTTTCTCCGGGTGCTCCGGTTTCCTCCCACATTCCAAAAACATGCATGGCGGGCTGATTGAGCACTCTAAATTGTCCCTAGGTGTGAGTGTGGGCGTGGATGGTTGTTCGTCTCTGTGTGCCCTGCGATTGGCTGGCAACCGATTCAGGGTGTCCCCCGCCTTCTGCCCGGAGACAGCTGGGATGGGCTCCAGCACCCCCCGCGACCCTAGTGAGGGGTCAAGCGGTTCGGAAGATGAATGAATGAATGATTAGGAAAGCTGCCTCATACTCAAGAGACTGAGGTTTTTTTGTACACAGTGCATGTGCGCTTGGGTGTCATAACTGGGACATCCGGATTTAAGGAGGAATTTGAAGAAATCCTGTCAGCAATCTGTATTGACTACCTGGTTATAAGTGGAGACTTTAACAATCATGTTGCCAACAACGTGGATAAAATCACCAAATAACTTTTTACTCAACATGATACTTGTGGTGTCTCACAGCATGCAAAAAGTCCAACACATACTCAAGGTCAGCTTCTTGATCTCATTATCCCTAAAGGTGTTGACATTTCATCTGTTGATGCTAAAAACCTGGCTATTTCAATCATTTCTGTGTCTTCTTTGAGCTCCATATCATCCCCAAAGTCTAGACAACCATTGTGTCTATTAAAAAAGATATATAAATGAGGGGGCGGCCCGGTAGTGCAGTGGTTAGCACGTCGGCTTCACAGTGCAGAAGTACCGGGTTCGATTCCAGCTGCGGCCTCCCTGTGTGGAGTTTGCATGTTCTCCCCGGGCTTGCGTGGGTTTTCTCCGGGTGCTCCGGTTTCCTCCCACATTCCAAAAACATGCATGGCAGGCTGATTGAGCACTCTAAATTGTCCCTAGGTGTGAATGTGAGCGTGGTTGGTTGTTCGTCTATGTGTGCCCTGCGATTGGCTGGAACCAATTCAGGGTGTACCCCGCCTAATGCCGGAAGAGGGCTGGGATCGGCTCCAGCACCCCCCGTGACCCTTGTGAGGATCAAGTGGTTCGGAAAATGAATGAATGAATGAAAAAGAACGGGAAGCCTGGTGGTTCGCTGTTTAGCGCCCCAAGAGTTTCTATCAAAAGAAGATATTTTGCTATTTTACGATTACAATGCTTTTCTCCTGTGGTGTTGCTCATCATTGAAAGAACCTTGATCATGTTTGCTTTATTCGCAGACTTCCCTGTGCATGTTGTTTTGTTTGTTGGAGTGGTCAGTGCAGGTCGATGCCTAACTCCCAAGGAACTCCCACACTCCCTGCAACTCCCACCTCTACATATGGCCCCCTGTCCTGCCAGTCTTTGTTACACCCATAGATCTCTCTGTAGCACCCTCTCAACATTTGACCCTAGAATTGCCGCTCTTCTGAAAACCATTCCACTGTAGCTCTGCCTTTATATTTAGACTAATTGTGTTTCTGGAACTGGCGCCGTGCATTGTACATGTTACAAATAAAGTACCTTTGCCTTTCCATGTGTGTCCCTTTATACAGACTGGCTGATCTGATGGAGCAGCATCAGGAGGAGCTGGCCACGATTGAATCCATGGACTCTGGAGCTGTTTACACTCTTGCTCTCAAGACTCATGTGGGCATGTCAATACAGACCTTCCGCTACTTTGCTGGCTGGTGTGACAAGATTCAGGTAAAAGCCCTCCTGAAAAATTGGGCGTCAAATAACTATGAATCTCCGAATCCACCTCGTCCTCCACCCAGAGCTGCATGAGTGACAGTTGGGCACTACTCACACCTTCTCGGCGCACAGCAAATATATAGAGCACATGACAAAATATTCAAACCTGAGCTGGATCGGCATTTTGCATTTTCATCCATCCATCCATTCATTTTCTGATCCGCTTCATCCTCACAAGGGTCACGGAGGGTGCTGGAACTGATCCCAGCCCTCTTCCGGCATTAGGCGGGGTACACCCTGAACCGGTTGCCAGCCCATCGCAGGGCACACAGAAATGAACAACCATCCACACTCACACTCACAACTAGGGGCAATTTTGAGTGTTCAATCGTCCTGCCATGCATGTTTTTGGAATGTGGGAAGAAACCGGAGTACCTGGAGAAAACCCACACAGCCACAGGGAAAACTAAAACTCCACACAGGAAGGCTGAGATCGAACCCACGACCTCTGCACTGTGAGGTCGACGCGCTAACCACTGGGCCACCGGGCCACCTTTGCATTTTCATATTCGAGAAATTGAAAAGTTTATTGGCAAGAGCGATTGATGGAGTCAGAAGAAAAATGGATCAAAAAAGAGAAAACCGTGAAAGTGGTGGAGCACTTCAGAGTGAAATGCGCACCATGTTGTGTTATCATTGTCATTTACGGTCACTGCTGAAGATGCCCACTCGGTTAATTTGATCTAGTCTTTGGTCTTAGTCTTTAGTCTATGGAGCATCTTTACTGTGATATTAATGTTGATTACATTTCTGTTATATTATCCCAGTGGAGGGCTTGTTCTCTGTTATATATGATTACGGTCCAGTTGAGTGTTGTCTTTTTTACCATAGTTATGAGTGCAATGCACACTAACTGTTGCACAGGATGCTTAAAATAAAAAAAGAGGTGAAATTGCTCAAACAGGTTGAATTTGAGCAAAAATGGTTGCAATGTCTTCGCCACCACGTTAATTGGAGACATGGCATTGTCCAGCGTTGGTACTGTCCACTCATCACCTCACAGTTAACTGACTCGGTGCTGAGTGAGAATATCTCTGCACAATCGAAGCATATTACCGCGATGTACTTATCAAGTGTGGATAGCCATGTCATCCATGCTGCCTCACGTCATCGATGCAAGAAGCCTGAATGAGCACATTTTCGCTGTCTCACCTCTGTACTTTTCCTAATTTTTGACAAAATGTGAATGATGTAGCATAGGCCACTATGTCCTGCTTTTTAAATCTGTTACAATAACCTTAAATGATCCCACTATTTACCACCACAGACTTTGTCTCCCTCCTCCAGTGCACCTAATTCAAATGATCAGCTCATCGACAAGCTCTGAGAAGCCGGATAACGATCCCGATCATTTGAATCAGGCGTGTTGGAGGGGAGAGATATCTAAAACAAACTGGATAGGGGCCCATCAAGACCGCGGTTGAAAACCGCCCGCCCACCATCACCGCTAACACACATACATGCACACACTATTATTTACTTGTTTTGTTCTTTGTGTCTTTATACGACTTTCAGGGCAGCACCATCCCAATCAACCAAGCAAGACCCAACCGCAACCTCACCTTCACCAAGAAGGAACCAATAGGGTAAGAATTCAAATTCCCTTCAAATCAATTCCTTCATCTTGAGTTATTGTTTCCATTCTAGTATTAATTTGTTTCCAAACCTTTATTGAGACAAAGCCCGCATTTAATTGAAGAGTTGCAAGAAGCCATGACTTACTCTGTTTCATTTATTGCAACTGGTGGGCCTATTGCACCGTCTGCTAGCTAATGGAAGAGCAATTACCGGTAATTGTTCTACCATTCACTGTACTTTGATGGCATACATAAATGAACAGAGATGTATTTGTCATGAATAAAGATTAGTTTTCAAGCAAATTAGTGACATTGGATAATTTCATGCGACACCCCTGATGGTCTCTCTCAGCACACTTGGGTGCCATGACAACCTCGTTGAAAATCTGTGTAGTACTGTATATTTAGCAGAGGTGGGGATCTCAAATCCATCCATCCATCCATTTTCCAATCCGCTGTATCCTCACAAGGGTTGCGGGGGGTGCTGGAGCCTATCCCAGCTGTCTTCGGGCAGCAGGCGGAGGACACCCTGAACCGGTTGCCAGCCTATCGCAGGCCACACAGAGACAAACAACCATCCGCACTCACACTCACACCTAGGGACAATTTAGAGTGTTCAATCAGCCTGCCATGCATGTTTTTGGAATGTGGGAGGAAACCGGAGTACCCGGAGAAAACCCACACAGGACCGGGGAGAACATGCAAACCCCACACAGATCGGCCAGAGGTGGAATCAAACCCATGACCTCTGCACTGTGAGCTCAACGCGCTCACCACTGGACTGCGGGTCTCAAGTCATCAAACTTTAGTTGAGTCTAATTTAGATCAGCAATTTTAGGACTCTGCACGTGCTTGAATCAAACTGATGAGAGACTATTTGACTTTGACATGAGACTTTACTTGACTGTCTTGAAATCCTGTACAGGGCGGTGTCATTTTTGGCAGCTCTCTTAGTTTTAGGCCTTGTCTCCACGTAGCCGGGCATTTAAAAAAATAAATAAATCAATAAATCCAGCTCTAGTTGTACGAAAAAAACTTTTCATCCACATTGCCTCATTGGTTTCAAAGACACACAACCACACTAAACCGCATAAGTGCGTTTTTCACTGCACATCCAGAAGAGGTATGTTGTTGCCATCTTTCAGCTGCCCTGAGCATAGGTTACGCTTGGTCAACTTTTATGAAAAGAAAGACCTGATTCAAAGAAGTTTGAGAATTTTAAGAAGCTTATTTATTGTAATATACACTCACCGTGGTGTGATGTGGTCAGTTAGAAGTGAAATCGGCCTGTCTTCCTCCTTCCTCTGTTCGAAAGGAAGCACCTTTTCATCGTACCTCAACCGGATAATGTTTGCCACAAAGTTGAAGGAAAGGTCGTATGAACAGGGCTGCTGCGCTATGATTTGACTGGACTTGCTTAAAATTTCGTGGGGACTCGATATGACTTGAGAATTACTCATGACCTGCACATAGTTGACTCCCACCTCTGAAATACAGCACTCCAATAATATCCTTACATTTGTGTCTAAATCCAAAACGAATGCTTGTAAAAATGTGTGGGTGCTTTAACCAAGCTTTTAAACAAGAAAAAGAAAATCTCCTCCACTTATTGCTTGTTCCAGTTGAGCCAAATACGTTATATTATTTGCTAGGATGAGGGGATGATCAAGAATCCTGAGTGTTTCTCATACATTTATTGGATTTCTTTGCGCACCAGTTTTTACAGTTTTTATATTTATAGGGATATAAAATGACCTATAGAGGGTGTGGCAAATGTTGTCCATTGCTCACAGCACGATGCAGAAACATAATTTTTAGTATTCCTAATCGTATAATGATTAGAAATTCAATTCAAGTTGTACACAATTGAGGTAAGCGTAGTGAGATCTCTTCCAGTTCCTCACGTGGCCCTTTTGGAATATAAATTGGTCCCTCCTGGTATCGAGAATCGGTGCGAATGGAAAACTGCAAGTGCTTATAGAAGCAGTACCTTTCCTGTCCTTCTCTTTAGAGTGTGTGCCATTGTGATTCCTTGGAATTACCCTCTGATGATGCTGGCTTGGAAGACGGCAGCCTGTCTATCAGCCGGCAATACAGTTGTCCTAAAACCTGCACAGGTCATTCTCTATGATATCGCCCTACAAAAATGAATTGTTTGCTGTGGAAAATGTTAATTTTTTTTTTCATTGCCAGGTGACTCCACTTACAGCTCTGAAGTTTGCAGAGTTGGCAGCAAAAGCAGGATTGCCTAAAGGGGTGATTAATATTCTTCCTGGATCAGGTAAGAACATTTGAGTGTATAAAATTCTCCCTTTGTTTTAGTAAGGAAAACTTCCTGTAACAAGGACAATATAAATAATAATGTGGTGTCAGACATCCCAAAAATATGACATTCGTTTACGGTCACTTCCCTTGAATTGGGTGCTGTCACAAGATGTAGATTTGATTCCTGAACTTCATCACTGATTTTCAAGGTGCTCTTTCCATCATCCTGGCATCCTATTGGCTAAGAGGGACCTCTACCGTCTGTGTCTGTGTGTTTATGCCGCGGACTAGAGGAGGAGCACTCATCCTCCATCAAAAAGATGTTTACACATCACCTGTCAGTCTGGTGACGGATGGTGGTTATGTTGGCAGCTAAATACTGTATTGGTTGACACGTAAACAGTTCAATTCACACACAAGATACTTGCAGCCGGTGAAGAAAGCTGGCTGTGTTGTATGCCTCCACGTCCCATCCCACAGACTGCAAGGCTATTGTTGCCTCACATTGCTGTTGTTGCACCACCAGTCACCCAATCGTACCTACTGCATTGGGAAGGTGCTGGTGGAGCACAGGGAGGGGTGGGTGGACTTATTCATTGAATACAACACCCTATTCTACACTATTTTGAATAAGATAAGAGATAAGATCAGATATCCTTTATTTGTCCCACACTGGGGAAATTTACAGTCTACATCAGCAACATTGGGTAGAAAGAAGAAGAAAGTGTTCGCATTCACAAAATAAATGTTAGAGTTTCAATGTGCACCGTTCAATTAAGTGCAATATAAGTATAGATATAGATAAGGTGGCTGTGCTATTTACAATTGTTTTTCATGTAATTTTATTTTTATTCAGCAGTCGATAGGAACGAGCGGCGGTATCTCTCCTTCTTGCAGCGCGGGTGTAACAGTCTCTGGCTGAAGGAGCTACCGAGTGCTGTCAGGGCGGGCTGGAGGGGGTGGGAGGGACTGTCCATCATAGCTCTTAGCTTAGCTAGCATTCTCCTGTTGCCCACCTCCTCCAGGAGTGTCCAGGGAGCAGCCCAGGACAGAACTGGCCCTCCTGACCAGTCGCTCCAGTCTCTTTCTGTCCCGGGCCGAGGTGCTGCCTGACCAGCAGACAATGCATAATGGATGGCCGTAGCCACCACCGAGTTATAGAATGTCTTAAGGAGTGACCCCTGAATCCCAAAAGACCTCAGTTTCCTGAGTAGTTTCCTGTCCTTTCCTAATCGGGGCGTCCGTGTTAGTAGAAATGTGGGAGGAAACCGGAGTACCCGGAGAAATCCCGCGCAGGCACAAGGAGAACATGCAAACTCCACACAGGAAGGCCGGAGCTGGAATCGAACCTCGGCACTGTGAGGTCAACGCAGTAACCACTGGAGCACCAGTAAAACAATATCAATATATTGTCTCCTCCTCTAATTACTAAATCTACAAAAAGAAAATGAATGAATAATTTATTTTGAGAGGATATGTTACTGGTTGTACCAAGATCTCTTCTAAATAAGACAATAGAACCATTTTTTTCTAATAAATACAGGCACTCTCGTGGGTCAGCGCCTGTCTGACCATCCTGACGTCCGAAAACTGGGGTTCACAGGTTCCACAGAAATTGGGAAACACATCATGAAAAGGTAAGAGGTCTGACCGAATTTGCAAACCCATCAAATTATGATGTCATTTTACAACCTTATTTATATGTTTTGATTGCCGTCCGTCAAAAGCTGTGCAATCAGTAATGTTAAAAAAGTGTCATTGGAGCTCGGAGGAAAATCCCCTCTCATCATCTTCAGTGACTGTGACATGGAGAAGGCTGTGCGCATGGTATGTGCGTTTGTAATTTTTGCAGCACACAGTACAGTGGTAAAACTATTGTGTGACTTGTATTTCAGGGCATGAGTTCAGTGTTTTTCAACAAGGGAGAAAACTGTATAGCTGCTGGGAGACACTTTGTGGAAGACACTATACATGACCAGTTCGTGAAGAAAGTGGTAATGTGTTTTGTCAGAATCATACTTGCTTTTTCTACTTTCAGATTTGTGTTGTATGTGTAAGGGTTCTTGTTTTTTTTAGCATCGTAAGCTGTTCAGATATCTTGTTATTCCGAAATAAAGACTTACTGGAGTCATGAGACCAGCTGAAACGAAATACAAATAAAGTCACATCAAAATACTTGTCTGATAGGTTGAAGAGATTCAGAAAATAAAGATTGGTGATCCACTGGACCGCTCCACAGATCATGGCCCTCAAAACCACAAAACCCATTTAGACAAATTGGTGAAGTTTTGTCAGACTGGTGTCAAAGAGGGAGCCACCCTGGTCCATGGTGGCAAACAGATCGAGAGGCCAGGTAAGGCCCAGCCTGTACTGCTTTTTAGCCTTGGATGTTTTCAACTAAACGGATAACATTGCTGCAAATGTACATGTATATATTTAAATGTTCCACTTTCATTTGGCAGGTTTCTTCTTTGAACCTACTGTATTCACCGACGTGCAAGACCACATGTATATCGCTCAAGAGGAGTCGTTTGGGCCTGTCATGATCATTTCTAAATTTAAGAGCGGGTAGGTTGTCATCACAGATTATTTCATCCATCCAAATTTTTGGGTTTGGGTCATGGAGGCATCATTTTTAGTGGGAACACCAGACAATCCTCTCCCAGCTACTTCATCTAATTCTTCTTAGAGCAGGGGAGGCCAACCCGTGACTCGCAAGCCGCATGCGGCTCTTTGGCTCGTTCAATGTGGCTTTCGCACGACAAGGGCAACCGCCCATTCACCCTCAAAAACCCTGCTGATGGTGAGAGCAGGTCCCCTCTTCCACAGCTAGGATGACAACCACATGCCACTTCCTGAAGCTGAGTTTCGACCTCACTCTAATCCTCCCGATGGACCCTCCTCTCCTGCAGCCCTGAATAAACTATTCCAGGGAAGCTGAGGAGTGTGAGCCCCCTGTAGTTGGAACAGACCCTCCGTCCCTCTTCTTAAAGAGGAGGAGCACCACTTCTAATCCAGAGTCACTGTCCCCAATGTCCTCACAATGTTTTAGAGCAGGGGTGGGCAAACGTTTTGGCTCGGGCGCCACCTTGACTTTTAAAATTTGACAGATGGGCCGGGTCAGCACCAAATATGGTACATATAAACAACTGCATTTTTGACAGTCCATATCAAACATCAACAAAACAAAAGCATTAGCATACTTTTTAAAATTGAGAACAGTGTTGTTGATCACCTATTTTAGCCAGTGCATTGCTGCATATGGGTTGTTATCTGACCAGTAGAAGTAGAGCGATACAGTATTTTCTAGTAAGGAATCATATTAGCCGTGTCCAATCTTTCCTTATAACAGAATTTCCTTATGTGGGAAATAACTATGATATATGTCCTGTCTGAACGTCCAAGTATGTTAACAACATACATGTGCGACAACACAAGCAACACATTGCAACAATACATTGCCCCAAAACTGTTTATAACATAAAAACTGCAGCATACAGTACAGGCATAGGACTATTTGCTACAAAATGAGACGAGTAAAAGACCTGGTGGCTTTTCTTTCCACTCACTCACTGTCTCTAACTTTACGTCCCTCGATCACCACACATGACAGCGTTGCTCAGCTGATGTCGTGCAACCAACTTTTGAAGGCAGCCACGGGCCACGTCAAAGTCCTCGACGCTCAAAGTTAGCGCTTTGGAGCTTGCCTTCTCTCTTATTAGTCGTCAGAAGGTTTTTAGCACGAAAACAGTCAAACCATTCCAGGAAATGTTCATTTACTCGACTGTCCGTCGGGCAGCAAGCGATTCACTCTGAGCAGGAAAATGCCAGAACTGAGCAAGAATCGCTTCCTTGTTTTTCAAAGTCTCGTAGATTTGAGTCTTTCCGACTCCAAGCGTCTCCTGAATGTTTTGTACTTTGTAACCCGCTTTCATTACAAGTCCAAATGAAATGAATGCAGTCATTCACATCGAACCTTAATCGTGTGCCAGTCTTCGGCGGGCCGGATTAGAAAGACCAATGGGCCGGATACAGCCTGCGGGCCTCAGTTTGCCCACCACTGTTTTAGAGGCATATCAACCAGGATCCAGCATCCAGAGCCTTTACAAACTACGGACCGCTGATATCCACTGCTGGGGATTTGCCACCAAGGAATTTTTCACCCATCAATGGCTTAAACCCCAGAGATAGGAGAGTTGAACTCAGGGTGCCCAGACTCTGCTTCCTCAAGCACACCAGCTTGGACTCATTCTCTGCCGGAGAGGTGACATTCCACACCCCTAGAGCCAGTTGGTGAAGCTAGAAATGGAACCATCAAGGTCCTCGACTTTGGCCAACACCCAACCCAACACAGTGCACCCGACCTCTCCGGTCCCTTGGTCTCTCCGGTGGTGATCCCATGCGAAACAGATTACTTAACGCCTAGAAATGAGTAGTGTTTTCATCATAATTCCTGCTTCACCCATTTTTTGTCCCTGTTTTAGTGACGTCGATGATGTCCTGAGAAGAGCGAACGCTACAGAGTATGGCCTTGCCTCAGGTGTTTTTACACGGGACATTAACAAAGCTCTGTATGTCAGCGAAAAACTCAATGCTGGTACAGTCTTTGTCAACACCTACAATAAAACAGATGTGGCTTCACCGTTTGGAGGCTTCAAACAGTCTGGCTTTGGTAAAGACCTGGGTAAGAATACTTGAAAACTTGTAATTCAAATTATAGCTGCAACTACCAATTATTTTAATAACCCATTAATAGGTCAGTTAAGCCCTGTTCACACGGGCAGATTTATTTCGGCGCTGCACCGGAGTATTTTGTTGCAATATATTTTTACACCGGAACAAATTTTGTGGAGCGTTCACACGTACAAAGCCGCTGAGCGTCACAGCTCCGGCACAGCGTCGAAGCAGCTCCACTTGCTTTCACACGGGCAGTTTCTGTTGCGGAGCAAACCGACAGAAAACAAATGAGCTGTCGTGTTGGTTCTTTTTAAAACGTATACACAACTCAAGCAACTATTGTACAGGCACGTCCTTCTCCTTCTGTGTCTCTGTGCCTTCTGCTAGAGAGTGACCCGAAAACGTAAATCAACGATGAGTTCAATGACACTCAGAAAAGCAAACATTTAATGCACCAAACAGAAAAATCAAGAGATGAAATCACAAAATAAATTCTATGGAGGGCGGGGGGTTGTGAACACACAACAAAGGAACAACGCCGAGACAGTCCAGTCTCCTACAAAAGTAAAGATGACGTTTGGGGACTAACCCCCGTCCCCCGTTCTAGTAGAGATGGTATAACCCAAGAGGTGCCGCTTGCTACTGTTAGCAGCCATGTCTTGTGTTGTTATTAAACAAACACCTGACGGAAGTCCGACAGAGCACGAAAGCAACGCATTCTCGCCGTATGTAATCAACTCTTCTCATGCGCAGGCTCCCCACCCCCACCCTCATAGCGAGCATTTGCTCTGGAGCAAATTTAGCAGTTGCGTTCATACGTGCACATTTGCATCGGTACTGCCATAAGCGAGCATTTGTTCCGAGCTAATTTTTAAACCACCTCCCTGAGGTGGTTTAAATTTGATCCAAAACAAGCTGTTTTCGGGCGCTACGCTGGAACAAAGTTGCACGTATGAACGCTCGAGGGGAGCAGTTGAGGAGTAGGTCCGAAATAAATCTGCCCTTTATTTTCTTGATAAATCAATGAATTGGATGGAAGAAAAATCACATTTTAATTTCCATCCCTTTCTTCAAATACAGGCCACAATTTCAACTTAACAGTGCAGAATGCATAAGTGCTATTCAGTTGCTGGTTTGCCAGAAAATTGGCAAAAATGTTGATTATTTTTTTTCCAAAGTAAAAGGAAACATTTTATTTTGATTCAACACAGAGATAACAGTCCCCTATCATGGAAGACAATGGAATTATGAGAATCTTTACGGTTGGGAAGCGGAAATTTTGAGGATTGGATGAATTTTTAATTTAAAAAAGTATTGAAACAATCGATTGTCAAAAAATAATTATTGATTAATTTGCTAGTCTCTTAATACTCGCACCTCTCGTTTCAGTATTATAACGGATTTATTTTGATGAAGAATACCGTTTATCTCATTTCACTTAGTGCCCGAATTTGTTCAGGGGCAGCCATGCTCATCGACATTGGAATTCAGCCAAAATCTGGGCCTAAACCATGTCTCAAAAGCTGCACAAAAATTCTGAATTCATATGACTGTTGCGGAATATTTCACAAAAAATCATGCCGCCCTTTTGTACTCACTTCAATGAGCAGCAAATTACTCACTGCACATGTTTTTACTCATGTCAAATCCTGAATACATTTTGTCAAGAATAAAATCCACACTTACCTTTTGTCTATGATACTCCCATCAGGCCAAGAGGCACTCAATGAATACCTGAAGACTAAGGCGGTGACCATTGAGTACTGATGCTGAGCCAATGTGTCCAGTTTTCTACTGATTTTGATATTTTGTTGTGTCTGTTGAACACATTGTCTTTCACTCATTTCACGAATATGTCTTGTTTTAGTAATCTTTCAATGATGGCCTTGGATGAGTGATTGAGTTGATTGGACATGAAAACATAGATTGCTTTAAATATGTCTTACATCATGTCACGACGATTTTTATATGTGTATCAGATCTACAGTGCAATGAACCTTCTTATTCACATTGAGTGAAAATATTTGCATTGCTACAGTAATTAGTACACAAGACAGTTTGAAAATTTGGTTCAGATTTTAGCAAGCATCATGCGAGTTGACGTGACTGATTTGCTTTCGCGGGCCACAGATAATTATGTAACGGGCCATATGTGGCCCGTTACATAATTACATAATTTGTGTTATAGAGGATGCATTTTTCAATAATGGGTATTGGTAATAGTTTTGAACTGTAAATTACACCTCAATGGTAAAATGGAATACACCATCGATTTTGTTGAGTCGACATTTTTTTATCCACAAAAGATCTCACAATTAATATCTGCATTGCCCAGACAGACAACATTCGGCATTTATGTTTCAAAATAAATCAGATAATTTTATACATCCTCATTTCCTGTGTGGTCTGTGTGGTTCCGGTTAGAACCTTACATATCTCTATGCCTTGTGTATCACCTCAGAGATAAGACTGACTTTGTTACAAACAATGTGATATTGTACTGCACCTGTGCATATGCTCTCAAGCACCTGTACTTTACAAAGTATCAATGGATAGATAATATGTCAACCACAAAGTAGCTCTTCTGTAAAGGTTTGGGCTTTGCAACCACAGAATCTATGTTCGAGTCACGCTGTTTACAAATGTAAAATGGCAGCTAAGTGTAGTTGGAGAGATGTAGTACTGCCCAATGATTATTGTCGAGGTGCCCTTGAGAAAGTTATTTAGATGTGCAACACTGCACACACGTTTAACTCTTAACATCTCTCCTTGCATGCTTGTATGTGTGTTTTCTGATCATCTGTGAATAACACAAACATACACCAAAGTTAAGTTGAAAAACGCACTAAAATTTGCACACCTATTGGCCGTGGTGAAAATTTTCATATTTTAAATTTGCCATAAATGATGAAAACAAACGTAAAAAGGAAAATAAAAGATAATCCTGGTACGTTTGACCAAGGCTGACGAAAATTGGCTGGCATATGAAGCACCCTGAGACGTTTCCAAAAATCCCATAAAGCCACAGTCTAAAATGAACAGGAAGTGACCAATTAGTTTTTTTAATGTCCAATCTTGGCCCATCCATCCATTTTCTGAACCGCTTGATCCTCACTAGGGTCGCGGTGGGAGCCTATCCCAGCTGTCTTCGGGCAGTAGGCAGGGGACACCCTGAATCAGTTGCTAGCCAATCGCAGGGCACACAGAGACGAACAACCATCCAGGCTCACATCCACACCTAGGGACAATTTTAGAGCGACCAATCAGCCTGCCATGCATGTTTTTGGAATGTGGGAGGAAACCGGAGTGCCCAGAGAAAACCCACGCAGGCCCAGGGAGAACATGCAAACTCCACACAGGGAGGCCGGAGCTGGAATTGAACCTCCAGCACCTCTGCACTGTGAAGTCGACGTGCTAACCACTGGACTACCGGGCCGCCCCAATCTTGGCCCATTTTGCACATTTATAATTTGCATCCTTGTCCTGGAGGATTCATTTATTTCAAAGTTCGGTTATACTGTCTTCAGACCTGGGACAACAATGGGGGGAAAAATCTCGATAGGAAAGAGATATTTTATTCTTTCACGTTGTTCTCTGCTGATGACCAGGTCTACTTCATCATTTGCTCAGAAGAGTGTTTATGCCTTCATGATGTTAAAAGATGACATTTATGAGATTCCGTGAAACACTACTATGCATATTTTTGCTATTTGTGGTCGCTATTCTCTGCTAATAGCAGGGGTCATCTGTACATATATTGCGAAGAAAATAACTTCTCATTTGATCACCTATATATCCCAGTATCGCGTTTTCCCTTAAATCACATGAAAATAATGGCCAATTTTCGATTTGTTCAAAAAATACATACTATGTAAAGAACACACAATAAATTAAACTCAAAACAAATCAATAAATACATACAATGAAACACAAATATCCAGTGATGGGACTTGGTCAAAATCTGTGATTGCACAATTTCTTTCAAGGAATACAGTGAAGTGTTAAGAATTACAGTGACGACAGCACGTTTTCAAATAACATTTATGAATACCTACCATTTAACCAACGTTTTGGCAACACAAATTTGTCATCTTTTTCTTTGTTGAATTCAGCTGTAGTGACTCAATCTGAACATTGGGGGGCAGCCACGCTTTCTTTGACAGAAGGACAACTCGAACATTCACGAAGAAAAACGTAATGACGTCACGTCTGGTACTGTCATGTTGTGTGCTTGGCTGTCAAAAAAGCCACTAAAAATGAAATACAAGACTGAACCAAATGTCCGCTACAGGCCCAGATTTCGAACCCTTATCTGCTTTTAGCGGCGAAAAAGCTAGATGTTAATGCTCATCTGCCTAATGTGAACGCTATTGTAGTGATCCACTTTTTGTCAATTCAGAGATCAGCAAGCTATATTCTTGTTGCAAATGCACGAGCGCTTCAACTGCCCAGACAAGGAGCAGCCCAGCTCAGTGACGTTGATGCCGGGGACAGGTGGAAGACGAACGTGTGTTGGAGCAACTGCGGGACTATTGTTTCCAGGTAGCGTATGACATTATTGTATTTAGTTGGCACTCGAGATACAAAGTCTTCCCACCTGCTTTGTCTTGTCTTTCACCGGAGAAGACGCCCCTTAATAGTTTTGTGGGACCGACAATTTCTGATTGTGAAAAGAAAAACAAAAGATCAATAGCAAGCGTCAATCATGTTATAATAATAGTAATTTTTAACAGCGGCGGATTGTGGTTTGTATTAAAATTATTTTGTTTAGAAGCCTAATATAAACACGACAGTCAACATCAGTGGAGCTCTGCGGTCAGATCAACCTCCACTCGCAAAATTGAAGTTAAATCAGCCGCATTACGGTAATCTGCCGCGAGCGAGCTGCGTTGGCCACCTTCAAAATAAAAGCTATCTATTGAATGCATTCACGTCACTGGTTTGTATTTAAAATAATGTCATCAAATAATTTCTTGGGCGGCCCGGTAGTCCAGTGGTTAGCACGTCGACTTCACAGTGCAGAGGTACCGGGTTCGATTCCAGCTCCGGCCTCCCTGTGTGGAGTTTGCATGTTCTTCCCGGGCTTGCGTGGGTTTTCTCCGGGTGCTCCGGTTTCCTCCCACATTCCAAAGACGTGCATGGTAGGCTGATTGAGCACTCTAAATTGTCCCTAGGTATGAGTGTGGGCGTGGATGGTTGTTCGTCTCTGTGTGCCCTGCGATTGGCTGGCAACCGATTCAGGGTGTCCCCCGCCTACTGCCCGGAGACAGCTGGGATAGGCTCCAGCACCCCCCGCGACCCTAGTGAGGATCAAGCGGTTCGGAAGATGAATGAATGAATGAATGAATGAATGAATGAATGAATGAATGAATGAATGAATGAATGAATGATTTCTTAGCGGTCAGACAACGATGAGTTCGCACAAGGAGAATGAAAACTGTCTCAGAATAGCACCAAGAAGCGTTCTGAAGTTCAGATAGAGAAAAAGTTAATGTTCACTCTACATCAATGACTAACATGTCGCCTGATTTTTTAAAAAATCATTAAAAAAATAATTTTCGTTATCCTAGAACCATACGACATTTAGGGAACACGAGGCCACCCCAGGCATCCAACCACAGTACTTTCAGTCGGATCAAATGCTGCATTTCAAAATAAAAGGCCTCTGAAATCTAACATTTTGACCTTTACACCTGTTTTTTAAAAAATCATTAAAAATTGGGGTTTTGTCATCCTGCAACCAGACCAGATCTAAGGCACACTAATCCACCCTGGGGATCCAGACATAATACTTTAATGAAGATCTGATGTGTTTCAACATAAAAGGCCTCTGATATCTGACATTTTGACATTTACACTTGATTTCAAAAAATCATTTAAAATTCAGTTTTCATTATCCCACAACCAGAGCAGGCCCAGGGAACACTTGGCCACCCTGGGTATCCAACTATAGTACGTAATTAAAATCTGATGTTGAATTTCAAAATAAAATGCCTCTGAAATCTGCAATTTTCATCTTGACACCTGATTTCAAGATGTTAAAAAATCAGTTTTCATTACCCTACAACTTGTGTGCCAGTTCTATGGCACACAAGACTACCCAGGGAATTCAAACAAAGTACAAACAGAGGAGCGAGCGTGGTTTTCGTTCCGGCTTTAGAACAACGGACAAGATCTACACCCTCAGCAGGGTCCTCTGGGGTTTATGGGGTTTCGCCCAGCCAATCCACATGTATTTTGTGGACTTTGAGTAGGCGTTTGACCGTGTCCCTCTGGGAGTTCAGTGGGGGAACATTGGGAGTATGTGGTTTCTGAACCCTGTGATTGCTCCTGTTTGGGCCCTGTACTGCCAGTGTCAGAGTTTAGCCCGCAATGCCCGCAGCAATTTGGATTGGTTTCCAATGAGGGGTGTGCTCTGCCATGGCTGCCCTTTGTCACAAACTCTGTTCATATCATTATGGACAGAATTTACAGGTGCAGCCAAGCTGTCAAGGGGTTCGAATTTGGTGGCCTCGCCATTGCATCTCTGCTTTTTCCAGATGATGTGGTGCTGTTAGCTTCTTCAAGCTGTGAACTCCAACACTCACTTGAGCTGTTTGCAGCAGTATGTGAAGCATTTGGGATGAAAATCAGCATCTCCAAATCTAAGACCTTGGTTCTCAGTCGGAAACAGGTGTAGTCCCCTCCTCATATAGGGTATGAGATCCTGCCCCAAGTAGAGGAGCTCAAGTATGCCAGGGTCGTGGTCACGAGTGAGGGAAGGATAGCGCGAGATATTGACAGGTGGCTCGGTGCAGCGTCTGCAGTCATGTGGATTTTGTATCGGTCTGTCGTGGTGAAAAAGGAGCAGAGCCAAAAAACTAAGTCCTTCATTAGCCTGTCGATCGACGTTCCTTCTCTCAGGAGCTGTATGTCATGACTGAAAGCTGCTGCTCCTCTGCATCAAGCAGTCCGATGATGAGGTACGAGCATATAGTTAAGATGCCTCCTGGACACCTCCCTGAGGACCCAGGGACTCACTGGAGAGAATGTCTCCCAGCTGACTTGGGAACGGCTCGGAATTCCCCCAGAATAGCTGAACTGGGGAGAAGGAAGTCTGGGCTTTCCTGCTAAAGCTGCTGGCCCTGTGACCTGACCCCGGATAAGTGAAATTAAATGAATGTATGGATGGAGGAGGTGCTGGAGAGTGCTCCCTGCTGGGGACTCCATCATTCTGATGGGGAAATTCAATTCTCACATGGGCAATGACAGTGAGAAGAACCTCCAAATCAGAACCCAAGCGTTCTGTTTTCAGTCTTCTGTACTTGTCACGGCCTGTCCAGAGGCTCCCACATAACACAAAGCTGCAGCATACCATCTGAAATTGTAAACACAGGTAGGATTACTGCTTGTGGCGATGCATCTTCCATCCATCCATCTTCTACCGCTTATCCGGGGCCGGGTCGCGGGGGCAGCAGCTTTAGCAGGGAAACCCAGACTTCCCTCTCCCCGGCCACTTCTTCCATCTCTCCCCGGGGGATCCCGAGGCGTTCTCAGGCCAGCTGCGTGACATAGTCTCTCCAGCGTGTCCTGGGTCGTCCTCGGGGTCTCCGCCAGTGGGACATGCCCGGAACACCTCACTAGGGAGGCGCTCAGGAGGCATCCGGACCAGATGCCCAAGCCAACTCATCTGGCTCCTCTCGATGTGGAGGAGAAGCGGCTCTACTCTGAGCTCCTCCCGGATGACCGAGCTTCTCACCTTATCTCTAAGGGAGAGCCCGGACACCCTGTGGAGAAAACTCATTTCGGCCGCTTGTATCCGGGATCGCGTTCTTTCGGTCACGACCCATAGCTCATGACCATGGATGAGGGTTGGAACGTAGATCGACCGGTAAATTGAGAGCTTCGCCCTTTGGCTCAGCTCCTTCTTTACCACGACAGACCGATACAACGTCTGCATCACAGCAGATGCTGCACCGATCCGCCTGTCGATCTCTCGCTCCCTTCTGCCCTCACTCGTGAACAAGACCCCAAGATACTTAAACTCCTCCACTTGGGGCAAGATCTCCTCCCCGACCCGGAGAGGGCACTCCACCCTTTTCCGACTGAGGACCATGGTTTCAGATTTGGAGGTGCTAATCCTCATCCCAACCGCTTCACACTCGGCTGCAAAACGCTCCAGTGAGAGCTGGAGAGCCCTGCTTGAAGGAGCCAACAGTACCACATCATCTGCAAAAAGCAGAGATGCAATACTGAGGCCACCAAAACGGACCCCCTCAACGCTTCGGCTGCGCCTAGAAATTCTGTCCATAAAAGTTATGAACAGAATCGGCGACAAAGGGCAGCCTTGGCGTAGTCCCACCCTCACTGGAAACGATTCCGACTTACTGCCGGCAATGCGAACCGAACTCTGGCATCGGTGGTATAGTGACCGAACAGCCCGTATCAGGGGGCTTGGTACCCCATACCCACGGCACCCCACAGAACTCCCGAGGACACGGTCAAACGCCTTCTCCAAGTCCACAAAACACATGTAGACTGGTTGGGCGAATTCCCACATACCCTCGAGGACCCTGCTAAGGGTGTAGAGCTGGTCTACTGTTCCACGGCCGGGACGAAAACCACACTGCTCCTCCTCAATCTGAGGCTCGACTTCCTGATGGACCCTCCTCTCCAGCACCCCTGAATAGACCTTACCAGGGAGGCTGAGGAGTGTGATCCCTCTGTAGTTGGAACACACCCTCCGGTCCCCCTTTTTAAAAACAGGGACCACCACCCCGGTCTGCCAATCCAGAGGCACTGTCCCCGATGACCACGCGATGTTGCAGAGGCGTGTCAGCCAGGACAGCCCCACAACATCCAGAGCCTTGAGAAACTCCGGGCGGATCTCATCCACCCCCGGGGCCTTGCCACCGAGGAGCTTTTTAACCACATCGGTGACTTCAACCACAGAGATAGGAGAGCCCACATCAGAGTCCCCAGACTCTGCTTCCTCCAAGGAAGGCGTGCTGGTGGAGTTGAGGAGGTCTTCGAAGTACTCCGCCCACCGGCTCACAACGTCCCAAGTCGAGGTCAACAGCGCCCACTTCCACTGTACACAGTGTTAGTGGTGCACTGTTTCCCCTCCTGAGACGTCGGATGGTGGACCAGAATTTCCTCGGCCGCTCGGAAGTCGGCTTCCATGGCCTCACCGAACTCTTCCCACGCCCGAGTTTTTGCCTCGGCGACCACCAAAGCTGCATTCCGCTTGGCCAGTCGATACCTGTCAGCTGCCTCTGGGGTCCCACAGGCCATAAAGGCCCGATAGGACTCCTTCTTCAGCTTGACGGCATCCCTTACTGCTGGTGTCCACCAGCGAGTATGGGGGTTGCCGCCACGACAGGCACCAACTACCTTACAGCCACAACTCAGATTGGCCGCCTCAACAATTGAGGCGCGGAACACGGTCCACTCGGACTCAATGTCCCCCGCCTCCCTCGGGACATGGGAAAAGCTCTGTCGGAGGTGGGAGTTGAAACTCCTTCTGCATCTTGTGTTGCTATTTTTTGTGTAGACTATGGTAAAATACCCTCTTAAATCTACTTTTCCTTGTTCTACTCTGGGAGATTCAATGTGTTATCTTCTACTTTTTTTTGTCCAGATGACGCGATGGACCCAGTTATCCAGCAGTTTGCTCATCATTGCAGACACAGACAACAGAAGCATTGTGGCAGCAGAAAGAGCAGAGACACAGTAGATGATATAAGTGTCGAAGAAGGACACAGTGACTCAGACTTGTCCGACTCTGAGAGGCTTTCTGTGCTACCCTCAGGTGGAGTTCCTCCAAAGCTTGAGCTGCGACCAGAAGTCATCCAAACTAGAAACTGCCCCTCTCCTGGCATCAGACCCAGAGAGCAGAGACTTATACGGTATGACTTCCCAGACTTTCTCCCTCCACCGTTTAATTCCTGGACCGTTAGTCAGCTCTCTGTTTTCTACAACACAGAGCACCGAGGGGCCGTGCGACATCGGCCAGTCTCCCCATTCGAAAGATATTTGGAAAGGCTGCTGGAATTAGAGTGGCAACAGTTTCAAACTATTAAGGAAGAAGGTGGGATACCTACCTGTCAAAGGACATCTCATACTTTCTCATCATGCCTCAGCTCTCCAAAATGCTTTCTTCAGTGCCAACGTGCCTTCCCACTTACCTTCCTATCCTCTCTAGCCAGTCATTCTGCCAAGCTCCAATACTGTCCCTGTGTGCAGCTCCAGATACGCAACACTTCACGCTGCGTTGTGTCCTGCCGCTCCACTGACAACCATCAGTCACTTGGCCCACTGTTGGGTAATAGGAGCACTATGTTTTTTCCCAAAAGAAGTTACAGTGAGAGTCGTGTGCATGTCGAAAATAGTTCAGCCTTCCGACCTCCAAGGTTGAGCAGCCCTGTGAGAACAAACAATAGCCACATAAGGAGGATGGAAGCTTTGGGCAACATTCGCAATCCTATCCAAGTTGCAAAACACAAACCTGCCAGGAGCCCAAGCACCTCAAGAGAACGGAGGGGCCATGAAGTCGCATGCAACAGAACAGGGCGTATAAGAAGTGTCTCAGAGCAAAGAAAAAGTGGTGCAGAAATACAAACTGCATTAGAGAGGCCAATAAGGGGCTCCGAATGCAGAAAAAAAGGAGGTATGAGGCAGAAAGCTGTGCCCAAGGAGCAGGAAATAAAACCTGATGCTGTGAATGCAATCAAGGACAACTTACCCGCGTCCAAGTATTCTGCAATAAACAGATTAAAACAAGTTACATTTCTTTCATAATAGTAATTTTAAGTTTCATCTTAAGAATTCAGCTAAAAAATGTTCTCTACAATATGTTCAATGCAGTCCTACTAGTCTAAACTTGATATGTTGGTTATTAATACTGCGTTTGTGGAATGTGAATTTAGTAGCAAAAATCCAGTTTTTCTCCATCTTGGGGGCATTTTACCACTTGCTGTTGACTGAAAATTCCATCACAATTGCTCAGGGGTCAGTTAACGACCAATTGCAGCTAACTGTTGTAAACTGTTGGCATAATTATTACTTGATTTTATGTCCTGTACTTTTTAAGGAAAGACAAACAGGCTTTTCCTGTGTTCATATCATGATATACTAAATCCTCATTGGACGCATGACATTGAAAGACTTGAAATGGACACAACAGGAAACAAAAAGTATCGATTGAGAATTTTGCTTCATAACAGAGCTACACTGCCACTTAAGATGAAGGGAAAAAACAAACAGTGGGAGCTTTCATTATCACAGATTTGCAGCCTCTTTTTGCGGTTGAAGATGTGTGGTTTGAGGAAAAAAAACAACAACGTTCAAGCCATGTTATGTTGTGTCCTCTATGAATGCGCAGTTGTAACAGATGTATGACAAATGGGCAAACACATTTTTTTTCTTTTTTGTTACAACTTTTACATTTTTTTTTTTAATTGTTATATATTGTTATTCTAATGCATTGTCATGTGTATATATATTTAGTCAATGAATAAGCAGTTACAGTTAAAAGGAACCTGAAATAAGTTATATTATTCAAATTTTTGCTGATACGTGAAATAAAGAGGTCATTTTGAGACAAGAAAAGTTGTTTTTATTATACACAAAACAAGTCCTGTACCCAAAAAGCACTGAGCCATGACCCAAAAACTGGTACAGATCATCCCGTGGATTTTTTGACGAGATGAGGCAAGTCATGTCTCTAACTCTCCACACAAAACTGACCTCTTCACATAGCAGGCAACAAGCTTCTCCCCTTCAACCCTTTGATAGCTTTCATCCCGTTGATACACAAAGTCTCATATTACAATACAATACAATACATGCTGATTTAAATAGCGCTTTCACTCACTCCCTTAAAAATATAGGACACGAGTGAATGTCTCTCCCTTGTGCATCACCTGTACCAAACAACCCTTAATGTTTATTATACATCTATCGAGCCATCCATTTTCAGCATTTTATTCATGGTTATGTGTGAGCACAACTGTGTGTGTTTTCATACAATTTAACATATTTCTGATCTCAATCTAAAATAATGTGTTTTCAAAAGCAGAGATGCCGTGGCTAATTAATGCACACAAATGCACAATAACTCATTAAAGCAGAATACATATGGTTATATCCAGTAACGACTCATCTAACATGTTACTTTTCTTGGTCAACTAATCAGACTAGAATTCCTCTTCAAATATGACAAACCGTTGCTCCATAGGATATACTTAACCGGTACTTCTACTTGAAAGTGATATCAATATTTCAATGGGTAGCAACTTTCATCATGAAAGGCAGTTGCAGTTAACCGCCCCAGTGAGAAAGAATTTACAAAAACAGCACACGTTTCTCAACCGCGGTGACTCCATCACACAAACGTTTTGTGCATTCAACAAAACAAATTCTGGACCTGTGTTGTAAATTATAAATGACGGTGCCTCAACTTTGCAGGAAAAATAAAATTACATTACTTTTATATCCTACTAAGAATAATTAAAGTAACTTCAGAGTCAATGTAAAATAGAAGAAATACACACAACACAATAAATTTAAATACAAAGGCTATGAACTTTTAGTAAAAAATAAATTTAAAAAAATCTCAGTTCTTCGTTGCAGATGTTGCTTGGGTCTGTTGTGACTTTACAAACGTAAGGTCTGGTTACATTGGCTACAAACAGTCCAAAATGTAAAGCAAAAACTCCACTTGTTTCAGAGACTATTTTTTACCATATGGATTCTCCAGTGTCGAAGTCCTTCACTGCTTGCCAGCAATCGAGAATGACTACTGGCATCTCAAACGTTCCATGCATGACTACGCCACCACTACCTAATTGGACATTGCAAATGTACCATTCAAGGACAATTAAATGACTCATTTTGACATACAAGATCAGATTTGGATTTGACCTATTTTGGCAGAGACCTGGGGTTTTCTATTGTCCTCCAAAGCTGGTCTGGTATTACGATAACTCAAGGATATTATTTATTTATTTAAATCAGGGTTGTTGACAGTAAACTATTTATATTTCAATTCACATTTATCTGCAGCAATGGATGGGACCGCTTTTGGTGAAGACCTGCTGTGATCTAGTGTCCTCCACAATTGGTCTGGTGTTATGTTACTAATGAGATTACAGTACATTGAATATACTTACAATCATACTGTTCATGCATTTTTCAAATAAACTTGATTTTTAAATGTATTTCAAGATTCAAATGAACCATTTTACAGTCTCTCAGTGGTGGACTGGTAGCGTTATAACAGATAGCTTATTTAATAAAAATATTTGTAACCTGAAACGTGAACCTCCAGGTCACCCAAGTAGCTTGCTTTTATTTTGAAGGTGTCTTTTGCCGCTCGTCGGCGGTTTATTACCGTAATGCATTGTATTTATGGAATTAGGGACGGCTGTCTTTTCGAGTAGAGGCTTTTTTGGCTGCAGTAGGAGGCGCTCACTTGTTTACGGAGGGTTGAAGATCTAGAAAGGTCCAATAAAGAAATTAGATTTGGCATGTTTTACACGGGTTGACATAGGTTTTGAATGCGCCTCAAGACGTGGCCTCCTTGTGTGAAGCATGTCCCTCCTGAACGAGGAAACTGCCATGGAACCTCACGGCATAGTGGAATACTTGACAGAGGTCGAGGAGGCAGCTGAAGATGTCCTGACAACGAAACAACAGGTAAAAGTATTGTGACACACGCTTTATGTATTTATTATTGCGACGAGCAAGGTCAGTAAACCTATATGGATGTTGTTTACACAAAGCGGGGCCAACACTCCAATCCTTGTGTCGTCAGCAGTCAAATGAGCCACATACAATGTGACTGTGATGTGAAACGTGATCTTGCTGGTTATGTCCTTAGTTTCGGCGCTCCTATTTTGGCTACGAAGACTACTCTTTCTTTGGCTGTGAATAAATTCACAGGATGGTCCTCCGATGGCCGATTTTTCGGCTTTATGACGCCAGTTCCGGCGCGATTCGACTGCAGGTGTTGTCTAAATTCACATACCTGTCCAAATTCGCCACATGGCGCTATCTGAGGAGGAGCCTTTGAAATCCTCGAAGGACCCAGCCTGCGAAATATCTTTCAAGAATTTAGAAACCACATGCGGTCGAGTCGCGCCAGATGTGACGTCATGTGGCTGAAAATGCAGTCTTCCGAGGACGCAGCCTGTGAATTCGGACACAGCCTTTGTATTTTCCTCGTCCAGTCTGCAAAGCCAATGGCACGGTGCTGTTCTCACGGGTCAAGACTTGACATGACGCCAGATATGGCATACAAATTAACATATCGTCGACCCCTCCTTGAATGTGTTGACCCGTTGCGTGCATAAACACAAATGTATTTGACGGCCATATATGAATGAACTAACAATTGTCCATTCTGATAAAACTCTGTGACTGTGTCCGAATGTGCACACTATTCCCTATATGTTGTAATATTAAGGGGTTACAACATTTTGAATATCCAACAGAAAAAAGTCTCGTGCATTCAAAATTACCCATACTGCATTTTGAAAAATGGTGAGCAATAAGCGACTTGCAGATCTCATCTGAGAATGTGAGACAATCAAGTAAAAAAAAAAACACACAAAAACCCCACCAAAAAAAAAACCAAATGAGCGGTCATCTAAATTTTGTATGATTGTACAAAAGTGCATGGCTGTACACCTTAAAGTTTGCAGGCATTGTTTAAAAGGCTTGAAGCCTAATAAGGTGTCAAAATTACAGGTGCACTTTGTTCCATGTTTAACAGTTCGAATAGAATTTATAGGCTTGACTCTCGGTGTCAAAAAATATCATTGCAAAACTCTTAGTTCATCCAAACGGGATTGTAAATCTCCATTCATTCTAAAAATGTCCAAAATATCCAGAAGAATGGTAAACACTAAAATTGGTTAAAAAAAAAATGTTAACACGTTTATTATGTCAACGCTGTATCTTGAAACAGATGTAACAGACAAAGGCTAACTACGGTAAGCTAGCGGACAGCGAAACCACTGGAGAAACAGAATTTGGTATCAGCCAGACAGAAATTCTTGTCTAGTCACTGTCACTTTTTAAGTGAAGAAACATTTCTACATTGTGCTGGTTTTACTGTAAATGTTACTTGGGCCTGTCACATCAGCGATTGATTCAATGAGTGTTGCACTGCCTTCGTTTCGACTCGGTGGGATTATGATCGTATTCGATATAGTATGGCTCAGTTTGAGAGGTTGTGATGCTATGCCTTTTTTAAATGAGAATGTCAGGACTGTGAATGTGCCGCTTCTAAGATATATCTCTCCAATAAAAGACAACCACATCAGGATTTCAATATTATTTCAAAGTGGCACCATTTGAGATATATAAAAAGAAAATCAGTTTAAAAACCGTCACTAATATCGTCCCGCCACCCTTCTTTCTTTTATCCTCTCCTGTCTTGATATTTTATTATCTCGAAATAGTTTATATTTACTCTTACCCTCTTTGTCACATATTTCTGTGATCTTTTCTGTTGCTAAATTGTGTGTGTTTCCAATCTAAGATAATTGCCCTGGACATGAAGAGAAACAGGAACAGAGAAGCACTAAATGCACTGAAGAGTGGTATGTGTTCAGGTGAGTGATCCCATGATTTTGAAGTTCATTGCATATGTAATGGCAATGACTGACTAATTCCTGTCACATACAGAAAAGGTGAAGATTTGCTTTGGAAATATGTTCATCAAATTCCCCAAGTCCAAGGCAACACAAATGATTCAAAAAGGTAACATCTTTTGAAGCATGTGTAACTGTCAAATTGTACGTAGGCCTGATTGTTCCAAATATGAAATGATTTGCTTTATTTTTGACTGAGATTTGTCTTGCTTATGTGTAGACCAGGAACAGCTGGACAGCGAACTAAATCACCTCCACAAAGGACTGAAAGCAAATGTCAATCATCTAAATGAGAAACAAGGTAAGAAAAGCAAATCCAAGACCACATTATGGTGTGACTGAGGTGGTTTTCTTTGTATTGTTGCAGGAAAGCCTGAGCTGAGAGGCTACAATCTTTTGCCACTGTCCACTGATGAAATGAAAGCCATGAAGAGTGTTTTAAAACACTGACATCAGATCTTACATAGCCCATTACACTATCCAGATTTCATGTATGTCGTGCTGTCCTGCTTATGACTGAATTCTCAAATAAGGCTTTTTGCTGCTTCTGTTGATACAGTAGTGTTGTTTAATCATGATTCAGTGATGTTGTGGCTAATATTTTCTATTACGGTAATAAACTCTGGGAAACAGCAAATGTCTTGTAATTTCACTCGATGCAATGAAAGTGGATGTTGCACCAGCTTGCAGTTCACCACCCACAAAAGTCCTATGATTAGAACTGTGGCAGTGGGGGCTTGGGGCAGCAGTAACCTGCTCTGGTAAATTTCTGTGGCTGAAGAAAATACGTACGAATCAGTGGCGGATTCTGGTCTGTCAAAGAGGGGAAGCATAAAATGTGTCCGTTTATTTATACGTGAATTCTACTCTAGCTCCGTTCCTTTTCAAGAAAATGATCTGTGACCCTGTCATACCAACAAGGCGTCTTTTCCCGGTACTTAATTATTGTCCTACAACTACAGGAATTACAATAAAACCCACCAGAAATAAAAGATTAATTTGTCGCTAGTTTACAACAATTAGGAGAAGTCTCCAGCTCAAATCAGAACAGAATGTGAATTGAAAAATTGCTCACACGGATGCCTACACTAAAAGGTCGGTGATTAGCTCATTTCGATGTCAATCGAACTGGCACACAGGTTCAGACAGATCATCCAATCTGATGCAGAAAAAGCCTGGCGTCCGGTACCCTCCCACTGCCATCCAGTCCCAGAGACGCCGAGCGTCCGTGGGCGGGACAAAAAACAGTTTGTAACCAATGACTCGTCTCCGTTCAACGCATTGGGACAACCTACCCTGAACTCTCGAGGCGCTCGGCGTCCAGGCAATAGACGCTCTGCAGACACTCGGAGCCCACCGTTTAAAGCACAGCGAAGCTGCGGGAATGAATGAGAAGGGAATCGCGTCGTAACCAGTAATAAGAAGCTGATTCGGAACAAAAGTTGAGCGCGTTGTAGCGCATATTTAGTCAATGACACGTACACACAATGAAATTTACATTCATATATTTGATCACTTATTCTTTGACATTTTAGGGGAAGCCGAGCTTCCCTTGTCGTCCAAGAGCAATCGTCACTGGTACGAATGTGGATTTGGTGTCAGATTTCTGGGCTTCTTTTTCTGCGCCAATGATCTGCAATAGTGCCACATGCTGGCTGTGGCACCACTGTGCACTTTAAGTGGCTTTTCTGGTCGTGTCACACATTCATGACAAATATTCCACAGACTGTTGAACGTTGCATGCGCAGTTTGTGGAGTAAAACCTATTAATTGGCAATAGAAACTCAAACAGCAACGCCTCATGTGAGCATACAACTGCCTGGTGGGCAAAGTGAGGATCCAAGCCCGCAATGCGCTTCTCTGCACTTCCTGCAGAGGAAATCCACACATCCAGTAATTTTAATGGCGGAATAACTGGTAGCTACTTCACATGCAAATGATGTCCATCAGATAGTGTCAGTGAGGCTCTGTATCATTTGCCGCCCCTGATTGCATGAACATGGGAGGGAAAAAAATGTTCGAATTTTTTTTTGTTGCCTTGAGCATGAAAGTCTACTGCCCAAAGAGTAGAAGCCCAGGACAATGAAACTGACAATCCTGCTGGCACAGGTACTTCTATGCTCTCCGTTTGCAGTCATTTCTAATGCAAATTAGAAGGGGGAGGGGGGGGCGAGAGAGAAAAAAAAGCCTCACCCCTCATGACCCTTAAACACAAAAGTGCATGTTGCCAACAGTAGCAGCTGTACATGCATACAGACTCCGGTTGACCAGCTGGAAGGGTCTCCGAATTCTGTGGAGACCCAAGAGGAACAATAAGGCACTCTGCTGCCGAATACTGTCGATGTGGTGCTTTTGCTGCGGACTTGCCTTTGGTGGGTACGTTTCACACTCAAGCTCTCCCACTTGTTTGTACGAGTTGTAATAGGACGTTTGGCAGTAGATGTGATGCTTTGGGGGGTGGGGGAGGAAGTCAGATTACTCATTGTTTTTAAATTACGCAGTCAAGAAGCAGTTTTCAGCAAACCATCAAGCACATTTAAGAAACTCCGGGGAAAATGTGTATTCCGCCACCCTATAAACAAAGATCTAGTCAAGTAGCAACTCACAGCTTTGTCGGGGCAGCGAGGCACGCAGGCCGCAGAAGTATGCTTGGCCTCTCGTGGACACATGGTCTCCACCAGGGCAAACTTGAGCCAGGTGATGGTGCCGGTCATCATCTCATCTTTGGTGTGGTCTGGTGGCAAAAAAACCCAAACAAATTCACTATTTGGGGTTCAGGGGTCACTCCTTAAGACATTCTATAACTCGGTGGTGGCTACGGCCATCCATTATGCATTGTCTGCTGGTCAGGCAGCATCTCGGCCCGGGACAGAAAGAGACCTGAGCGACTGGTCAGGAAGGCCAGTTCTGTCCCGGGCTGCTCCCTGGACACTCCTGGAGGAGGTGGGCAACAGGAGAATGCTAGCTAAGCTAAAAGCTATGATGGACAGTCCCTCCCACACCCTCCAGCCCGCCCTGACAGCACTAGGTAGCTCCTTCAGCCAGAGACTGTCACACCCACGCTGCAAGAAGGAGAGATACCGCCGCTCGTTCCTACCGACTGCTGAATAAAAATAAAATTACATGAAAAACAATTGTAAATAGCACAGCCACCTTATCTATATTTATATTGCACTTAATTGAACTGTGTACATTGAAACTGAAAGATTGATTTTGTGAATGCAAACACTTTTTCTTCTTTTGTCCCACAATTTTGCTGCTGTAGACTGTAAATTTCCCCAGTGTGGGACAAATAAAGGATATCTTATCTATGTAGTCACTACTGAGGGTCGACTTCAAAGTCTGCAACTACTATTAGTTAATACCTCACTTTGGGGGATGTATTATAAAAGAACCAAGTCTAAACAGCCAAGAAAGATCCTTGTTCTAATAAAAAGGGTCACATGCCTGCTGAGAGGCATGGTGGGTAATCAAAGTTTTTAAAATTCATCGTTCATAACAGAATTTTGTATTTTTAGTACATTTGTGCCATCAGATCATGTTGGGCTTCAAATTCAATTTTGGGGTGCCATTTCAGCAATTCTAGCAAAATGCCACTTTAGTCACTGGGGGAGCAGTCAGCCAAGCGCAGGAGCATAACATGAGAGCTGGCAGCCAGCTCAAGTGACCTCCTGCAGGTGAAATGTCAACATTTGATATTTGGAGGGCAACAAAATTGCAGAGTCCTACAGCACAGCTACTTCATGACATTCCTACTGTCAAAGGGTCTCAAACGGGTGAGAAGAAGATATAAAGAAAAATATCAAAACAATTTTGTAATATTCAACTGATCCAAGCTTGAACAATGGGGTCTGGTAGTTGGTCAAGAGGCAAGTCACAGCAAAAAGTTGGTTGATGCTGCAAGTTAAGGACATGGGCGTTACTGTGGTGAAAAGTCTGTGTTTTCTTACACCCTTCCTATCACACGCTCGCTCATCGTCATGCAATGGACTGGGTCTTCCGCACTTCTGCTTCAGATAGCTGTGACTTCTTCGGGAAAGCAGGTATGTGGGCTTTGCAGGGGACCGAGTCCTCCATGAAAAATCCCTTGTCCACCACAATGGCCATTGACGGTTTCAGAAGAGACACCAAGTTCTCCTTGTCACTGATGGAGCCTTTGCATAGAGGTGAGAAAAAAATGTTATCTTTTCTCAAATACATCTTATTGATTTTATTTCAAAATGAAATCTTACAATACCATTCTTTTTCAAATACTGGTAATTTTTTACGTAAAAAAAAAAAGCATTGTTTAACTTGTTCCCCTTCCCCCCTCCATTTTTAGGTTTCGGGTTAGGAAATGTTTTCATGACCCTTGTCAGGGAGCATGGGTTATTTTCAGTTTTTGGCTATTTTCTGTTGGTTGAGAAAAGAAGGTTCTTTTTCAAAATAAGAGTCCAGTTCATTTCTTTTCACCAGCTGAGGTTAATGAGGAGTTGCCATGGTGACTGATTGAAAGGATGCCCAGCACTAATTATCAGCCAGGTGTCAGGCAGCTGTTGTCCTCTGCAATTGGTCGTCGAAGCTTCTCAGCCTGCTTAAATTGCTTGTGTGAAGCTTGGGATGACGTGTTCTCTTTGCAGTTCTTCAACGCCGATCACGATGACGGCTCGCATATTGGCTTCTGTGCTGTGTGGTCTTTTGGCTCTTCCTGGTTTGGTGAGGTCGGCATCTTTGCCTTTGGTCACATGCGGTGAGGACAGCCTGAAGGCGGCGGCCAGCATGGCTGTCCAGCACATCAACCGACATCACAAGCATGGCTTCAAGTTCAGCCTGCATGAGGTCCAAAGCAGCAGTTATCAACCGGTTAGTGTTTAGCGCTTCCTAGGCGGGACAACGAGTCGCTTACGCAATTGAATGGTGGCTGTTGTAACCGTTTAAGTTGGTCACGCTCATGTCTCCTTTCAGTTTTCTGGCGGCTGCCACATTGATGTGAACGTGAAGCTGCTGCAGACCAAATGTCACTTCACCAATCCCAAACCTGTGGACCAATGCGAGCTGTGGCAACGGAATGAGCGGGTGAATATACTTTCAGTCTGCGAGTCAATGGCTGTTTCTGTTGGCGATGTGCTAACTGAGTTCTTGTTGCTTAGGCGCAGTGGCCACTTGCAGCGTTGAGTTTTGGGTCATGTGGGGGGTGGCCAAAATCACCAAACACAAATGCACCACCAGACCAGGTCATTACACGCAGACCATACTTGTCAGGTTTTTTTTTTCCTCTTCTCACCCGTTTGAGACCCTTTGACAGTAGGAATGTCATGAAGTAGCTGTGCTGTAGGACTCTGCAATTTTGTTGCCCTCCAAATGTCAAATGTTGACTTTTCACCTACAGGAGGTCACTTGAGCTGGCTGACAGCTCATGTTATGCTCCTGCGCTTGGCTGACTGCTCCCCTGGTGACCGAGAAGTGCCATTTTGCTGAAATGGCACCCCAAAATTGAATTTGAAGGCCCAACATGATCTGATGGCACAAATGTACTAAAAATACAGAATTCTGTTAAGAACGATGAATTTAAAAAAAACTTTGATTATGCACCATGCCTCTCGGCAGGCATGTGACCCTTTTTATTAGAACAAGGGATCTTGCTTGCCTGTTTAGACTTGGTTCTTGTATAATACATCCCCCCCAAAGTGAGGTATTAACTCGAAAGTAGTTGCAGACTTTCAAGTTGACCCTCAGTAGTGACTACATTGTGAATTTGTGCTTTTTTTTCTCCCTTCTGCCACCAGACCACACCAAAGATGAGATGATGACCCTTTGTCCTTCCTGCCCCAAGTTGTTGTCCCTTAACGACCAGACAGGCGTCAGCGCCGTGCAGCAGGCAGTGCTCCGATTCAATCAGGAGAGCAAACACCACAATTACTTCACCCTGCTGGAAGTGGCTCAGCTGACTGAGGAGGTGTGGGGGGTTTCTCTCTTCCCCTCCCTTTCTGCATTGGGTGCCATGTTTCTTGTCCTTCCTGTTGCAGTACATCGCCGCCATCGGCACCATCACCTGGCTCAAGTTTGCCCTGGTGGAGACCATGTGTCCACGAGAGGCCAAGCATACTTCTGCGGCCTGCGTGCCTCGCTGCCCCGACAAAGCTGTGAGTTGCTACTTGACTAGATCTTTGTTTATAGGGTGGCGGCATACAAATTTTCCCCGGAGTTTCTTAAATGTGCTTGATGGTTTTCTGAAAACTGCTTCTTGACTGTGTAATTTATAAACGATGAGTAATCTGACTTCTTCCCCCACCCCCAAAGCATCACATCTACTGCCAAACCTCCTATTACAACTCGTACAAACAAGTGGGAGAGCTTCAGTGTGAAACGTACCCACCAAAGGCAAGTCCGCAGCAAAAGCACCACATCGACAGTATTTGGCAGCAGAGTGCCTTATTGTTCCTCTTGGGTCTCCACAGAATTCGGAGACCCTTACAGCTGGTCAGCCGGAGTCTGTATGCATGCCGCCGTTCCACCAGAGTGCAGAAGCTTGCAGGTGCAAGGGGCAGCTGAAAAATCTTGAGCTGTCCATCCACCACATTTGTCCCTTCCCGCTGAAGTGATGTTATCGCTTGTTTTAAAAAATAAAATTAAAAGTGATGTGCTGTGAGGAAACTCAGTCATTGGCTTTTCGTTATTGATTTGGCTTTCATGCAAAACTTAAGTCAGAACATCCTGTAGTTTGGAGGAAAAATTGTGTCGGCAAGCAGTGAGCTGTGGAGACGGACGGGGCCAACAGGTACAATGTCAGTCTCCAAAATGAACAGCTGCTCCTGTTGGCAACATGCACTTTTGCTTCGTGGGGTGTGGCACAGATCAGCACTCGGTCAACTTTCTACCTCCACCCATGGTCATTTTGTAAAAGATGCAGTCAGCATGGGTGGGAAAACTCCTCTCTTCTCATTCCAGGGTAGTTTTCAGCAAGATGGAAAATATTTATTGCTTGGTTGTATGCAAAATATTCAAGAGCAAAATATGAACCGTCCCCCGTGAATTAAAAAAATTTTTTTTCGTCTGTTGCTCGAAATGGTAATGTAACAAAGTACCTGTGCGGTTTTTTGTTTTGCATGGCTGTGCAGTCATGGGCGGCAAGTGATAGAGCTTCACTGGCACCATCTGCTGGACATCATTTGCCTGTGAGGAGTTTAAAAAAAAATGATTGTTAAATCATGTTCATTTTAGTTATATGGACAATGCTTTACATTGATTTTCTTTTTCAATCCAATGACCAATGACTTTGCATTAAAATCACCGCATGTGCGGATTTCCTCCGCAGGATGAGCAGGAAGTGCAACGAAGCGCACCGCAGGGGCGGAGCTTCAGCTCGCCCGCTCTGGCAGTCGTTTTGTACACTCACATCAAAGACGTCGCTCTTCGCGTTTCACTGAAACCTATGTCGACATCTCTTACCTGTGACCGCCTCTGAAAACATCACAATTAACCCGCCCATGGCTCACTTGCGAGAGAATTAGATAATGAGCACTTTACATGTTATTTTTCTCAGTTCAGATTTGTTGTTTTGGAAATTCCCCAACACGCACGGTGCTACACGGAGGCTAGGGGGTGCTACATCATCTTTCTCACTACCTCTTCAGCTTCCCCAGCTATTCATTCATCCGCCTACACAGTTTTAAAACATTAAACGTTTCATTGTAACCATTCTGTTCAAATATAACCCTCTTCCCATATTTGCGCTGCAACAGGAACGACGTTTCACAAAAACTTCCAAATTTCATGCTGTAACATCATGAAGGCCCAATTCTTAGCAAATGTGAGGTGGATTTGGTTAATTTACTGGGAGAAAAACACAAAAAAATAAAACATGTATTTCCTTTAGCCAGCAGGTGATGATACCACTGCAGTAAAATTAATAATAGGCGTTTTGAGAAGATATAATCGTTTGGGTTGACGGCAAATATGAAAGTGAATAAAAATGGTGGACTTCCTATTATGTTCAGTACATGGCCGAGCTGTTAAATATACCACCAAATTTGAATTGATCTAGATGAAACATACAACCAAGGCTGCTTGTAAAAAAATATCCGGGGTTAACTGAGTCATTTAAAAAAATAAATTCCACGATAAGGTAATAAAGGTTTTTAGAAAATATGAAGTAGATCTGGTAAACTCAGACTTAGAGAAAAACATCAAAGAATAAAATATTTCTTTCCTGGAGACAATAGAAGGCACTACCTCTTTGATGAAAAAACAGTTTGTCTATCTTTTCAGGCCTATCATCAAATGTATGACATTTTGAGAAGATAAAATACAGTAATCTGAGTCAAATTCCAGCAGCTTTTATTGGTCAGACATTTAGCGTCGCTAAAGTTTTGTTTGACGCCATTGGCAGGTAACACCACTACAGCTGTCAGAGGTCAATTAGTGTTCAGCCGCTGATACAGCCAAGGGTAGTGGTATGAAATTAATTTCTAATTGGCCTAAAATAATTTTATACTGCTAACCTTGGGTGTATCATTGTGGAAGTAATAATGGCTTTACCTCATAGGCCAGAGGTGTCAAACATACGGCCCGCGGGCCGAAACCGGCCCACAAGGAGGTTTGATCAGGCCGGCAGGATAATTTAAAAGTGAAAAAAATGCATAAAAGACACGGAATGAATATTTTTAATAAGATGCAATCCATAAAATATCCACACTGTTTTGATCAGAGAAGAAGACAACAGCAGCCTCATTCTGTCACTGAGACAGATCCAACACAGCAGATGATATCAAGGACATGTGAATACTTTATTCTTTACACATATTATAGGACTCTCCTTAGTTTGTAAGGGGTAGGCAGGGATTAGATTTAGATTTTATATGCTCGTGTAAATGGTTTAAAAATTCCTTTCTTTATAAATCTTGTTTAATCTTAAAAGTGCATTACTATATTTTTCAATACCAATTACTTGTTAAGGTTTTGTGCCTTTGTAAAGTCAGTGGGATCGGTTGCAATGCATATATATGAGAATGATAAAAGTAAATTGCACAATGTTTTGTAAAAGATATGTTCATTAAATTTCAACATTTTCCTCGTGTTCTTGTGCTTCTTTAGACCAAAACAAAGGAAAGACATTATTTTGGTTATTTATAGCAGCGTATGGTATAATTTTTAATGGTCCGGCCCACTTGACATCTAACAAGGTCGTATGTGGCCCACAATGTGAAATGAGTTTGACATCCCTGTCATAGGCAGTCGCATTTAATGTCAATAAAATCCAAAATATTGTGCCCATTGCTTTTATATTTCGCATGTTGAAGTGGGGGCGGCCCGGTGGGCCAGTGGTTAGTGCGTCAACCACAAAATGCAGAGGTCGTGTGTTCGATCACGGCTCTGGCCTCCCTGTGTGGAGTTTGCATGTTCTCCCCGGGCTTACGTGGGTTTTCTCCGGGTACTCTGGTTTCCTCTCACATTCCAAAAATGTGCATGGCAGGTTAATAGAACACTCGAAATTGCCCCTAGGTGTGAGCGCGGATGGTTGTTCGTCTCTGTGTGCCCTGCGATTGGCTTGCAACCGTTTCAGGGTGTCCCCGCCTACTGCCCGAAGACGGCTGGGATAGGCTCCAGCAACCCCCGCAACCCTTGTGAGGATAAAGCGGATTGGAAAATGGATGGATGGATGGAAGTTGAAGTGGACTTCGATTGGCAGGCACCCGGTTAAGGGTGTGCTGCGCCTCCTTCCCGAAAACAGCTGGGATAGGCTCCAGCATGCCCGCGACCCTTGTGAGGATAAGCGGATTAGAAAATGTATGTATGGTTAGATGGATGCTGCATGTATGAATTTTTTTAACTATTGGTCACAGCTTTCTGACACTAGGTGACAACAGAACCGAACAGAACATGGCAGGAAACATGTTTAGATGCTTGCTTCTTTTCCTCAATGACTTGACAGGCTGAGATGAAAAAAAGTAGGCCACGCCCGTACAAAATGGGCTAAATGTGGTAATAAAAAAAAAAAAGTACGCTATGATATTTTGAATTTTTGCAGGGGTTACGTTTAGTGCTGATATCATTTTTACAAGGACTTAATACATAAGTGCTGTACTGGCTTAGGTTAAACATGAAGAAACAAATTGGTTAATGTGGTTACATTCAGGGCTCTCTTCAAATTGTGTGAAAGTTTGATAAAATATGATAATGTGGGTCAAGTTACAGCTACTTTTGCATTCACATCCATCCATCCATTCTCGGATCTGCCTGTCCCAGCTGTTTTAGGGCCGGCGGGGTTCACCCTGAACTTGTTGCCAGAGCCATTTGCAGGGCACAAATATACGAGCAATCATTCACACTTTACAATCACACATCGGGACAATTTAGAGTGATCAATTAAGCCAGGGGTCCCCAACCCCCGGGCCGCGGACCGGCACCGGTCCCTGGGTCATTTGGTACAGAGCCGCACAGAAAGAATAAATAACTTACATTGCTTCGGTTTTATTCATTTCGGAATCTGAAAGATGTTTTATTTCGAAAATTTACCGGAATCTCCATTACACCTGTCTACAGTATGTCACTCTTGACGCAGGTCAAGGCGCGCTTCTCGGTCATGCGATAGGTTACTGCTGAAATGAAACGTGGGAGCTAGCAAAATGAGTAAGAAACAAACGACTTTGGAAAGTTTCTTTGGGAAGGGGAAAAGGCCCAGCCAGGAGACAGAAGAGGAGCCAATGACTACGTTTAATTGATAATATGCAGAGTCCTACTTAAAATACGGATTTATCTCAATGGGAAATTCCCACACATCAAGCTCACTACGCATAATATGCAGCGATGGTGAGTCGTATTTTTCATGCACTTTGTATCTTATTTTGAAGGCAGGTTTAAACGTTTCCATTGCGACCAGACAGCATTGCGGCCAGATAGGACCTTCCTTTTGTCATGGTTCATGTTTATTACTATCTTTCAAGAATACCATAGTTTTCATGCAGGTCATATTATATTATTTAGTTGTATTTATCTGTCACACCTTCAAGGCCGGTCCCTGAAAATATTGTCTTCACATTAAACCGGTCCGTGGGGCAAAAAACGTTGTGGACCGCTGAATTAACCTGCCATGTATTTTTTGAATGTAGGAAAAGCCACACAGAAAGGCGGGAGCCCAGAATAGAACCCACGGCATCTGCACTATGAGGCGGACGTGCTAACCAGTTGACCACTGTGCCACTCTTTTGTATTCACAGCTAGGCCACATTTTTAAGTCAATTTTGACTCATTTTATGGAGATCATATTTTTTTCAAACTCATTTTTAATCGGATGTTCTTAATTTTCCCCAAATTCGAATTTCAATTTGCAATTATCCCAACGTGCCAGTACCCCAATGTGGCCAGGGTTATGAGTGTCCGAATAGGTACTTGCAGTTCTGGTTTCGGCCCGAGCATTGACTGCTGCAAGATCCCTATTGTCTTTGCAGAATTTTTATTATTATTAGGGCCTGAGGTGCAACTGCCAAAAACTCACCAAACTTTGTAGGCTCATATGGCCTGGCAAAATTTGTTGTGCCGCAGAGGAGCAAAACAAATGCAATCCCCGTATGTTTGACCAAGGGCTATGAAAATTGCGAAGACACATGTTGCACCCCGAGACGAGACGTACAAAAAAGTCCATTGTAGCCATTTGCTAAGGTTGCACAGGAAACAAGTTCTGATTTTTAGAATTAATATCATGATGTACATTATGCTCTGGAGTGAGATCTTTTCTGGTACAGGGCACAAATAAAATCTTAGGACACAGCATAATCACTTGAGTGTCCATTTTTGTGTGCGTGTTCACTGTTTTTATGTTATTAATTTAATATTTGAACCATTGTTGTCACGTGAATGATTTTTACCTTATTTACAACACTTTTTATGCAGCTGTGGTTGTTTATAATGTGCTCTGTAAATAAAGTTATTTCCCCCAAACATTTGATTTAAATGTACCCTACATTTATTGACGAGATATTTATTTATTTGTTTATTTTACGGTGATGTGTAGGAGCTGTGCTTTTTGGTTTATGTACAGTATAGGGTGTGGGACCACCCCTTACTTCCCTTGAGAGAGCATATTGGGTCAGGACGCTGTTCAAACCCCCACCCCACCACGCTGTGCGCGCGCGCACGCACACGTACACACACTTGCACGCGCCACGTACACGTACAAACACACGCACACACGCGCGCGCACACACACACACACACACACACACACACACACACACACACACACACACACACACACACACACACACACACACACACACACACACACGACCGACCGACCGTTGCTGTGAATCGAACATGGCGACTGTACCCGTCTATTGCATCTGCAGATTACCTTACGACGTGACCCAATTCATGATTGAGTGCGATGCTTGCAAAGACTGGTTTCACGGAAGGTAAAACACTTTATTCAATACGATGCATTTCGGCGTTTGTTTGCATTTGAGGAGGCCAGATAACAACGGCGAGCCCTCGGTGTGCTTGACAGTTTTGTGACTCTCCGTCGCGAGTGTACGTCTGAAGAGAGGCCGCTTGGAGAAGAAGGCGGAGTTAATAGCTGAGCAGGGTCGTGAAAATTTCGTGGATAACTGAAAACGGATTCTTTTAAAACATTGATGTGGCTCAATCTTGTCATTTTTGTGTGTGTGTGTCGCCATTTACAGCAGTTAAAGTGCTCGATGACATGTCCGCATATAGTGCCGATGAGAGGGGACGGCAACCGGGCAGCCTTGCTCGACATTCTCGCTTTGAATTTGTTTATGCAATACCGTTTGTCCTGTGTGGTTTTGGAACGTTTGCGACGTCGCCCTAGGATTGGCGTCTTTCATTCATTCAGTGATTTTCGTAAGGGGAAAAAACAGAAAACAATCATGACCACAGTGCGACCCGAGCCCGGAACAGTCTTCCTGTGAGACTGCATATATTGCGCTGACAATGGACCATGTCGGATTTCGCTTTAGCGGGTCAAATGAGAACGTATTCTTAAATATGAATTGTCGACGGCGAGCTGTCTAGTGTCTACACATCTGTTAGCATTACTACGACAACCTTGAACGTGAAAACGTGTTTTAATTTGTCCCTCAATTCTTGCTATATGGTTTAGGCGTGTGGTTAGCTTTGTTTTGGGGATGTTTAACGTCACTCCGGCTATCAAAACGAACAACTACACTTACTTCCCTGTGTTTCTCTGAGTGAAATAGCTCACCGCTAGATCATAATCAGTGTTCACCGTCCATGAATGCAAAGCCTTTGACAGTAATACTCCTCTATCTTTAATCACGTGCTATGTACATTGTAAAATCCGGTGGTGTGGATCAACTTCTCGTCGCGACGACCAAATACAGAATTCCCCAGTACCCGGGAGCAATAAATATTGAATGCTAATGTAGCAGTTAACAATTGCACATATTGATACTGTATCGAGGGGTTGCACCTTTATGCTAAAAATAGTAACATATTCCACAATGCTATGAGCTCGACCATCGTTGCAGGCTGCTTCGCCTTTTCATTGGAAACTGGTATGCTGTGAAGTGTATAAAGATTTGGATTAGTTTGTGCTACTGAAGTTTTCAGTGACCTTTGACAATCTGTACCGGTGGAGATACTGTATGTGGTCTGCTGCATTATTGTTATGTTAAATGTTCTGTAAAGCGCTTTGTTACAGCTGCAACTGTTGTGAAAGCGCGATATAAATTGGCAGGCAAGTGCACTGTAATTTCAGACTACTAAATTTAAACAGCAAGACTGGAATATGCAAATGTATGATAACTAAAAAAATATATATATTCCTTTACTGACCCCAAAGTAAGTACTGTCCAGCATGACTTCTATCAATCTTGTCAATTATTGTCCACAAACCAATTTCCAATGAAGTTGGGACGTTGTGTTGAACATAAACAGAATACACTGATTTGAAAAACCCACACAGGCAGAACATGCAAACTCCACACAGGAAGGCCGGAGCTGAAATTGAACCCTGCACCTCTGCACTGTGAGACTGATGCGCTAACCATTTGACCACGCGCTGCCAATTTGGAAAGCATGTTCAATCTATATTTAATTCAATACACTATAAAGACAAGCGAATGTTTAAACTGAACAAGTGTATCATTTTTAGCAAATAATCACAAGCTTTTAATTTTACGGCTGCAACACGTTTCAAAAAAAGCTGGAACAGGGTCATTTTTATCACTGTGTTGATTCATCTTTTCTTTTTACAAAATTCAATAAATGTTTAGGAAATGAGGACAGTAATTGTTGAAGCTTGGTAGGTAGAAATATTTCCCACTGTTGCTTGATGTCCAGCTTCAGCTGTTCAACAGTCTCCATTGTCATATTTTATGCTTCTTCATGCATCACACATTTTCAATTTGGAGACAAGTCCAGATTACCGGCAGGCTACTCTAGTACCCACAATTTTTTACTTAGAAGCCACGCTGTTGTAACACGTGCAGAATGTAATTTGGCATTGTCTTGCTGAAATAAGCAAGGGGTGTCCATGAAAAAGACGTTGCTTAGATGGCAGCATAAGTTTCTCCAAAACCTGTTTGTATTGGTATTGTTGTGAGCTGGAGTGATGGCAGTTCTACAGCAATAACATAAAATAAAAATAAAAAATCCAAATTGAATAAAAAAAGTGCCATGCAACATTGAGTTGCAAATGACCTTTTTCACGAACTTTTCAAGTTACACACAAATATTTTGTGGAAAAGCTCCCTCTCGTTACATATGTTTCATTTTTTTTCCAACTCTTAGTTGCACCACAGAATGACATAAAAGTTCCTGTTGCCCCCACACGCACACACACAAATCGATGTCTGCTCCATGACAGCTAATTAGTAGATAACTGTTGTGAATGCGGCCAGAAGTTCCACTTACAAACACGCTTCTTCCAATTACAATTCTCACAGCAGACAGCCTATATGTATGATTGTTTTTTTTTTTTTCAAGGAAAAAAAACCTAAGTAAAACTTGACCCCTGCTCCCTACGGTAGCACGTACAGTAGAAAGCTGTTGTGTGCAGACGGAAGTCCCGTCGAAACAGATCCTTCTTCCAATCACAATTCTAAGGTAAACTGCTGAGATTTTTGATTAAGGTGGCAAAAAAATAAAAAAATCCATGTATCCTTTTTATTTTTATTTGTGTGTGTGTGTCAAAAAAATCCCAATTGGAAAATAGACAAAAGAAAAAAAATTATATGAATAAGATTATTTATTTTGGAAGGAGACTCCTTTTCAGTGGAGGAGCTGTTGTCTTTCTCCTCTCCTCACTTAAAGGGCCACTTGATCGGGTTGAACATCGGCACTTAAAAGCAGGTCTCTATCTTAACATGTCAGCACTGAAATTCACCCACTGAAAAACTGTCGTGATTTAACTTTTTTTTGGGCGGGGGCGGATACATTTCAGAGTTCATCAGCGTTCATTCAAGATAAAAAATGTTCGCTAGGTGTTTGCTTGTAATTTTTTTGTTGCAAAGGACATTTAGAACATGATCTTGTGAATCATATCTTGCTGATTTATCAAAGAAAGAACTGGCATGAGAGAAACTCCATGTAAGATGCTCATTTTCTCATTCTAGGAAAGTCATGGAGAGGCTGATCCTTGCGGTATTTTCAGCGTTTGAATTAGGCAAAAGTAGTAATGTCCACATACATTTTGGTGCCAATTGATCTTAATTTTTGGAAATGATTAACGATGTTTGTACAATGAGTCTGAATAGACAATTTATGTCCAGTTTCTCCACTCCCACCAAGATATGGGAAGAGGGAGGGGCGTGGCTTTGTGACAAGAATGGGGCATTTTGAGAATATTTAGTTATTTACTGATTTCTCCAAAACAAATTGATAACATTTAAAATGCAAGTTCATATCATTCTCCTGATCAAAAAATACACAGTTTTTGAGTGAAAAATAAGCTTTCCCAGCCAAATCATCCCTTTAAAGTTAAACACTTATGTTCCTTTAATGTTATGTCTTTAAAATGAAGTATATTTACAAGCACACGCCAGTTAAAATTAGAAAAAAAATATGTACTGAAAATAATTTGGGGTACTATTTTATTGGGGAAACATTTGTCCAAGTAAATATATTAGGAGTATTCTTGAGTAATTTCTACTTGAATATTATTAGTTTAAAAAAAAAAGAATAATTACTCAACATTAACCAGCGATTATCAATTAAGTTCAAATACAGGTTCAAGTCAACGTTATTGTCAAATGTGCTCTATGTAGAACATACAGCACAGATGAAATTTCTTTCCTCTCAACCACAGGAGAGAGAGAGGAGCCGCTGTGGGTGCCCGTGCCGTCATCAGCAGAACAGTAAACATAAAAATGACTAAATAATACAACACAACATATCAGACACAGACAGTCTTGCAATCTTAACCACTCTTTCTGTATACACTTTGTTTTTTGAAGCAGTTATAGATGAAAGAGGAGAGAATCAAAGTGTCTAAAGTGTTAAATATTCTCATATAATTTTACTCATTTCATTTATCTTTTCTACTAATAAATAAGAAAATGCTAAACGGGCTTTCTCTCATAGAGTTTTTTTTAACACTGGCACCACTTCTTTGATGTAGTCACAACAGTTGAGGATCGAACCCACAACGTTCAGGGTAGGAGACAACCACTCAGTCACCTGGGCCATTTTGCTTCTACTGTGCTTCTACTTCGTGTTTGTACATTGCTGGTAGAATTCTTGTATCGCCAAAATCAGGAGCCCCCAAAAGTGATATGTTTGGTCAACCATTAACATTGAATCGAGAGCCAAAGGTGACAAGTCCAGGTCCAGAGAGTTAGAGCCCTACCACAGATGAGCTTTAGGCACAGGTGCTTGAGTAGAAGAGCGTTGCCTAAAGCTAAACTGGCTGGACCTTTACTTCCTGGACTTGGATTTGTCACCTATAAAGAGAGCAAGCAATTTTCCTCTCTATCTATCTATCTATCTATCTATCTATCTATCTATCTATCTATCTATCTATCTATCTATCTATCTATCTATCTATCTATCTATCTATCTATCTATCTATCTATCTATCTATCTATCTATCTATCTATCTGTCTGTCTGTCTGTCTGTCTGTCTGTCTGTCTGTCTGTCTGTCTGTCTGTCTGTCTGTCTGTCTGTCTGTCTGTCTGTCTATATATATATATATATATATATATATATATATATATATATATATATATATTTATATATATATATAAATATATATATATATATATTAGAGCTGTCAAACAATTAAAATATTTAATCTAATTAAAAACTCAACTGTCACAATTAACTCAAATTAACTAAAAATTAATCATGATTACTCACGCATTTTTTATCATTTCTGAATTTCCTTTTATATTTTTTGTCCTATTTTCCCCCATTTTAATGCTCTCATCAACATGGAATCATGAATCAGTTTTCTATGTGCAAAATGCAAATATTTACTGAAATAACAATTTCGATTTTCAATTTTACATGAACATTTTTCACTTGGAGCAGTTATTCACACATTATCTCTCACACAATATTACTGTCCATCAACAACAGTGAAAAAAATATTTTGTCACACAACAGCTGCTTGAACAGCTCTTTTTATGGAATCAAAACAGCGCAATATAACATTATAAAGTGCACATCTAAGGTAAACTAGTACTCGTAATGGAGGCTCTCGCTGGCAATCGGTAGTGGAGTTGTTCAGTGAATTCCGTTTTTCACGGCCCCCTGAATAAGGATTGTCGGTCAGCATGGAAGGATCTCTCGTTCTGTACTTTTTTGATCATTTATTGGAGCACTTTGCAGCAGAAGTAGTAGTAGTTGTAACAGAAGTATCAGAAGCATGTAATAACCTAAATTACACATACATGCAGTAAAACATTAATATATCTATCTTTCTGCATCACAATGTAAATATGTTTATAATTGACATTATTTAATACCTTTATTTAACAATACGTTTAATAAATAATGTAATCAACCCTGATTTCACTATGTATCATTTTCGTCATCATTAGTCATTGTTTTAAACATAAGAAACCATACAACACAAACATATCAAGTCGAATCGAACAAAAGAACTACAAGTCCCAACAGTCAATCCCAGAAGTGGAGCGCCGGCTTGATTAACCCCAGCTGCAACGCAATTTACTTCGTTTAAACGTCAGATTGCAGACGGACAAACATGACAACTATGCACAAATGAGCTAAATAAAGTTCTAGCAACAGTTTAGCCCACGCTGTTTAAATTGCCGATTGCTTCAGCAACTTTGTTCTTTGTCGTGTCATCCATTTTCTTCACTTTGAAATGATCCATAGCTGTCTGTCTGAGACGAGGGGGCGGATTACTCACGTCAGCTGTGCGCTTGGCCATTAAGTGGTATTTCAGACTCGACGTGCTATGATGATAGCTCAGTTTACGACTGCAAAACATACAGGTAACTTTGGTCTTGTCAGTGGAACAATCTGGCAACTTTTTTAAAAGTAAACTTTCCATTCATAAACTATTTAAGTATCCGTTTTCGGTGTCTCGCGCTGCCGTGGCTGTCAAAACAAACGTCGTGGACTTGTGCAGCGCTTGATGTTTTGTTTCTGGTTTATTTATAGAGCAACGTCACATCCGCTGTGACGTCTGCGCGTTAATCTCATGAGAAAATTTTTGATCCCGATAAAATTCATTTAAATTAATGCCAATAAAAGCAGCTAAACTGACAGCTCTATATATACTGTCAGCTATATATATATATATATCTATATATATATCTATATATATATATATATGTATGTGTGTGTGTATATATATATATGTGTGTGTATATATATATATGTATATACATATGTATATATATGTGTGTATATATGTATATATGTATATATGTATATATATATATATATATATATATATATATATATATTAGAGCTGTCAAACGATTAAAATTTTTAATCTAATTAAAAACTCAACTGTCATAATTAACTCAAATTAACTAAAAATTAATCATGATTGCGCACTCATTTTTTATCGTTTCTGAATTTCCTTTTATATTTTTTTGTCCTATTTTCCCCCATTTTAATGCTCTCATCAACATGGAATCATGAATCAGTTTTCTATGTGCAAAATGCAAATATTTACTGAATAACAATTTTGATTTTCAATTTTACATGAACATTTTTCACTTGGAGCAGTTATTCACACATTATCTCTCACACAATATTACTGTCCATCAACAACAGTGAAAACAATATTTTGTCACACAACAGCTGCTTGAACAGCTTTATTTAGGGAATCAAAACAGCGCAATATAACATTATAAAGTGCACATCTAAGGTAAACTAGTACTCAGCCTATAATGGATTTAAGCCATGGTTGCATACTTCGTTTTCTCAAATTTGCTTTGAACACAGCAGTCAGGCTATGCTGATTCTGTTGGTCCTTCTTGCTCGGAAATCTCTACGGTTTTGTGTCGACATCATTTCGGATTCTTGTAATGGAGGCTCGCTGGCAATCAGTAATGGTTGTTCAGTTAGGGATTGTCGGTCAGCATGGAAGGATCTCTCGTTCTGTACTTTTGGATCATTTATTGGAGCACTTTGCAGCAGAAGTAGCAGTAGTAGTAGTTGTAACAGAAGTATCAGAAGCAGGTAATAACCTAAACTACACATAAATGCAGTAAAAAATTAATATATCTATCTTTCTGCACCGCAATATAAATATGTATATAATTGACATTAATGAATACCTTTATTTAACACTACGTTTAATAAATAATGTAATCAACCCTGATTTCACTATGTATCATTATCGTCATCATTATTCATTGTTTTAAACGTAAGAAACCATTCAACACAAACATAAAGTCGAATCGAACAAAAGAACTACAAGTCCCAATACTCAATCCCGGAAGTGGAGCGCCGGCATGAACATACCAAGTCGAATCGAACAAAAGAACTACAAGTCCCAAAGGTCCAACCCGAAGTGGAGCGCCGCTGCAACGCAATTTACTTCTTTAAACGTCAGATTGCAGACGGACAAACATGACAACTATGCACAAATGAGCTAAATAAAGACACCCCTGTTCTAGCAACATTTTAGCCCACGCTGTTTAAATTGCCGATTGCTTCAGCAACTTTGTTCTTTGTCGTGTCATCCATTTTCTTCGCTTTGAAATGATTCATAGCCGTCTATCTGAGACGAGGGGGCGGACTACTGACGTCAGCGGTGTGCTTGGCCATTAATTAAGTGGTATTTCAGACTCGACGTGCTATGATGATAGCTCAGTTTACGACTGCAAAACATCCAGGTCATTTTGGTCTTGTCAGTGGAACAATCTGGCAACTTTTAAAAGTAAACTTTCCATTCATAAACTATTTAAATATCCGTTTTGTGTCTCGCTGCCGTGGCTGTCAAAACAAACGTGCGTGGACTTGTGCAGCGCTTGATGTTTTGTTTCTGGTTTATTTATAGAGCAATGTCACATCCGCTGTGACGTCTGCGCGTTATTCTCGCGAAAATTTTTGATCCCGATAAAATTCATTTAAATTAATGTCGATAAAAACGCGCTAAACTGACAGCTCTAATATATATCCATCCATCCATTTTCCGAACCGCTTGATCCTCACCAGGGTCGCGGGGGGTGCTGGAGCCTATCCCAGCTGTCTTCGGGCAGTAGGCGGGGACACCCTGAATCGGTTGCCAGCCAATCGCAGGGCACACAGAGACGAACAACCAACCACGCTCACAGTCACACCTAGGGACAATTCAGAGTGTTCAATCAGCCTGCCATGCATGTTTTTGGAATGTGGGAGGAAACCGAGTGCCCGGAGAAAACCCACGCAGGCCCGGGGAGAACATGCAAACTCCACACAGGGAGGCCGGAGCTGGAATTGAACCCGGCACCTCTGCACTGTGAAGTCAACGTGCTAACCACTGGACTACCGGGCCGCCCTGCTCTAATATATATGTATATATATATATATATATATATATATATATATATATATATATATATATATATATATATATATATATATATATATATATATATATATATATATATATATGTATGATTGGACACTCCAAATTGTCTCTTGATGTGAGTGTGAGTGCGGATGGTTGTTCGTCTGTGTGTGCCCTGCGATTGGCTGGCAACTGGTTCAGGGTGTCCCCCGCCTACTGCCAGAAGACAGCTAGGATAGGCTCCAGCAACCCTAGTGAGGATAGAGTGTTTCGGAAAATGAATGAATGAGTGTTGTGTTTATATGCTCAATAAATCAATCAATCTTTCTCACACAGTTGATCATAATTGTTAAATGACATCATACATGTGCTGAGCCACCGGTTTGCACAAAAGGCTGATGTTGCTTATCTGCTCTGTCTTTTCTGGACAGACTATACTGTATTTGCAGCTTGTCATTGCATTTTTAAAATGTATTTATATATATTTTTTACAAACTTACCTTCTGTGAATGGCTTTACAGCCTTAGTAATTGTCTCAGTAACTATGTAGCTCGTATCAAGAGCAGCATTATTCTCTTTGTTTGCTTGAAAAAAAAATCTTAAGCATTGGGGAAACAAATCTTTTTTTTTTTAGTGCCAAATCATTTTTTTAATATATATATTGAGAAACCCAATGCTTAAGATGAGCAAGTTAGGCGTAAAAAAAAAAGTAGTGTGTTTCCGGTAACCCGACCGACCGAGAATTTCTACCTCGAACAAAAACTTTACGGTCGGCATTTTTTTTTTCAAACCTTCTACATTTTTGTGTAATAATAATAATAATATTAATAATAATAATAATAATACATTTCATTTCATAAGCGCCTTTCAAAACACTCAAGGACGCTTTACAATCAAAACAAGAACAATAAAACCAGTGGAGATGTCCTGGCGGTGAGAGAGAGAGAGATACTCCTCCGGGTTGAGTGACCGCTGGCGCGTTTGGCTGCCGCTGCTCAACCCGTATTGTTTTGTATTATTTTGTGTTTTTTGTTATTGTAAAGTGTCCTTGGGTGTCTTGAAAGGCGCTTATAAATAAAGAGTATTATTATTATTATTATTAAAACCACAGACAAAATTATAAATAATGAAAGGAAAGATGAATTTAGAGCGTTTACATTGGTGCAAACTCTCGCGATATTCGTCGGCTAGCCCAACGGCTTCAATAAAAGTCTCGAAGGATTCCAACCAGCAGGGCCAAGGGACAGGCGGCTCGCCAGGCAGGGCGAGGAACGGAGGAAGAGGCGAGAGTGGAAGCTCCATCTTCGTTGCCATTGTTGTGTTTAATAAAACGCGGGGAGTCTGACTCTGTGCTCACTGCCGTTTATTGTCAGTAGTCCCCTTTTCATATGAACACTTTTACGGCCGTGACGTCACGCCGTCGTAAACTGACCCTGTGGCTGTGGTTATAACATGCCACAAATAATAATAATAATTCATTTCATTTATAAGCGCCTTTCAAAACACTCAAGGACGCTTTACAATCAAAACAAGAACAATAAAACCACAGACAAAATTATAAATAATAAAAGGAAAGATGAATTTAGGGCGTTCACATCGGTGCAAACTCTCGCGATATTCACGTTGAGCGTGCGCGTGGTTTGCCCTGTCGTCTGTCAACAACATTGAATCGTGGCGGCGGCCACGATCTCCGACAACAGTTTAAACCGCGTTTTGTGTGGCGCAGTCGCATGCTCGCACCATAATCTTAAGAAAATAGCATCCAATCGAAAAGATTCAGCGAACTATTTGACGAACACCACGGGCCGTCTAGGACGCGGGACGCAGAGGTAACGAGATGGCTGGAACACCCAGCCGCCGGGTACCCAACTCTCTCGCCGCCTTTGGCGGCGAGCGGGGGTTTCAATAGTAGTAAAAATGTCTCCTTGGTTTATGTTTTATGGGTATTTTGTTTACATTTTTGATGGGGGGGCAAAAAAAAACGATAAAAAAAAAAAACGTCCGACCTAACGACCCTATGCTGAAATTTCATGTTACCGGAAACACACTACTTATTTTTCTATGCCTTAGTTAAACTTCTCATCTCCTGGTGTTTTGTGTCCTACTCAGCATGTCTTGTTGAGTCATGACGTTTGAGGGTGTATTCCTTGCACACTGCAACTTTTTGTGTCCAGATAAGAAACAATGGAGTGCTCATATGCTCAACAAAGAAATATTGCATCACCCACTTTTCCTGAAATTGTCTGTGCTCATTACCAACCTTTCTTTTCACTGCATGCTTCAAACACATCATTTTAAGATTTCCTGACAGTTGGTGGCACTCCAACAAGTGTTTCGCTAACAAGAGACAAGCGGAGAACGTCAATTCAGCAATGTACGTCATTTCTGCTGTTAGTTCTTCTAAAAATACTGCGGAGGAAAATAAACATAGCAATATTTAAATTTTTTGTATATCATGACATTTGTATATGTTAGAAAATACTGGGATAGTGAACAAAACAAAAGGCAACTGCGCTGATCATTACACACCAAGATGGTCGAATACCGTGATATTAAATGGGCTGTCACTTATATAGCACTTTTCTACATCTGGTACTCAAAACACTTGACACCATGACCTCATTCACCTTCTGATGACAGAGCATCAGGAGTAGCTGGCAGTTCAGTACCTTACTCAAGGACACTTCTTCATAGCCGGGATCAAACCACCAACCTCTTGGTTGGGAAACGACCACTCTACCATTGAGCTATGCCACCTGAATTTGATTTATAAGTATGTCCTGGCCAACACAGACGTTCCATTGACTACATAACCGAATCGGGTAGAGGCTCCAGGCTAGACATGAGCAGGCTGAGTAGCCCATTCAGAGGTCCTTTGCCGACACAGTTAACGAAACATGGATGTTAGTTGTCAATTTGTAGGTTGACTATGATGCTATTAAAGCATCTGTTCGGGTACTGGCGATCATTCATTCATTCATTCATTCATTCATCTTCCGAAGCGCTTGATCCTCACTAGGGTCGCGGGGGGCGCTGGAGCCTATCCCAGCTGTCCCTGGGCAGAAGGCAGGGGACACCCTGAATCGGTTGCCAGCCAATCGCAGGGCACACAGAGACGAACAACCATCCACGCCCACACTCACACCTAGGGACAATTTAGAGTGCTCAATCAGCCTGCCATGCATGTCTTTGGAATGTGGGAGGAAACCGGACATATCGCCATCAATTTTCAAAGAAATAAGCCCTTTTCAGCCAATGGAAAACCAAAATATATCATATTTTAAGTTGGAATGGCTGTCGGAATATGTGCAAATAGAGGAGCAAGCGGTGAAACTGGGTGAGATATTTTCTTTTTCGAGTGAGAAAAGTCTGCTGTGCAAAACATGCAGCGAAGCTAAAGTTAGAAGCGAATTTTCCGATGGAAAAATATGGACTCAGTGGAAGCTGGACTACCTCGAGCGACACATTCAGCAGAAAAGTTATTTGAATGCTGTTGGAATTATACAAAGACTCAAAATGGGATTGGTACATTATTGCGGGAGAGCGCAAACGACGAGGAGAAAAAGAACCTGTTGTCACACAGAAAATATTTGACCCTGAGCAAGTTAAACTTCTCATTGACAATATTGTATTTGCCATTAAAGTGAATGCATCAATCACTGTTGTAATTCGATTCTTTTAATAAGCCATGAATTTTCCATGATCCCAGGTGTGATACTGCTGTGTGGCCACTTCTGATGTTGCTCACACTGGTACTTGGTGTGCTCAGGGAGGATGTCTGTTTGCCCAGACACATGATAAATTAAAGGGAACATTGCCTGATATTTTGTGACCGCCTAGTTGAGACGTCATCACACTCATGGAGTCATTTTACTGGTTGACCACTTCTGGGAATGTGTGAGACTGTTCCAGTTTACTCCATTTGTGGCTCGTGGCTCTGACAGTGGTTCACTGGAGCCCCAAAGTCTTGGAAATGGCTTTGTAACCTTTTCCAGACTGATAGATTTCAATAACTTTTTTTTCTTGAATTTAATTGGATCTTGGCACGATGCATTTGTTTCTTGAGATCTTGAAGACTACTTCACTTTGCCTGACAGATTCTATTTATGTGATTTCTTGACTCAATAAATGTGGTGGCAATCAGGTTTCGGAATGGTCTGTGAAATTGAACTCAGCTTTCACAAAACTGTCGTTAGTCACAGTTACTTTGTCATTTAACTGGAGATTATTATTGCAATTATTGTTTCACAGAGAGCCAGATAGGTTTGAATATTTATCCCAGACTTGGTAAATTCTCCCAGAAATGTTTCAGTTATTCTTGCTATTTCAGTTTAACTGACGCTAATTTTGGCTTACTGTTTAATTTGTCTGGTCTCAAAGATTATATGCTTAGTTTTGTTTAAATTCAAAGAAAATCTATTAGTGCCAAATCATTTTTCAATATATTTAATTGTTTTTCCACAATATTCAGAAGCTGCTCAAGGTTTTCTCCGGAGCAATACAAAGTTGAGTCATCAGCAAACATTTAAAAAAACTTTAGGGACGGAGCAAATGTCAATGATATAATTAGTTAAGGATCAAGCACAGACCCTTGGGGGACTCCACGAGTTATCTTCAATTCATCTGATTTTAAATTGTTAAACTGTAATACGTGTCCTCTAGATCTAGAGAACCATTTATGTGCCAAACCTTTTATACCATCGCGCTCTAATTTTCCCTTTATTATATTGTGATCTGTCAAGGGGTTCGGTACCCCATACTCCCGCAGCACCTCCCACAGAACTCCCCGAAGAACGAACGCCTTCTCTTGCTGTTGCATTTGGTCAATGTGTAGACTGGGTGTTTGGGTACATATCTGCCGCAAGGTAGATTTAAAGCATGTGTATGTTTGTGTGACCTTTTTGATGTCCCTCTGTTGACCCTTTAAACTGCACTTGCTCTAGCTGGTCATATTTGCTGTGTGGCGAAATGAGGAATTTTCATGTATGTGTACTTGGGTAGCAGCATGTTAAAAATATGTAAACACTATTTATACTTTACATATTTGAGACATAAATTACAACAGTACACATATTTACTTAAATCTTTAATTATAATGCCTTTTACCACATGTGTAAACTCAAGGACCGGGGGCCAAATCTGGCCCGCCAGGTCATTTTATGTGGCCCGCAAAAGCAAATCATGTGTGTCAACTTGCTAAAATCTGTACCGAAATGTCAAATTGTCATGTGTAATAAATCACGTTGAGATTGTTGCAATAATTTTGCTATCCTGTTTACACTCACTTGAACAATAAGGCGTAGAAAAAAAAGTAGTGTGTTTCCGGTAACCCGACCGACCAAGAATTTCTACCTCGAAAAAAAAGTTTACGGTCGGCATTTTTTTCAAACAACCTTCTACATTTTTTTTGTCATAATAATAATAATAATACATTTTATTGATAAGCGCCTTTCAAGACACCCAAGGACACTTTACAATAACAAAAAACACAAAACAATACGGGTTGAGCAGCGGCAGCCAAAGGCGCCAGCGTTCACTCAACCCGAAAGTCAGAAAGAAACCACAAGGGAGGGATGCTCTCGTGATATTCACGTTGAGCGCGCGTGTCGTTTGCCCTGTCGTCTGTCCACAACATTGAATCATGCCGGCGGCCACGATCTCCGACAACAGTTTAAACCGCGTTTTGTGTGTTGCAGTCGCATGCTCGCACCATAATATGAAGAAAATAGCACCCATCAGAGATGAAGGTCCTCGGGATTTTCCCGGAATTCCGGGTTTTTCCAATTTTTATGAAAATCTCTCCGGAGAATTGAAGAAATTTGCCTAAAATTAATCCGGATATTAGTTGACAACATTGAACGAAGACGCGTTTGAGATCGTTGTTTTGCTTTCACGAGCGTAGCCATGTTGAGGCACTAACACTAGTAACAGTAAAGAGATTTTCGTCTCCTTTATAAACACACTTGCTAAACCCCATGGGAACGAATAAAAGACACCGTGGACAAGACAGTTGTCGTAAAAAGTATATTTGGACAAAAAGGGAAACACACAGATTGGCAGAAAAACGTGTCCGTCTGACTTTGAGTGTCGTCTCGGCTAGCTTAGCTTAGTTTAGCTGTTGTTGTTGTGTGTGACGTCGGGTGTGTGACGTCGTTGCGTCGGCGCTGATTGGTTGAAATCAAAAGACGCACTTGCGTACATGTTCGTGCTGAAGCACGCACAGCAGAGAGCAGCGGGAGGCTCGCTTAGCTTGAGTGGCGTCGCCACAACAGTAATAAGCTCGCCTCGCATTCTCATGGCCTCGCCATATCTCGGAGATTTCGAAATTTCGTCGAGAACGGAAGCCATAAAAGGTGCAGGTGTGCACACAAAAGGAAGATTAATCATTGAATGTCGAGTATTTCAATAGCGTTTTGTGTAAACTAATTCATGCGTGATCGGCCAGATGTGTGTGTGCTAGCGCGGATTTTCAGAAAAGTCCACTTTCATCTCTGATCCATTGATGTACTGTATCGAAAAGATTCAGCGAACTATTTGACGAACACCACGGGCCTTCTAGGACGCGGGACGCAGAGGTAGCTGTAACACCCAGCCGCCGGGGAACTCAACTCTCTTGCCGCCGTTGGCGGTGAGCGGGGGTTTCAATGTCTCCTTGTTTTCTGGTTATTTTGTTTACATTTTTGATGGGGGCGGGGGGGAAAAAAATAAAATAAAAAACTTTGTCCGACCTACCGACCCTATGTTGAAATTACCGGTAACACACTACCTTTTTTTTATATGCCTAATTAAACAAACTATTAGAATTGACTTGACTGTTTTCAAAACTAGTAATCTATTAATTTGTTGTGTACAAGTAATAGTTTTATGGTTTCACTGTCATAACGGCCCTCTGAGGGAAGATGTAACTCCAAATTGGCCCGCGACTAAAATTAGTTTGACACCCCTGACTTATACATTGGTGCCTCTACTTACGAACGTCTCTTCATATGAAATGTTCAAGTTATGAAACGCCTCAACAGGAAAATATTGCCTCTTGTTATGAAAGAAATTACAAGATACGAAAGGTAATACAGTATGGGCTGCTACTCACAGCTCCGAGTTTCCCGAGCGCAACATATTTATAGCTGCTTTGCCATTGGCTATTACCGAGCATCTTCCTGGCATCCCATTGGCTAAGAGGGACCTGTACCGTGCGTGTCTATGTGTGTAGAATAGATAGAGAGATATGTGTCAATGCAGCGTCCTCGTCATTCGTCCCTCGGGCCGTGAGGCTTACCGATAGTTTTACGTAAATGTGAATCACCCAGGAAAAGTCTTCACCAGTCCGGCGATCCCTCACTATGCTGATTTTGCCTTAGACATTTTCAAAGAATTGTTAAATGCCGAAAAAGCAAACGTCTTTGGACCAGTTCTTTACAAAACAACAACAGAGACAACATGAACTAAAGTGGGCAAAAACCAGGAGGACACAGTTAAAAGTTAAATGACCATCTTCATTCTTTACTGCATTCTTTGTTTTTTACATGATGCACAACTCTCATTTATTGTGCAATAATAATAATTGTAACGTTTATCTATTACATATTTTGATACATTTTTATGCTTTAGAAAACATTTATGTCTGAATTTGGGGGTGGCGGGGGGTTGGAACCGATTCGGGCATTTACATGCAAAACGCGTCTCTACTTACAAAATGTTCTAGTTAAGACATGTCTTCCAGAACTAATTAATTTCGTAAGTAGAGGTACCACTGTACAGTCATCAATATTCATCAACATTGCCTTTTGAAGAGGCTTGTGTTGGTGGCGTAGAAGTCGGTTCTCACTTGACTTTTACAGGCTTTATGTTCACTCGATACTCTTTGCTGGAAGCACTGATGGTGTAGCTGGGGTTTTTAAATTGGAGAAAAACATGGTGATGGGTTGTGTTTCGTATGACGTTCATCCTGTCTTCTTATTAGTTAAAATAGGTTTAAGATCTAGTCTAGGAGTAGAATTTTTTTCTTGAATGGTAGTTGAGAACAAGCTGACAAAAGTTGAGGATTTTAGTAAGGTGCCTACGTTTGGAAAGGAGCCTCGTCCTGGCTCTATTGTCAGCATCCTCCATGTAAAAAACACACACACAAATGGTCTTCATTTTAACACTCAATCACACATGTAAAAACAACACACCAGCGAGGAGCAAGCAAGCCAAGTTGCCATTCACCTGCTTACTAACAGTCCACATGCTTATTAGAAGCCTGCTTGGTCGATTCACCGAGGTGGATAGCTCCCACCGCTAACAGCATGACTGGTGGGGGTGATTGAATAGCAAAGCGGTGAAATTCGCGATGTTTTTTCAGCCTTCCAAAATTACGTTGTTTACTTTTGCCGCAGTGCATTGTGGGATGTGTGAAGTCAATGTCCGGAGCTCTACAACCATGAACTTTTGCTTTGAGAAAATGTTTGATTGCTGTGCTTGCCCCAAACAAATGAAGTACACATGTATCATACAATGTCTTTTTAAAGTTGAATACTTTGTTGTATTGTTTTCAGTTGTGTTGGTGTGGACGAAGATGATGCCCCAGATATTGACATATACCATTGTCCAAACTGCGAGAAGACCCACGGCAAATCCACATGTAAGTAGAATATTTGGAAAATGACAATGAAGTATTTTTAAAAATTCTTTGCTTTTAAGAATATTTTAACTGCTATTTAATAGGCATGGGCTGGTTATGAGTTTGAGAGTATACATTTTTCAAAAATCATTTTCCATCTTTCCATTGATTGTTAAGTGTGTGTGTGGGGGGGAGAGGGGGAGACATCAAGTCATCAAGTCTCAAGCTGAGTCAAAAGCCAAAGAATAAAATTGTGTTTTAAGACGAGTTTTTAACATGGGCAGTGAGAGGGCCTGCCTCATGTTTAGTGTAAGGCAGCAACGGAAAAGGCTCAATCCTCTTTGAGCCTGAGGCTGAGATGTAAGGTGCGGTGAGACGAATGAAACATTTGAAAATAATAGATTAAAATAATACTTAAAATAATAATGTTGGCTTTAGATAAGGTGTTGGGAGAGTGGGGGAAGTCAACAGGATGGGGTGTACAAGGGCTGCTGGGACAAAACACCATAACTTCTGTTTTGTTTTCATTGAAATTCAAGAAATTCAGTGCAACACAGGTCTTAATTTCAGACAGGACATAAGTGGCCTAAATGAGAGTGTCTTTTTTTCGCTCAGCGGGACATTGTTCTGACAATCCTCTCCATAGCAGTGGAAGGAAGTACCATGTTCACTTAAAATGGAATCCAAAAGCAGCAGATTCAATGAAAACAGCAGAGGCACCCGAATTTAACCCTGTGGAACACCATACGACAATAGAGCTATGCGTGACTCCGACCAACCAAGGCTAACACAATTAGTTCTGCCCGCCAAATAGGATCTAAACCGCTCGAGGTTGCTATTGCTAATGGCCATTTGGTGTTTCAAGTGAGCCAACAGAATACCTGAGCGTTTGATACGCAAGTGTTGCGGTCACTCCCAGTTCCTGTTTCCGGGGAGTCAAGTCATTGGGTGACTCTGGGATCCGTCCTAAAGTAACCTAATGGCCAGAAACAGGAACAGGGGCAGGGGGGGAGAGGCACCGTGACACTTGCATTGCCGGGAACGGGAACGGGAGGCCGACCGCAACGCTTGTGTTGTCGGGAACAGGAACGGAGGGCGACCGCAACACTTGTGTCGCCGGAAATCGGAATAATAATGTTGGCTTTAGATAAGGTGTTGGGAGAGTGGGGGAAGTCAACAGAGTGGGGGAAGTCAACAGGATGGGGTATACAAGGGCTGCTGGGACAAAACACCATAACTTCTGTTTTGTTTTCATTGAAATTCAAGAAATTCAGTGCAACACAGGTCTTAATTTCAGACAGGACATAAGTGGCCTAAATGAGAGTGTCTTTTTTTCGCTCAGCGGGACATTGTTCTGACAATCCTCTCCATAGCAGTGGAAGGAAGTACCATGTTCACTTAAAATGGAATCCAAAAGCAGCAGATTCAATGAAAACAGCAGAGGCACCCGAATTTAACCCTGTGGAACACCATACGACAATAGAGCTATGCGTGACTCCGACCAACCAAGGCTAACACAATTAGTTCTGCCCGCCAAATAGGATCTAAACCGCTCGAGGTTGCTATTGCTAATGGCCATTTGGTGTTTCAAGTGAGCCAACAGAATACCTGAGCGTTTGATACGCAAGTGTTGCGGTCACTCCCAGTTCCTGTTTCCGGGGAGTCAAGTCATTGGGTGACTCTGGGATCCGTCCTAAAGTAACCTAATGGCCAGAAACAGGAACAGGGGCAGGGGGGGAGAGGCACTGTGACACTTGCATTGCCGGGAACGGGAACGGGAGGCCGACCGCAACGCTTGTGTTGTCGGGAACAGGAACGGAGGGCGACCGCAACACTTGTGTCGCCGGAAATCGGAATAGAGGGCGACCGCAACACTTGCATCGCCGGAAACAGGAACAGGGGTCAAGGGACCAGGCCTCAGGTCCTGTGGGGTCCAGTCTGGGTTGGATCATTCTGTCACGTTTTGTGAGGTGGTAGAGTAGAGGACCCCAAAATGCAGGAAAGTAGGGAGGAGCAGAGTGGACTGAGCAGATATATTTAACAAAAATGCAAACAGTAGTACACTGGAAAAAAACTAACTCAAATACTCGAACAAAGTCCAGAAAACCACAGGAAACCAAAGCAGCAAAAAAACCAAGACCGAAAACAAAACATGACAGGAGCACACACTCACAACTCACAATGATCCAACAAAGACTGACAGAACTCCATCCATCCATCCATCCATTTTCCGAACCGCTTGATCCTCACTAGGGTCGCGGGGGGTTCTGGAGCCTATCCCAGCCGTCTTCGGGCAGTAGACGGGGACACCTGAATCGGTTGCCAGCCAATCACAGGGCACACAGAAACGAACAACCATCCACGCTCACACTCACACCTAGGGACAATTCAGAGTGTTCAATCAGCCTGCCATGCATGTTTTTGGAATGTGGGAGGAAACCGGAGTGCCCGGAGAAAACCCACGCAGGCCCGGGAAGAACATGCAAACTCCACACAGGGAGGCTGGAGCTGGAATTGAACCCGGTACCTCCGCACTGTGAAGTCGACGTGCTAACCACTGGACTACCGCTCTGACAGAACTCAGGGAACTAAATACAAGCAAAGTGACAAGACAATGAGAAACACCTCTGGACAAGACACAAAGGGTTGAGGGAGCTGATTGGTTAAACACAAGCACACCGATGACGAGAACAGGTGGTGACAAAAAGGGCACATAAGGGAACATAATCAAATGTTACCTCAACAAAAACCTAACACCATGTCAACACATAGCAAATAGAGATTTTGGGTGCTAGTCCGAGCTCTAGTTGTAGAAGTATTGTATCTGTGCTTTTTGTAGATTACTTATTTGTATGACTTTGGCAAGCCACAATCTTCAAGTATCAAGGGAGCTGTTTTTAGCTGAGTGTGAAGCAATTGCAATGAGTAACGGCACCTCCAAATCTTGTGACTATGGTCCTCAATCTGAAATTGGTGGAGTGCACTGGTCAGAAATTGGCCTAACCCTAGTGGAGGAATTGAAGTATGTTGGGGTCTTGTTCAAGGGTGAAGCAAGAATGGCGTGGGGAGATTGGCGCATCCTCTGCAGTCATGCAGACTATGTGTCGGTCTGTCCTGGTAAAGAAATAGTTGCGCTGAAAGGCAACGCTCTCTACTTACCGGTCAGTCTACGGTCTTACTTTCATCCTTGATCTGTGGGTCATGACAGAAAGAGCAAGATCGCAGATACAAGTGGACGAAAAGAATTTCTTCCGCAGGGTGTCTGGGCTCTCCCTTAGAAATAGGGTGAGAAGATTATGGAAACAAACTAAATTTGATACCGGCCCATGCCTATGTCAAAGTTGTAAGTTACTTATTCATATCTGGATCCATGATCACATTATTCATGTATTGCAGAAGTGTCACTGGCTCTCTTTTCTCTATCCCTCAAAATGTTCACATCAATGTCTTTCTCCTCACCTAAAAAGTCCTCCATAACTGACTGAGCTCCCCACCCCACACACACAAATACACATGCTTTATTCTGTTGATGCTAACCCAAGTCTTTTCTCTCTTGTTCTCTGCACTCTCTGAAATATACTCCCAAAAAACGTCGATAACTCTGAATACTTATCTACAAACAAACAAACAAACAAACCCCACTGAGGGCTCATCTATTCCATACTAATTTCAACCACTTCATAGTTCTTTTTTAAACACTCAATCTGCAAAGTGTCTTTGGGTGTCCTGAAAAGTGCTAAGTCTGTGTAAATGAAGAATAATAGTAATTTACACTATTACTTGTATTTTCAGCCACATCAAAGAGTTGTTGCCAAGAGATGACATAATAATGTCATGTAGTATCTTGAGTATTGCACCTAGTTCATTTCAGTGCGGGAAAAGTTTTTACGGTCATTGATTGTAGTTTTTTTTTTTTTTTTTGTCTTAAGTAAAAAGGAAAAAGCATTGGAACAAACAGGACTGTTGGCAAAGCACAGATATCCGAGCTGTACAAAATGGCAGTCAAGTTTTCATAAAGGAGCTCCGTAGTAGAACATTTCCAAGGTAAGCATCTTTGACATATTCAAATTGTAAATTCTTGAATCTCAGATAGAAGTTTGCCACTAGTTTTCCTTGGCTTCTGTTTCAAACTAGTTATATGATGATAATCAATACAGTGGCAATTCTTCAACAATATGTTTATGAGGGATGTAACGGTACATCAACCCATCAAATGTTATTTATATAGCACTTTTCATCCATAAAAGTACAACTTAAAGTGCTGATGTATTTTTGTTCCGGAAGATTTGATACAAAGGTGTACAGACTGTCGCAAGTTATCATACGGAATATGTATTGAATAAGGGACTGAGAAGAAGACTAAGAAGCAATATTGTAAACTAATATAATGGAGGTGGGCAACAGGAGGATGCTAGCTAAGCTAAAAGATATGATGGACAGTCCCTCCCATCCCCTCCAGCCCGCCCTGACAGCACTCGGTAGCTCCTTCAGCCAGAGACTGTTACACCCGCGCTGCAAGAAGGAGAGATACCGCCGCTCGTTCCTACCAACTGCTGTCAGGCTGCTGAATAAAAAAAATAAAATGACGTGGAAAACAATTGTAATAGCACAGCCACCTTATCTATCTATATCTATATTGCAAACACTTCGTTTTTCTTCTTTCTACCTACAATCTTGCTATTGTAGACTGTAAATTTCCCCAGTGTGGGACAAATAAAGGATATCTTATCTTATCTTATCTTAATACAGCGCAGCTACATCTCAAACTGGATCTCATGGCTAACAATATGCTTTTGGCTATTCGTCAAAACCAGTTAACTCTGAATAGGGGTGTTCACACGGCAACTTTTACTCCGGTGTAGCACCGGGGCTGCCGCCCGTAAAGCGTTCACTCGTACAATGTTATACCAGTGTAGCCCCTGAAAACAGCTTAAACTGGAGCAAATGTAACCCTGCTCAGGAGGTGATTTAAAAATTTACTCCGGAGTAAATGCTAGTGTGCGGGGCAACACCGATGGGACGTGTGGACGCTACAGGGGTAGACTCGCTACGCGCTAGAAGAGTTGATTACATACAGGTATTGAATGCGTTGCTTTCGTGCTCTGTTGTATTTTCGCCATCTCTCTCTCATCCTTTTACGGTGTCTCATCGACCACAGCGTTGATTTGTCTGGAGAAGTATAAACCTTGGTTTTTTGATATGTCACAAACAAGGTGGGGGAAAAGGAAGCACACTTTACGCATGTACATGTTTTATTTATCGTATTGCACGGCCGCAGAAACTGCAGATTGAACGCAAGTGGGGCTGCACCGGGGTTAACACGCTTCTCTTTAGTAAGCAGCTTTATACGTGTGAACACCCCACAAAATTTACACCGGTGTAAGATATATCGCAACAAAATACGATATAGCAGCACCGATGCAATTGTGTGCTGTGTGAACACCCCTAATGATGACAAACTAAGAAAAGCGGTATATGCACATGGTGCTCGTTTTTTTTTTTTAAACATAAGGTCACACTTGTCTGCATCCTTAATTTTCTAAAAAGAAGACACTATTAATGTTGCATTTTTCCTAAGCTGTTGTACATTGTTGAATAATTTTTGAGAACATTTCATTCCTTTGAGAATTTACCACTATCAGCGTTTTCCAGGTTTTCATTTTAAATGTCACTAAATCCATTTCAAAAGCATTTTTCTCTTTATTTCTTCCCCCCTGCCCCTGAATAAACCAAACGGTGACCTTTTTACAACCCTTAGGGTAATATGGTTTCACACTTAATAACAGCTCTCTGCGACCAACCATGACTACTGTGTGGCTTGTGATGAAAACCGGTTGACGCTCCTACTTGAGCAGATAACGTCTGAAACATTGTGGACATAAAGATGCCAGTCCCAGAAACATCATTAGAAATGATTACAAAGGGTGTTCATGTAGACAGTTTACACTAGAGGGTGCTCTTCAATCATTTCAAATGTCTTGCTCTGCTCTTGTCTAATCAAGAAAGGTTTGTGATCTTTACACTGCATTAAAAGTTGATTAAAATGCTTTTGACATGATTGTGTGCTTTTTTTTTTCCAGTGCTGAGGATATTGTTGTTAAACTAAGTGGCAGTCAGCTGACAATGGATTATCTGGAAGAGAACGGTTTTGAGGACCCCATCCTGGTTCAGAAAAAAGATGGTTTGGGCATGTCTATGCCACCTCCCACATTTTACATCAGCGATGTGGAAAATTATGTTGGTAAGAAATGACTGATTATCTTCATTTATACTGTTCTCAGAGAAATGTTAAAACTGTTTTTTGTCATACTAGACAAAGCATGAAAGCAAGAATATGCTTACACAATCTGAAGCCTGGGACCTCTTGCCATTTCCTAACCAACCACAATCCACATGTCAAACACAATCCCTGTTGTCAGGCAATTCAGTTTGTTCTCACTTTAAATCCATATCATTTATAATTAAATGAATGAAATAAACATCACCATGAAACTGTTATTAAATTGACAGCCACTGTTTTAAAAACCTTAACAGTAAGTAAGTGCACATGTAACACAGTAAGAATCGGCCTTTGGAAAAAATGCTATGCATACCCAGCCTTGACTTTGTCTCATAATGATCACAGTGATCAGTATGCGGAGATTAGGAAGATATATACACATCTCACCTCGTGTTTTAGGTTGAATTCTCTATTTTTTTAAATTATTACTATTGCTGAGCTATTATGTCAACCATGTTGTTCTGAGCAGATCTTGAAGAACAAAGGCAATGTGCAGAGTTGTGGGAACTATCAAGGGATAGGGTTCATGAGCCACCCCAAACGATGAGAAGAAAGATTCGCAGAGGTTAGACTCAGGATAGTAGTTAGTATTTGTGAGCAGTATGGTTACATACCAAGATACCACAGATGCATTATTTGTCTTTGACGGTATTCATGGAGAAATACAGAGAGCATTAGAATAAGCTGTTTTGTGTCTTTATAGATCTAGAGAAAGCCGGTGGACAAGGTACCCAGAGAGGAATTATGGCACCACATGAGAAAATCTTGAGTGACAGAGAAGTATGTTAGTACAGTACAGGGCACGTATGAGAGTACCAGGGCAGTAATGAGGTCTGCTGTACGTGTGACAGAGGAGTTTCAGGTGGAGGTGGGACTGCATCAGGGATCAGCTCTAAGCCTCTTCCTCTTTGCAAGCGAAATGGGTCGGCTGACAGATGTGACGTGTGACTGCAATCACCATGGACCTTGATGTTCACTGGTGACTTTGTGATCTGCTGTGAAAGCAGTGAACAAATGGAGGAACATTTAGAGCAGGGGTGCCCAAACTTTCTGGACTGAAGATTGACTTTTCGATCAACCAACCGAAACAGCCCGACACGGAGGCATGCGATGCACTTTTGCAGCCTGTTAACTATCGTAGCTCACACGCACCGTTTTAAAGTGCTTCCCTGGGCCCTCTAGATTCCTCTTCTTTGCCCGTGCCCTCGGTTAATTGTACACAAAGCAAACTCTGATTGAGAATAATGACAATAAAAGATAGAGCGCAACAGCTTGATCACAAGCTGCAATTGCAGACTCCTGAGCGCTAACAACTTCAGGTGACGTACGTCATGCGCCACCGTTTAAAGATGTACCTGCTTTATTTTATTTTATTTGTGAAATATTTTTGGGTGAAAATGAGACTGATAGAATGATTAGGGTGCAGTGTACATTAACACACAAAATATATTACTAACATGTACAAAGGTTTGGTTGCTTTTTTTCTCCTCTACACCCCTCGGATCGACTTGGGACCAGTCCTAGATCTACCGGTTGATCAGGATCGACGTAATGGGCACCCCTGATTTAGAGAGATGGAGTCACACACACTGTAAAGGAGATTGGAATGGGTGGAGAAACGTGTCAGGTGGTTTATGTGGTCGAAGAGTCTCTGCTCGGATGAACGGGAACGTTTATAAGACAGTGGTGAGGTCACTTTTGGAGACAATGGTACTCAAGAGGCAAGAGGAAGCACAGCTGGAGGTGGCAGAAATGAAGATGTTGAGGTTTTCTTGAGGAGTGACAAAGTTGGATAGGATAAGAAACGCGATCGTCAGAGGGACAGCCAAGGTTAGATGTTTTGAGGCCGAAATTAGAGAAGGCAAATTTAGATGGAGCTGACAGGAAAGAGAGCAAGAGGGAGACTGAAAAGAGAATTGATGGACGTCGTGAGGGAAGACCTGAGTGAACATGGTTTTAGATGAGAAATATCAAAAGACAGGGCGAGATTGAAAAGGATGATTGGCTGATCATGGTTCCTACCGCGGCAAACCAAAAAGAAGAGAAGATTATTGTTCTGCCCAGATTGGGAAAAAATGTGTGTTTGGGGTTTTAATTTACTTTAAAATATATTGATGAATGAATGAATGTTTGCTGAACAGTTGTAATTTTGCCTTTTTTTTTTTTTAAACATCTCAGGTCCTGATGTCGCAGTTGATGTTGTGGATGTCACGAAACAGACTGATAGCAAGATGAAGCTTAAAGAATTTGTCGATTATTATTACAGCACAAACAGAAAGAAAGTCTTAAATATAATCAATCTGGAGTTCTCTGATTCAAGGTACACACTCATTGGAGAACTTTAAAATGTCGTACAATTTTGCCAGTCTCAAAGTGTCCATGCCAAAATTCATGTTGTACTTTTTCTCTTGAACAGGATGAATAGTATTGTGGAGAGTCCTCAAATTGTGCAGAGTTTGTCTTGGGTTGAGAATTACTGGCCTGACGATGCTCTGCTTGGAAAGCCAAAAGTCACCAAATACTGTCTGATCTGTGTCAAAGACAGCTACACAGACTTCCACATTGAATGTGGTGGTGCCTCTGTCTGGTATCATGTATTAAAGGTATGGCTGACTTTAAAAATTCATCAAATCGGATCGATTTTTTCCCCTTTTAAAAAAATTAATTTTAATTAATAAAACAATAAATCAATCATTTTATATATGTTTTTTTCCCCATAAATGTATGTGATGTCATGCAAGCTCTCGTGACTATGTGAGAGTAGCCTGTCAAAAAAACATGGAAGTGGAAGCACTGAAATCAGCGTCAACAAGCTTGAAGGCAGATTTTATTATTATTATTTATTTTTTTCATTTAAAAAAAACAGAGAGGAATGTGAATGTCTTGAATTTACAGTGTATTTTTGCCACTTTATTTCCACAGTTTGTCCTGTGGTTGGGATTTATTTAAATTATTGTTTTGATCAGGTATTGTTCATTAAAACTTGATTGAAATAATGTAACTGCAACGGGTTCAATTCTGAATGTAAGAACCTTCGAATATTTGCAGCTTTGCTTCGGAGAATATCTTCGATAGGAAAGTAAAATTGGTACTCCGTAAAATCCTTAACTCAATTAAAAACTAAAGTGAATCGTAAATCGAATTGAATCGGTTTTGTGAATCTAATCGATTTTGGAAATCTGAGTCGATACCCAGCCCTAATTAAAGGTACCAATTGATTTTGGTGCGAATGTACCCCGTGTTCAGATTACAGCGGTTTTCCTTCAAATTTCTCAAAACACTTTATTCTTTGCTGGCAGAAAAAAATGGATGTTATGTATTTCCAGGGAGAAAAGATTTTCTTTCTCATCAAGCCCACCTCTGCCAACCTTTCTCTATATGAGCGCTGGAGGTCATCATCAAATCACAGTGAAATGTTCTTTGCTGACCAAGTGGACAAGTGTTACAAATGCTGTCTGAAGCAAGGACAGACCTTGTTCATTCCATCAGGTTAGAACTACAAACCTACCTACCTTCTCGTCACGTAAGCTTTGATAATCATAATTCACTAGTCTGTGTCACAATGCGTGGTGGTCGAGGACCCCAAAAAGCAGGCAGGAGGGAGGAGCAGGGTGAACTTGACAAATTGTATTAAGAAACACTGAGAAAACGACATCCAGAACATAAACCTGAAGACAACAAGAATCCAAAGTAACAAACAAAAACCCATGACAGAAGCAAAAGACGAACAGGAACAGAATCATCAACAGAAAACAGTGATAGCAATAAACAATGACCCGACACAGACTAATGACACAATGACCAACAGGTGTGCAGGTGCAAGCGGAGCCCTACAGTGCCACCTGTTGGTCACAAACAGAACCATGACGATACAAATGACACAATGACCAACAGGTGTGCAGCTGCAGGCGGAGCCCTACAGTACCAGTCAAATTTTTCTATGCATCTTCTTTTCCAGTAGCATGCAAACATGTCCAATATTTTCACTGAGGCTGGATGTATTTTTTTAGAATGAAATTTAGGGAACTATTCTTAATTTTTTTTCCTTTAATTTACTGAAAAAAATAATAGCCTGAACACATTTTTATGAACTAATAGAAAGAAAATTGTGCTTGGATGAATAATATTGACTTATTTATCAAGACATATTTTTGTGCGCCCACAACTCTCATACAGACACTTCTTAATTTCTACAAAATCATAATCAGATTTCTCTTCCCAAAATTCAAGAATAAATCAGGTGGAAAATTTTAACCATTTATAGAATTCTGTATTTTTAATAATGTTGTTGGTTGTACGTTATTTTAATGCTGCATTAATGCTCCATTTAAAAATAAGTTGGCTACATGCAGTGTGATGTGTAGTTTATCTATGACATCATACACGGTTGTTTGTTTTGTACTTTTCTTTGAAATGTTGTCTGCATTTGTTCAGGTTGGATCAATGCAATTCTGACACCGGTTGACTGCTTGGCATTCTCTGGCCATTTTGTCCACAACCTGAGCGTGGAGATGCAAATGAGGTCTGCACACACAAAATGATCCTTTATTCTGCCTTGCATTGTTGTTTGATAGCATTTTGTCTACACTTGTGCTAAAGCAGTTCTGTTGATTTTCCTTAGAGCAAATGACATTGAAAAGCGACTAAAGGTGAAAACCCTCACCCCATTTCCCAACTTTGAGACAGCATGTTGGTACGTGGGACGTCATCTCCTTGAACGATTCAAAGGTGAACGCTTAATTTCATGGAAAGACACATGCCACATTTTGCTGTGATATGTTCTGTAATGGGACAATCCAAATTTACATGTGGAGATCAAAGTTGAAGGGGAAACCCCTTTCCTTATTCATCTTATGATGTCACACCAAGCTAAAGATTTTGGCCTCGCTTATCCAATACTTTTGGAGGCAATTGTGAGTGCAGTGGGATAACCACTATTTTCTGTGGTCACACTAATTGTTTCCTTTTTTATTGTTCAGCGACCTCAGTGCCATCAGTGCATTCAAATACGCATTTATGATAAGCAATGTTCCCTCTAATTTTCCATGCATCTGAGCATTCACACAGACTCTCTGTGCTTCCCTGGGACCACAGTGAGCAATATCAGACGCGCACATGGTGGCCGAACCAATATCACACCTGTGCAATTCCCATAAGATCGTAATAAGTTCGATGAAGTACAGTGCTGTGAAAGAGTGTTTGCCTCCTTCCTGATTTCTGTGTTCTTTGCATATTTATCACATACAAACGTTTCAGTTCATCAATCCAATATTATTACACAGAGACTACCCAAGGAAATATAAAATGCAGTTTCGAAATGCCATTTTAATTTATGAATGCACACAAAACAAAACAAAAATATCAAAAACTACCGGTCCCTATGTGAAAAGTTCATTGCACCCACTTGTTAAATCACAAAGTGACTGTGACTATGACAGTTTTGTGAACGCTGAGTTCAACTACCCACGCAACACCATAGCACCACATATGTTGAATTAAGAAATCGCATAAATAGAATCTGTCAGACAAAGTGAATTGGCGACAAGATCTCAAGAAATAAACACATCATGCCACGATCCGAGGTAATTCAAGAAGACAATTTTTAAAAGTTATTGAAAACTATCAGTCTGGAAAAGGTTACAAAGCCATTTCTTGGTCTCTGGGGCTTCAGCAAACCACTGTCAGAGCTATTATCCACAAATGGATAAAACTGGAAAAAGTGTCAAACATTCCTAGGAGTGGTCGACCAGCTAAAATTACTCCAAGAGTACGACAATGACTCCTCGAGGAGGTTACAAAAGAACCTAGAACACCACCCAAGGAACTCCAGACCTCGCTGGCCTCATTTCAGGTCAGTGTTCACGACTACCATAATAAAGACACAAGCCAAAAATGGCAGGGGAGACTTCCCTGACAAAAACCATTGCTGTCCAAAAAGAACACAAAGGCTGATCTCACATTTGCCAAAAGACACCCTATTCTGCCCTACTTGTCCGAGAACGGTGTCTGCTTCAAGTGTTGCTCCTCCACAGCCCACCAGGCCAAGAACTGTAACGCAACGCTGAAATGTACTGAGTGTGAAAGTGAGAACCACGTGACGGCGCTCCATCCTGGCCCTCCACCTTGGGACACAGAGAACAAGGACCACTCCCCGCAGCATGGCGGGGAGAGAGATGAGAAAACGCCTGAAGCTGATGTCACCTCTAAGTGCACAGAGGTCTGCGGCAAAGGGCAAAGCCCCCAAGGCACACCCCGATAGAGCTACCAACGTCTACATCATCTTGGACGAGCAGAGTAATAGATCTCTAGCCAGATCAGAGTTCTTCAACCTCTTCCAAGTCAACGGCACAGACTCCCCATACACACTCCATACATGTGCAGGTGTTACGGAAACGTCCGGGAGAAGAGCAACAGGTTTCCTTGCCGAGTCTCTGGATGGACAGACAAAGGTGATGCTTCCAACGCTAATTGAGTGTAATGATATGCCAGACGACCGCTCCGAAATTCCCACTCCTGAGGTTGCTCAACACCACCGCCATTTGAAGTCCATCGCTCGCATGATCCCTCGCCTGGATCCTAAGGCCCAGATACTGATCCTTCTGGGACGCGATGTTCTCCAGGTCCATAAAGTTAGGGAGCAGCGCAACGGTCCCCTCAATGCCCCCTTCGCCCAACGGCTTGACCTAGGATGGGTCGTCGTTGGAGATGTGTGTCTCGGGTCCACCCACAAACCTTCATCTGTGACGTCTTACCGCACCAACATACTGGAAAATGGTAGACCGTCTCTTTTCACTCCATGCCCCAACCAGCTCCAAGTAAAGGAAAGGTTCGGCCCCGAACGCCAGCAATCTACCTCGCAGCTCGACCTCTGTCAAGACACTCAAGTCTTCAATGACTGCAGTCTCGGCAGTACAATCTTCCAAACCACCAAGGATGACGACAAAGTAGGGCTCTCCTTTGAAGATCGAATGTTTCTACAGTTCATGGACAAGGAGATGGCAATGGATGAAACTAAAAGCTGGGTCGCGCCCCTCCTCTTCCGGTCCCCTCGTCGGCAACTCCCAAACCATAGAGAACAAGCTCTCAGCAGACTCAACTCCCTCCGCCAGACTCTGGTCAGAAAGCCGAAGATGGAAGTAGACTTTGTCTCATTCATGCAAAAAATCTTTGATCGTGACCACGCTGAGTTAGCTCCACCGCTTCAAGAGGACAGGGAGTGCTGGTATTTGCCAATTCACGTCTCGGACACGGACAAGTAGGGCAGAATGAGACGTGAACAGATAGGCAGATTAGTAAAATGACGATGCTTGAACAGATAGGCAGATTAGTAAAAAGACGATGCTTTCCAAGGCAAATACTCAAGATGAAAACAAGGAATGATGACAACAGCTAGCACGTAACCATGCGGTCTTCACTGAACTAGGTACTTCCGGTTTGTGTTGCCAAATTAAAGTGCCGTAGAATCAAACTAAAAACGGAACATGACGAGGTACTTCCGGTTTGTGTTGCCAAAATTAAAGTCCCCTGGGATCTAACTAAAACGGAACATGACACACCCTGATGATACTCAAGACTTTTTTAAAAACATTGGGTGGACTGATGAGTCAAAAATATAACTTTTTGGAAGATGAGCAGCCCATTACGTCTCGGTTAAAATTGGCACAGAACATTAACCCAACAATGAAGCACGGCAGTGGCAGTGTGATGGCCTGTGGTTGATTTTGCTACCTCAGGACCCCGACAACTTGCTGCGATTGTGTCAGAGATTTTTCTCGGACAAAGTAAAAGAAACGACTCGGCACACAGGGAAAATTGTCTTCAATGTCGGCGGAAGCGGATCTCTGAGAGCGAACGACGGTTTAGTTGCTCCGTGATCACACTCCCAGCCCCGCCCTCCGCGAGTTCGACCTTTTATTTGTAACATATGCAAAATACAAGAAAAACACTGCCTCGGATATTTGCATGCCGCACCCCGGTCCGGCCCCTCGGTAGTGATTGGTTACCTGCGTTTAAGCTTTGAACCACCAGTACGTTGGCGCCTTTCTGTCTGATCTACGATAAATCAACATGTCGCAGACTTTGCGGATGGCCAAATGTCGCCTGGGCGCGACGGGTGTTCTCAAATCGTCTTTGGTCGTTCAACCGCTGTTCCCAAATTGTTCATTCCCCTTTTGTGACCGAGTGTCGCCCTCTCCCCTTTGATGTGCTAATTGTGGACTCCAACGGCCCTCCGGCCAGGTGGCCGGCGCCTTTTGTGCACAGGCATTTGGGGGTGCTGTATACGCACCCAAACGATTTGGATGTGACCGACTTAAAATGAAACTTTAAACATGATACAATTTTGTTCATAAATTCCTCTAACAGATTGATTGGACAATGAATTCTGCTGTGTACCAGAAATTTCTGAAGAAGAAGATCCGGCAATCAGTTTGCGTCCTCAAACTCAAGAGCTCTTGGCTCATACAGCAAGACAACGATCCGAGCCACACCAGAAAGTCCACCTCTGAATGGCTAAAAAACACTAAATTAAGGTTTTGGAGTGGCCAATTCAAAATCTGGATTTGAATCCAATTGTGATGCTTAGGTGTGCACTTAAACAGACAGTCCATGCTAGAAAAGCCTCCAATATGGCGCATTTGAAGCAATTCTCCGAAGAAGAGTGGGCCAAAATTCCTCCACAGCGATGTGAAAGACTCATCACCAATTATTGCAAACGCTTGATTTCAGCTATTGCTGCCAAGGGAGGCTGTGAGGGTGGAATCAGTGTGCAATTGCTCACACGCGCAATTTAGAGGGAACATTGATTTTAGCATTTCAGGAATTTATTCTAGAGGTGGAAATTTGTTGAACGCAGTTTGTTTGAAATTGAAGATGAAATACATCATTAGCGTTCTTTTGATTCCACCTTAATGAGGGCTGTGGTTGAACCATATTCAACCACCCATTGAACTGATGCCAGCAAGACATGCAGGTGCAATCAAAATAATTAAACCCTGATTAAAAATGACATTTATGTACACCAATTTCATACTGTAATGATAAATGAAAACAACAGATTAAATAGCTCCACAAAGGTAATAATTCAAGCCATTTCAACATACAGGTACTTTGTAAATCTCTCTCCTGACCTCCTTGCCTGAGCAAACAAATAGTGTGTGAATGCATTGTAGCCTTGCTGAGACCTTTAAATGCCCTTTGACAAATGGACATAGAAATTTGAGACAAACATACCGTAAATTCCGGACTATAAGCCGCTACTTTTTTCCCAAACTTTCAACCCTGCGGCTTATTCAGTGATGCGGGCAATGTGTGTAATTTTTCTAACGGCCGCCAGGGGCGCTCGAGTAGAAAAGGTAAGATTAAGACCGGTGGAATATATGCGTCGAGGAAGACTGCAACTTCTTGTCTTGTGCATAAATTAAATTAGCGTGAACATACCCTCATCATGGAAAATGCAAAAAGAAAGGCATATGACGCAGCTTTCAAACTAAAAGCAATCGAGCTGTCCGATAAAGAAGGAAACAGAGCTGCTGCACGTTGGCATAAATGAATCGATGGTGAGACGCTGGAAACGGCAGTGGGAAGAACTGGAGCAAGGTAAAAAGACGAAAAAAGCTTTCAGAGGTAATAAAAGCAGGTGGCCCGAACTGGAAAACATTCTAGTGTTGTGGGCACATGCGGCTTATATACCGGTGCGGCTTGTGTATGTACAAAATTGGTTTTCCTCTAAAAATGTAGTGGGTGCGGCTTATAATCAGGTGCGCTCTATAGTATAAATCTTTCATTCATTTTGTCTTTCTTGCCGCCTCTCTCTCTCTCTCTCTCTCTCTCTCTCTCTCTCTCTCTCTCTGCATATACTGTATCTCTAACTTTATTGTCTCTGTTGGTGGGTTGCCTCTTTATAATATCCATTTTTATGTTATGTTATGTTATGTTATGTTTTTATGGCTTCATGTGTTCGAGTTGTTGAGGGTGTTCGAGTTGTTGAGGGTGGGAAACAATGGTCAGTCACAGCCTGAAGTGGACATTGATTGGTTGTCATTATGTTTGGGCTTGTTTAGCATAAACTGACTGGCTCTCATTGGAATTGGGAGGGCCAGCTAAGCAGCGGAGGGAGAGGTGAACATGGAGGAGCATGTGAGAGTTATCAGCCCAATGAATGAAAAATGTACATTCCAAAAACATCCTGACAGGACTATTGATAAAGGTAGAGTGTTGTGGCTAATGTGTAAGAAGGAGTTTGCTGACCACCGAAGCAGCTCGAGTTTCACCAACCACATCAATGCAAAGCACCCAGTCGCGAGTGCAGCCAGAGCTAACTTAGCAATGAAAGTGTAAGCAATATAGCGAGCCATAGCAAGCTCTTCGCCAAACTTAAACTCAAGGAGAACACCCCGCGTGCGAGGCATGAAGTCAGCATAGGTGCTGTGTCCTCTGGAGCCTACTGGAAGTGATTGATGTTTATTTCAGCACTTTATTTTGTAATGATGAAGTGTTATTTCTGAAGTGCTAACTTACAGCACTGTGATTTAAGGGTCTCTTTTATTGATTTTTTTATTATCCGAATCAAATTCAGTGTTCAGTACTTGTATTGCTCAAAAAATGTTCTTACTGTTTTTGATATGTTAACCTAAGCACTTTTTAAGGACCTGATGTTTTTTTTTTTTTTATTTTGCAATTATTTGGAGATTTACAAAAACAAACAAAACAGTGATATTCCACCTCGTGGTCGAAACTAAAGGGCGCAGGTAGGACTTGGGACTAGTCCCAAATACAGCTACAAACAACCAAAATGAGTTTCCCACACAGGGTGTCCAGGCTCCCACTTAGAGATAAGGTGAGAAGCTCGGTAATCTGGGAGGGGCTCAGAGTCTAGCTGCTTCTCCTACACGTTGAGAGATGGTGAGGTGTTTCAAGCATGTCCCACCTCAAGGAGGCCCCAGGGACAACCCAGGATACTCTGGAGAGACAGTCTCCCAGCTAGCCTGGGAATGCCTTGGGAAGAGCTGGAACAAGTAGCTGGGGACAGGGAACTCTGGGCTTCCTGCTAAAGCAATTGCCCCCGCGACCCGACGCGGGATAAGCGGTAGAGGATGGATGGATGGATGGATGGATGGATGGATGGATGGCGACTTTTTTCACATTTGGACAACTATGTTTCGATTTTTGTGCCTCAATAAACTAAATAAACAAAATTGGCATTTAAAAAATGCATTTTGTATTTCCTTGGGTTGTCTCTGTGTGATATTAAAATTGGTTTGATGAACTAAAAACTAAATGAATAAATATGCAAACACAGCAATCAGGAAGGGGGCAAATACTTTTTCATGGCACTGTAGACAGAGGAAGCTTTGCAAGCGACCAGTCACCTTTTGTTTTGCAAACCTGTAAACAAAAGCATGCCACATCGACATATGTGTGGCGCTAAGGATGATGAGGGCTCGTTGTGATCACTCTGTTGACTGGACCTTTGAGTTGCATATTACAGTTGATTCTCAAACTGCTGAGCCAACGGAGTGATGGCTTCTTGAAGTAGAAGGGTGGACTTTTCCCTGTGCAAATATCAGCATCATCAGGCATGAAGGTGTTACAAATGTGTCAAAACGGGAAACTTTAGACACACATCACACATGCGTTGAAAAAAAAAATTGTTCTGATCTGTTGCCTTGAAAGTTTTAAAGAAGCACTCTCTGTTGTACATGTCACCAAGATGTACGGAAAGTTAGAGGCGTATGTAAGAGCCCAAGACATAACAAATAAAAATCTCTTATAGCCATTTGCTAAACCAAACGGTAAGTTCTTCATTTTGAATTTTCTTTTAAATCTGACCCAATTTTTCGCTGATAGAGGTGACATTTTAAAGAATTCCTCCTAGATAGTTTAAATGATTATCTTGAAACTGTGGATGTTTCATCTAAAGATGTTTTTATAAATTAGCACTTACATCAGAAGTGGCAAAAAAATTATTGTGTGATTTTGCAGTCCAAGTTCTGTTTCACCTCGATTCATGAAAATTAGGAGGCATATATAACAGCCCAGTTGGAGCCATACCCTCAACCGGATGTCTGCTATTTTTGTTTGTTTGTTTGTTGATTGAACATTTAAACAGATAACAAAATTTGATGGGAAGTAAAAGGGAGTAATTTTTTTTCCCTTCAGAAACACTACTTTGTTCTTGTTTTTGACTTTTTTTGAAGAGGCTTTTACCCCTTAAGTCAAAGCAACTCTTAACTTCGAACAGCTTCTCAGTACCGTCTTGGCCCGAATATAAGACAGTGTTTTTTGCATTGAAATAAGACTGAAAAAGTGGGGGTCGTCTTATATTCGGGGGTCTAGACATTATACCCATTCACACCGCTAGATGGCGCCAGATATCATTGAAGCGAATGCTGAAATGTCTTCAAAAAAGGGGGGTCGTCTTATAATCAGGGCCGTCTTATATTCGGGACAATACGGTAGTGTGGCAGAGCAGGTTATTATGTACTTTGTACATTATTTGTGCTGTTTTAAACTCAATCAAGTCATAAAATGTATGTGTTTAATTTTGATAAATAGCAGTTGAGTAGATTTTGATTGATTAATAATTCTCCATCCATCCATCCATCTTCTACCGCTTATCCAGGGCCGGGTCGCGGGGGCAGCAGCTTTAGCAGGGAAACCCAGACTTCCCTCTCCCCGGCCACTTCTTCCAGCTCTCCCCAGGGGATCCTGAGGCGTTCCCAGGCCAGCTGCGTGACATAGTCTCTCCAGCGTGTCCTGGGTCGTCCTCGGGGTCTACGCCCGGTGGGACATGCCCGGAACACCTCACTAGGGAGGCGCTCAGGAGGCATCCGAATCAGATGCCCAAGCCACCTCATCTGGCTCCTCTCGATGTGGAGTAGAAGCGGCTCTACTCTGAGCCCCTCCCGGATGACCGAGCTTCTCACCTTATCTCTAAGGACACCCTGCGGAGAAAACTCATTTCGGCCGCTTATATCCGGGATCTCGTTCTTTCGGTCATGACCCATAGCTCGTGACCATAGATGAGGGTTGGAACGTAGATCGACCGGTAAATTGAGAGCTTCGCCCTTTGGCTCAGCTCTTTCTTTACCACGACAGACCGATACAACGTCTGCATCACAGCAGACGCTGCACCGATCCGCCTGTCGATCTCTCGCTCCCTTCTGCCCTCACTCGTGAACAAGACCCCAAGATACTTAAACTCCTCCACTTGGGGCAAGATCTCCTCCCCGACCCGGAGAGGGCACTCCACCCTTTTCCGACTGAGGACCATGGTTTCAGATTTGGAGGTGCTGATCCTCATCCCAACCGATTCACACTCGGCTGCGAAACGCTCCAGTGAGAGTTGGAGACCCCTGCTTGAAGGAGCCAACAGTACTACATCATCTGCAAAAAGCAGAGATGCTGCGCCTAGAAGTTTTGTCCATAAAGGTGATGAACAGAATCGGCGACAAAGGGCAACCTTGGCGGAGTCCAACCCTCACTGGAAACAATTCCGACTTATTGCCGGCAATGCGAACCAAACTCTGACATCGGCAGTATAGGGACCGGACAGCCCGTATCAGGGGCTCGGTACCCCATACCACAAGCACCCCCACAGAACTCCCGAGGGACACGGTCATACGCCTTCTCCAAGTCCACAAAACACATGTAGACTGGTTGGGCGAATTCCCACATACCCTCGAGGACCCTGCTAAGGGTGTAGAGCTGGTCCACTGTTCCACGGCTGGGACGAAAACCACACTGCTCCTCCTCAATCTGAGGCTCGACTTCCCGACGGACCCTCCTCTCTAGCACCCCTGAATAGACCTTCCCAGGGAGGCTGAGGAGTGTGATTCCTCTGTAGTTGGAACACACCCTCCGGTCCCCCTTTTTAAAAAGAGGGACTACCACCCCAGTCTGCCAATCCAGAGGCACTGTCCCCGATGACCACGCGATGTTGCAGAGGCGTGTCAACCAGGACAGCCCCACAACATCCAGAGCCTTGAGGAACTCCGGGCGGATCTCATCCACCCCTGGGGCCTTGCCACCGAGGAGCTTTTTAACCACATCGGTGACTTCAACTACAGAGATAGGAGAGCCCACATCAGAGTCCCCAGACTCTGCTTCCTCCAAGGAAGGCGTGCTGGTGGAGTTGAGGAGGTCTTCGAAGTACTCCGCCCACCGGCGCACAACGTCCCGAGTCGAGGTCAACAGCGCCCCATCCCCACTGTACACTTTGTTAGTGGTGCACTGTTTCCCCCTCCTGAGACAAAGTCGATCATCGAACTGCGGCCAAGGGTGACCTGGTGCCAAGTGCACATATGGACACCCTTATGTTTGAACAAGGTGTTCGTTATGGACAATCCGTGACGAGCACAGAAGTCCAATAACGAAACACCACTTGAGTTCTGATCGGGGGGCCGTTCCTCCCAATTGCGCACCTCCAGGTCTCACTGTCGTTGCCCACATGAGCATTGAAGTCCCCCAGCAGAACGAGGGAATCCCCAGCAGGAGTACTCTCCAGCACACCCTCCAAGGACTCCAAAAAGGGTGGGTACGCTGAACTGCTGTTGGGTGCGTACGCACAAGCAACAGTCACAACCCGTCCCCCCACCCAAAGGCGGAGGGAGGCAACCCTCTCGTCTACCGGTGTGAACCCCAATGTACAGGCACTGAGCCGGGGGGCAATGAGTATGCCCACACCTGCTCTGCGCCTCTCACCGTGGGCAACTCCAGAGTGGAAGAGAGTCCAACCCCTCTCGAGAGAACTGGTACCAGAACCCAGGCTGTGTGTGGAGGTAAGTCCGACGATACCCAGTCGGAACTTCTCCACCTCACCAGCTCGGGCTCCTTCCCTGCCAGAGACGTGACGTTCCATGTCCCTAGAGCTAGCTTCTGGAGCCGAGGACCCGACCGCCAGGGTCCCTCCCCGCCTTTGGCTGTCGCCCAGCTCACAATGCACTCGACCCCTTTGGCCCCTCCCATGAGTGGTGAGCCCATGAGAAGGGGGACCCACGTTGTCTCTTTGGGCTAAGCCCGGCCGGGCCCCATGGATGTAGGCCCGGCCACCAGGCGCTCGCCAAGGAGCCCCACCTCCAGGCCTGGCTCCAGAGGGAGGCCCCTGTGACCCGCGTCCGGGATAGGGAAATTGAAGTCCATTTGTTTTGTTCCTCATAAGGGGTCTTTTGAGCCGTGCTTTGTCTGGTCCCTCACCTAGGACCTGTTTGCCATGGGTGACCCTGCCAGGGGCATAAAGTCCCAGACAACTTAGCTCCTAGGATCATTGGGACACACAAACCCCTCCACCACGATAAGGTGATGGCTCACGGAGGAGTTATTAATTCTAATTGCTCTTTTTTGGAGTTTGAAAACAGGGAGAGTATTTGATTGAGAGACATTTCCCCATATTTCCACACAGCAGGTCCGGTACGCTAATTATAGTGAACAATATAATTAGTATAATGACTTCTTGTTCAAGACATCCTTGATTTTGTACAGGATCCCTACGATTTTTGACATTTTCATTTTGACGTTATCCATTTGTGACTTCCAACTTAGTTTTGCATCAATTACTACATAGTTTTAACTTGGTGTTTAGCTGGTCGAGTGCCAACCCGCCCCCCCAAAAATAAAAAATAAATTGTGATCATTGCCAAACCATCTTTAAAAATATATATATATATATAATATATAATTTTTATGCAATATCAATAGTTTCGTTTCATAATTTGTCTCATCTTCCAACTTTTAAAGAGACAATATTTTATTGAACTCCCCCCCAAGAGATTTCTACATCTGGTGTACTTCAAAATTTAGATGGTTCATCTAAATATATTGAAAGTGAATATGCCCATAGCATTTAAAGCACCATTTTGTTTTCAAGTTAGGAAAGTTCATTTATGCACAAATAAAAAACAATCCCAGTATGTTTGACCTACTCCCACCAAAAAAAATCCTACAAAAAAACCCGGCGGGCATGTGTACCCTAAGACATACAAAAAAGTCCATTGCGGGCATCGTATAAAATGAATGAAATGAATAAAATGAGTGAGCTGTGAATTTTTGAGTGTACAATTTTGCACACTTTACAGCAGTCATATTTTTGCACCCTTGTCCAAGGTTTCATCCAATTGACTTCAAGATTCGGCTGTTCTCAAAGACTTCGGACAACAACATACTTTTGAGTTTTTGAAAATACTATATGACAAGGTTGGGGCATCAAAGTTTGTTTTCCTCACTTAAAAAGAGGAAAGGCTAAATAACTCTCCTGCACATGCTTCCCCCCGCCATTCCCCTCCAATCCTCAAACCATGTGTATAAATTGCCACAACCTGAAAACATTATTATTGTTATGATAAATTATTAGTTGGATTCGTTCAATGGGTGCAATACATTAAAATGTAAAATAAGACATTTCTTGTCACCACCAGGTGGTACAATAATTAAGTATTGTCATGTACATGTATTAAAGTCATGACCAATGATATACATGTGAAGATTGTGATGTGCAGGGGAGTTATCAAGGCGTTTGGTCTTTTATGGGGAAAGAACTATTAAACACACCAGTCATAACGTTTTTTGAAAATGCACATTTTTTTTTACAATGTTTTTGTCCCAGGTCTCAAGATGGTATAGTCAATGAGGAATCTTCTTGTACAAAGGTGCAAAACTATTTAATTGTGCAAAAATGGCCCAAATTTGGACATTCAAAAATTCATAGCTCACTTCCTGTACATTTTAGACTACAAAAACAACAGGGACCCTGCAACGGTCCTGTTCAGGTCATAATAATAATGATAATAATAATAATTCCTACGAATACAGTTTGCTGCTCTGGCCCTAATAATAATAATAATTTTTCAAAAATATTAAGGACCTCGGAGAGGTTGCTGCTTGGGCCGCATTCATGATAATAATAAAAATAATTCTTAGAAAAAACCCCACAATAGGTACCTCATAGCGGTCACTGCTCGGACCACGAATAATACGTGCTGTTCTTGAATACTTAATGAGGCATAATGTAATATAAGACAGCGATTATTTGTTATTTTCTTCACAATCAAAATTCATTCTTTTTCTTACTAGTTTAACCTCCATATCGCCGTTAACTTGTCCTGCGACATGTGTTGGGAAACTACATCTTGAAGATTTTTGTTCTGTCTCTAATAATCTCTTTGCACGGAAAGCACAATGAGCACTCTGTGGTTAATGTCCACCTGTGCTGCTGTCTTGTCCAGGGAAATTGATTTCTAAGCTCTGGAGCTGGCTTTCCTCCTCGCGAGTGGTTGATTTTCCCTGCCATATCTGCAATGTGAAAAATCATCATTACTTTGATAAGAAGCAAAACTTTTATTTGAATGAACACGACATAATGATTTGAAAACAAATCAGGCAATATTTACCTGTCTTTGAGCACCGCTTGGGAAAATCAGGACGCCGATCGACAAATGAGACACAGACAATCGTGCAATCTTAACCACTTTCCTGCATACACAATATATCGCCTCTAAAGTGGCACAACGCTGCAACTGCAATTAAAATACATCGCTGCCGCAGAGGAACATCAATCGCTCAATCAGCACAGCTGGATCTTTACGCTGTATTGACCAATATCAATCAGTCTGGCTGGGTGCGGCACACAATTAGCTGGAGGCGACCGCCACGTAATTTTGAACGCAGGAAAACCCCTGGTTTCAGTAACGAGGTGCACCCGGAGTTCCTTAGTAAAAATGTAACTAAATATCTGCAACGGTGTAGCATCTGCGGGTATATTTACCGTCATGGGGCACATTTGAAATAACCCTCGGGCATTTGAGTGGTAATTATATGTCCTCCATTCCGTTTCAAAGCCTTCGACGTCCTGATTGTTTACAAACATGTCTTAACCATTCAGTGGGGAGAACAAGTATTTGATACACTGCTGTTTTTTCATGTGTTCCCACTTACAAAGAAGGTAGAGTTCTGTAAAATCTAGAAAATCACAGTCGATGATTTTTAAATAATTTGCATTTTATTGCAGGACATAAGTATTTGATGCATCAGACAAATAGAACTCAATAGTTGGTACAGAAACCTTTGTTCGCAACTACAGAGATCAGATGTTTTCTATTGTTCTTCACCAGGCTTGCACACACTGCAGCAGGGTTTTGGCCCACTCCTCCATACAGATCTTCTCCCGAGTGTTCAGGTTTCAGGGCTGTCTCTGGGTAACACGGACTTTCAGCTTTCTCCAAACATTTTCTATTGGATTCAGGTCTGGGGACTGGCAAGGCCACTCCAGGACCTTGAGATACTTTCTACGGAGCCACTCATTCGTTGCCCTGGCCGTGTGTTTCGGCTCGTTGTCATGCTGGAAGACTCAGCCACAACCCATCTTCAATACTCTTACTGAGGGAAGGAAATTGTTGGCCAAGATCTCACGCTACATGGCCCCATCCGTTTTTGTTTTCGAGTCTGTCCCTCGTAGTTGAAGAGTACCTTAGGTACAAATTACAGACCTCTACCTCCGTTGAAAGTGGGGCAACTTAAAAAATCAGCAGTGTATCAAATACTTGTTCACTCCACAGGATATCACGATTGACTGGTGCCACTGGTTCAAAGACCACAAGCGCGTCATAAAGTCGCATTGGCTCCCTGTGTGTTTTGGGATAGGTTTTAAGGTTCTTTTACTGACTCTTAATGGTCCTTCTTATTTATCTGATTTGCTTTTACTTTATCAACCCTTGTGTAACCTGGAGTCCTCTGACACTGGCCTTTGAACAGAAGTTAAACTCACAGTGAGACATTGTTCAAAGTTTACGGCACACATTTGTGGAACGGCCTGCTGGAGAATGTTGATATTTTAAAAAGAGGCTCAAAAGACCCACCTTTTGAGTTTAGCATCTGGCTGATTTTTATTATTCGGTTAATTTATTTTTTATTATCGTTATCTTTTGCTCATTAATTTTATTCAGACTTATGTCATGTTTTTTTTTTTTTTGGATCCAAGGCCGTCCTTATTTTGGTAATTTTGTCATTTTCCTATTCTGTTTTCGGTGTTTGATACTCATGCCTTTGGCTCCACATCATCTTATTCTGTTCTTAATTCATTGTTTTTACCATCTTACTTAATGCTGTTATAACCTCAGTGTTCCCCACTGAGGGCCAGCAACACTCAGAGCTATGTTGAGCTCTGGTTGGGATGCTGCCCATGGGGAGGACCTGACTCAGCGGAAGAGGGACCCCTCTGTCTGCCTGAGTTGGGATTGCCCCTGTGGTGAGGTCCCTGCAGCTGGAAGCTGGCCTTTGCTACTTGCGGGGATGCCCCCATGAAAATGGCGTATCCTCACTCTTATTGCCTGCGCTCAGGCATGTTTTTTGCCATTTATTTATAGTTAATGGTTTAACGGTGCTTATTTGGGGGGCGTTGGCTGGGTGAATGTCAAGAGGAGGGAGTGCGTGGGTGGCACGTAAGGTGGGGCAGAGAGTCTTTATTTGTTGTCAAGTTTGATTGGTTTATTTTAAACTGTACAGCACTTTGAATGTTGTATGATCAGGTGCTATCCAAATAAAGTTGACTTGAGTTGAGAACTGGTAAATCAGGGACAATCTTACCAGTACATAAACAATACAATAAGCAGCCTTTGTTGGTCTTGCTTTGGTATGTTTCCTCATTTTGGTCATCTTACACTTTGGAACAATTTGTTCGTAGTATTTTTTCAGTAATTAATAACTGTTGATTTCTGTTTATGCAGGCTTACATAAAGCAAATAAGCAGCCAGCACCATATCTGATCCATGGTGCCAAAATCATCAACGGAGCTTTCAGAGCATGGACAAAAAAGCAGGTATGAACACAAAGGGTTGGATACATGTTGTCTATCATGTTTTATTTTCCAAACATTTTAATATGTATTTTTCCTCTTCGAAGGCCCTCTTAGAACATGAAGATGAGCTTCCAGAAAACATGAAACCCTTACAGCTCATCAAAGATCTTGCCAGAGAGATTAGAATCTCAGAGGTACTTGTATTGTGTTTGGTCCAAAGATTGCACAATATAATCAATTAAACACGGTGGCAGGCAGTGTCTTTTGGACCTGAGCCTTCAGTGGGTATTTTAAGTTACCAAATCCACCTCTTAATAACATGATCAATTTGATTGGGTTCGACTCAGCGGGATTACGATTCGATTTGTTAAAATATGGCTCAGTTCGAGAGGCAATGACGTTTTTGTTGACATTTTACATACATTTGATTGAACTTGTCAGTAATGTAAATGTGCCATTACCCTCTAAAATATCTCTTTACCTATATCTCTAAGATGAAGCAATAATCGTGTCATCTTTTGATCAGTCACATTTGCAAGTAGCGATGATGCTAACGCCGTTTTTAGTAACATTGCTTAAAAATGATTGTTTACATTAAAAGGTGTATTTATTATTCCTTTTTCCTATTTCTTAGTAGTTCACTGTATTATTTTATATTATTCTACTTTTGTTGTACTGTTGAATAAAACTGTATGAAATGAATGAAAAAAGGCATGTTAGAAAATGTTAAATTACTTGATAATTATGTAATAATGGACATGACCTGTTGGTTGATTTATGTAAAGATGATTCAGTCATTGCTCTCTTTCTGTCTCAAGAATGCAACTAAAGCCATGAAGAGTGAGGTGCCATTGGAGGGCCCTCCATCACCCCACTCTGATCCTGAAGATCCTGTTTCACCAGCTCAGGTTCCCTCACCGAGCTTTGAGATAGTCAGAAAGAAAGTCTACAACCCCGCCAAACCCCATAGGCCACATAACCCCCCAAAGTCGACCATCACTCAGAAATCTCAGAAATCACTCAAGGCCAAAGACGGAGATAAGAAGAAAATTATAAATATACAAGATTCACCCCCTCCACCTAAATCCTCTAGTTTCAAAGCTCTGGAGTCCCATGCGAAGGACATCTTAAGTAAGATGGAACAGCCAAAGAAGCCAAAGGTAAGCAGATTGGCAGATTATTATGATAATTTTTTTTCAGTTTAGTACAGTTAATAAATTGTTGGTACATTTCTGTCAATGGAAAAAAAAACAAGTGGTCACTGAAATAACTTTCATTCATTCATTCAATCATTCATTTATCTTCCGAACCGCTATCCCAGCCATCTCCGGGCAGTAGGCGGGGGACACCCTGAAATAACTTATCATTGGAGAAAAAAACATGCAAACTCCACTCAGGAAGGGCGGGGCCCGGAATCAAACCCATGACCTCGGCACTGTGAGATAAACATGCGCACCAATCGGCCACTTTGTGTGTGTGCGTGTGTGTGCCGGTGCGCATGAGCACTGGAAATCGAATATTGCACTCCAGTTCAAGTCAGTCATCGCGCTTTTGCGCAGCAAAGCATATTGCCACTCAGTCAGCTTGACTGCGGTCAGGCCAGCCTCAGTTCAAAGTCAAATCAGCCGCCACAGTGATTGCTTACGAGGGCCAACTTCAAAACAAAAGTTAGGTCAGGCATTGTTATTAGTGCATAGTATGACTTGTGTGATGGCTGGCTTTACTTGGCCGGCTTCACTTGGCTTGCTCCCGACTATCTTTATGTTCAACATGAGAACGGTGGCCCAATGCGTACAGTAGAGCCCCCGGTGAAACGCTTATCTCCGTGTCTCTGCGACACGGCTTCGCCAGTCCATCAAAATACGTTCTGATGTACTAGTGGTCTCTGGTGAGTGGACACGTCACTGCGGACGGCTGCCCCAGAGAACTCTGCTAATTAGCTCATCATACATACTGCACATCAGAAGTGGGCAATTTGTTTTTCATATGGCCATGCACCTTGTCTGAAATATTAATTTAATGTCATAAAGCAATATTGTTATTGTTTTATTGCGATACCATTGTGGTATAATTAGGGCCCAAGCAGTGAACCTTGCAAGTTGGCTATTGTTTATCTAGAAATTATTCTTCTTATTATTTACTATGATTAAAGTCTCAGCAGTGACCGTTGTAATGTCCCTATTGTTTTTGTAGAAATGATTATTTTTATTATGAGGACCCGCTCTAAGGTCCCTAATGTTTTCGTATATTTTTTTCCCCCCTGAAATGAGTTGTATTTTGGGGGCCTGAGCATGTTAGAAATTTAGCATAGTCATTGAGCCTGGTGAAAGATTTTGTATTTTAAAGTTGTCAAAAACGGTGAAAACAAAATGGCTCTGTTGTGCCACCTACTGTGAAAAAACAAACAAACAAACAACCCTGGTACATTTGACATAGGCCAAGGAAAATTGGCAAGGCATGTTGAGCACCCCGAGATGGACAAAAAAGTTCATTGCAGCGACATGCTAAAATGAACAGGAAGTGAATTATGAATTTTTGAATGTGACATTTTTGCCCCTAGATACATAGATAGACATATTACAGGTACTGAGGCCTAAGTGGAGGCTCAAAGGGGATCGAGCCTTTTCCGTTGCTGGTCCCTTTGGAATGACCTCCCGCTGAACGTTTGGCAAGCCCCCTAGCTGCCTGTCTCTAAAACTCATTTTTACTCTTTGGATTTTGACTCAGCATCAGTCTCGATTTTAGTTTGACTGTTTTTGTGCTTCTTACTGTCTTTTTATGAATTTGTTTTATTGTATAGTTTGCTTTTTGTTGTCTTTGTTATTCATTTGTTTTATTGTTTGTTGTATGAATTATTTTTCAAGTGCTTTAATATATACTGTTGAGTTGATTAAAAAAACTAACAACACTTTTACCATATTCTACAAAAAAATATTGTAACTCTGCCCTTACTTCATAGAACAATGACGGATATATATATATATATATATATATATATATGTGTGTGTGTGTGTGTGTGTGTTTCTGAAAAGCTCTCGTTTACTCTTTAAATTGCTTCTTACATCTACCTCAAAATATTTTATACTGATATTCTACGCCAATATTCAACAAGCAATTTTAATTATGTTCAGGCACTTTCAGTAATTTTTGTGAATATTTATGTCACTTTTAAATGTCTTCTATTACTCCACAATGACAGATCATCACTTTTTGTGCTGCAGTAAGATTTGGTATTCCACTGCCTAGGACCACACCGAATGGAATGAAAAAGATGTTTAAATACATATCTAGGTCTAGTATGCAAAGGTCTACTATTTCCAGCAAAGACAAGAGTCAGAGTAAAATAGAAATATTTTATTTTATATATGGTGATTTGCGCCACATCCTCTATTACACCCTGAAATATGTAATTTGTGGACAGTTCTTACTCCTCCACACAGATGGCAAGGGAAATGCAGTTGTGTGTGCCGTTATTGCATAAACATTTGAAGTGCATCGTCGATATTTTGACAGAGTTTCCTGAGAAAGTGCTATTTTCCCGGCAAACAACATGTCATAGCAACATCCATTCGTAAAAAACTCCCAAAGTTCATGTTGCAACATCATATAGACTTTTAACACTCTGATTAACCAGCTGCCAGAAAAACATCAAAGAATAAAAAATATCTTTCTTTTAGCCAGTTGAGGGCGCTACCACTACAATGAAAAATATGATCTTCATCATCTTGCCTAGACAATTTTGACAAGATAGGATCATGCGGGTATAGTTAAAGCTGCTTACGAAGACAAGGCGACCCGAAATTCATCTTAAATTCCAAATTCCAAATGGCAGAGTTCCCTTTAAATTTAGCATATGGCTCCAAGTGATTTTTTTTTGTCTTAGGCTGTTGCATATACCTCAACATTTTAAGTTAAATGTACAACCATAGCTGCCTTCAGGCCTGGTCTATCAAATTCTAAAAATTTTGAGGAGATCGAACCATCAGGGTCAAGTTACATCAACTTTTAATGTCACTGTGAAGCATCAAGACTTTGCAACACCGTATTGTTCACGCACTTTGCCGAAAAGTCACAATAATTAGCGTAGAGCAGGATCAAGGTTTTGAGGCTTTTCTGACAAATTTTCAGTTGACGTCGTTCAACAGGCTCAGTGCAGTAAAATTAAATACATAAATAACTAAAACATTGTTTTTTTTCTTCCCCCCCCACCCCAATGTTGCTGCTGTAGACTGCAAATTTCCCCAGTGTGGGACAAATAAAGGTTATCTTATCTTAACCAAATAACAAAATAAATAAATAAATAAATAATGCAAATTGTTGGCATTAGGTACACATAAACATCACCTCATCCCTTCCACACACACACACACACACACACACACACACACACACACACACACACACACTACCTCCGCTCAGCCAGATTTCTTGTAAATGTCACACACCAACATGAAAATGACCATAGACCAGTTATTTTCAACAATGAATATTGTGTACACTGTCTTACACACACAAACTCTCAGTTCAACCAAGTCCACAACGAAAAATATAAAACTGTTTTTCTTTTACTATGCATGTTGCTTAGCGCCTGAGTGCAGGGACTTCTGGCATTCCTTCTCTTGAACAATCCTCTTCAAATCTGGCTCGTATTCCTTCGTTGCCACTTGAAACAGGCACTGTCTGCATGCGAGCTGCAGCGGTTACTTACTACTTGGGTCAGCTTGCCACATAGGGCAAACTTTTTTGACTGAAGATCGACTTTTGAAGCAATCAACCTCCCGTGATCGACCCAATCGTGCAGTTGTAAGCACATACACACGCATGCACACATGCACGCAGGCGCCCAACCATGCACACACGCGCACATGCCACGATGAGTAACATCCGGAAAGGCCCCTCACATGAATGAAACCGAACAACAATTCATGCTCACAAATGCACCAAGGTTCAATTTGGATGGTGGTTTTGGAATGTGGGGGGAAACCGGAGTACCTGGATAAAACCCACGCATGCACGGGGAAAACATGCGAACTCGACACAGGAAGGCTCTGCACCTCTGCACTATGAGGCGAACGGACGTGCTAACCCTACACACACACACACACACACATCCACGCACGCACACAGTATATTCTAAAATATTCTTCAAAAATGCTACCTTTGATATGCGTTTTTTACCCCAAAAAAACAAAAAATCTGTGGTGAGTCACCCCCAGAAGAAAGAAAGTGGATTAATTAAAATCTCAACTGTCATAATTAACTCAAATTAACTAAAAATTAATCATGATTACTCACGCATTTTTTATCGTTTCTGAATTTCCTTTTGTTTTTTGTCCCATTTTCCCCCATTTTAATGCTCTCATCAACATGGAATCATGAATCAGTTTTCTATGTGCAAAATGCAAATATTTACTGAAATAATTTCGATTTTCAATATTTTACATGAACATTTTTCACTTGGAGCAGTTATTCACACATTATCTCTCACACAATATTACTGTCCATCAACAACAGTGAAAAAAATATTTTGTCACACAACAGCTGCTTGAACAGCTCTTTTTATGGAATCAAAACAGCGCAATATAAAGTGCACATGTAAGGTAAGCTAGTACTCAGCCTATAATTTTTCACGGCCCCCTGAATAGGGATTGTCGGTCAGCATGGAAGGATCTCTCGTTCTGTACTTTTTTGATCATTTATTGGAGCACTTTGCAGCAGAAGTAGTAGTAGTAGTAGTTGTAACAGAAGTATCAGAAGCAGGTAATAACCTAAACTACACATAAATGCAGTAAAACATTAATATATCTATCTATCTGCATCACAATGTAAATATGTATATAATTGACATTAATTAATACCTTTATTTAACAATACGTTTAATGAATAATGTAATCAACCCTGATTTCACTATGTATCATTATCGTCATCATTATTCATTGTTTTAAACATAAGAAACCATACAACACAAACATAAAGTCGAATCGAACAAAAGAACTACAAGTCCCAATACTCAATCCCGGAAGTGGAGCGCGGCATGATTAACAAGCTGAAACGCAATTTACTTCGTTTAAACGTCAGATTGCAGACGGACAAACATGACAACTATGCAAAAATGAGCTAAATAAAGACACCCCTGTTCTAGCAACATTTTAGCCCATGCTGTTTGCTTTGAAATTATCCATAGCTGTCGGTGTGAGACGAGGGGGCAGAGTACAGTACTCACGTCAGCTGTGCGCTTGGCCATTAAGTGGTATTTCAGACTCGACGTGCTATGATGATAGCTCAGTTTACGACTGCAAAACATACAGGTAACTTTGGTCTTGTCATTGGAACAATCTGGCAACTTTTTAAAAGTAAACTTTCCATTCATAAACTATTTAAGTATCCGTTTTGGTGTCTCGCTGCCGTGGCTGGCAAAACAAGCGTCGTGGACCTGTGCAGCGCGCTTGATGTTTTGTTTCTGGGTTTATTTATAGAAACAACGCAACATCCGCTGTGACGTCTGCGCGTTAATCTGGCGAAAATTTTTGATCGATAAAATTCATTTAAATTAATGCCAATAAAAACGCGCTAAACTCACAGCTCTAAAATAAATAAAAATATGTAACAAATACATGTTACAATTACATTATTGCACAATAAATGACAGTTGTGTGTAATGTAAAAAACAAAGAATAAAGAATTAAAATTATGGTCATTAAACTTTTAACTGTGTCCTCGTCCTTTTTGGCCCTCTTTAGTTCATGTTCTCTCTCAGAAGGGGTTTTTGCCTGGTGATTTGTCAAGAACTGATCCAAGGACGTTTGCTTTTGTGGGCTTTGAAAAATCTTTTGAAAATGTCCAAGGCAAATATCAGCATAGTGAGCGATCGCCTGACTGGTGAACACTTTTCCTGGGTGATTCACATTTATGTCAAACTATTGGAACACCTCATGGCCCGAGGGTGAATGATGAGGACGCTGCATCGACACATATCTATCTACACACATAAGGTGGAGGTCCCTCTTAGCCAATGAGATGCCAGGATGATGCTTGGTAATAACCAGTGGCAGAGCAGTTATAAGTATGTTGCGTTCAGGAAACTCTGAGCTGCCACTAGCAGCCCATACTGTATTTTTACCTTTAGTATCTTAAAATTTCTTTCGTAACAAGAGGTAATATTTTCCTGTTGAGGCATTTCGTAACGTAAACATTTCGTATGAAGAGGCATTCGTCAGTAGAAGTACCACTGTATTCTTTTTGAGTTAAAGTGTGCTTCCCAGTACAGAAACCTTGGTCTCAGCTGCAGGTCATTGGCCAACAGCAAAAACAACACAACAAATGTTACTCAATAATGGTAAGGACAAAATATTGGATTATTCTGAAGTGGTCTTCTTGATGTAAATCCTATTGAACATCTGTGGAAGGAACTATGCAGCCTGGAGAAGGCGCCTTTCAAACCCAAGAAGCTGGCATTTGCCTCATGAGGAGTGGACTGAAATGCCTACCGTGAGATGGTGACGGGATGAAGTCTCGAGATATACAAAAGAAGTTTTATTGCTATGATACCCTTGAAAAGATTGTGCAACAAAAATCTTAAGGGTTTCATTAGTTTTCTTAAGGCCAGTTTCCATAGTTTGGCTTTACAATAATTATGTTGGCCACTCAAAAGCATTGCCTGATTTTCATTAGTTTATTCTCTTTACATGTTTTTCTCATACTATACTTTTGTCAGTTATTTCAGTGATCACTGTGTAGTGTATGTCCCTCTGACTCCTTTACAAAATCTGTATGAAATAATTGTGCTTCAACAAAGATAGCAATGTTCAGCAAAACAGATTTTATTACATAGCCAGTAATACCTTCATTTTTTTCCAGGGTGTGAAGAATATTGTGACAATTTTAGAAAAGGAAACGAAGCAAAATAATGTGGAAAAGTTTGAAATTAGGGATCAGAATAAAACCAAGACCGAAGCAAAATGGAAATACAAGGTGAGACCTCTTCTTCTTTTTTTTGTCAGAATAAAGGTGTCACTGTGGCAGTACCTCAAATATACATCTACTGTACCCCTTAAACAGGGTATTTGGGACCCAATTCGTACCGTTTGTAGGTAAATACACACCCAATTCTGATGAAGTTGGGACGTTGTGTTAAACATAAATAACAGAATCCATCCATTTTTTGATCCACTTATCCTTCACAAGGGTCAAGGGGCATGCTGGAGCCTATCCCAGCCGTCTTCGGGCAGTAGGCGCGGGACGCACACAGTGACTTTGGTTCTTTTCAATTCAGCACCATCTGTAGTAAGCGGGGTAGAGTCAACCTCCGATTTAGGCCAATTCTTCTGAGGTGTCCTGAGAAAGGCAGGGCCTGTGAACCACCTGTAGCCAAGGAAGGTTGTCTCCAGCGACGTTTGATGTACGTGTCGCCACTGCGTAACCTGGGTTGCTTTTTTGACCTTCCTTACTTGGTTTGCAACAAATGTTTTGTATATGTCATTCGTCATTTTTGATGTATTTCAGAACAGACATGCTATCTGTCCAGAGAACATTACTTTCAAGTTGTATCTTAAGTTTTATGTGGTCAAAATCTTCACTGCCAGTACAGAGGCAGTTAGTTCCATTCTCGTGATGGTCATCTAATTTATTGGGTACATGCGAGTTATGAAGTTGGTGTCGATCTCATTCTAATCATTATTTACTTGTATGTCGCTCACTGTTCCATAACCTTTTTCTGAGGCATCAAAAAAAGTGGTGTAGTTGGGCTGAGGCAATTGCTCCAAAGGTTTGTGGCTTTATGCATTGGTCTATATTCAATCCCAGAAGCCCTGTTCCCAAGATAGCAACTCGTCGTACCATCCATAATCTTTCTTGCAACACTCCTGTAGGATATGTTTGCCAGTAGACACTAAAGAGGCTACAAATCCCAGTGGATCATACACAGACTCAGTAGTTCACATTATGCCTCTTCTTGTACATGGTTGCTTCCTCAACAAAACCATTGAACTCCCAAGACACTCTCCAAGGTTTCAGTGTCCAGATCCAGGTACTTTGGCACCTTGTCCCAGTCCTCGCTTGAGATGTAAGTCAGCACAGCTTTGCTGTTGCTCATCCACTGTTAGCTTAGCTCAGGCTTCTTTGACATCATTGGCTGGTAGTAATGGCATGTCTCTCTGTTGGAACTGACTTTAAACAGTCATAAACATAGAAGTTGTTCTCCATGGTCTCAAAGTTCTCAGTTGAGTAGTTGCCTTGAATGTCTTTGGCTGTTTGTTTGAGGACATAACTTGAGATAAGATTATGTGGCACCAAAATGATGGACAGTCATCCGGTAATCCTTAAACTTTTGGCTGACATCTTGTTGCCAAAAAACAAATCGTAGATAGTCCACATCTGATGACTTTGACTCTGTGAAACATACTCTCAATGTCAGCCGTGAAAGCTAGTGGTTCCAAACGAAAACGAAAAACACCAATCAAAGAGTTAGTCAGATTTGCACCTTGGATGAAACACCTTGAAAGGATCCAGAGCCTTCAAATACTATGTGTAACGTTCCTTTCCTGGGTATTAGATTCCATGGTGGGATATGTACCACACTTTTTCCATGGCTGAGATGACGTTCTGTTGTGGGACTGGCTCTGCATATCCTTTTTCAATCATGGAATTGATTAATGCACGGTAATTTGGGGTTTTTCACGTTGCGTGGTGGTGGTGGACCCCAAGAAGTAGGCACGAGGGAGGAGCAGGGTGTACTTGACAAATTGTATTTAATAAAACATAGAAAACTAAGTCCAAAGTATCAAACAATACACATGACTGAAGATAAAACTCAATAACAGAAACATGACCGAAACAAACCTGACAGCAGCAGACAAACGGCAACAAACAAACATGACAGTAGCCAAAAATCAACAACAGCAACAATGAGCCGACCCTGAGTGGTCGGGAGGGAGTCCTTTTATGCTACTAATTGCCAAACGACCAACAGGTGTGCAGCTCAGGGAGAGCCCTGCTGTGCCACCTGTTGGTCCCAAACCGAATCATGACAGGGTTATTGTTGAACCTCCTATTCAAAGATTTGGCACGCTGTTCAACCATTTCCCTGTCATCTGGCACCTTACAATGGTCCAATTTGAATGCATTTGGCAGCTCATAGCATCCATCCTTTAGCTCAGTGGTCACCAACCTTTTTTGCCCCACGGACCATTTAATGTCAGGCAATATTTTCAGGGAGCAGCCTCTAAGGACCGATAAATACATCAAAATAATATGATATGACCTGAATGAAAACTTCGAAACATAATAATAAACACGAATCATGACATGAGGAACATCCTATGTAGCTGCAACACTCTCTGGTCGCTATTTGGAACGTTTAAATGTGCCTTCAAAATAAGATACGCTGCAAATAAAAAGTGCATGAAAAATACGATTCACCATCGCCGCATATTATGCAGAGTGGGCTTGGTGCGTGGGGAATCTCCCGTTGAGATAAATTTGTATTTTAAGTACTGTCTATTAAATGCAGCCTTCTTTTTCTTGGAAGTCGTAGGCTCCTCGTCTGTCTCCTGGCTGGACCTTTTCCCCTTCCCAAAGAAACGTTCAAAGACGTTTGTTTTTTACTCCTTTTGCTTGCTCCCTGGTTTCATTTTAGCGGTAACCTATCACATGACCGAGAAGCGTGCCTTCACCTGCCTCAAGAGTGACATATTGTAGACGGATGTAACAGAGAAATCGGTAATTTTAAAAATAAAACATCTTTCAGATTCCGAAACAAATACAACAGAAGGAATGTAAGTTATTTATTCTTTTTGTCTGGCCCGGCACCAAATGACCGGTCCGTGGACCGGGGGTTGGGGACCGCTGCTTTAGCTTAACTAAGCTATTCATCATATCCATGAATGGTTTGTCCTCAATTAACATTTCACTTTTCTTCATAATTATTTTTAGGATAGTAATGTTTATATTGCTGAAGGAGCATGTGGTCCATTGTTGATACTGATATGTGATTGACAAGCAGCCATGATGCAGATTTTCAGTCATCTGAAATACAGTCAACATGAAGCAGTCCATTCGCCACCCATCCTAATAAGGTTCATTACCTTGGCTGTTAAGAACCATCCTATCCCCCATAAGCTTGGGTGCATTGTTTGCAATTAGGAGTACTATTTCCACATGTATCTGTGACAGTTGAATCTCCTTCAAATATGGCCACTTCTTTATGTCCCTTTGTATGGTGTATGTGCGACTTTTTGCTTGGTTGTACGCTTCAAGCAGTTCAACAAAGTCGTTTTCCATACGGTGACAACTACGCACGAGTTCCTGTTGCTGTACAGTGGTGAACTATTCTTACTCAACTCAACTCAACTGTATCTATTGAGCACTTTCAAACAGCCATCGCTGCATACAAAGTGCTGTACATGGAGCAATTTAACATATACAACAAACAGTAAAGCAAATTGGTAATAAAGACGGTAGAAAGCACCGAACAGCAAAACCAAGAACAAATGTAAGTCATGCTGAGTCAAATGCCAAAGAATAGAAGTGAGTTTTGAGGCGGGTTTTGAAGATGGGCAGCAAGGAGGCTTGCCGAATGTTCAGTGGGATGTCATTCCAGAGAGAGGTACCAGCAACAGAAAAGGCTTGATCCCCTCTGAGCCTCAGTTTAGTTCTTGGTACTTTGAATAATGTCTGGTCCGCAGACCTGAGGCGCCGGGCAGGTGTGTAGGGGCAAATGAGTTCAGAGAGGTAAGGTGGCGCGAGGTCATTTAGAGATTTGAAAACAAATAAGAGGATCTTGAAAATAACTCCAAAATGTATGGGGAGCTAGTGAAGGGAAGCCACAGTAGGAGTTATGTGCTCCCTCTTACGAGTACCAGTCAAGAGGCGAGCAGCGGCATGCTGGACCAGCTGGAGGCGCTTAATAGAGGACTGGCTGACTCCAAAGTTAAGGGCATTGCAGTAATCGAGCCGGCATGTGACAAAGGCATGAATTACTGTCTCAAAGTGTTCTTGAGAGAGGAGAGGTTTTACTTTGGCCAGCTGTCTAAAGTGAAAGAAGCTGGATTTCACAACGGCACCAATTTGCCAGTCAAGTTTGAAATCACTGTCCAGTTTAAGGCCCAAGTTTGAGACTGTTGACTTAAGATAAGGAGACAGGAGGCCCAAGTCTACAGGATGGGATGTACAAGGGCCACTGGGACCAAACAGTATCACCTCTGTCTTCTTTTCATTGAAATTCAAGAAATTTAGTGCCATCCAGGTTTTGATTTCTTCCAGGCAGGATAGAAGTGCCCTTAATGAGAAGGCGTCTTGTTTGCTCAGTGGGACATAGATCTCAGTGGAAGGAAATACCATGTTTTCTTAAGATGGAACCCAATGGGAGCAGATACAGCGAGAACAGCAGAGGCCCCAGAATTGAGCCCTGTGGAACACCACATGACAGGGGAGCAGTGCGTGACTCAGAGCAGCCAAGGCTGACACAAAAGGTTCTGTCAGCTAAATATGACCTAAACCACTCGAGAGCGTTCCCGCCAATGCCCACCAGGTGCTGCAAATGAGTCAGCAGAATACTGTGATCCACTGTATCAAATGCTGCAGTTAAATCCAATAAAACTAGACACACGTAGTCTCCAGTGTCATTTGCCAGGAGGATGTCATTAGAAACGCGTAACAGGGCTGAGTCCGTGCTATCATCGTCTTGAAACTTGACTGTAAGACCTCCAAGATATTCCGTTCATCCAAGAAAATTTTCAACTGCATGTGCACCACTTTTTCCAGAATTTTTTAAATGAAAGGCAGTTTGGAACTGGGCCTGAAATTTGACAGCACATCTGGATTAATCAGAATGCAGTCATTAAACAACAGTGTTTATATAATCGAAATTCAGCGCATTATTGGTTTAGAGTCGCAATATGTCATGAAAGCAGGCTCAGCGTCCGCTGCACTCTGCACTACTCATGAACGAAATGAGTGACTGACATTATGATGCGGCAACGCAGTGGTTTACGGATGTAATAATCGTGCACCATAACAAATCAATACTTTAATGTGGTATCCACACTTTGACATATCGATTTTTGTCGCTATTCTCGAGTTATTGTTGCAGCCCTAATTTCTCACATAGCAAACTATTTTGTATTTTCCTGTCAATATAAATGTTTGTGCTTATGTAACATCATTTCTTTTCTTTCCCCACAGAATAGTAAACCAGACTCCCTGCTAAAAATGGAAGAGGACTGCAAATATGACAGGACATCAGTTTTAGGCAATAAAGTCAGTTTTACACTGGCTCACAAGAAAATCCTGGGGTATGTACTGAATGGCCGTTTTTTCCATAAAAAAAAAAAAGTCCACGAGACATAAATTTGGTGATATATATAACAGTCCAGTCGCTGATGATGTAGTGGTACACTCGCTTGACTTGTGTGCGGGCAGTGTGGGATCGGTTCCCACTCAGTGGCAGCGTGTATGTGGGTGTGAATGGTCATTTGTCTCTATATGTGCTCTGAGACTGACTGGTGACCAATACAGGGTGTAGTCCGCCTTTCACCCGAAATCAGATGGGATGGGCTCCAGCAACTCCTCGCGACCCTCTTTGGAATAAGCGATGTAAAAATGGATGGATGGATGGGTGGATGGATGGATGGATAATAGTCCAAGACCTACAAAAAAGTATCTTGGAGCCATTTGCTAAACCTAATAGAAAGTCCGCCATTTTGAATACAATTTCAAATTTGGCCCGATTTTTGGCCTTTTATAGAGGTCACATTTCAAAGAACTCCTCAACATCTCACCTTATTGTCTTGAAAATGCGGGTGTTTCATCTTAAGATGTTCAACATATAATGTAAAAGCAAATCTCTTTCGTCTAACACTGTTGTCGTAGCGATGCTCCGTTTGCTCAGAAACATGATGCCGATTTTGATGGGCTTTAAGTATATGAAACTTGGTACACACATCTTGCTTATTAAAATAATCCCTATTTGGTGAGTTTATTGTGCGGTTATTCAGAATTTTATTTTGAAATACAACATTGGATTTGTGTGAAACTACATATAGCATGCCTGAGAACTGGTCAGGTTGCGGGAGAATGAAATAAGAATTCATTCATTTATTCATTCATCTTCCGAACCGCTTGATCCTCACTAGGGTTGCGGGGGGTGCTGGAACCTATTCCAGCTGTCTCCGGGCAGTAGGCAGGGGACACTCTGAATCGGTTGCCAGCCAATCGCAGGAAATAAGAATTTTGAATGATTTTTAAAAAATCAAGTTTAATAGTTGAAATTGCAAATTTCAGAGGTGTATTTTGAAATGCAACCTCCGATTTGTGTGAAGGTACTTTGGCTGGAGTCCTGGAATGGTTCTGGAATGGTTCTGAAATGGCGTGCGTCCTCTTGGAATTGAGAAAAATGTTCAGATTTGTACACCTGTACACACAACAGCTCGGCATGTTGATATCTTTTGAACCTATTCAAATACTAACTCTCAGGCTACAATGTGTCTCCTGGTGATTTGAATCAATGACTCTTTCCAAACGTCCATCCTTATTCCATAACCCCTCATTCACTATATGGTCCCACAATATTTATAAACCTATACAGTATAGTAGTCCCCTCATTCTGTTTGGCACTTTGGGCAGCGACCTAACTACTTTCTCCCCGTCACATATCACGTGACCTGTCATGATGCACCAGTAAATTATTTTTTTTATTGTTAAGAAATATTTTAAAGGATATTTTATTTCCTTTGTGTTACATATGTTCAATTAAAAACATGAATACATTATTTCCATGGGGTATGGTTAACGGAACACTCTTGATATTGATATTTGATATTCACTCTTGTGCCAGGTTTTTTTTTGGCTAGCAATGTGGTCTATATTAACCTGTTGAGTGACCATCGATGCTTGCTACTTTGAAAAGTGCATTGTGGATAATTTTGAGTGCACTGCATTTTTCCTTTTGGACATTCGATCTTTCTACAAAATAATGCAACCCCTTAATAGTGCACTATTTAGGGAATATTGTCCACAGTCAGACGCAGCCTGTGATGTGTGTGTAGCTATTGATGATGTAGAGTGAAAATGGCTCTATTGTTTTAGATCAGGCCATCAAATTTAAAATGTTTACTCTTATTCTATGGGTCAGAGTGACTAATAGAGCCAATAAAGTTCTCCATCAAGTATTCCTTGTTCACAAAAAATCTGAAAGAGCTTCACAAACCCACAGTTAACAAATATTAACTCATTCACTCCCAAGGACGTATTTATATGTCATTTCAGACTTGGTTTAGAATTGGCTGGTACTGAATGAGTTAACCATATTGACCAGGCTGCAATTGATGCCGTGTACAGCATTAAAATGTAATGTGGTTCTATTCAATGTTAACTAGGATAAGAGAATCCAATGTAGGTGAAATATGTGACAACAAAGTGTCAAGTGCTGTCCTGAGAGTTCCCTGCAAAAAAAACAAAAAACAAAATCCTCAGCCACCCAGCAGAGCCAAGCATGTTGCTGGGCCCTACCGGGAACCGGTGAATAGCTGGTGACCATCTGGAATCTTGCTGCTGTCACCAGTGACAGCGGGGTAACAACAACATGCTGGTCTTTTCTGGGTGTCTGTCACTCTGTTGGTCCAGCAGATTGCACAGTGACATAAGGTTTGGTTTTTGGCTGTTTTTGTTGTGCTTTTGTGACTGGTCTTGCTAATGACATTAGCAAGACCAGCATACTGCTATTGTACTGCTAGTAAGCTGGTGATGCCAGCAAGACCAGCCAAAAACACAACAAAACCATGCTTGTCTAAGCTAATTATCATTATTATTATTTTTGCAGGGTTGGTATTTATAGAGGAGACCGAGCGTAGGTAGATGATTGCACGAGGAGGCAAGTACACAGCTACATGTTTGTCAAGAGTAGCCAGTTAACTGCTAGCAGTGGGCAGTCCTTTTTACTGCCATTAGCATTTAAGTGGTGGCTCACATGGCGCAAGGTTCCCGAGACAAGCACAGGACAGTAATTTGAATCAGCAAAAATATTTTCTCCCTTGAGGACAGGTGATAAAGCGGTGTTGAACTCAAGGTAGAGTTGTCAGTGCTAATGGGCTGAATCTTTAATAGAAGTAAAAATGAATTAATAAGTCATGAGCAGTGACAACAATGTGCATTGGATTGGATTGGATTGGATAAACTTTATTGTCAAATGTACAGTATGTGTAACATACAGCACAGATGAAATTTCTTCCCTCTCAACATGAAACAAGAGGAGCCGCTGCGGGTGTCCGCGCCGCCATCAAAAGAAAAGTTAACAAAAAAAGACAAAATACAAAACAACACATGAGACACAGACAATCGTGCACTGGCATTCATGTTTAGAGAAATGAAGTTAACATCACGATAAAAACTATCAACACACAAATATTTGAAGAGCTCTTTCACTCAACAATATCAATTTATTTTGACCAATGGCAAAATTGCATGGCAAGATGGATCTTTTTTTTAAATTTTGGCTTTGATTTTGGATATGAGAGTAGACCCAAGTGACTTGCTAAGATGCTCTTCTTTATCCTGTTGTTTCCTATTTAGCTCAAAGAAAGTGAAAGCTCAGACTGAGGCAACTATTTTTGGAACATTACAAAACTTAAAAGAGGACAAACCCAAGCCAGTGAGAGATGAGTATGAATACGTCTCAGATGAGGGAGAACTGAAGATTGATGAATTCCCAATACGACGGAAAAAGAACACCATGAAGAGAGAACTTTCCTGTGAGTATTGTGTTATGAATCTTCCAATGGCAGTTCATATATATACAGTGATCTCTCACATCGCGGTCAATGTAGACTGGGACCCCGTGATAAGTGAAAAACAGCTACGGAGGGTTTGACCAAACCCCCCCCCCCCCCCCCTTGGATTTTTGTTGTTGTTGAAGTGTATGTGGGTACCAGCATGTTTTAAATATTTAAACAGTGATTATACTTTTCATGTTTGAGACAAAGACTACACACATATTTACTTATACAGTACCTTTAATTATAAAACCTTGTACAGTAGTTAACATTCATCAGCATTGCCTCCTGAGAGAGGCGAAGAGACTTGTGTTGATGGTGTGGCCGCCGTTAGCCGCCAGCTAGCTCCTGCTCACCTATCCTCGCGCAGCCGAAGATAGAAGAAAGAGAAGAGAGAAACCTAACCAAGAAAACCTATCCAGCGCAGTGAACGCACTGCAAATGAATTCAATATATAACTTTTTTTGACACAAATTGGCCGCATCACTGTATAAGCCGCAGGGTTGAAAGTTTGGGAAAAAGTAGCGGCTTATAGTCCGGAATTTACGGTATTGTGAATAAACAAACACTGATGAAACTAAACGTATACAGTCAATCTGTTTTTAATTCTGATTATTGTTTTGCAGTTTTGTCAGAAATCAGAGCACCTATTCAACCAACCAAAAAAACAAAGACCAAGCCCTTGGTGTCAAAGGTATGTGACTACATGGAGGCTATTTTAAACTGTATTGATGATCTGGAAATTTGATACCAGTTGCATGTTGCTCTGTGATTTATGCGGTATAAACAGAAAAAAATCAAAACAAACTAATTCAAACTCCAGCAAGGACCCACACCTTTTTCTGCCAGAGATATGTTGAGGGACACATCGCCATCAGCGGGCTTGTCAGGGAGTGACCGGCGATTCGCTCCATCTCACTATTGGTCAATGCCGAGGAACCAATCGTAGGACGACGTAGGACATGCCACACTATGTGGCAAGACAGACAAAAATTCTAACATACAAACTTTTTGTGTCGTGGTCGTGAACTGTCCTACACGCCAGACCAATTGTTGAGTATGTAACTACATGAGCTAAGCCGCAGTAATATCAAAATGGGCCACGACATCAACATTTGTGTGTGACTCTCTGGTCAAAATCGGGGTACTCGCGTGTCATCTGACTTTTGACATCAGAACCATAAGCCTCTTCTCCTCTTCCTGGTGCTGTTCTCATTCAATTTTAATGTCACTTACAAAGAAATTGGTTACAAAAAAAAACGTGAAAAAAACCCGTGTGAATAATAAGATAGTGAAGTAATATTCTGCACAAGAAGATATTTTTTTTTCTCCACTGTATGGAAATGCATGAGTTGTAGCAAATGTTGTTGTTCGTACATCAAATACAGTTTATTAACCCTTTCAATGCCAGCCATTATAGAACAAGTACCTGTTGAGTGCCAGACAATTTACACCATTCTGACTGATCTTTCAAGGCTCACGGGAACTTGTGTTTTATGTCAGTGTAAACATGAAACGGACCAAAAGAAAGATTAGACGCTTCTTTTGTCACACATAATGTTTGTTTCTATGTTATCCCGTTTTTTTTTTGTTTTTTTTATCAGCAGTAGAACATGGATTAGTTTCACCCGAATGAACCAATTTTGGACCAAAAAAACCACAGAGAACAAGTTTTTCAGCATCAGAATCAGATTTATTGACCAAGTATTTAAAACACACAAGGAATTTACTTTCCCAGTTACAACCCGTCCAGAGGAACATAAACAAAGCAATCATTAACAGGAGGGAAGACAGAACCAAAAACATGTTGGTCAATTGATCAGTCTATATTGATCCAAGGGGTGATTCCTGAGTGTGAATGGTTGTTCGTCTTTGTGTGCCCTGCGATTGGTTGGCAACCAGTTCAGGGTTCACACCGCCTACTGCCTGAAGACAGCTGAGATAGAGGATAAATTCAAACAATTGATTGATGGATGAAGATTTTGATAAATTGTCCGGGAAGCAAATTTCAATAGGTAGACAGCACTGTGAATGTGATTTGGTCAAACATTTTGGTGCAACGAACATAAGCGCCAACGCAACCAGAACAAAATGTTAGTCTCGGGCCCTGACTTGTGGTAAATCCGTATACAGTATAACTGGACTGATAAGGATCTGGCTATGGTCTTCCTACGCCACATCCAGATCTACAGAGGAATCACAATGACATATTTTTTGAAAGTTATCAATAGAAGTCATTCCATAACCTATTTTTAAGACATTCAAGTCGTACTTATAATCGCAAATTCATAAAAATAGAGATGAAAGTCCTCTGGATTTTCCCGGAATTCCGGATTTTCACATTTTCATGAAATTACCTCTGGAAAATTGAGGAGAAATTGCCTAAAATTAATCCGGATATTAGTTGACAACATTGAACGAACACGCGTTTGAGTTTGTTGTTTTGCTTTCACCAGCGTAGCCATGTTGAGGCACGAACACTAGGAACAGCAACACCCCTCCCCTCGCATTCTGTTGGTCTTGCCATATCTCAATTAAGAAAATTCAGCGAGAACGGAAGCCACAAAGGATGCACGTGTGCACACAAAAGGCAGATTAATTGAATGTTGAGTATTTAATTCATGCGTGATTGGCCACATACGGACGGGCCCAGCACAATGTTCAGGTAGACACGCAAGCTGACATACGTGCAATAGACGGACGGGAGTGTTAGGAACACGTTCAAGTGGTCATGGCTTGAGGAAAAGGACTTGAACGGAGATTTTTTTTGTCCGACTACATTAGAAAGGTTGACAAACCTGGTATGTCAGTTAAAATGTTATATGTATTTTCCGGAATTTTCAGGAAAGTCCACTTTCATCTCTAATAAATAGTTGAGGTACTGGGGTGAAAGCACGTATTGTTCTTTTTATGGTGAAGGAGTGGCGGGTTTGGGTTCGGAACATTGGTTTTCTCACTGCCAAATGACACTCTGCATAGTCATTTGCATTTGATTTATTTACATATTTTTTCAACTTTTATCAATTTGATTTATTCATTTGTTTTGAATGTCTATTCACTTGCAATTTGTTTTCTAGAATCAGAGTGCTGATTCTTCAGATGAAGAAACTCTACATATAGACACAGACGCCAAGCCCGAGGGTAAATGTCGCTACTTAAATACAAAAATAAATAAAAACAGTGGCAGTGCGGCAGGTATTCTTGACTTGCTGCAGGCCAGCAAGCAAGTGGGTGGAATTGACTACAGCACCAACAGGTAGGCACATCACATACTTTCTTCTGCTTCACTTGCTGTCTTTGTAAACCTGTGTACCTTTTACACTTCAGTTGGGTAGGAGGCAACTATAATCAAAATGGACTCTGTTTGTTAACTGTTAAGTATTTACTGTGGAGATCGCAAGTTGATTGTGAACATTCCTCTTCCGCTCTTACGAGTAGACGGCTGAATGTCCACTATTATTGGTAAGATCTGTACATATTCATAAATGGATGCCTTCTACTTACTGTTCGAAAACAGGAATGAAATTGGGGTGTGAGAAGGTGACTTCTCACCTAAGGTTCTTGCTCATGTGGAGGCCATGATTTAAATTCATCCTCACAACACAGAGTATTTTTGACATGTAGATAAATATTGTTTTACTTCTACTCACACAGACTAAATCAGGGGTGGGCAAACTTTTTGGCTCGGGGGCCACATTGATTTCTAAATTTGACAGGTGGGCCGTGTCAGGACAAGATACGGTACATATAAAAAAAATTATATGTTGACAGTCCATACCAAACATCAACAGAACAAAAGCATAAAAGTATTACCATACTTTTTCTAATGAGAACAGTGAAACAACTATGGTATATGTCCTGTATGAAGGTTCAAGTATGTGAGCAACATACATGTGTGACAACACAAGCAACAAAGTGCAACAATATATTGGCCAAAAACTGCAGCAAGCAGTACAGGTATATGACAAAATATAACAAAGTTAGGACTATTTGCTCCAAAATGAGACGTGTAAGAGACCTGGTTGCTTTTCTTTCGACTCACTCATTGTCTCTGACTTGACCTCCCCTCGATCACCACACATGACAGCGTTGCTCAGCTGATGTCGCGTAGCGAACTTTTGAAGCCAGACACGGGACGCTTCGAAGTCTTCTATGCTCATAGTTAACGCTCTGGGACTGGTTTTTAGCACGATAGCAGTCAAACCATTCAAGGAAACGTTTATTTACTCGACTGTTCGTCGAGCATAAAGCAATTTGTTTCTGTATGGTTTGTGCATAAGAAAGACACCGTACATCAGAGTGTTGTTTATGTGCCGCTGAATTCAATACTGCCCGTACAAACAAGCGCACGCCCTTCCCGTGCTGCTGGGGCAAACCATTCCAAAAGAGGTGTTCACTCCCGTAACACAATTCACTCTGGGCATGGAAATAGCCAGAATCGGACTGAGCACAAATCACTTCCTCGTTTTCAAAGTCTTGTAGATCTCAGTCTTTCAGACTCCAAACATCTCCTGAATGTTTCGTATTTTGTAACCAGCTTCGTTTAATCAAATACACTTCACTTTCTCTACCGTGGCCATTACTCTTCCTCTTCGTTTAGATGCCATGATCGACAGGGCGTGAAAATGTTCGCAATTGCAGTAAAACTCACTGCAACAAAGAGTCACTTGCATATCGCTGTTTTGGATCAATGATAGAAAATAGCGGCGCGGACACACTTATTCCGTTGTATCGGCGGAGTTGCTTGAGTTGGCGCTACTGCTGGCTTCCGTATCGTCTCCCCTCCCTCCCTGTGCTCTGCAACTTCAAGTAACTGCGCCATCTGGCGTTGAAATGACTGTCATTACAAGTCCAAATGAAATGAATGCAATCATTTATATCGAACCTTAATTGTGTTGTGCACCAACCCTTGGCGGGCCGGATTAAAAAGCCCAACGGGCCGGATCCGGCCCGCGGGCCGTAGTTTGCCCATGTCTGGACTAAATGCAGGGTTAAAATAAAGTGGTTATCATAGGATAAACACAGAAGGGGAAAGTGAAAGGCGAATAAAGCAGAGAAACCAAATTCTAAAAGAGGAGAATGATTCTTGAATATGCGACTAAACCTAATTGGATGATGATGACTTTATGCTTGAACAAAGTTGAGATTTTAGAGTTACCTCACTGCTTTTTCATAAACCTTAATTGGAAACAATCAACTCAGCATATGCGGGTCATGTTTAAGTTGATGAATTTATGCGTCGGAGTTGGTTCTGTATTCTCCAAATAAACTTGGAGATATGAATTTATTTCTTCTCATGTTCAGGCAGGCCTCACTGGTGCAGACAGCAGTAGGTATCAGGTGGAGGAAAAATCTCCACAAGGCTTGTATGTGTATCGTCAAAAGAAAAGGGCCTTTACTCCCACAGTCTTTCAGCCATACGAGCTGGAAAAACCCAAGACTCATAAATGGGCTGTCACTTGGTACTCAAAGCGCTTCACGCTGTTAGCTCATTTATCTACTGATGACGTAGCATGAGGAAAAACCAAGGGTTCACTGTCTTGCTCAAGGATACTTTGACATGGTTGCAATGGCCGGGGATTGAACCCCCAACTTCTGGGTTGGGAGATGACCACAAATGAGAGCGCAGCACAGAACATGCTACTACAGACGCTCCCCGACTTACGAACATCTGAGTTACGAACAACGGTACATACGAACATTTTTACGGGTATGTCGAAAAACAAAAGAAAAAGTTTGATTTTGTATTTCAGGCCTTTTTCCGAGTACAGGTACTGTAGTGCATCTTTCCGCCGCTAATACCGACGTGAGGCGCTGTGAGCGCTCGCCCAGCATCCACCCCGAATCCGGCTTCCTCTGCCCAGTTGTTAAACATCTCGTGCATCCATTATTCAATATGGTTGGTGAAAAGTGAAAGGCTTCTAGTGAGAGTGGAAGTGTAAAGAAGAGGCAAGCCATTTCATTTCAAATGAAAGTGGCAATAATAAAGAAGCTTGATGCGGGTGAGAAAATGGTGAGCGTTGCACTTGCATACAACATGAATCGTTCGACCATCGGTACCATTTATAAACAGAAATATCGGGAGCTTCAAGCTGAAGCCGCTGCTAGTTTACTGGGCAGCCAACCCTCGAGCCCGGAAGAACGTGACGAAAAGCTCTCTCCCCGTTATATGGATGTCAAACATATAAGCCTTAAACATACATTCCAGACAAAATATAGCACTGAAGCAACTTACGAACGAATTCACCTTACGAACGATCGTTCGGAACGTATCTCGTTCGTAACCTGGGGAGCGTCTGTACATCTAAAGTCAGGCTTCTTCGTGTAATGGATGAAATCTACAGTATATGATAAAACAGCAAACTTGTTCGGGGGGTTTCTGGAATACCCTTTGTGAGTGCCATTTCATGTATATTTTTAAAAAATTAATAATTGATCATGAATATTAAAATTGTATTTCTTGGTTAAAAAGAAATCATACATTTCATAAATTGGGGGGATAACCTTGGAGGAGGACTGAACGATGTACAAAAGATTACAACGACAGTGGTACCTCTACTTATGAAACGCCTCAACAGCAAAATATTGCCTCTTGTTATGAAATAAATTTCAAGATACGAAAGGTAGAAATACAGTATGGCCTGCTACTCGCTGCTCCGAGTTTCCTGAATACAACATACTTATAGCTGCTCTGCTATTGGCTATTACTGAGCATCATCCTGGCAGGCATCCCATTGTCCTCGTCATTTTCCCCTCAGGCCATGAGGTGTTCCAATAGTTTTACGTAAATGTGAATCACCCAGAAAAAGTGTTCACCAGTCGGGCAATCGCTCACGATGCCTTGGACATTTTTGAAGGATTATTAAAAGCTGACAAAAGCGAACGTCCTTGGATTGGTTCTTTACAAAACGCCAGGCAAAACCACTCTGAGAGAGAACATGGACTAAACAGGGCAAAAAAAGCGATGACGGCGCAGTTAAAAGTTAAATGAATTTTGTGGAGCGTTCACACGTACAAAGCTGCTGAGCATGTTAACCCCGGTGCAGCCCCGATGCAGCCCCACTTGCGTTCACACGGCAGTTTCTGCAGCGGTGCAAAACTTGAGAAAACAAAGAGCTGTCGTGTTGTTGTTTTTTTTCAAACATACACAACTCAAGCAACTACTGTACAGGCCCGTCCTTCTCCTTCTCGGTCTCCGTGCCTTCTGCTCGAGAGGCGTTCAATGACCTCCCCCGAAAACGCCCGCGGGCCGCATGTTTGACACCCCTGCTCTAGGACAAGACCGCAAAAGTATGACCCCTGTAAATGTCCAAAAGACAGGCGAAAATTAGACATTAAAAAAATAAATGATAGCTCCCTTCTTGTACATCTTCGCATTTGGCTGAAGTTGACTTATTTTTAAGTCCTGGTGTGCTACACATGCAATTTTTCATAGTCCTAGGTCAAATATACTGGGATGAAATGTTGTTTCCCAGTGAAGGTGGCACAATTTTTTTTGTAAATGTGCATGAGAACTTTAACATTAAAATTTCATCAGCCCTAGGCCCGATGAGTGCGCGAACAGTTGTATGTATATAGGGCCCTCACAGCCCTGGGAACATTGGGGTACTGGCACATAGGAATTTGAATTTTTGGGGAATAAAGTACATCAGATTAAAAGATACGTTTACAAAATATGTAAATATCTGTAAAATGCCAAAAATGAGGCTACATTTTCAAGGAAATTAAAAATAGCCAACGTCCTGTTAAGTTTAGAGTAGGGCTCCAGAGAAATTTGGGTTGTTTTCTTGCCAAACAGTGCAGCAGGTTTTCGTTAAAATACATAAACTTCGTCTTGCAACATCATGCAGGCCTAAATAGGCCACTAATTACCTAACGACCAACAGGTGTGCAGCTGCAGGGAAAAGCCCCACAGTGCCACCTGTTGGTCACAAACCGAAACATGACACATCCTGTTCAGTTTAGACCATGGCCGCAATTGACAGAGCCACTTTAAAATATCTATTATTTCACGCAGGCCGATGAGTGTGCAAAGTTTAATGAGTTTTTGTGAAGGTTTCATTGTCCCAAATACGAAGTAATGGCAAGACTAAAATTTCAAGCAAAGCAGAGTAGATATTCACCCCTTTGCATTCCTTTGAACTCGATTTTTCTACATTATGATGTCATGATGGCCTCTCTGGTGTCTGTATAAATTATTATTCTTCTGCGCAATGAATCACATTTTTGAGAGCCTAAACATGAACAGAAATTCACCAAGCTTTGCACACACATTGGAACTGATGACAAATTTGACTGCCATACAATATTCCCCCCACCCCAAAATAAATAAATAAATAAATGAGGTACGCATTGACAACAGGGACAGTGATGTGTAGGGCAAAAAAAACACCTGGCCTCTTTACCTACACTTCACTCAGCCAATCTCTCATTTCCTCCTGGTCCATCCAGCCCTTTTGATTGGCCTTAATGATGACTCCGGCTGGAAACTTTTCCTTAAGCAACATCTTCCTCTTAAAAATCACCATAGGCGGCAGTTTCTGTCCATTATTACCATGGAAACCAAACACAATAGGAAAAGCCGACCTCATGCGCCCGTTGTTGGTCAGCTTTTCCTTGTAGTCTGCCGGATGTTGCTGCACCACGATATTCTTTTCCCCGGATGGATAGGTGGTGCTGTTTAATAAAACAAAAGTACCAAGCTCTATGGATTCATTGATCTCGAATTCTCTCGCGGCTGATTCCCATGTGCTTCCGCGTAACCGACAGCTTGCAGTTTATTAAACAGTGCTTTGTGAGCGCATCTCTTCAGGTGCCCTTTGCCAAATTGATGTTGTTTTGCCCAATGCACATAACAGCACCATTCCCGACTGGGAGCGTGCCTTTAGTGTCCTCTTTCACGCGCACTCTTCCCCCCTTCAGGTCTACGTGCTGTCCTCAGTCATGTCCGCCTTTCCTCTATAACCACTGTGTCCGCACAACATCAGTCAATCAAGCTCATCAAAGTCGCATAACCTTCAGAGATTTTGGAAGTCGGGGCACATTTTTGGCATTTTGGAGGAAGTGCAAGACTTTTAAGTGTGTCTTATGATCATGAAAATACACAATGTCGCATCTTTCTACAGACGTTTAACAGAGCCAGTGTCCCAGTGCGTTTGATCTTTGGCTATGAAAATCGGTAGGTACGTGCAGTAGCACCTCAAGATAGACAAAAAAAGACTAAGTTTGCTAAACCCTAAAATGTACAGGACCTGAGCTATTTTTAATATAGACCCATATAGGCCCATTTTTGCATTTTCACAGTGGTCATACTTTTGCCCCCATTTCCTTGACGATTAACCCAATTGCCTTCAAACTTTGGCTCTACCATTTCAAAAGCGGGTACAAGGGACAGTTTTTGATAAACTGTTATGGGAAAGACAGGGAATCACATTTTCCATTTCTTAATTCCTTCTTAATGAAGTATCCTGGGTTTTACGTTTCACCACTAGTAGATCCACCAAAATTGGGATGCATATGTCTCTGCATATGTCTCTACTGTGTCCTTACAGTGCAATACTTGACGTGCAATACTGTTTTTCACAGTGCAACTTAGCTTTTACTGTGTAATACTGTCTATACTGTGTCCTTACTGTGCAATCCTGTTCGATGTGCAAAACTACTTTGCTGCTGGAACCACAACCTCAAGACCTCAAGTGCTAAGCTACTCTCATCCTATGTTTTTCCTTTGTTCTGACTGTCTCTATAAGAAGCCGCTCTAGCACAACTCTAATTGCCCCACGGGGATAAATAAAGTTTTCTGAATCTGAATCTGAATATGTACCAGCCGACGTCTTTCAGAGCCATATGCTAAACCAAACAAGAAGTCCGTCATTTTGATTTACTTTGGGATTTGTTGCGATTTTTTGGCCTTGTATAGAGGTCGTATTTTAACAAACCCTCCTAGAGAATTGTTCCGATGGTCTTCACACTTTGCCTGTTTCAATAGAGGTTTGAGATTTGAAGTTATTAAGGCTTTTGATTTCATTGCACACTGATGTGACGGCAATGCGCCATTTACGGAACAATATAATGTTCTTTTTGAAAGTTTAAACATGGATGACAACTCATTACACTTTACACACATATCAGATCTGGCATGAATTTAAATATTTTTCTTATTTCTTCTGTAAGTTTCATTAAAAGCGCACCCTACAAATATTATATAAAAGTATTCCTGGCTGTATGTTTCACCTAGATTTGTGAAAATTCAGAGGCATATTTAAGAGTCCAACTCCAACAAAAAAAGTATTTTGGCGCCATCTGCTAAAGCTAACAGGAAGTCCAGCATTTTGACTTTATTTTGAAATTGGGCATAATTTTTGACTTTTAAAAGGCCATATTTTCACAAACTCCCCCAAGAGAATTCATCTGATCGCATTCAAACTTTGGGTGTTTCATCTAAACATGTTTAAGGTGAAAAGTTAATGAAAGCTTTTTATTTTGTTGCAGTGGCTATGCGCCATTTGCAAAGAAATATCATGCTATTTTTGAGGGTCTAAAGCTCGGCGAAAACTCATCAGGCCCAAGAAAACATTGATATTTTCGACGGTTATTATGCAGTTCCTGAAAAATGTTATTGTAGTGCCCCGTGGTTGAAAGTTTCATCTCAATCTACAAAAAAATAGGTAGCATATGTAACTGTTCAAGACATACAAAAATGTTTTTTTGAGTCATACCTTATACCCAATCGGAACATTTTGATTTTACCACTAAAACCTGGCAACAGTCAGCGTAATTAAGTCGATTTTTGTTGTTGGGTTTTTGGAGGGGATTTTGGGCGACCTTAGTTAGCGATTGAACATTATTTCATGACGACGTACTGTTGTTGAAGTCAGGAGCAACATTTTATTAACTTTGACTTGAGGCATATCTGGGCAAGATTGATCATTTATATGTGTACAGGAAGATGTCATAACTGAATAAACAGTTTTTCTCTTCAGTTTTCATTTCCTACTTCCAACAACATAATAATACCAAGGCTGCACAATGATAGCTTATTAAACCAATGCAATTTGCAGCTTTATAAAAAGACATTAAATTAATATTTAACACAGCTGAGTTGCATGGCCCGTTCAAAAAATGAATTGCTTACCTGTGAATTGCAGTATGGGGCCCTGTGATCAGCTTGCTAACTTCGCACAGTTCTCTAGGGCAGTCATCCGCAGTCCACACTCCCCGCCCCACCATGGACCACTTTCGGACACATTTTGAAGTGCTATCAAAGCCACGGCACAGTGACACTGAGATATACATCTCACCAGAGACCCTCCTGCTGCATTGGGCCAACGTCTCACAGCAAACGAGTTTTAGTGGTGAGCCAGCCGCAAAAACGTTGTTCGCACCGCAAAGGTGAACCTCCACATAAAAGCAAAACAAGTAATACTGTACATCAGGAGGGGTCAAACTCATTTTTGTCAGGGGCAACATCATAGTTATGGTTTCCTTTAGAGGGCCGTTATGAATCTGAACCCAAAGTATTGTATGTATGTCCCCATATTGTGTGGGAAATGGGAATGAGCTCTGGTGTTTCGTGGAGTAGTTTTCCGTCAATTTATGTGTTCCGCTGTGGCTTGGTTTTGCTTGTGAATTTCACATTTCAATCTTGCACCATGTTCACGGCTAATATGGCCTTGACAAAGCCTGCCCAAACATACTCCCCCTTTTTTCAGTTCAAAACACTTAGTCCATGTGTTTCTTCTTTCAAAACTGCTTACAGTTTTCCAGCAATTGTTCAATTGAGCAGCAAATGCAGCGGCCGGTTTTGAATGAGCGTTGTTGCTTAACGCAGTCACTATGCTAGCCGCTGCATTCCCCCTCACTCTGTTGCCCGGCACTGACTTGCCTCGTCTTAATGGTGTTGAGTTAGGGCTCGAGCAATGCAGATTGCCAAAGAATAGTTCTGGAAGAATTCTTACATGCGTTCTAATAATTGCACCAACAAAAGCAGCTCTGTATCGTGTGAACTCCATAATGTTGTGAGCCTTGCCGACATTCTCGAAGTTATAGCACAACATAGCCACGGTTGCCCTCATATTCACAGGCATATCCTGTTCCTGCACATACTCCAACTCTTCCGTGATATTATAGAGAGGTCGAGCAGAAATAGGGTAAAGTTATGAAGTGCATCTGTGGCTTTTGCTCGTATTGTTTGCCACAACAGAGCCTTACTGATTTATGGAGCGGCAGTTTTGGAAGGATTTCCAAAACGATCCTGAAGCAAAACCTTTTGCCACAGCACAGCCACAATTTGAAGCCATGTGTTGACAACTCCTGAGGTTGGCCTCAGGTGAATTGCCCCAAATAATACAAACTGTCTGCAATTGGCTGGCAACCGGTTCAGGGTGTCCCCCGCCTACTGCCCGAAGAAATCTGGGATAGGCTCCAGCACCCCCCGGGACCCTAGTGAGGATAAGGTGGTTCGGAAAATGAATGAATGAATGAATACAAACTGTCTGCTGCCGTTGCTTTACTTTTCACTCCTTGTTCAAATGCTTTTATGAAAGTTCTATCGTTGCCAAGGATTGCCATCAAAAATAGGAACGTCTTTTGGTGGGCGTGTCATTGAGTGTTGCTAGTTCATTAATGCTACTGTAATCTCTGTTTTTCTGCACATAATGGTCAAAAGGTCTCCAGGCACCTGTAGAGTAGTTAATGAATGAGATTGTGTTTCATTTTGTTTTGACAGTTCATTTATTTCAACATCTTTTCCGTTTTGTCCCACTAAAAGGTGTTCCTGATTTGTGTTTCATTTGCTTTCAATGTTTTTCGGGAGGTGGTGCTGTTGTCTTGTGTTTGATGCATCCTATTTCTTTCATCTCACATCCGCTATTTTGTTTTCCATTGTGGCATTTTTGTTGTGCCGTTTGCGGGTCATTTTCATGATGGGGTTTGACTTTTCTTCAGTGCACTCTTTGCTTTTGAATATGCTGACAGTCAGAAAGTTTGTAACTTTTTCAACCAAACACTTTTATGTTAACAATATGTTTTTGAGTTCTTGCACCATTAATCGCTTTATTTCTCAGTATTTGTGACCATGTGCAAAGCGCACGCTTCCATTGTATGTACCGACATGAAATGCAACGCAGAGTTCACTTTAGGTGAGCAAACTAATTTAGGTCAATGAGTCACGTGATCCAGCGCAATCTGTGGAAACACAAGCATCCAAAATATACTATGTGCACGGGGTCACCAAAGCATTGCATTTTTTTAATGTGTGCACGCAATAGGTCACTGATAATGTTGTGCGCTACACATACCTCATATTGGGCACCACTGTAAATCCTAACAATGGTCTGCCATGGTGCGCCAGTCCAGCTCTGTGGTCAGTAGTGCTCCTCTGGATTAGCCATGCTCGCAGCCACCACAGCAGCCTACTGTAGTCTATCATCATGGACTGCTCCTCCACACAGTGGTTTCCCCCATTGTCACATCCAGTCTTCACCCGCTGTTGCCTCTAAACTCAGTCTGATCAAGCAGGTTTTTGACAATATAATAGCCAGTCTAATGCTTGGCTCGTGAAGTGTTGCTCGATGTAGCTCGGTCTGATGTGCTGGCTGCTTTGTTTACTTGTTGCTTTGTTGCGTCCATCGACGGAGAGTCCATTGGCCATTTTCAAAAATATATTGTCTATTTCATCACTTTCCAAGACGTAAAAATTCCATGAAATATAAAGCGTCTGGTCACTACAAAACTCCGCCAAAGTTTTCAAAACCGTGTGTGTGTTTTTTCCCCTACAGCTTTAGGTACACCTTAACTTTACTGTACAGTACTATACTCTCACAACAGTGCTCAATTACATAAGTTGGGATATTTACAAGGAATTCAAAGGCTTTCTCAAAGTTCCTCATCCCTGCCGGAGGTGTGACTGTTCTTTAATGACTGTGTTGTTGTTGTGTATGTCTCCTTGACTTGCAGTCAGCCGCCCGCATCTCCGAGCACACAAGAGGCCATTCAGGGCATGCTGTCTATGGCCAACTTGTCGTCGTCAGACAACTTGCAGCAACAGTGGAGCAGCAATCAGTCGAGAAACAACAGTCAGTCAAAGAACATCTGGCAAATGCACAGCTCACTGACTAAGAAGGCCAGTAAAGGAGTCGGCATTGGTCGCAACAGCAAGCAGTCCACTAAACACTTGAAAAAACCCCAGAAGAGTTGCTCCATTGAGAGTCTTGATTATGATGACCAGGATCACATGGATGCATGCTTTAAAGACTCCGATTATGGTAAGGATCAAAATCAACACATATTCCTCCTTGTGTTTTAATTTCACCATGTGCCAAAGAAAAAGGACAGCTGTGGCCAAAGGTTTTGGCTGTAACATATCACTGTTCACTTTTCAAATATATGCACAAATATTCAATACTTACAATGTTGACACATTTTCAGAACGGTGCGGATCTCTTTTTTTGAAACTCAGAAATAGGTTGAATTGTTCATTGCAACGACATCCAAAGCAAAACACAAACCTGAACACTTAAGCAGCAGTGTCAGTAAAACAGAATTTGAATCACGGTTGAAAAATCTGCCATCAAACAGAAAGAAATCAGTGATAATTTTACAGTTTGAGCTCTGCAAGTCTCAGGGACTCGCTGATCAGAAAAAGTATGAGTCCCATTATGCATTTAGAGAGTCCCAAATTTCGAATTCTGAAATGATCTACTTATTCAATTGCATATGATAATGACAAAAACAACAACAATATACATTGCTAATAGGTTTATTTCTTAGAAACAAATGCTGCAAAAATGTAAATAACTCAGGCATACCTAATTTCATCCCACGGTTTAGTCTTTGAGTTCATATCTCCGCAATAAACTTTGGCAACACTTGTTTTAACTTTGCACACCTTTGCAATCGTCTGCTTTCCATGAGGTGAAGGCCGCTCTCGTCAATTTCGTCTCGTGAGAACGGAAATCGCATCACGGGAGATTACTTAACGCAAGGTCAAAACAACAATGGTGGCGATTGTCAAACTGCGATCGTTGCTGGAAAAAAAGATTTACCGTAGTTTCTTTTTTGGCTGAGAAATTTCCTCGCGTCCCAAAAACGCACATTATTTGGAACTGTGCGTCTGGCGGGAAAATTATGTGTCTAGGACGCGGGACGCAGAGGTAACGAGATGGCTGAGAAATGCTTTAATATACAAGAGTAAAAACGATTGTATTGCTTGAATGTCGTGTCTCATGATTTCATGTCCAATGTTGCTTCTTTCATCAGTTTATCCGTCATTGGAGTCTGAGGAGGATAATCCCGTTTTCAAATCCAGATCCAAAAAAAGGAAAAACAGTGATGACATCCCATACAGCCCAACAGGTCTTGATTACTGTTGGTCCGTAACATTTGACTCGCATGATATTTCATTTGTAGTTGAAGTCTTTATTTCAATCTCCTCGCAGCTCGCGTGGGACCTTCAGTTCCTCGACAGGAAAGGCCTGCGAGAGAAGGAGCTCGCGTAGCCTCCATAGAAACAGGCTTGGCTGCTGCTGCAGCAAAGCTTTCTCATCAGGTGCGTAAACTCAAGGGTCATGAATGTCGTTACAAATTCTGCTCAGCAAATCGAGTAATGTTAACCGCATCGTCAAACCACGTCAACAGGAGGAACAGCAAAAAACAAAGAAGAAGAAAGTCAAAAAGAAGACACTGATAGAAGAGCCACTAAAAATCTCTCAAGATAGTAGCTCGACAGATCACAATCTGGACTCCCAAGACGGCAGCCTTACAGATAACGAATTGAACAGCGAAACAGTGAAGTCGCCACGAGTGCCGCAGCCCATGAAGCCGGGGGGATTCCTCAGCCAAAGGCGACCGTCTTCTAACATCAACTCTATGACAAAAGGGGATCGTGGAGTTTCCGCAGAAGCTAAAGGTGAGTGACTGTGACAGAATGAACCTTCTTGCCAAGATAATGGTGCAAAATTCTGTTGGCAGGTTTATTTTTCCAGGTCCAAAAAGCAGTAGCAGCTGGTGGCGTTTTCTCCATGGCTGTGCTATGTACAGTAGAAGGAAAAATAATTACTTACATTTCTCCATTAATTAGTCACAAAACATAGTTTTTATCTAAATGACAAGAATGATAAACAAATAGTTTGCTTAATAGTAACACACACAATGAACATATTTTCCACACCATAAATGGCTACTTTTTTTGTTTGACACTTTGAACAGTAATGTGACTAATTTCTGGGATTTTACAGGCAAACCAGTTTCATGCCGCCCATATTTTTTTACCCGCCCTCGGTTGTGGGCATTCACGAGAATGGAGGGGTGTCCCTGCAGATAGGTAGCCTCGATGCGTGCGCTGTAGCAACTGACGCTGCCACATTGGGAGTGACAATGGGCCATTCATTACTACAGTGTTTTTCAAACCCTGTGCCGCGGCACACTGGTATTGTCAGGTGTGCCCTGGCAAATTATACAATATGTATGCCTGTGCGGTCGATCGCCTGGAAGAGTAATCATGTAGTACTCTTCCATACCAGTAGGGAGCAGCAGCAGCTAGGAAATTGCCTTATGCTTTGAGACAAGCGAAATTTCCGAGCGAGGCAATACAATGAAAGGTATCTTTCATTTAGATTTAGGTTTACAGATGCAACGACACCAATGTTCCCTCTAAGCTGCTCAGGTATCTTTCATTTATCAATTTGCTGAATTTACGATGTAATGACGTTTACCTTAAACTTCTTTCGACTCCCCAAGTTGGAAGTTGGAATGGCAAAAAAAACAAGCAGTGAAACTGGGTGAGATATTTTCTTTTTCGAGTGAGAAAGATCTGCTCTGCAAAAAAAAACAAAAAGATGTCACCACATCTTCATGAAGTCATATAATTTGCAAAACCATCAACTTGATTGAAAATCATGCGGGAAACTCCACATGTTCTGCCCAGCCATGTAAAAAAAATGCACTCCGATCATGTCCAGATCCTCGATCACAGTCACGTGAAATGGCTCGCAAGAGGACTGGTCCTTCATTGTTTGTTTTACCCGAATGGGCCCCGGGTTATTTTGTACAGGAAAAGTTTGGCCGCAAGGTCAGAAAGGTTAAGAACTCCTGATTTAGATGATCATGAGACTCCAGATTCTGACAAATCCATGCACGAATTAAGAACATCCGAAGGGTTCACATTTTTTCCACTAACTTTATATGCAGTGTGGGTCATTTTATAGAATTTGATCTGGAATGGAAAAGACACTTGGAAAACCTTTTTTTTGTTTTTTCGTGTATATGCCTCATAGACTGAAAGAACCATGCTTCAATTCCTATTCTCCAAAAGCGATTTAAAATGTTTGGCATCCATTGTAAAAGTAAAGACAAAAGTGCCGAATGGTAACAACAAATACCGCTTCATAAAAATTCTGTGAGTTGCACAATTTAAATATTTTGGCCTGAAAATGTGGCCGATACAAATGCATGAATGATCCTAATTACTCATTAAGCCCAGAACATTCTTGTCTTGTTTCATCTGTATACAGTTATAAGAATGGTAAAGGCTTGCAATCATTCCGTTATTTTCACCAATTCATTTATATCTCAGAAATAGCACCATCGTGTTTGCTTTCTGCTATTGTGTGAATACAAAATTCTCTTCTCATCCCGTCACTTAACCTTCCAGGCCTATCTGTTCTACAGCAACAACAACATAATGGAATAAACGGTAAAGACAGCTTGAGTGACAGACACTCCATTTGTAAAAGAACCCCAAAAAAGATGGATTAGCGTTAGTTTTCATGGAAATGGCATATTAAGCAATTGGATAAAAATCCTACATGTCCAAAAACTGAAATTAGCATCTTCAGGAAACAAGTTGCAAATTATGAAACTTCATTTGGAACACATAACAGTGAAGGCATTTTAGCAGTGAAAGTTTAAGTTATTTTTATTTTGCAATTCTTTTTTTCTTTTAGATTAGAAAAAATACTGCTGTTTGGCTGACCAATGCCAATAATCTAAATATGTTGTTCAAACTTGTAGATTTTGAAGAGATAATTGATCAAATTGTTTGTTTGTTACCGGTACTATCTTCCTTTGTTTTCACCTTTATTTTCTCATACAGGATTGGGCATGGCACGACATCTCTCAGTATTTAAACTCGAGTTGGTCATTGTTGTCAGAATGTCATGCTTTCTTCCATGCCTTCTGCCTCCAGCCCTCCAAGGGGTTACTTGGTATTTTTGGATATGAGGGCTCTTTTTTTTCCACTTTCATGTCCTGTTTGCTTCTGGTGACAAATTATTTTCCTCACATGACGCTACTACTAATAAAAACATTGAATGTTGTTAAAGTTGCTGATGATTTAGTGGTGGACTTGCCTGACTTGTGTATGGGCAGCATGGCATCTGTTCCCATTCAGTGACGGTGTGGATGTGGGCGTGAATGGTTGTGCCCTGCGAACAACTGGCGACCAGTTTCAGGGTGTAGTCCGCCTTCCCCCCGAAGTCGACTGGGATAGGCTCCAAGCAGCCCCTCCTCGACCTTTTTCAGGATAAGTGGTGTTGAAAATGGATGGAACTGTATTGAACGTTAACTTAAATACAACATATACACACACACACACACACACACACACACACATTAGCGGCCTGGTGGTCAAGTGGTTAGCGCGTCGACCTCACAGTGTGCAGGGTTCTATTCCGGCTCCGGCTTCCCTGTGTGGGGTTTGCATGTTCTCCCCGTGCCTGTGTGGGTTTTCTCCGGGTACTCCGCTTTCCTCCAACATTCCAAAAACATCCGTGGCAGGTTAATGGAACACTCTAAATTGTCCCTTGGTGCGAGTGTGGGCGTGGATGGTTGTTTGTATCTGTGTGCCCTGCGATTGGCTGGCAACTGGTTCAGGGTGTCCCCCACCTACTGCCCGAGACAGCTGGGATAGGCTCCTGCATGCCCCGCGACCCTTGTGAGGATGAAGCGGATCGGAAAATGGATGGATGCACATACACACACACACACACACACACACACACACACACACACACACACACACACACACACACACACACTCAGGTCTTGTTACAATTTCTGTACATATTTTGAGTTATCTGATGTGTGAGAGGTAAGGTGTCGCGCCACCTTACCTCTCAAACAAAGTGTTGCATGCACAAAAATAAATGTTTCAGAAAAAGAACTGTACGTAGTATAGAATGCAATATAAATATAAGATATAGATAGAAGCATAATCATTCAGGTTTTCACGTATGTTTATTCAGCAGCCTCAAGTCATGCACCTGCTTATGGATCATTTTGTCTAACTGATTGTCTCATCTTGCTCTCTTCCAGCTAAGCGGCTAAAGAAAGGCATGGCAACAGCAAAACAGAGACTTGGGAAGATTTTAAAAATACATCGAAATGGAAAACTCCTCCTGTAGCATGCAGCAAACTCTCAGACTGGAAAGTCATGAACTGGATCCCACTATCTTTTTTTTCCTGATTCACTTTAACAGTGAGAAAAAAGCTGAGATGGGGGGAAAAAAATCATCCATTTTTCACTTTCCAAGACCAACATCACACATACATTTCTGCCTCTCCTTATACTTTCTAATTTTGAGATATTAAAGTGTACATAATCAGCTATAAATATTTTTAATAAAACCTGTATGTTTCACGTTACGATATCAGTTATCGGGATACTAAAACATGAACAGAAATACATTGCAGGCATTCCATTTTAGAAATTATCCTTTGCATGTAATTCAACAATATGTGTCCTTGGGTTTGGGGAGTTTAACAAATATTTCCACTCGATACAACTTATTATTGCCACACTAATGTTCAAGTTGAGAGAGAGCAAAATGACCTCATTTGTTAATATCCAGAAAGGGCTCTTAGCTTATCACAGAATGATTGAAAAAGTCATCATGAGCAGTTTTTTAAAATAAGTTTGGAAAGCATTTCCAGAGTCAATATATATTTATTTAGTATTGACTCGAGAGAATTTTTAACAGGTTAAGATAGTGAAAAGCACAAAGTGATCATTATCTATTGGGTAATATACTGTACTCACCTTGACAAACTTGATGGTGTGGCTCTGTCAATGAAATTAAAAGGAAAAAAAAAACAAGAATCACTAAAATAACAAAAAAACTGTCCAAAGTAATAATAGATTGAAAAATACTGAACATTAACCAATGAAAAACAGACATTGTTTTATTTTTGTGGTCCAACAAAGATGTTTTAAAAACAAAATGATGAACATGACCTGGACCCACAAATTAATTCCTTGAACTTAATGTTTTGTTGGCACAATCATGTCCTTTGTTCAACAAGGTAAGGCACTCATTTACAATGACAACCTGGAGGCAATTTAGGGTTCAGTGCAATCAAATGATTTTCCTGTAGCCGTCAATCAAAATTAAAGCATCACAGATATTTTTACCCACCATTCAGGAGCAAAGTGCTGTAACATTCTCTGATTTGAATGGTGGCTTCTCCAGGTTGTTTGTGTAAGTCTCTTTAGCAGTGATATTCCTTGAAATGACCCATGATGTGCGACCCAGCTTTCTATCAATGGGCAGCCATTCTTGTTCCAGAATGTCTTGATAGTCTTGAGATTTCTCTGCAACCGGGATGGGTTCAAAGCACGCTGTCTTTGGCAAAACAGCCATGAACATAAATTCAGACCGCTCTGCGTTCCTCAGTAGGTACAGTGTTCTTACCTTTGTACACAGGCCAAGAATGAAAAATCCACAGTCTCGATTGACATCCTGTCACTTGAAAATGATGAGACCAGATTTGGCTGAAATACTGTTGCTATCGACAAGCTAGTGCTTCTGAAAAAATGTGATGACTGGGGTTTTCTTTCTTTAAATTTGCCTGTCGTGTGTAAAACGTAAAGAACACTGTACGGTGCCGAACCATATATTACCGAACCATAAAACTGCTGGTTTTCATTGGTTAATTAAAGCTTGCGTTATTTTTTAATTATTACCTGTATGTTGGTTTCAAATGATTTTAATGATCAACTTGGGTTTTTCTTTCACTAACACAGAATACCACAAACGTATTCTAAGTAGCACCAGATGCCTTCTAAGTTGAGTTCAGTAAGTTCAACATTGTTGAAAGGCCATCGGATCAGATGATACTTGCTGATATGCTTGGTCCACTTCAGTTATGCTGTTCTTGCATTGGGATACTTCATCTTTTGCTTTCACAGGCAGCACCAACATTGTCAAGTCATCTGCAATTTTATAGCTTCTCACAGTATATAGAATGTAGCTTTGTAAATAACCTTTCAAATGTTTACCTTTTGTATTTTTTCCTCTTTTTTAACATTTTTTAATAAATGCAAATATTTATATGTATAGTACATATATATAGTACATACATATTCAAATATGCGCACGCACGCGCACACGTAAAATATATAGTAGAGTACTATAATTTTACATTACAGTATACATTTTTTTAAGACTGTGTGTGTGTGTGTGTGTGTGTGTGTGTGTGTGTGTGTGTGTGTGTGTGTGTGTGTGTGTGTGTGTGTGTGTGTGTGTGTGTGTGTGTGTGTGCGAGCGCCCGGGTGGGTGCGAATTAATGGTGTTGCCTGGGAAACAGTTGAATACATTTTTGTTTTTTTAAGACCTTACATGCACAAAGGTAAATTGTATTGTGGTTCTCTTTGGGAGAAAAAGATGGCGTCGTTGAGTTCAAATTATACAAAGGAAAAACCATTTCGTTTCTACCATCAGCCACTTGTTTTAGTTCTAGTATCCGAAAGGTTTCAGAACTATTTTACTCGCACTTTGTGAAGTGTTTATGTGTCAGTGATGTAATTTATTCATGTTTGTAGCTTTTTATACAATTTAAGATATATATATATATATATATATATATATATATATATATATATATATATATATATATATATATATATATATATATATAATGTCAATTTGTGAAATTGTTTTTGGGTGGGCTGCAAGTGGAATCATTTAAACACACACCAGAATCAAAAACCAAATGTGTTTACCCTCCACCCTGTTTTGGTACATCATTATTTTGCAATAATACACTGTAGTTTATATAAACGTGAATGCCTTCATTGTCATTTTGTTATGGTCAACATATTCATTTTTGTGCTATATGGTATAGCAGCAAATGTTTTTGTCATGAATGCTATTCGCATGATGCGGCCTGACTAATCTCCATCAGTGAGTGAGCGCATCAAGTTTAAAATTTGTACAATAGTCAATATGTGTTGCTTTGTCGTTGTCTATTTATATCTGCTCTATTAAATGCACCCACGGTTCCTTGTTCTTTGTTTGTTGGAGTGGTCTTCCCTTTCTGTTATTTATTTACATGGAGCAATTTACAGCTCCATGTCGCTGTCACTTCAATTCATCATTGACACTCTGGTTTTTATTGCAGGACAGTATGGCGGGAGCAAAGATAAAGCTGCATTTAGTCTCGGAATATTATCACTGCATTCCTAGTAGCTCTGCCTGACAAAAAAAATCCATTTTCGGATCCGCTTTGTCCTCACAAGGAGGCAGCTGGGCCTATCCCAGCTGCCTCCGGGCAGTTGGCAGGGGGACACCTTGAACCGGTTGCCAGCCAATCGCAGGACATACATAAACAAACTATTCACACTCACACTTCCACCTAGGGACCAGTGGCGGATGCTGGTCCGTCAAGGAGGGGAAGCTCAATTTCGTCCTACATCATAAAATGTGTCCGTTTATTTATTTATATGTAAATTCTACTCTGTTCCTTTTCAAGAAAATGATCTGTGACCCTGTGGTGATATAAGTCAGTCTGCAAACACAAGCAACTACAATAAATCCCACCAGAAATAAAAGATTAATTTGTCGCTAGTTGTTTTCAACAAAGAGAGTGTCGCTAAGATGATTAGAAGTCTCCCGTTCAACTCAGAACAGAATGAGAATTGAAAGATGCTCCCACGGAAGCCGACACCATAAGATCGGTGATTGGCTCATTTCACTGTCAATCAAAAGACATTCAGCCTCAGACAGATCATCCAATCATCATGCAGAAAAGCTCAGCGTCCGGGCCAGCCCATAAACGTCCGTAGACTCCCAGAGCCGCTGAGCGTCCGATGGGCGGGACAAAACCAGCATTTATCCAATGAATCGTCTCGTTTCAATACATTGGGACAACGGGCCATGAACTCTCGAGACGCCCAGCGTCCGCGCGGTCGACGCTCAGCATCCACACAGTTTTAAGCACATTGAATCTGCGGGAATGAATGAGAAGAGAGTCGCATCGTAACCAGTAATAAGAAGCTGATTCGGAACAAAAGTTGAGTGCGTTGTAGCGCATATTTAGTCAATGACATCTACACACATATATTTGATCACTTATTTTTTGACATTTTAGGGGAAGCTCAGCTTCCCTTGCAGTCTTAGAGCAATCGCCTCTGCTAGGGACAATTCAGAGTGTTCAACCAGCCTGTAATGCATGTTTTGGGAATGCGGGAGGAAATCGGAGGACCCGGAGAAAACCCACGCAGGCAGGGGAGAACATTCAAACTCCACGCAGGACAGCCGGAGCCGGACTCGAACCCTGCAGCTCTGAGGATGACGCAATAACCAGTCGACGACCAGGCCGCTGACTAACAAAATATCGTCCCTAATCAAACAGCGTTTGATCGTATTGTGTTTTCAACTAAAGGAGCCAGGTCGAAATGATAATAATCCTCGAAATCCTTTTTTTTTTTTTTTGCAACTATTCACACTAAATGAAAAAAAAAACATGTTTTCTCTCATTTACAAAGTGTCGTGGAACACACCACACGCAGCAGAGATGTGACTTTGTAATACAAACACGAATGGCGGCCGCGATGAACTGCGGGCTCATGCTACGAATCCAGTTGAACAAATGAAAAATAACGTGAATAACAAGATAGAGCAAAACTGACAAGAGATAACCATGACCTTCAATACAGTGTGGCAGGAGCAATGGTGAAGCCTCATTCAGTCTTCGAAAATTATCTGCACAACAAATGAGCATTTGCTAACCAACTCAACCCGTGAAAGGTTTCAGTCGACAAATGTCACTTTCATGACGCAGAAAGCAAAGTGGGCTCAGAACAGTTATGGGGAACTAGTTGAGCACGCCACACGGCAGTATAAGAAAAAAATAGAAATATTAAAACCTAATTGTTCATTAATCTGGACTAGCAATTCACCACTGTGCTTTCCCAGGAGCTGTGACTGACACTACGGTGGGAAGCAGGTGCCATACTGTGTGCTGTTACGTCACTTCTGTCATAATTTAATAACGTGTATGTATCACTACATTACACACACACACTGTCATGTTCATGTTCCTGGCCTGGCCAGCAGGTGGCAGACTGAGCGGACTTTCTGGCTGCACGCCTGCTGCCAATCTCTCATTAAGGCACTGTGTATTTAAGGACCCGCAATCTGTCGGCTGGTTGTCGGAGTATTGTTTATCCTTGCTGCTTCCTTGCGCAGTAGACTATGTGCAATAGACCTCGTCGCTTTTTGTACTCTCGGTACCAATGGTTTTGTAAGTATGGTTTTTGTTTTGTGATTTGGCTTTCGTTTGCGTTTATTTGATACATTGTTTTTTGTTAGTCTTCTCGTTTCTTATTTTCCTCCCTTGCCTTTTGTGCAAGCGCTTTTTGTTATTCGTTTTTGAAACCCTCTGGTCCTTGTTTTGACCAGCGCTTAATGTTACTTCTTTGTCGGTGCGATTTTTGTATATTAAAACCTTTTTGCTACGGAGACCTTGTCTGGTGTTTACACTTTTGGGATCCCAACTATTCGGTTTGTCCGAAACGTGACACACACACACACACACATACATACATATATATCGCTATAGATATACATATACTGTATACATATAGAGGGCAGCCTGGTGGTCGACTGGTTAGCATGTCCCATTGCAGAGGTGCAGGGTTCGATTCCGTCTACGGCCTTCCTGTGTGGAGTTTGCATGTTTGTGCCTGCATGGGTTTTCTCCGGGTTCTTCGGTCCCCCCCCAACATTCCAAAAACATGCATGGCAGATTAATGGAACACTGTAAATTGTCCCGAGGTGTGAGTGTGAGCGCAGACAGTTGTTCGTCTATGCCGTGTGATTGGCTGGCAACCAGTTCAGGGTGTACCCCGCCTACTGCCCAAAGAGATCTGGGAAAGGCTCCGGCATGCCCGCGACCCTTGTGAGGATAAACGGATTAGAAAATGGATACCCATACTCAATCTCAATACAATCTGGTGTATGCAGCAAGTACAATGGGAAATGCACAGATACTCTCCAGATTTTGGGAAATCAAACGTACACAGAACGCCCCCGATCAGAACTCTCGAGTGGTGTTTCGTTATTGGACTTCTGTGCTCGTCACGGATTGTCCATAACGAACACCTTGTTCAGACATAAGGGTGTCCATATGTGCACTTGGCACCAGGACACCCTTGGTCGCAGTTCGATGATTGACTTTGTGGTTGTATCATCGGATTTGCGGCCGCATGTTTTGGACACTCGGGTGAAGAGAGGGGTGGAGCTGCCAACTGATCACCACCTGGTGGTGAGTAGGCTCCGATGGTGGGGGAAGATGCCGGTCCGTTCTGGCAGACCCAAACGTATTGTGAGGGTTTGTTGGGAGCGTCTAGCGGAATCCCCTATCAGAAGGAGTTTCAACTCCCACCTCCGACAGAGCTTTTCCCATTTCCCGAGGGAGGCGGGGGACATTGAGTCCGAGTGGACCGTGTTCCGCGCCTCTATTCGGATCGGAGAAAAAGGGTGCGGTCCGAGAAGACAAGAACTGCGGAAGACTCCGGGGCTAGAAGGACCGCTTCCCCCCCTTATTCCGACCTTAGAAGGAACTCAACGGACGGGAATGGGAGAACGGAGTAATTGAGGTTCTGAGAGCCGGCGGGTGAGACGGGCTCGCCGGCACCTGCACAGACCTCGATCTCCGGAGATCCGGGGCCAGGGGGACGGAGGTATTGAGAAACTGAGAGCTGAAGGGTGAGATGTGTCCGACGGCCCAGATCTCAGGCTCCGAGGGGGAACCTCCCCTGCTCGAGGAGTTTTCCTCCGCCTGGCTCCTCTTTCTTATCCCTTTTGGTTCCCTATTTTGAGTTTCCTTAAAAGTACTCCCTTAGTCTCGCTTCTCCTTTATTTTTATTTTATTTTATCTTTACCCCGAATTGGATATACCACGACGACCCCAAAATTGGATTATAATTCTGGAGATTCTATCCGACGCATTGCACTGTGGATTACAAGGAGGAAAAAATCTATTTCGATGGAATATTTGTAAATTACCCAGTAAGGGAAGGTTTCAACAGAAACCGTCCCGGAAGGGTAAGAAAATGCAAAATCACCAAATAAATGGGGTTTTCCCCTCCCGCCGAGATCGCCATATAAAAAGATCATGCCGCGAAAGATAGAATCTTCGGTTCAGGCTTAAAAAGGCGAAGTCAAATAACCTTTAAAAAATCAGGCAAGTTGAGCCTCGGGAGCATTTCGGGACCTGATTAATCTTCAAAAGGCGCACCGACGATAGACAAAAAGCATTTAAGTTTTATAATGGAATTTTACTGGATGATTTTATTATTATTTTAGGAATTTCCTTTTCTTATTTTCTTATTATTTCTTTTCTTATTTCATTATCCCCTAATGGTTTAACAAACCCATATATATTATTTTCTTTATTATCTAGAAATGACTTGGACAAATGTAATCAATATTAAAACGTTGTGATGTTCTTGATTACTGTTGTGGAAAATAACCAGCGGCTGGCTGGACTGCATCATGTGAGAATGAACGTCATATTAAAAAACCACCCCGTTGATTATACGACCTACGTCCTTGTCCTTTCGTACGATATTAAATGACCTACCATCCCCCACCTCCGGTTAAGGAGAAAAACGTGCGCGGTAGGAGGCTCCGCCCGCGGGGCCTGCGCATGGTTTTCATCGAATAAATAAAAACTTAAACAAAAGTGTTTTACTCCGGCTTTAGGTTATGCCCAAACCTATAAAAAATTTTTAACAAAATGAACAAACCCGAATGACTGTAACAACGGTGATTAAACTTTAACCTAGGTCTGATACCAATTGCAACAACGTAAAAAATGATGAGAGTGAGCTGCCGTAAAAGCGCAGTGTTCGCTCCGTGGTTTTCCGACTCTGATGAACGGTTGCTCGTCGGGGACCAAGACGGAACGGATGCAGATCGGGTTGGCTACGCAAAAGTCAGTTTCTCTCCTATTTGTCATCTATCATAAAGATATCATCCGAGCGAGCTGCCGTAAAAGCGCAGTGTTCGCTCCGTGGTAGAAGAAAAAAGGAATAAAGAGAAACGAAGGCAGTTAGAACCTAGGCGAATCTCTCTCAGCCGTCGGCTCGCGACAGAGAAAAAGGGGAAGTGGTCAGAAAGAGAGAAGAGTGGGGCCGCGGGGCCGCCGCTTCTCTCTTCTGCCATTGAAACCCGTTTTTCACGAAGCCCGTTACCGGGAGGGACGACTCATGGGAATAAATTAAAATCCGATGATGGCTAGAAAAAGTGAAGTGAAGCTTTTTCTTTTGGCATCAAAAGATTTCCCGGTTCGATTCCCGTCGTTGACAGGGCTCTCCTATCTCTGTGGTTGAAGTCACCGATGTGGTTAAAAAGCTCCTCGGTGGCAAGGCCCCAGGGGTGGATGAGATCCGTTCCTCGGGGCTCTGGATGTTGTGGGGCTGTCCTGGCTGACACGCCTCTGCAACATCGCATGGTCATCGGGGACAGTGCCTCTGGATTGGCAGACCGGGGTGGTGGTCCCTCTTTTTAAAAAGGGGGACCGGAGGGTGTGTTCCAACTACAGAGGGATCACACTCCTCAGCCTCCCTGGTAAGGTCTATTCAGGGGTGCTGGAGAGGAGGGTCCGTCGGGAAGTCGAGCCTCGGATTGAGGAGGAGCAGTGTGGTTTTCGTCCCGGCCGTGGAACAGTGGACCAGCTCTACACCCTTAGCAGGGTCCTCGAGGGTATGTGGGAATTCGCCCAACCAGTCTACATGTGTTTTGTGGACTTGGAGAAGGCGTTTGACCGTGTCCCTTGGGGAGTTCTGTGGGGGGTGCTTCGTGGGTATGGGGTACCGAACCCCTTGATACGGGCTGTTCGGTCGCTATACCACCGATGTCAGAGTTTGGTTCGCATTGCCGGCAGTAAGTCGGAATCGTTTCCAGTGAGAGTGGGACTACGCCAAGGCTGCCCTTTGTCGCCGATTCTGTTCATAACTTTTATGGACAGAATTTCTAGGCGCAGCCGAAGCGTTGAGGGGGTCCGTTTTGGTGGCCTCAGTATTGCATCTCTGCTTTTTGCAGATGATGTGGTACTGCTGGCTCCTTCAAGCAGGGCTCTCCACCTCTCACTGGAGCGTTTCGCAGCCGAGTGTGAAGCGGTCGGGATGAGGATCAGCACCTCCAAATCTGAAACCATGGTCCTCAGTCGGAAAAGGGTGGTGTGCCCTCTCCGGGTCGGGGAGGAGATCTTGCCCCAAGTGGAGGAGTTTAAGTATCTTGGGGTCTTGTTCACGAGTGAGGGCAGAAGGGAGCGAGAGATCGACAGGCGGATCGGTGCAGCATCTGCTGTGATGCGGACGTTGTATCGGTCTGTCGTGGTAAAGAAGGAGCTGAGCCAAATGGCGAAGCTCTCAATTTACCGGTCGATCTACATTCCAGCCCTCATCTATGGTCACGAGCTATGGGTCGTGACCGAAAGAACGAGAAATTAGTTTTCTCCGCAGGGTGTCCGGGCTCTCCCTTAGAGATAAGGTGAGAAGCTCGGTCATCCGGGAGGGGCTCAGAGTAGAGCCGCTTCTCCTCCACATCAAGAGGAGCCAGATGAGGTGGCTTGGGCATCTGATCCGGATGCCTCCTGAGCGCCTCCCTAGTGAGGTGTTCCAGGCATGTCCCACCGGGCGGAGACCCCGAGGACGACCCAGGACACGCTGGAGAGACTATGTCATGCAGCTGGCCTGGGAACGCCTCGGGATCCCCCGGGGAGAGCTGGAAGAAGTGGCCGGGGAGAGGGAAGTCTGGGTTTCCCTGCTAAAGCTGCTGCCCCCGCGACCCGGCCCCGGATAAGCGGTAGAAGATGGATGGATGGATGGATGGATGGAAACGTACACAGAACAAGCGCAAGGCACAACACAGAAGGGCTAACTCTTCAGGTCAAGACTCAGCTGTCTGCCTGCACCTCAAAGAGAACGTTCACTGTTATGAGACAAAAATGTGTAAATATTCTTCACAGAAAAGACAAAGGGTTTGAAAGTTGAGTGAGAGAGCCTGTTGCTCATCCATCAAGAAGAAGGTTCATGACAAAGAAGTTGGACCTTTACATCCATCCATCCATCCATCCATTTTCGGATCCGCTTTATCCTCACAAGGGTTGTGGGGCGTGCTGGAGCCTATCCCAGCTGCCTTTAGACACAGACAGACAAACAACCATCCACTCACAGCTCGGGACATGCTGCGATGCATGTTTTTGGAAATTTGGTAGGAAGCTGGAGTATCCAGAGAAAACCCACGCAGGCACGGGGAGAACATGCAAACTCCACACAGGCCGCGATCGAACACGGTATCTCTGCTGGAACTTTACAATTTATTTAAAATAAAGAAATACATTTTTTAAAATAGCCAAAGGTAAAACAGTATTCACAATAAATATATTTACAATGAACTAAAACAAGCCTTTACAAATTGGGTCAAAAACAAAAAGGTCACAACAGCTCACATGCAAAATAATGAACTAGCTGAAAACGAACTACTTCAGAAAACAACTACAGGTATGAACTAAGGTTCTACAACAAATTAAGGTGAGACAAGTGCCGTAATTCACCAGTTTGGAGGCCGAGAGCAAATGCGTTCTTTATTGTCGAAGGCACACTGACTCTTGTCACCCCACGGAGGCTCTTGGAATACGCAGCAGTTGGGTCTTGGCCAATCGGAGGCTTCTCCTTTCACTGCTTCTACTCACACACAACACCAGAAGAGAAAACTTCCGCCACACACACACACACACTCACAAAACATAATGTCATGCGCAAGGCTGAAGACTTGTGGGCAAAATTTCTGGGGCCCAACAAATTGTTGAAACGAGTTCTAGGCAATATCACCAGATGAAAGGGTGAATGTGCGGCATTAATACACCATTTTCAATGCGGTACACAGAAGGGAAGTTAGCACTTGTGCATCAAGCCGATGAAGGACAGTGTGTCAGAGACGAATATTCAGTCATAAACGTTTGCAAGAGAAGGTTCACTTTTGACATGAGTTTCGATTTTTACATGACGTTAACTTTTTACACAAGGTCCCAAAAATTTGGGTAACACTGCACACAAAATTGGAGATTTCGTTAACCTGTGAGGGCCGTAGGTCTGGAGTTAACTACAGCACCCCCGCTATCCAACCAGACCAGTCTGGTCCGAATCTGATGTTGCATTTGGGAATAAAAGGCCTCCAAAATGGGAAAATATGACCTGGGTCCCAAAATTTTGGTCTGAACGCCAAACATGTTGACATTTTCAACCGTTCTGAAAAAAATCCTAATCATATTTCGGGACCCAGGTCATATTTTAACATTTTGGAGGCCTTTTATTCCCAAATGTAAGATCAGATTCGGACCAGAGTGGTCTGGTTGGATAGCCGGGGTGCTGTAGTTATCTCCAGACCTACGGCCCTCACAGGGTAACGAAATCTCAAATTTTTGGAATTTTTTCAAAACGCTCGAAAATGTCAACATGTTAGGCGTTCAAACCAACTTGTCGGGACCCAGGTCATATTTTCCCATTTTGGAGGCCTTTTATTCCCAAATGCAACATCAAATTCGGACCAGAGTGGTCTGGCTGGATAGCGGGTGTGCTGTAGTTATCCCCAGACCTACGGCCCTCACGGGATAACGAAGATTACATTTTTAGGAATTTTTTCAAAACGCTCGGAAATGCCAACATGTTAGGCGTTCATATCATCTTGTCAGAAATCAGGTCAACATGTCAGTTTTCAGAGATCTTTTATTTCAAAATGCAAAATTGGATCCGGACGAGGGTGGTCTGGGTGGAGAGCCGGGGTGCTGGATTGCTGCTTTTAGGCTGTTCTAAAAATGGGCGAAAAGATCAACATGTTAGAATGCAGGTCATGTCAGAATGCAGGCCATCTTGTCACTTCAGAGGCCGACATCAGATCCGAATGATCTCCACTTGAGAATGCTTGTTGGTGTATATTGGTGCTGTTCTGAGAGTCAGCCAAGAAATTACTTATTTTATATTTTTATTAATTTCTTTTCACCCAAACAAATGACGTTTATGCATTAGTGGTGACACTTTTATTTTGAAGGTGGCCAACGCCGCTCGCTGGCGGCAGACTACCGTAATGCAGAGCACTGACAATCGCTGTGGCGGCTCACTTGACTTCGAATTTGCGAGCGGAGGCTGGCTTGACCGCAGTGTTTCACTCACTAAGTGGCATAAACTTTGTAGTGAGCACCCCCCTAAATTCTTTCATACTTGGGCGATCTTTCTAATATTTTAAGAGGTTGATGTATAAGTAAACATGTCAACATAAATTTTGGTTACTATTGAACGCAGTTTTTGCACATTAGGCGACGTTAAGATCCCTACAGTTACGCGTTTACACGTTTATAGTGCGTCTTTTACGGCAAGTGAGGAGGGACATATTAGATAGGTCTTTGCAACCAAAGGGCCATTTGAACCGTTTGTGGCAAGAATCCATGGAGCCACAAAGAACTGTACTGTATTTAGAATTGTAAAACAAGATGCATGTTCTTTTCCTTTTTCTTGGTTGTTCTGTGGCAGTCAATTGTTGAATCGTGTGGCCCGGTCGAAGCGATATGTCCGCCATAAAGTATTTTTTGGCTTTAATATTAGTCATGAAGTCGGCAAACAATAGCCTATAAATGAGCTACAATGACATTGTGAAATCAAAAGCAATAATTTGGTACTAATTCAGTGAGTTCTTGCTTGATGACCCATTTCCGAGGAGCAAATGAAGGAGTCATCTTCAGAATTTGCTTCGCTTGGCCACATCGAATACGGAGTTGACGAACTCAAAAATAGTTATCTTTATAAATGTAATCTAAATGCTGTCTATGATAATGCAATTGTCGCTCAGGACGCCATTCAAAATCAGTGGTTCTTAACCTTGTTAGAGGTCCCGAACCCAACTAGTTCATATGCACGTTCACCGAACCCTTCATTAGGCGTAGAAAAAAAAAGTAGTGTTTCCGGTAACCCGACCAACCGAGAATTTCTACCTCGATTAAAAACCTTACGGTCGGCATTTTTTCCAAACAACCTTCTACATTTTTGTGTAATAATAATAATAATACATTTTATTTATAAGCGCCTTTCAAGACACCCAAGGACACTTTACAATAACAAAAGACACAAAACAATACGGGTTGAGCAGCGGCAGCCAAATGCGCCAGCGTTCACTCAACCCGGAAGTCAGAAAGAAACCACAAGGGAGGGATGCTCTCGCGATATTCACGTTAAGCGTGCATGTCGTTTGCCCTGTCGTCTGTCCACAACATTGAATCATGGCGGCGGCCACGATCTCCGACAACAGTTTAAACCGCGTTTTGTATGTTGCAGTCGCATGCTCGCACCATAATATGAAGAAAATAGCACCAATCAGAGATGAAGGTCCTCTGGATTTTACCGAATTCAAATTTTTATGAAAATCTCTCCGGAGAATTGAGGAAATTTGCCTAAAATTAATCCAGATATTAGTTGACAACATTGAACGAAGACGCGTTTGAGATCGTTGTTTTGCTTTCAGGAGCGTAGCCATGTTGAGACACTAACACTAGTAACAGTAAAGAGATTTTCGTCTCTTTGTAAACACACTTGCTAATCCCCATGGGAACGAATAAACACCGTGGACAAGACAGTTGTCGTAAAAAGTATATTTGGATAAAAAGGGAAACACACAGATTGGCAGAAAAACGTGTCCGTCTGACTTCGAGTGTCGTCTCGGCTAGCTTAGCTTAGTTTAGCTGTTGTTGTGTGTGACGTCGAGTTTGTGACGTCGTTGCGTCGGCGCTGATTGGTTGAAATCAAAAGACGCGCTTGCGTACATGTTCGCGCTGAAGCATGCACAGCAGAGAGAGAGCACTATCAGCGGAGCGGACTATCTATTGCTGAGGCTTGCTTAGCTTAAGTGGCGTCGCCACAACGGTAATAAGCTCGCCTCGCATTCTCATGGCCTCGCCATATCTCGGAGATATTTTGACATTTTGTCGAGAACGGAAGCCGCAAAGGGTGCAGGTGTGCACACAAAAGGAAGATTAATCATTGAATGTCGAGTATTTGAATAGCGTTTTGTGTAAACTAATTCATGCGTGATCGGCCAGATGTGTGTGTGCGCGCGCGGATTTTCAGAAAAGTCCACTTTCATCTCTGATCCATTGATGTACTGTATCGAAAAGATTCAGCGAACTATTTGACGAACACCACGGGCCGTCGAGGTAGCTGTAACACCCAACCGCCGGGGAACCCAACTCTCTCGGGGGCTCAATGTCTCCTTATTTTATGGTTATTTTGTTTACATTTTTGATGGGGGGGGGGGAATAAAATAAAATATGTAACTTTGTCCGACCTACCGACCCTATGTTGAAATTTCATGTTACCGGAAACACACTACCTTTTTTTCTACGCCTTAGTGAAAAATAAAAATATGATTTTTTTTTACCAATTCAAGACATTAAAAAATTCATTAAAAGTAAATAACATTACAATGCATAATTATATGTTATGTTTTGTTTTAATTGCAAAACGGACTATCACGACTGTTGTGAACAGAAAAATATGCCCTCAATTAAGTGCTGTTTTACCTTGAAGGACCCGCTCCAACTTCCGGTTTGTCCACTATATATGCTGTGTGTTATAATAATAATAATAATACATTGTATTTATAAGCGCCTTTCAAGACATCCAAGGACACTTTACAATTAACAAAAAAAAAACAACACAATACGGTTGAGCAGCGGCAGCCAAACGCGCCAGCGTTCACTCAACCTGGAAGTCATGATACTTTACTTACGAATTCTAATAAAAGCAAAGGAAGTGTCGAGGAGATTTTTCCTCCGTTTATCCAACCGCCTTGAGGGGTGTCGCGCGGGTAAACTGCGTAAGTAAGCTGCTGACAACAACGACAGTCACTACTACTACTGTACTACTGAGCGAACTAAATTTCCTGCAGCACTGATTGCACAAGCAATATAATGTGATCATCTGCAGCCAGCGATGGCCAAGCGGGCGTGTCATAACTCTTTGATATCTTGAGTCTCGTGTGTCTTACCCTCCATGGCAGAGGCTCCGTCGAACCCCTGAGACCAATTCACCGAACTCCTAGGGTTCGATCGAACCCAGGTGCTGTGAGGTAGTAATTGTCCCACGCCACCACCCCATGCATTTCATGTGTCCCCTTCAGGCTGGGCTCTGGTGACGGGTCTGGTTATGATTGTTGTGTTCTGTTGTGTTATTGTTATGTTATGCCAAACGTCCCGTAGAGCGCTTTGTTCCAGCTGCAGCTGTCATTAAAGTGCTGTATAAATAATGATGTATTGTATTGTAATTTATCGTCATAATAGTAGGTCTATTCATGATCGACTCACTGCCATCTGGCTACTTATGAAAGCCCAGTCCATCGCGGTCCCTCCCACCAGTGGGCATGATCACGAAGGATTGGTGAGTTTTGCTTCTGGTTGCACGTTTCATTTTACTCGTGAATTTGGTCTACGAGCTCCCGGGAACAAGAGAAGAGGACGCGGCAGCAATTTTTTTGTTCTGTCCCACTCCTCAAAATACTTTTGATGTGTACCAGTGACGCCCGGATTTAAAGTCGGCGAAGTGGGAATATGAGAGCTGGTTAGTTTGAGCTGTAAACAGGTGGCCGACAATACCGATCATGCAGCATCCTTTGGACATTGGGGCGCTTTACTGTCCTGCGGAAATTCAGCCCGATCACGGGACGCATCGCTACCGGAGTTTCATGATTGAAGAGATCCTCACCGATCACCATCCTGAACACAAAGTTGGGGCTCCGACTCGAGAGCTCCTTAAATTCGGAGTACACGCGCTCCTCTCCACTCGTGCATTCCGTAACCAAATGGGTAAGAACAAAATTCGAAGACCGATTTGAAATATGAAAGGAGCCCAACACAGCGGTTCCGAATTTTTTCATTTGAAAACACATCCTCCACCCAACCCATTGTGAAATTTATATGGAAAAGCATTTTGAAACATAAACGTGTACTGTAGTTTTCTTTTCTTTCTTTTTTCTCCCCCACGCGACGTCGTGTAGTCTAGACAAAACGGTAAAATGTGCGAAACTGAGTTAAACTACTAATATCACGTTTAGACAACAGTTTTAATCTGTGCCTAGTGGACATAAGTAGTGGACATTAAATGCTCTGTTATTTTTCGATCGAAAAACACGCGTAATTGAACCAAAGTCTGTTAGTTGTAGATATTTTATCAACACCACGTTGGTAAAATAAAATTAGTAATATAAATAACCGAATAACTGAATTGGATTGATTTTATTCCTTATGACAAGACTTTAATCGGACATAATATATATTAGTAAGACACACTGCATTAATTACATCTAACCTATATTTCAGTCAAAAGATAAAGAAGGCTCTTATTTATGAAAATTCCAACACAGAGCAACAGATGTGTACAAATGGACTCAGATATGAGAGCACATCACGGATCCAACGAGAGTTCCGTTTATAAATATTTGGATTGATAATTATGTCGGCACTATTCACAAGTGGTTCTCACCCTTTTTGCAATGATGTTCCGTGTACCCCCTGTGAATTTTTAGTCTCCCTCGACAGCACAAAGCATATTTGGAAGACAAAACATAAGACTTGCAAACAAAGTGCTGTGCCAACCTTTGTCTGATTTATTAAACTTTGAAATGTCATTTGTAGTGGTACCTTTAGAACTATTTGAACATAACCAAACGAAATAACTAAAAAATAAAAACAAATAAGTAATTCTAACCGCTCGGATTTGTGTATGGATAAATAAAGATAAATATAACAATAATTTCCCCCAACTTTGGGATCACAGTATGGATCAAATAATATCAAAATAAATCATTTACTTATTTTTACAGAAAAGCGGAAACGGCAAAAAATAATCTTAAAATATCTATTTAATAAATTATTGTCAATAACCAATTGTCAATACTGAATATGTAATTGGTGCACCAAACTGAGTGTTTTTGCATATTTGTGAAGCATATTTGTGCTTCACTCAGTTTTGTGTGTGTGTAATTTTTTTGTGGCAGGGAGACAATTGGTGTGATCAAGCTCTACTTTTTAAATATATTTTAAAATCTCACGCACCACCATTTGGGAACCAACGGTTTAATATAAACATGACAAAACGCAAAAAATAAAAATAAAAAATGAAGACACTCTTTGGTTTGGTTCGTTTGGAGCCCATAAGACCACAACGATGTGATGACATATAATACCAAAGAACGTCAAATGGAAAAAAAACCCCATCATAGCCCATGTTTATATGTAACCATTCTCTTCTTAAAGCGTTAAAGGCTGACCAGACTAACCTTGTGAAGTTCCCCTTATCCCCGCTGCCCTGCACACTGAGCTCCCCGTTCGGCTCGCCACTACTGTCGGCGGCCGCAAACCTTCACGTCGGCGTGCCATCGCACCACCTGCCTCTTGACCCTCACCTTCGGGGAAAATTGGACCATGGATCTGACGGAACCGGCAAAAGCAAGAAGGGCCGCCGAAGTCGAACCGTGTTCACCGAATTACAGTTAATGGGACTAGAAAAACGTTTCGAGAAGCAGAAATATCTGTCCACCCCTGATAGGTGAGTGGTGAGAGCGAACAAAAGCTACGATTGAACCGGGGCGGGAATAATTTAGTGTTTTAGTGGTTGGCTCTTGAGTTAATGGAGACCTCTGAAAATGTTCATTTTATCGAAATGTCTTATCCGTTACAGAATAGACCTCGCAGAGTCTTTGGGTCTCAGCCAACTCCAAGTCAAAACGTGGTACCAGAACAGAAGGATGAAATGGAAGAAAATTGTAAGTTAAACACGTAATTACCTTTAACGTGATATGTAATGCAAAACACCTGCGTGTCAGCATAAACAACGCTGAACAAAAGTCTTTTTCACCTTACGATTTTTTTGCTCCCGAGCTGGGAGTCCAAACCTTTTCTTCCAGGGGCACATACAGAAAATATTCAGGACACAAAGGACCGCTGACATTTTTCAACTTTAATTGATTTAACCGAGAGTAGGTATATGTTGAGGAATTATAGTGTTATATACCGTTTAAAAACTGTTAGACGACAAAGCAAAAAACAAAATCTAACCTTTAATCATAGAGTCGCTATTTTAGTTGGAAATGGTTTCTTTGGATGTATTTGTAAATCTAGAAATGCTCTCATACAAGTGTAGGGACTTTCTCCTTTCTCCTGCCTTGCCAACTAGCATTTATGTGCAATGCAGGCAAATGACACGGGACGTTAATTCTGGAATATGCCTCGCCCCGCTAAAAACGGACAACTCAATAATCCGTATTATAGACACCCCCCGCGGCCCCCCCCCCCCACACACACACACACACTTTCCATATGTAGTAATAATTCTGGCCCGTTCGCAAACGTGGGGAAAGTAGAGCGTGCAGGCTTTATTTTGTTGACGTTATTATGATTATGTTACGCTTAATGCTTTTTTTGGGGATCGACCTGCTCGCAGAGAATGTACTTATTTTTGTTTTATTTTTAACTTTTTCAAATGCCCCTGCGAAAAACTCAAGGCAAACAGTAAAATTGGCCAACTGTGTTTTCAAAACGTATAGTTCAGTGGAAGGTCATAGATTAGTCCTATTCATTGTTTTATTTTTAGTTTGAATTGAGATCACTACAGATTTGAATAAGAAAATGTTGAATTTTAAGGCCAAGTTGAAAATTATTATATATTGTATATATGATTCAACAGAAAATATGCTGAAAGTACGAATAATGCCTCTATTGTACATTGTGAGAATTCAAAGTTGAATTTCCTGTCTGTTGAATCTGAACTTTTCCTGCGAATTTTGGAATTTCAGGTGCTGCAGGGGGGAGGTCTGGAGTCACCAACTAAACCAAAAGGCCGTCCAAAGAAGAATTCGATTCCGAGCAATGAGCAACTCTCTGCAACTCTGCCCAAAAAATCAAATTCTGCCACCGAACGCCAGGCGGAATGCTCGAGCTCTCATTCCAAGAACACTCAGTCGGAAGGACTTCATTGATTCGTTCGAGCCCAGCGACACAAACTCAGAATTCGAATGCTGTGGTAAAGATGAGCAGTGGTTCTCTTGAAGCTGGAGTTTTGGTGCCTTCTTTTTCCAACAAAAATCTCAGGACAACCTGAGCTGTATAACATATATTGTCTTCTTTTTAAACAAACATCTCAGGACAACCTGAGCTGTACAACATATACTCCAGCAAAGTGTATATATTGTATTGTAAGGATCGCTGCCTTGCATCGTTTCCTCTGATCTGTACTTAGTGTATTTCATCTGTGTATGTCATGAATAATTAATAAATATATTTTCACTAATATCATACATCTACCATTTTCTATGCCGCTTATCTTCACTGGGTCGCGGGGGAACTGCCGGAGTTTTTGTGCCGGCTGACTTTGGGCGAGATGCGAGGCGCGGGAATGCTCGCCTGTCAATAGCATGACACATTCAACCAAACACTCGTAATCAGATTTACACAAGGATAATTTAGAGTCTTAAATTGACCGAAGAAACATTTTTTTAGGAGGCGGGGTTTGGTGGGGGCGAGGCAGCCCCCCGTGATGCAAACTCCGCAAACTCATTTTATCAATGACTGGCTTTGCAATTTTCCGATGCAAGGTATTGGTTTTACGTGTCGCATCGATTCACGCTTTGGTTCGGACAAGAGTGTAAAATGAACATTATGTATACACATTCGTGGCAACACTTAAATCGAGAGAAAAAAATCATACTGTGTAATAGTCATCAGTATACCGTAACATTTATGCGCCGTAGAATGGGCCACCGATTTCGCAATCACGTTAACGAGTGGAATGATGGGCCCACTAGTATTTTTTTTTCTGAGGAGAAAATAAAAAGTAAATAACATATCTCAAATTCACTTTTTTTTAATCAAACACACGTTCAAAAACTAAATACAGACAATGTCAATCTAATTAAATTCGGGACACGTGAGCTACAATTAATCCCATATTTACATTGGAGTTTGTTTGTGATTTAATGTGACCTATTTTACAAATTCTCTTCACTCATTACTTGCAGCCAAAGTTGGCATTATTACCCTGCTGGTGGTTTGTGAACAGCGAAACCGTGAGCATGATTGCGGCTGGGGCTGTCTATCGATGGGTCATTAGATGGATTTGTGGAATTTCACTGTTCGCTGGTTTGATTCATTCTTCCGCGTCGTATTGCGAATAGCTTTCAATGAACACACTTTAGAAGTACAGATACTTGTGTTTAAAAAAAAAAAAAGTAGAACTGTACTGATTCAACCAGTTCCATAGTGTCATTCCTATACACAAATTTCTGGTCTCATTTTCATATTTTCAGCCCTTGACTTTCATGATTCAGATCAGACCACAATATAACTCGAAATCCTGTGAGAAGCAGTCATTTAAAACGTATTTTATATTGTATTTTTATGGTTTTCTAGCGAGTATGTCTGTGTTAAAACATTTGCAAAAACATCCTCTAAACATTTTTTCCCAGGAGAACTTAGTAGCTTTTATTCAACGTATTCAGCGAGGCTTTATTGACATTATGCACCTATATTCAAGGTTTTATTGTAATTAATAGCCATTGTGTTGAGCTATTTTGTATTTAATGAAAACTGATAATACTGAAAAAAAGAAAATAGAGAGACTGCAAAGTTTAAACAGATTTTTATTCAAACAGGACACCCACTTTGTCTGACTCTTCAAATAAATAAAATAAAATGATAAAATAGAAACTTTAAAACCATGAAAAGGCATTCTTTGGAATAAAAAAGTGAAACTATCACATTTAACAAAAATGTGTCAACGTATTCAGCGAGGCTTTATTGACATTATGCACCTATATTCAAGGTTTTATTGTAATTAATAGCCATTGTGTTGAGCTATTTTGTATTTAATGAAAACTGATAATACTGAAAAAAAGAAAATAGAGAGACTGCAAAGTTTAAACAGATTTTTATTCAAACAGGACACCCACTTTGTCTGACTCTTCAAATAAATAAAATAAAATGATAAAATAGAAACTTTAAAACCATGAAAAGGCATTCTTTGGAATAAAAAAGTGAAACTATCACATTTAACAAAAATGAACACGAGGGGAAAAAAACTACTACAATGACCACAAAAAAGTAACAGTAAATTCATATAAAATGCACAGTATTACACTCACAACATTTTACAACAGTTACAAAAACAAGGGGCATACTAGAGCTGAGAGCAGCTATGAATGGTCCTTGTAGTTTAGGCCACTTTAGGGTACTGGCATGTTGGGATTCTGGCTCAATGCCATACTGACACATTGGAATTTAATTTGTTATGATTATTTAAATAACAAATAAACGTAACTGACACAGAACTGAGGCTTCTGCTTAAAATATTTCTCAGATGTGCTCGTAAACCTATATATAAAATGTGTGTGAAAATGTTCATGTTTTCATGCATGTTTAGACCAGCATAATTTTTAATGTAAAACTGTGCATTGCCCCGTGAACAACATTCGGGCAAATGAAAAGCTTTGATTTTCCGTTTCATGTAGAACATCGTTAGCTTAAACTCATATAGTTTTAATACAAACAGATAACATATCTAGGAGTTCTTTAAAATGTGACTTCGATAAAAGGCAAAAAATGGGGCCATATTGGCAAGAAAATGACGGACTTCCTGTTAGGTTTAGGGGCCAGTTTAGCACATGGCTCCAAGAGCCTTTTTGTCCATCATGGGCTCTTACATATCTGCCCACCCAGTCAGCAAAGGCATTTGGCCCGGATTCGGCATGAAGCTGGCACTGCTGCAGTCAGCAAAGGCATCTGGCCTGGATTCGGCATGAAGCTGGCACTGCTGGCCTTGTGTCGGCACTGGCATAATGCATGTGGGCCGAACACTGCCCAGGAGTGGCAAAGAAGGCACTGGCTTGACTCTGGCAAACCAGATGAGGGCCAGTTGTGGAGTGAAGTATTTGGGCGAGAAATCAATTTCCAACTCCGGCCCAAATATGGCCAGCCAGTATTGTGCCACCCTTAAATGCAGTTTCCAATTTTTGTTTTGTTTTACACACACCCTTGTTTTACAATTGCAAAGACGCAAGAAGAACGGCGCTCGCCGCCTCGCGTGGTGGGATGTCTCCGAGTGACGCGAGTGGGGAACGTCGGGGCTCTTGGGCCCCTGACGCGGTTAAATGCCCACCAGGGAAAGGAGATGGGGTCTCACCGGAAGGTGAGGCGCCCAGTGCTCGCCCCAACGGAACGGAGGGGAGTTGAGGAGGACAGCGCTCTTTGCCCACAGTAGCCCATGCACGCTCCGGTGAGACATCCAGAAAAGACGTGGTGAGTAAATTTATTTCATGCTTAGGTTACCATTTGTCCTTAGTGACAGTACACTGACAGTTACAATACGAAGACAATTCTGTCTAGAGTTTAGCCTGAGTTTAGCCTGAATTTTGAAGGGCGCTAATAATGACGATTAGCATTAGCCCGAAATGGGGGGAATATGTGCTCCAAGCACAGATATGACTTCTTTATGGTGGCATAGGGAAATATAAAAAATATATTGTGCTACAATTTAAGGGTTATTTACATGTATTTTTTTCTAAAATTGTCACCTGCTGTATCTAAATCGAGACTGAAGCGCGTTTAGTTAAATAAACGGTCAGCTACGTCACAGGCAGGCTGGGCGTTAGGTTAAATTAACAGTCAGAGGTGCTGCTAAAAAAGAACCCTTTCTGCACTGAAATAAAATGAAATAAAATTTGATTCAGTTTGCTGGGATACAAACCAGATACTTCATACTTGACCATAAAGTTAATTTAAAACGTATTACCTCAATTCAAAAACAAAATCTGACGTTGAAATGAAGTTTTATATTTGTAAGACTTAATATGAAAATAAACTAAATTCAATTTTCAGTGAGGATCAAATACAGTTTCAAAGAAAAAAAGTAACTTTCAAATTCAGATTGTACAATTAAGATTCAAATATTCAATATTATTCAGAGTAAAATATACAAATCCATCCATTATCCGAGCCACTTAACTTCAATTCATGTAATTCAAATTCAGTCTAAACTATTTAAAAGTTATTCACGTTTAGTTTTTGGTGGCAAACCGCCCCACAGTGTCACACTTAGTTTAGTTTTGGTTGTAAAGTGTCTTGAAAGGCATGAAAGAAATGTATTATTATTATTATTATAATAAATTTAAAGGGTTATTTGTACTGACCATTCATTGGTCATGCATGTACAAATGTTTGTTTTCCTAACACAATGTTCATCCTTGTTTTCTTACAGTTCTTACAGCCCCTGTGAGACCGAACAGCCTAACATCTTGGGCCTCAGACCAGGAAGTTGATGTCACAATCAAAAGATGGCTACATCTGGCTCCTGATCGGAATGGTGACATGAAGGAGAGCATGAGAAGAAAAGAGGGCATGGGAAGCGCAACAATTTGATGGATAGAAAAATGCTGTTCAAGTGTAAGCTGCATCCCAATTTGGACTTTGTGTTCACTGTTAAATAAAGAAAAGTGTTTCCAGTGTATGTGGAGTTATATGTGAGCTCACAAATTATGACAATAAAATATTTTTATAACAGTCATTTTTGAGATTTCTTTTTTTGAATGTGGGTAAAATGTGGCCCATGAAAGATGTGGCTTAGTTAAGGTTGAATTAAGGCTGATATCAGGTACCTGTTCTGGCCCAGCGTCGGGCCGGAGTAGGGCCAGATATGGTTATACAATGCGGCTGAGATCTGGGCCGGATGCGGCCCACATCATGGATGCCAGACCTGGGCCACTGCAGGACCGTCATTTATTGAGGTATGTGGGCCAAGTGTACTGCCGTGTCTGCGCCGGAGCTGGGCCAGACCAATTTTGCTGACTCCATGTTTTCATAGATCTAGATTACAGGTACAATCGGATCTGCTCTGTTAAAACATTCTGGCGTTGCTATTGAATCGTTAAAACAATACACAAATATAAAAATCCTTATTTAGTCAGACATTTTTTGTGTGTAAAGTTTCCTATGTGTAGGGGCCCCTTGGATGTTTTAATGAAGATGCAGACATTTCAAATGGGTGTCAATAATCTATCAGCATAACACAGTTTAGTTACACAACAGTTACTAGATACAAAAGAATGAAGAGAGTTACTAGATACAAAAAGAATGAAGAGATACGAAATGATTCTCATGACGTTCAGACAATGTATCATATTCATCTTTCAAATGAAAGAATACATTCCGATTGTTTATACAAAAAATGTAATATTTTGATCTAATAACAAGGAGTTTCACATTAATGACATTCATTTTTTAAATATGTCACCCAACAAAGCATAACAAATTTCCATTTCCGTACCTTATTCCTCTCTGCAAGGGTTCTAATTAAAGAGTTCTAATTATCAGCTAGGGGCGGCCCGGTAGTCCAGTGGTTAGCACGTCGGCTTCACAGTGCAGAGGTGAGGTGAGGGTTCGATTCCAGCTCCGGCCTCCCTGTGTGGAGTTTGCATGTTCTCCCCGGGCCTGCGTGGGTTTTCTCCGGGTGCTCCGGTTTCCTCCCACATTCCAAAGACATGCATGGCAGGCTGATTGAGCACTCTAGATTGTCCCTAGGTGTGAATGTGAGCGTGGATGGTTGTTCGTCTCTGTGTGCCCTGCGATTGGCTGGCAACCGATTCAGGGTGTCCCCCGCCTACTGCCCGGAGACAGCTGGGATAGGCTCCAGGACCCCCCGCGACCCTAGTGAGGATCAAGCGGTTCGGAAGATGAATGATGATGAATGAATGAATTATCAGCTATTTTGCAGTAGCTGGGTACACACGTCACAATTCGCAGCTGCTGGCAACGCAAAATAATGAGGTACATAACATGTTCATTCTTTCTTTATTCAAATCAAACAAAGAAAGATTCTTTATACCTTGTGTGCTTATAGACGTTTTTTTTGTACTGTTCCTCTGGTGACATGCCAGCACACGTCCGAAACCAAGCAAACTCGGAAGTTCAACTTTGGGAAAAAAAACCCGAAGACACACATGCGCTTGAAAACATACGCAAAAAGGCCACAAAGTGGCACTGCAATCCCACAACCCCTTGTCTACACACACAAACCAATCGTCACTGGAGACGTAACACCGCGCCTTATCGTACATTTTCACACCCACTAAATCCTATTAAAATGAATGAATGAATACATAAATCGTGAATGAACTGTATAGAATTTCTTGTCTCTAATGACCCTGTCAAGTTAATGTGTATGTGGTGTCATCAAACTCTGTCATAATTCGGCTTTCAGGAGAACCGTACTTTTTTGAATTGGTCTCTCAATAACTGAGGGTTTAAACCATAGGTGTCAAACTCAGGTCCTGGAGGGCCAATGCCCTGCATGTTTTCCAACTCTCCCTGTTGCAACACACCTGATTCAAATGATCAAATCATCAGCAAGCTCTGCGGAAGCCTGACATTGAACCTGTTCATTTGAATCAGGTGTGTTGCAACAGGGAGAGTTGGAAAACATGCAGGGCATTGGCCCTCCAGGACCTGAGTTTGACACCTATGGTTTAAAGGAAGGGTCTGGGCTTTTATGAGATTTTTGCTCCCCCACTTGCAATTTAACATGACGCACCAAGCCATCACTACTTTGAACGATCTCAATCATTCGTCCATGTTGCCAAAGATTTCCTGGGAGGTTATCATCCTTAGGCCTTAGTCCCATATAAGCACGGATGGACACGGCAGTCCCGAAAGTGCATTAGGATCCCGCGTAATGTAAGTGAACCGGATTAAGATCCGGATGATCCGTGCTCTTTCTGGGGTTTTCGGTCGTCCAAAACCATCACGCCGTGGTAACACGGCAGCTACACGGTCGAACCCGCATAAACACGGCAGCAACACGGAATCAACACGGTGCCCACACGAATGACCAAGGATCGTCCTGGGAGACACGGACAGTCAAGGCAGAGCGGCGGAATAACACGAACCTACACGGCAGTGACACGAACAGTTACGGACCAACACGACGCCTACACGATCATCCACCTGGCGCCTACACGGCGGCGACAGAAGTTTGGGGTGAGGAGTTCACACACGGTCCACCCTGTGCTGTCGACCGTCAAGAACGACCTGTAGGCAAACTAAAAGCTGGCTAATTTCCGGTTGTTCAAATTTCCAGTTCCGATATTTATATGAGCATGAGCCATCGTCCGTGTTATCCCGTGTTCCTCCGTCATAGTCCGCATTAGTCCGTGTTTTCACCGTGTTTGCACCGTGAACGTCCTTGTTGCCACCCTGTCTATCCGTCATCGTCCGTGATATTCCTTGTTCTTCCATGATAGTCCGTGTATCCGCCGTGTTTCAACCGTGTTGTATCCGTTTTGCACAGTCTTCGTCCGTAGTAGCTCCGTGTTGATCCGTGAGGGTAGTCCTGAGTTGAACCCTCGAGAGGAGCAGTTGCGCAGTAAGTCCGAAAGTAAGTAAGTCCGAAATAAATCTGCCCGTGTGAACGGCCCTATTGTTGAAGGAGCAGAAGGACTTTGTTGGTACACACATGTCCTCACAGAAACTGATGTATGATGTTACAGTGTCTGTGTATTCATCCAGTGTGCCCGTTGAAGTTTCAAAGATGCCCCAATCAGTGCAGTCTAAGCATTCTTGTAGAGCTAGCTTTGCTTCGTCTGTCCATTTCTTCCGCAGTCTTAACCACCGGTTTCTGAGTTTCTGTCTGTATGTAGGTATTAAGTGTATTAAATTGTGGTCAGAAAGACCCAATGCTGCGCGGGCGATCGATCGGTATGAATTTTTGATTGTTGTATAGCAGTGGTCTAGGATGTTGCCTTTTCTGGTGAAACAGTCGATGTGCTGCTTATATCTGGGAAGTTCACGGTTAAGATGCGCTCTATTAAAATCGCCCAAAATGATCAGGGGTGACTCTGAGTATTTTAGTTCGAGTTTGTTTACTTGTTCAGCTAGTGTTTGTATTCCGTGTTAGCGTTAGCTTGTGGCGCAATGTAAACACCGACTAGTAAAAAAGAGGTGAACTCACATGGCGAGTAGAATGGCTTGCAGTTTAAAGACAGCGACTCCAGGTCCGCGCTGCAGTGTGCGTCGAGCTTCGTGACATCAGTGCACCATTCTTCGTTGATGTAGAAGCAAATCCCACCACCTTTCGATTTCCCTGATAGCTCCGTGTCGCGCTCGAAGTAGGTGGAAGCCTACTTCTTTGGGCAGTTCAGCCATTTGTGGCTGTTAGATGATAAGATGACTGGGTGCTTGACTTGATGACAGAGCGATGCCTTTTACAATCTCCCACCAGCACAGAGAAGTCTGTCAGACCAGATGGGGTTGAGACTGAAAAGAGAGTTTGTGTATGAAAGGTCTCGTCCACCCTGGAGGATCTTTCTGTCAGAATGGAAGGATTGCTGCTGAACAATCTTCATCAACTCTTTTGGAACCTTTTCACACTCCTCAACTGTCACAAGATCAATGTGGAGTTTCTGCTTGGATCTCATCCTCTAGACCATAGGTGTCAAACTCAGGTCCTGGAGGGCCAATGCCCTGCATGTTTTCCAAGTCTCCCTGTTGCAACACACCTGATTCAAATGATCAGATCATCAGCAAGCTCTGCGGAAGCCTGACATTGTAACTTTACAAACCGTCTCCGAGCCCCAATGTCAGCATTACCAAAGTCTGACGGTTGAATGGGTCGGTGTCCTTCATACTTGAGCTTCCCAGTTGGCCCCTTCTTCCTGTAGGGCTCCCGGTGTGCCGCCATGTAGCGCTCTGCCAACTCTGCTGCTTCCTCCCCAGTCTTAGGATTGTGCTCCTTTACCCAAATTCGGACCTCAGGTTGAAGAACTCTCAAGTACTGCTCCAGAATGACAATTTCTCCAATCTGGTCCTTGCTGCGATGGTCTGGGCGCATCCACCTCTTGTACAGTCCTTTTAGTCGGTTGTAACTTTCTCTGACAGTCTCTCCCAAGGGAACGATGGTGCTGCGAAACCTCTGCCGATATGTTTTTTCAGTTACGTTGTATTTGAGTAACACTGCCGCTTTAATAGCTTCATAGGACTCTGCCTGCTCTTCATCCATGCCAGCATATGCTTCAAGTGCCCTTCCAGTCAATAAGGTCACTACTCTGGCAGCCCACTCATCATGCCTCCACCCCCAGGTTTTAGCTATTCTTTCAAACCTAACAAAAAAAACTTTCTGCATCCTCACCCTCTTTAAGATCTGGAATTCTTGGTTCTGATACCCTGGGAATTGCCGTTTGACTTACAGTGGGAAACGGTGGAGAATGAGCATATGGTAGGTAACCCTGAGTTGGAGTTCCTTGTGCCGGAGGAAGGTTTGTCAGCCTAAACATTCGAGGGTCAGGGGTTTGGGCCTGTGGTTTAAAAGGAGGATGATGTTGACTTATTTGTCCATCGAATTTCCGGTCATGCTTCCTGGTGTGCATCTGATCTCTTAACTCATTGATCTGTTCAATTAACATTTTCTCTGTACGTTTAGAATATTGCATAAAGTCTCTTATTTCTTTAACAATTCCCTCATCTAGTTGATCTCTGGTCATACTCACTGTCACGGTCTTAGGCCGAACCACTGGTTCCATGTCACTTGGCTCAGCTCCACCCTGGGCTTGCGAACTCTCTGATGCATCAGGGACAAAGGCAACAGCTTCTTTTCGGGGTACCTCAAGCTCCAGGCTTCCCCCAGCCTCTTCAGCGCTCTCCTGTTGAGTCTGGTTTGGCTGTGCTGCTGCACGGGTTCTTCCTCTTCCTACATTCCTCATCTTGGCTTCCTCCAGTCTCTTCGGCAAGGCGTACCAATCCCACCGCTGCCACCAATTGTTATGCAGCGATACAGCAGGCCAGGTGAAGAAGAATAAAAAGGCAATTCAGCCAGGATTCAGGAAGGAGGTTTTCCAGTTTTCTTTATTTTCAGGAGTGACAGATGACCAGCCCACGTGTAGCCCCCCAGTGACTTCCTCAATCCTCTTATAAAGGGAGTTCACTTGAGTTTCAGGCCAATCAGGTCCAAGCAACAATTGGCCCTTCCCAGGTGGTTGCAATTACCTCATCTGAAATGATTAGCATCCTACAAAGAGCATTAAGTACAACAGTTTTGGATGGAAAGAAATGCGCACCTTTCTTCCATCCAAAATCCACAGAAAACTGAAATTTTAACACATGTCTTTCGTCATCATGACACAAGACAATTTCAGATTCAAGAAACTGAAAGATTAGAAGGAAAACAGTCAGCCCAGAGAACCAAACTGGTGGTGGTTACAAGCGCCCTAGAGAGGGCAGAGGGGTTAAGGGTTAACATCTACACTGATTCGGACTCTGTGGTTGGCAATTTTTTTCAGAGATGTCTCTCTGGCGAAGGAATGGGTATAGAACGTTAGTAGGGACAGCAATTAAATGTAGTGTGGAAATTAAAACTTAGAGAGGCTCTGTTAAATTCAAAAGAAAGTGGCCATTTTTAATTGCAGGACACATAATGGAGGGAATTGGTAGCTAAAGAGACAGCGGGCTATGAGTTGAGTTTGTGATGGTAGTGGAATCACCGATGGGAAAATGTCATACATTTTTGGACATTAACCACCTTCTTGCAGATCAGGATAGGGCATTCCCGAAGAAGAAGAACTACTGGTTATCCAATTAAACAGGGTAGCCAGAGATTAGACTGCTTTTTCTTTATAGGCAGATAAATTGAAGACTTTAATTCGGGAGGTACACGGTCCAGCTCACTTGGGAAAAAGGAACGTGGCAGACAGGTAAAGATCCTGGCATTATCCCCGCCTCTTGGATATGATTCATGAGGACATTTCTGTGTGTGAAGTCTTTAATCAACATAGTGTGAAGAAAAATCTCAGGTCCGGATGAAGAAGTCATTCTTGACTTCTCACTGACATGATAGATAGAGTTCGAGGTAAACAGTATCTCCTAGTGATGGTGGACGCCTATGCACGTGGTAAAGCGGATGCATGGGCTGTGATTACAATTTTGAGAAACCATTACATTCCAACACCTGGGTTTCCACGTGCAATTCGATCTGATAATGGCACTCACTTCAAGAATAAACATCTCCAGCAGGTCAAGCACTTGTTGCTTTTAGCATTCACACATCTAGAAAATGTTGTGTTTTCTTCCATTCATCCATTCATTCCAGCTCATTCCTCCTCTCTAAGCAGCAGCTCTGCCCAATCCAAGAAAAAAACTGGGTCCTCACTTTCCTACATCAGAAAGGACTTAACTCTGTACTGCTGCTCCACACTACACCGTGGTTCACTTTCTCAGAGCAGCCACCAGTGAACCATTTCCATTTTTGCACCAAAGTTGGGGGGGAAATGGCTTCTTTCTCACACTGGCTCCCATTCACGTGAATGAGCCACGAGAGCAGGGTGTCACGGCTTCGCCAGCCCAGCGGTTGTGGCTCTCACCTCAAGGATGGCGGCTTTGGGCAGCCGCTGACCGGCTTCGAACCCCACAGAGTGGAGACGATTAACCGTCGACTCGGAGGGGTGAGCAAATGAAGAACAGTGAGTTTGGAGTGGTGTGCGGTGTGGGGTTGTACGTGACAAATTAAATTGCGGCACAAATTTGCCTAGTAATAATATTTGTTCTCTTTTGTGGGTGGTGCACGCAGCAACCAGTTTTAGGACAACGTCATGAAAAGGGTGCAGCAGCCACATGGGGAGAGGCGGGGTTTTAATGAACCAGGCGTCTTGCTTCTGGGGTCAAAAAATAGCCACCAAAATAACTCAGATTTAATAAGAAATTAGATCGTCATTGTACAACAGATAATAAATATATAAGCTTAACATAGCATGATGTGACCCATTAAATAAAATGAAATACAGCCAAATACAGGCGGCCCGGTGCCCGACTAGTTAGCACACCCCTGTCACAGTGCAGATGTCGGGGCTTCGATTTCAGCGCCGGCCTTCCTGTGTGTAAATTCGATGCTCTCCCTGTGCCTGCATGGGTTTTCTCCGGGTACTTTGGTTTCCGCCGAACCTTTCGCAAACATGCATGGAACGTTAATTGTCCTGAGGTGTGATTATGAGTGCAAATGATTGTACGTCTATGTGTGCCCAGTTCAGAGTGTACCTCGCCTGCTGCCTGAAGACCACTGTGATAGGCTCCAGCACGCCCCACAACCTTTGTCGTCGATCAGAAAATGGATGGATGGATAGTTCCAAATACTTGAAAACAAAATACCGGTATTCAATGATATATTTTTCGAAGTGTCACTTGCCTATGAGGTTCACTTCAAATTCACTAGCTGGCATAAATTGTTGTATTGGGATTTGATTTGAAATGTACAAAGTACGTGTTGTATCACATTTTTTTAACTCAATCACCCAATTTCTGGAGTGTGAATGCTGAAAAGCTAGAAATGCTATGGAATTAATAGTGGAATGATGCAGAATGATATGGATTTATGTTTAATAATGAATAATTATGTTAAATGATGTGGAATTATATTGAGAATATGGTCGAATGGTATCCAAAGTTCTGGGAAATTGTCGTAAAGCGTGGCATTTATTTTCAGAATTTAGGGAATTTCTGGAATGGAATGAGCTGTACAATTTGAAGTTGGAATAGGAACAAAAATAAAGGTTGAATTACATGAATGTGAATGCAGCATCCTCGATACAGAATAACACAATACAGCTGATAGTCCTCTCCGTTTTTCTGGCATGAAACAATGTGTGCCGTTATGTGCTCACTTTTGCACATGGTGTCGTTGTTTATGCTTTTGGCCACTGATAAGTCACATTTTTATCAAAGGCCCCAAGCATATCATTGTCCCCAATCTGCATAACCTACTGCGAAACTACACATATATGTATAATTAAGAAAAGGAAAACGAGTCCCAATTTACTTCTCAATTATGTTTATTTCACATTATATTCGCTGGCATTTGCCTAAATGCTTGATACATTTTCAATATGTTCTCTTTGTAATTGATCACAATGATTACAGTTCCAGCAAATCATTCATGTATGCTGTATTTTTGAGTTGAATCTGGAATCCATTCTGAAAACCAAATCATACTATATCCATGTGTGCACACATGAATAGAAATACATTGCCAAGGCTCAAACATGTTGAGTAACGTCACTTGCTCTGAATGCTAGGAATGTAATGCTGATATTACAACATTATAATTGCCACATTACCATCGTCGTCAGGTTCCCAAATTAAAAGCAGCACGTCACGGTCAAGAGTTACTTTTCACCGAAGCTGAACACAGCATTGTAAATTACATGCAACATGTACTGTAATTAGCAAGCCGATGAACACATGGCAAATAAAATGATGTTTTTGGTCACTGATGTTTTCATGTACAAAAACACAATATTGTGCTTATTTTTTTTTTTTATCCAGCATCATGTTTGTTTGTTTTTTAATATCATCAACCCCTTCACAATGTAGTGATACTCATCTTATTGTGCGGTTCATATCGTGATATCATATAGTAATATTGTTTCAGTGTTGTTACATCCCAACCGAACATTGGCAAAAGACAGACGATGAAGAAAATATATTTATTCATGGCAGCACTTCATGATTGACCATGCGAGAGTGTGTGTGCGAGAATTAAAATGTAAAACCAAAATAATCTATCGGCGGTGTGCACACAAATTGTCTTTGAAACCGTGGAATGTTGAACAGCAATGACTTCTGACATAAATTAGGCTTCAATCAGGACTAGTTAGTAGTCAGAAATCTGCAGAATCACAACGTGAACGCTCAACGCAATTGAATCATTATGGGGTCACTTTGTTTGACAGCGCTCTGGTGCAAGTTGACCCCAATTTTTGAAAGTGAGTGTTTATGCAGTAAAAAGTTCGATGTTTAGCAGAGTCAATGTGGGCCGGGGTCTGGGTGCTGAAAATTCCTCCTGTACGCACAGGAAAGTTTCCGGGCCACTGATTAATCCAACATACGTGCCAACATGAGTCTGCACATGTTGTGTACATGATCCCGATTAGACTGAAACCCAAGCCGATATGCTTCGTTCTTTTCTCTTTGTCTCCACTGGACTTCCATGACAACGTCTTGCAGTCCTTAAAATAATTCATTTGTAGGGCCCAATCTGATTCAGTTATAGTAATATTATGGGTGTTGGCAAAATTCTCTTTCTGGGAACTGTATGGGGCCATTAACACTTGAGGCACCTTGGACCATAAATGGTCCATTTCTGGACTTTCTTTTTTTTTTCCAAGAGTCCACAGATCGTTCAGTTTAAAGGTTAACAGGCTGAATTTGGGCTACGGAGCTTTTAACAAGCCATTCTTTAAATGGACTTTCACGTTTCTATTGCAAACCTTTTAGAAGTAAGAGATTTTCATTGGCTATACACGCCCATCCAAATGCTTTTTTCGTGAAAACTGAACAAACCTATTCATAAACTTTTAAAATACATAGTACATTTGTTTTTTAAAGGTATTTTGACCCCCCAAACCACAAGGTAGCACCGTTAGAAAAACTGCTCATTTAAAAAAAAAAATCCCAAAGCTTAAATACAATGAAAACTACTTGGTGAGTTGGTGGACAACTGGTGTGAATGTGGTCAAGGTGAAATTTTGTGTGCGCGCGCGGGTGTGCCTGGGTGTGAAACTCATTAAAGCAAATCAAGAAAGGCCAAATGGCCTCTTTTGTTTATGTTGGTTGTGTACATTGATCAAAGGGTGGCCTCCGCGCATGCAGCCGGATATTCTGCCACTGAACCAATATGGAGTTGCCTTTTCAGCTCTTCTTTTTTAGCACTGGAAATCTACGTGCCTAAGCAAGTGCATTCACGTGCATGTTTCAAGTCTGCAAGAAGTGGATCGAAGTTTGAAGTGGAGTGTCGCTGCTTGTTTTCAAGCCAACTCCCAGGAAGCAAGGCTCGTCTTACAAGAGGCAAGGCAAGCAGTCGTGCAGTTATTGCTTGCGGTCGAGGCTCTCACTAGTGCTGACTCCACCAAAAAGACATGAGAGGTGGGGGAAGAGTTAACTCTGCTCACACAATGATGATGGCGGCGCGGGTACCCGCAGCGGCTCCTCTCTCTCTCTCTCCTGCATTTCAGTGTCTTGACATGACAAGTGGCCATGAGCTTGGTTTCAGAAGAAGGATGAAAAGGAAAGAGGATCGAGAGGTGGACAACACTCGGGAGATCGAGATTGGGAAAACCTGTGCTCTCCCAAGTCCTGCACGTGATGAGGCGCGCTCTCAGAAGGGACGCAAGATGTTGGTGTTGCGATGTGTTGTGATCAACAGCTGGAAATGCAAAATCCTCAGAACATCCTGGATGACAACACATGCTAAGGGACTGTGGACCACCTATATTGGGTAAGCACAATTAGGCATCAATTGTTTGCTATTTCATTCAGTAGTAGCTGTAGGCTATTATTATTATTATTATTATTATTATTATTATTATTATTATTGTTGTAATTTGTATTTGTCAAAATCACTGTTTGGTCAAAATCAATATTTTTGTTGGGAATTGTCTGTGATGAATGGTTGAAACGTGATGTGACAAAGTGTGTTGTTTATGACAAAGTTGTATTGCAAATTATATCATGATATTAATGAATATTGTTGGATATAAAAAAAAGATGTCACTAGGTTACTAGAAATACAGTAGCTATGCCAGCGTTGCATTCGAAAGGCTGAGCACTACTTGGATGATCAGAGCTCAAGGGAAGAATGTTGGCAGTGGCGCCGCTATGTGATTATGTGATGAGTATTATTTGTTACGGGCACGAAAACTGCCTTGCTGAATGGAAATTGGAATGTTTATGTGCTGAACATTCTCATTCGCCATTCTACTAATTTCCCTTTTTTCTTTGCTCCAAGGTGATTGACTGAACCTAAAACTCCTCTTCGCAACCGCAGTGCACCAAATGGGGATGACTTGCATGCAAAATGCACAATCATAAATGGGCTGTGGCTTAGATTATTAAAAAAAAAAAAAAATTAGAAATTAAAGTGGTAAAAAAATAATTCAGTGGAATTGTTGTTCTATTGTTCAGGTGTCCATCTTTTGTCTTCAGATTCAACTGGCGTTGTGCATGTTTTGTTTTACATCTGTTTTCAATAAATTCCTGTTGCATCAAAATGAGTGACATGAATTATTGATCTCCTGAAGGCTGTACGTGCCTCATTCTCACCTCATTTATACCCATCAAAAATTTGTGTCGATCCCTGTGTTTTGAAATAAAATTTCACTGCATCAAAATCTTGGTTATTGAGTTATTGATCTATTTGAGGCTGCAATACAACCCAAAAATCAAAAACCTTGTTTATCAACTTTGGACTGAACTTTTTGAAAAGTGGAAGTGTTGAAGAAAATACTCCTATATTTGATATTTAAACACTTTGATGAGCAAGTCCATTTGCCATCCCCAAGAGCTTCAGTGTGAGTTTCCTGAAATAAACTGACATTGTTCCCAAAAAAAAAAAAAATGCATTCAAGTCAGTGGTGTTATGAATTACTGACCTAGCAAAAGCATCACAATTATTCCACTTTAACCTTTTTTTTTTTAATACAGTATTACATTTTTTTTGTATTTATCCCTTCATAAAAAGCATTGGTTGTTATAAGAAAAAGGCCCTAACATCATGAAAAAAACTTTCTATGCATAGTTACATTGCAAGTGACTGAAAAATTTGATGTGTTGAAAGTAAAAAAATCAAGTGTATTAATTATTTCAACACATAATGATGGCCATTTATGGTCTCTGGTGACTTTAGTCAGTGTGAGTTTAAAAATTTTTTTTAACTGCCATAAATTTTATAACAGGGACCATTTATGTTCTTTAAGAGCTTTAGTGTTTTTTTGAGAGAAAAAAAGCATACAAATCAGTGATGTTATGAATTAGTGACCCACCAAAGGATCAGCTCATATTTTGGTGTGTGTGTGTGGAGGAGGGGGGGGCATATTGTGTGTTTATCCCTTCAAATAAAGCAATGGTTGTTATGACATAAAGGGCATAAAAGCAGAACATAAAAAATATATCTTTTTATTAGGTTGGAAGTTACTGAAAAGATCTGATGTACAAAATATTTTTTGGTATAAAGTATTTCAACACTTTTACAATGGGGACCATATATAGTACTTCAGAGCTAAAATGTTCACCAAATGTTAATGCGCCTCAAGGGTTAAATGAAGAAAAGTAGCAAACCTTGAACCAGAATTTCAGTTCAGTTAAGGTTACAGTCTTGTCAAGGCTGCACATTGGTCAACCAAATTGGGTTTCCACTGTCGTCATCCACACTTGCTACTCATCAACACTGATTGCCACCCGTGCCCCCAACTGAACTCGGCCATTTCATAAAGTCTTCGCATATCCACATGGCTCAGAACTTTTGCCAACCCTTTTCATTATTTGGAAGTGTAGATATCTGGCTTTTTCATTGACCGATGTCACACAAATTATACAAATTTAAATAGTCTACAAAATGCTAATTCACACTCCTTCCCATGCAATCAAGGTGGTTATCGAACCTTTTATATCGCAATGATCTTTGGATCAAGATAATTACCGGTAGACACCAAATGGGGTTATTTTCATGAATAGATCAAGATAACATGTTAATACCTTTGATAAAAGTAATTTTCTGTAGGGCTAATGTAGTGATTAACTTTCAACTGGTCCTATGTCGCTGACACTATCGCTGAAAAAGGATTAAGGCAACACTTCTCTGGAGATTTAAAAAAAAAAAAGGTTGAAGAGGATTTTGTCTCAAAATAATGACATACCCCGCGCAGCACTATTTGACCAATTTTGAGCAGTTGACTAAATCACTTGCATGCTTCAACTATTGCCAACGAATTAGGTATCACTCTGAACTACCTCAGGTTTCATACGTTCCTCTTGAGAAAGAGAAAAAAGGACATTTAGGATGGGGTGCACCAACAACGTTTAATATAATCGAGGATTAGCTTTTATCGGGGATAAGTAAAACCGAGTTTAAAATTAGTTCATCTGGTTTTAAAATCAAAGAGTTGTTGCACCACTTCAAATTAACCTAAGTGTTGTCAAACTAATTTTAACTGCATTTAAGCTGAGTTCAAACCGATTTATAAGGATAATTGAAGGTATTGAAATTAAAACGAATAATTGATTGTAAAAATAAATGTATATTTGCCCGATACAGCGCACACACACACACACACACACACACACACACACACAGGTTTGGCCTTACATTATCGGTAGCTAGCAAAAACGTTAGCTTAGCATTACTTGTTAACTCGATGTTTTTTTATGAAAACAACTTGCTGAACAAATTAATGAAACAAATAAAAGAAAAGAAAACAGACAACCTTTGGTGAATATAAAAAAATCTGGTTTGGCAGCAACTACCAGACAGTTATAACAGATGGACCAGAGTTAGAGAGAAAAGGAACATCGCTCAATTAAAGCTTGGTGGAAAAGATTAAAAACAAAAGCCGTAGTTGTAGCCTCAGTGGGGCAGCTGCATTTCTCTCACTGCCATGTGAGACAGTTGATCCACTACTCCTGTCCAACCTCAAAACTGTTCAATAAACTGTTATCCCACCAAAAATTCCTCTTCATCATAAAATTCAAAAGGATTGGACCTTCATTTTCTTCGAGAAATGTCATTATTTTTGCTTTATACACCTACAAAATGCAGCCATTGTTAAAGTGAAACCATCCCAACTGTCAGGTTAAAATGAATTCACAGTTTAAAGTTCTGGTGCAAGAGAATTAAATTGATACTTGTTTTAAGAGTACAAATCAAAGCGAAGTTTATAATGAGGTTGAAATTTAATCTGTTTTATTTTAAACTATGTTTCAAGTTTGGTGCAACAGAATTTTAACAGCAACCATTATTTAAGTCCGTTTTAAAATGAAACCTTGTTGGTGTAATTTAACTTTATAGAGGCGGCGTCTGGCGAACGCAGCCAGTCTGCGAGCCTCCAATAACCCTGCTCTGAAAAACTCCACGTCTGAAAACCATGATCAATCCTCACCAACATTTATGTGCAGACATAACTATGTGCCCAAATCGTACTTTTTTTTAACATTTAGCATTGTGAAAGCGCGATAGAAATAAAGATGCATTGTATAGAATTGCAGCAGAATTTAAACTTAACCCTATGTTGCATACGGGTTACTTGAGATAGATTTTTTCAATTCATTGTTTGGTGAAGAGGCAATTGAGCTGTTAGTGGTAGAAAGCAATCGTCTCAAGCTGCAGGAAGGCAAGGACAGAGTTGCAATAGCTGGATGTTTGGCAAGTCGTCCGTCCATGGTAGTGAAATTATGTAGAAAATATACTTTGTCATGAAATATTGCATGTGCAATCATTGTTAAATAGATAAAACATGAAATAAACAAGTTTGAAACAAGAAATGTCTTTTTACTTACTTTGACATTTTTTAGGTGGCCGAACTCTGGACGCATGATGGTTACTTGAGTAACCATACAAGTACCCCCCTATTATGTATTTTTTTCCCAAAATTGTGAATTTATTATGATATTTGGCCATAATCTACCCTAAATTTAAAAACAAACCACAATTGAATAACTCCTGCAGAAGCCATGCAACATAGGGTTAAAACATTATTTCATCTAGGTTTGAAGTTAAACATCGTTGGTGCAATCCAGCCTAAGTGATGTGAATGTTTGTTTTCTAGAACGCAGATGAAGTAATTTTTATTAAAACTTTCATAAAATTAAAAATATTGCGACTTTGGGTCGAATATTTTCAGAGAATGATTTGGGCACACTTATACACGTGCACATAAATTTTGGTGAGGAGCCCATCAGGAATTCCGGACGTAGAGCTTTTCATCGAATGCACTTTGGAGGCTCGCAGGCGGCTGTATTTGACCTGAGATTGTTCGGAGTGTTATCTAAATGATGTGTGATGACGACATACTTTTTTTTCCGCCTTTTTTAAAGCAAAATGGGCCAGAAATAACAGCCTGGTGCTCGACTGGTTAGCACGTCGGCCTCACAGTGAAGAGGTGCAGGGTTCGATTCCGGCTTCGGCCCTCCTGTGTGGCGGTTTGCATCTTCGACCCCATGCCTGCGTGGGTTTCTCCATGTCAGGTTAATTGCTCCAATAACATTTATGCACTTACGCAAAAAATCAGGGAAGACATCTGTATGTTGTTTTCGCTTGCAGGGAGAATAGAAGAGGACTGCGCACATACAATTCCCAAAGCTATACTAAGCAGCCTCTCCTAAACCCTCTCTTTTTATTCATTTTGGTATCAGGTTTATCAGAGGAAAGTACAAACACAATGTTTGTGGAAAGTTCCAACAAAGTCAGAGATAGACATTTCAGCACAGTCTAGCAGAATAAGCATTTTTCTCTCTTGGGTCTTATTATCTTTGGTGACCAGCTGGGAGCCAGGTGACATTTCTCAGTCAACTCTGCAAACATTTCTTCACATCAAACCAAGCAAACTCTACACAGCAACCATTAAATGTATAATAAAGCATAATAATAAATGTTTTATCAATTATTCCTTCACTCCGGGTACTTCGATTTCCTCCGACATTCCAAAAACATGCATGGCAGGTTAACGGAACACCCTAAATCAGGTGTCGGGAACCTATGGCTCGCGAGCCAGATGTGTCTCTTTTGATGATTACATCTGGCTCGCAGATAAAACAAAATATTCTTGCTTGTTTAATCCATCCACAGATTTTTCACTGCTCGCATTCTGTTGCTGCAGTTGGCTGTTACTGGGGAAACAGGTAATCAGCCCGCTTGGTCATTAGCTCAAAGCTAATCCTTCAACGAATATGATGGCAAAAAGAAAAAAAAAGGTATGGTACACTTCAGGACTAATGGACCGAAGGATTTGCCTTTGTGGAGGGAACAGGTTCTGCGGTGTGTCTAATTTGCAATGACAAAATACCATCGATGAAACAGTTGAATCTAAAGCAGCACTTTGACACGCGCCATGTTACGTTCGCATCAAAATACGCTGCGGGAGAGAGTAGAAAGGAAGCATGCAAGCTACTGAGCAGGGTGCAAGCTAGCCAGCGGCAACTCCGCGTATGGACCTGGCAAGCTGACTATAATTCCGGTAGTTTTGCTGGATCTTTAGCAATCACGAGGAACGGAAAACCTTTCACATTAATGGTGAGTAATATAGCATTATTTAAAAGTATGCATTTGGAGGCTTATTATTCTGACATTTTGTTGAATTCACTTAAAAAAATAAAAATAAAATTATATATATTAATTCATTCATCTTCCGAACCGCTTGATCCTCACTAGGGTCGCGGGGGGTGCTGGAGCCTATCCCAGCCGTCTTCGGGCAGTAGGCGGGGGACACCCTGAATCGGTTGCCAGCCAATCGCAGGGCACACAGAGACGAACAACCATCCAAGCTCACACTCACACCTAGAGACAATTTAGAGTGCTCAATCAGCCTGCCATGCATGTCTTTGGAATGTGGGAGGAAACCGGAGCACCCGGAGAAAACCCACGCAAGCCCGGGGGAGAACATGCAAACTCCACACAGGGAGGCCGAAGCTGGAATCGAATCGCTCTGCACTGTGAAGCCGACGTGCTAACCACTGGACTACCGGCCGCCCATATTTATATATATATATATATATATATATATATATATATATATATATATATATATATATATATATATATATATATATATATTAGAGCTGTCAGTTTAGCGCGTTTATATCGGCATTAATTCAAATGAATTTTATCGATCAAAATTTTCTCGCGAGATTAACGCGCAGACGCTACAGCGGATGTTACGTTGCTCTATAAATAAACCAGAAACAAAACATCAAGCGCGCTGCGCGGTCCACGACGTTTGTTTTGCCAGCCACGGCAGCGCGAGACACCGAAAACGGATACTTAAATAGCTCATGAATGGAAAGTTTACTTTTAAAAAGTTGCCAGATTGTTCCACTGACAAGACCAAAGTTACCTGTATGTTTTGCAGTCGTAAACTGAGCTATCATCATAGCACGTCGAGTCTGAAATACCACTTAATGGCCAAGCGCACAGCTGACGTTCTACTCCGCCCCCTTGTCTCAGACAGACAGCTATGGATCATTTCAAAACGAAGAAAATGGATGACACAACGAAGAACAAATTTGCTGAACGACTTTTGTTGGATTGACCTGGCGCTTTAAGAGGGGCGGGGCTGCCACTGACAGGTGACGTTCGCGCGATGTATAAATAGCGTTTTGTTTCGTGAGTGAAGACACTCGCTTCGTCGTCGGCATGGCTCAATGTTAAGCTACGCGAGTGCTTCTTATCAAGTCAGATGTGTAAAGTTAGTTTTTAGATTCGGTCATGATCGGTTGCTTTGTTTGCCGCATCGCTATGCAATCACAGTCAGTTACCGTTCGCAATCGGCAATTTAAACAGCGTGGGCTAAAATGTTGCTAGAACAGGGCTGTCTTTATTTAGCTCATTTTTGCATAGTTGTCATGTTTGTCCGTCTGCAATCTGACGTTTAAACGAAGTAAATTGCGTTGCAGCTGGGGTAAATAATGCCGGCGCTCCACTTCCGGGTTGGACCTTTGGGACTTGTAGTTCTTTTGTTCGATTCGACTTGATATGTTTGTGTTGTATGGTTTCTTACGTTTAAAACAATGAATAAGGATGACGATATTGATACATAGTGAAATCAGGGTTGATTAAATTATTTATTAAACGTATTGTTAAATACAGTTATTACATAATGTCAATTATATACATATTTACATTGTGATGCAGAAAGATAGATATATTAATGTTTTACTGCATGTATGTGTAATTTAGGTTATTACCTGCTTCTGATACTTCTGTTACAACTACTACTACTTCTGCTGCAAAGTGCTCCAATAAATGATCAAAAAAGTACAGAACGAGAGATCCTTCCATGCTGACCGACAATCCTTATTCAGGGGGCCGTGAAAAACGGAATTAACTGAACAACTCCACTACGGATTGCCAGCGAGAGCCTCCATTACGAGTACTAGTTTACCTTAGATGTGCACTTTCTAATGTTATATTGCGCTGTTTTGATTCCATAAAAAGAGCTGTTCAAGCAGCTGTTGTGTGACAAAATATTTTTTTCACTGTTGTTGATGGACAGTAATATTGTGTGAGAGATAATGTGTGAATAACTGCTCATGTAAAGTGAAAAATGTTCATGTAAAATTGAAAATCAAAATTGTTATTTCAGTAAATATTTGCATTTTGGACATAGAAAACTGATTCATGATTCCATGTTGATGAGAGCATTAAAATGGGGGAAAATAGGACAAAAAATATAAAAGGAAATTCAGAAACGATAAAAAATGCGTGAGTAATCATGATTAATTTTTAGTTAATTTGAGTTAATTATGACAGTTGAGTTTTTAATTAGATTAAATATTTTAATCGTTTGACAGCTCTAATTAAATTATATATATATATATATATATATATATATATATATATATATATATATATATATATATATATATATATATATATATATATATATATATATATATATATATGTCGAATTGTAGGCCACATGAGCAAGTGAAACAGAGCCAAGTATATTATCGTTATATATATCGTTTGAATGTATTAGCCGAGCTGCTCCCAATCCATTTGAATGTTCCAGCCTAGCCTAATCACTACCTCACTTTTTGGTGTGGTTAGTTGTGTATGTCGTGCAATATTTCTTTGAATATGTGAAACTGATTATTGTGAGTTCTTTTTCTGATTTTCCGTCTGGAGAAATTGGAAGTAATTGAAGCACTACAGTTATTATTATTGGTTTGCATCCAGTGCACTTTAATGCAGCCCACCAAATCGCTGGGGCTGCCATGTATTGCGGTTAAACGAGCATCCAAACAGAAAGACGAAGTCAAATCAGCCGCCACGGCGATTGTTAATACTGTGCAGTGCAATAATATGCCCCTAGCAGTACAATAATCTGCCCCTCCCGGCAAAATAAAAGATGAACAACTAATGCATGGACAACAGTGCTTTGGATTTAAAATATTGTTGTAAAATTACCTCTCTGCGGTAAAGCAACTAGTTCATCAAGGTCAAATGCAAACTGTCTCAGGTTTGCAACCACAAACATCCAGAAGTTGAGAGCCAAATAGAGGTTAATGTTAAATCTGGATCAATGACTGTAATTACACTCGATTTAAAAAAAAAACATATTAAAACTTCGAATTATCCTGCAACCAGACCAGTTTTAGGGCTCAAGTGGTCTAGTGTACCTTAGAATCCGTTGCGGGATCATGAAATTTGAGTTTTTAATGATTTTCTGGAACTCAGGAGTAACGGTTTAAATTGCATAATGCTTTGACCTTTTGTTTTGAGATGCAATATCAGATCTTAATGAAAGCACTTTGGTTGGATACCCGGGGTATTCTAGTGTACCCAAGGACTGTTCTGGTTGTGGGACAATGACATTTGAAAAATAAAGGATTTTATTTTCAGTGAGGTGTAATGGTCAAAACTGCACATTGCAGAGGCCTTTTATTTTGAATTATCAGACAATGCACGGCTAAATATACCCCTTATGATAAATGAGATATATGGACCTCAGTTTCCCTTGCCCAGACACGAATCACCGGGGCACGTCTCTGGAGCCAAGCCCGGAGCTGGGGCTCACTGGCGAGCGCCCAGTCGCCGGGCCTACACCCATGGGGCCCGACCGGTCTCAGCCCGAAGAGGTAACATGGGTCCCCCTTCTCATGGGCTCACCACCTGTGGGAGGGGTCAAAGGGGTCGGTCAGCTGCAATGTGAGCTGGGCGGCAGCCAAAGACGGATACTTTGGCGATCAGATCCTTGGCTACAGAAGCTTGCTCTAGTAGGGACGTGGAATGTCACCTCTCTTGCAGGAAATGAGTGCAAGCTGGTGTGCGAAGCAGAGAAGTTCCGACTGGATATAGTCAGACTTGCCTCCACACACCCCCTGGGCTTTAGTACCAGTTCTCTTGAGATCAGTAAGGGATGCTGTCAAGCTGAAGGAGTCCTATCGGCCCTTTATGGCCTGTGGGACTCCAGAGGCAGCTGATGGGTATCAACTGGAATGCAGCTTCAGCGGTCACCGAGATAAAAACTCGGGCATGGGGAGAGTTCGGTGCGGCCATGGAAGCCGAATTCTGGATGGCTTAAAGGAAATTCTGGCGCTGCTAACCTCGACTCGGGACGTTGTGAGTCCGTGGGCAGAATACTTCGAAGACCTCCTCAACTCGTACCGAAATGCCTTCCTAGAGGAAGCAGAGCCTGAGAACTGTGAGGTGGGCTCTCATATTTCTGGGGTTGACGTCACCAACGTGGTTAAAAAAAACTCCTCGGTGGCAAAGCCCCAGGTGCGAATGAGATCCGCCTGGAGTTCCTCAAGACTCTGGATGTTGTGAGGCTGCCTTGGTTGACATGCCTCTGCAACATTGTGTGGTCCTTGGGGACAGTACCTCTGTATTGGCAGACCGGAGTGGTGGTCCGACTACAGTGGGATAAGACTCCTCAGGTCCATTCAGGGATGCTGGAGTGGAGGGTCCGTTTGGAAGTGGAGCCTCAATCCAGGAGAAGCAGTGTAGTTTCGTCTCAGCTGTGGAACAAGGTACCAGCTCTACACTCTTAGCAGGGTCCTCAAGGGTACATGGGAACTCACCCATTCTACATGTGATTTGTGGGCTTGGAGAAGGCGTTCGACCGTGTCCCTTGGGGAGTTCTGTGGGTGGTGCTCGGGGAGAATGAGGTACTGAACTCCCTGATAACAGCAGTCACCTCTTCTACTCTTTGTTATCTCTCATTTTCCTCATTCATCAACTCTTCAAAATACTCTTTCCATCTTCCCATCACCCTCCTGGCACCTATACACTTCCATCCTTACCCTTAATCACCCTAACCTGCTGCATGTCCTTACTATCTCGGTCTCTCCGTCTTGCCTGTACAGATCAGTCTCTCCCTCCTTACTGTCCAACTGAGCATACAAGTCATCGTAGGCCTCTTGTTTGCCCTTCGCCACCTCAACTTTTACCGTACGTTGCATCTCAATGTACTCCTGTATATTCTCTGTCCTCTTAGTCATTTAATCTCTCCTTTTTGTAGGCTGCATCATTTTTTACATCCTCATCAAACAGATCCAACATCTCTACCTGTTTATTTGTGGCGTAAACTTGCAGCACATTCTTTGGACACTGTTCCAGAGGAGTTCAAACCGTAGCAAGCAAAGCTCTGTGTTGTTGTGAGAGTTCAACGAACTTCCTCAGAACGCGCAGTCACTTTGTTTCACGATTTCAGTCAGACTGATCATTTTGAGTCATTGTGGCAGTGGCCAAGCCGAGTGTGATTGTACACACACAAATGTTTCGACTGCCTCATGAGAGGGAGAGAAGAGAAATCTCCAATGGCAAGAACTGAATTTCCACCAAAGGGTGAATTGATTCCGCTTATTCATTTCATTCTGCTATCCATGTATGCAACAAGGTCTTTCGACACCATGGAAAGCTCATCTATAATGAGGACTTTGTCAAGCGAGTTTGTTGCTGAGGTCACAAAATGGAGGTTTGAGAGTTGGCGGCAGTTTGAATAGACAATGCAAAGTTGACCCAGAAATGTTAAAAGCCTACCAAGGCTGTAAAAATTACCGTCTGTTTGGAAATGTCTCGTTCTTCAGTCAGCCATGGTAGTTTTTGGAGTGTTTTAGTAGCCTCTGAATGGACACATTTTACTATATGAGACGTACCACTTCTAGAGGCACCACTGACGTCTTCGAGGAACAGCTTAGGCTTTAAACCACATCAACGTTAACGTTTCATGCACCACTCTGTAACCATGTAGAAAATCCATGTTTGCTTTTGGCACAAGTGCTGATACATATGGCATAACATTGTCGGATTGATGGCAATGGCTTTCGTCACGACTGACATTTCTCTCGGTTCGGACCTCATGTTATAGTCTGGCACATTTTCTTCCACTACGTCATTGGATTCATCTCTGGTGTCCATTTCTTCGATGCGTTCAAGTCTTTGTAATTCAATCTCAAGGGGAAATGACACCATTCATATATGATGAACCCACCTTCCTCCACCTCTTCGACAGCGCTGTCAATGTCTTTGCTGTATTTCTTATACATCTCTTGTGTTTTGATTGACAATTTCCAGCATTGGTTCCGGATGTTTGGCAGCCTGTAACCGTACATAGACCTGAAACAACCAGTATGTAGGAAAGCGTAGAGATTTGAATCGGCAGTTGGCATGGTGAACTCTTGAGCGCTCACTTCCGTTTCCTTCAAGTAAGCCTCCGTGATTTGTTTCATTCCATCGCTTTTGTTGACATTTTCATTGCGGGACTTTTCAATGAGGGATTTCGGGTATTGGCTGAGACCATTTTCAGTGTTACTGATGTTGCTGCAGATGGAAGTGTATGTAATGCAAGAATAAGAAATCAGGATGTATTGAATGGTCGTATTGGCATCCAAGAAAAGAAGCAAATGTCGATTGTAGCCATTCACCCAGCAGTCTTTTGGATTTCTCTTGAGCACAAGAGAACTCTGGGAGGCTTCATGCATAAACAGTCCATGTACTAATCACCGGTGAGCTCACATTTTTCCAACAGCTTTGGCAAAGTCAGAGATGATGTTTCAGGTTCAATCAACTCGACTGCCTCTGTGTTCATCTTGATTTTCTTCATCAAAGATTTCAGGTCTAATGATCATTAATTGTTTGCAGGGTTGTTTAAAAAAAAAAAAAAAAAAAAAAAACGACAGCTTGCCCCAAATGTCTTGATGCCCGTTTCTGAGTCACTTTTGCTGTGTATCTGAACATGGGTGACTTTTTTAAACAGTTCTGGTTCCTTTTCTGGGTCGGGCAGCTCTGCCGTGATGTATTGAGACACAAAATCACAAATACCGTAGCTTGATCCGAGGCCTCCTCAAATATTGGCTGCGCTGGAGACAGGATTAGATCTCTGAACAATCCTTCCACGTGTTTGTCAAAAACGTGCATCGCTGTTACCACATTGCTGTGTAGAATTTCACACTTTTTGGCCCAGTTGAGTTCAGCAAAATTCACTCGTTCACCTTGTTGTGCTTTTATAACAGTGATGACCTCCCCCAGCGAATTTCTGCAGCAGAAAATGTGCAAAAGCTGTCGGATCATTGCTAAAGTTAGCACGGATTATTTGCGACCATGTCTGGTCAAAGGTTTAGCTTTGCGTAGCTGGATTCTCGTGCTTGATGTTGCTTGGTAGATTTCAGTCAGAAACTGAGCAAAGAACAATAACTTGGTATGTCTTGGAAAATACTCATGTGCACAACAGAGTCCATCCATCCATATTCTGAACCGCTTTATCCTCACAAGGCCTGTGGCTCTGACATGAGTGGACCCCTGCTGGACCCTCTGCAGTTTGCCTACCGGGCAAAAAGATCTGTGGAGGATGCAGTCAACATAGGGCTGCACTACATCCTAGAGCATTTCGAGAGCACAGGGACCTACGCAAGGACACAACAGGTGAGGATGAGAAGGACAACATAATCAAAATGCACTATTAGCACTGGGGGCCCCCCAAGGATGCATCCTTTTTTTGCTGCTCTTCTAGCTCTACACGAACAACTGCAGCTCAACACACCCAGCCGTCAAACTCATAAAGTTTGCAGACGACACCACAATCCTCTGCCTCATCAAAGATGGTGACGGGACTGCAGACCAACAAGAAGTGGAGCAGCTGAAGCTCTGGTGCATCCAGCACAGCATGGAGCTGAACAACCGCTGTAGAGATAATCGTGGACTTCAGGAAACATCCTTCACCACGGCTGCCCTCACACTATCCAACTGCCTCGTGTCAACCGTCGAGACCTTTAAGTTCCTGGCACTCACAGTCTCCGTCACAGTCATTGGCACCGCCCTACGCACTCTTGAGGACTTTCACACTGCAAGAACCAAGATAAGGGCACGGAAATGTCCACTTTCTTGTTATTGCAATTCTCGTGTAGCCTGTACTACCGGAGACACATTTCTTGTGTGTTCCACATACTAGGCCAATAATGAGGATTCTGATTCTGATCGTAGCTGTTCATGTGATTTACAGCAGTGTTTTTAAAAATATCCCATTTCTATGCCTGTGCAGTCTATCGCCCAGAAAGTAATCGTGTAGTACCCTCCCATACCACTAGGGAGCAGCAACAGCAAGCCAATTGCCTTGTGTTTAAACGAGAGACAAGCGAATTTGTGACTCTTGAATGCAGGATGACAGTGAAACAATAAATATAAAAGATGAGAAAATACTTTTTTCTTTGTGTTCATTTGATTCCAATACAAGCTGTTGCAACGTCATTCTTCAATGTTAAAAACGGTTATAGTAACAATGTAACACGTTAATCATTAAAATAAGCGGGGGTTTTCACATTTTCAGCTGGTGGTGTGATTTAAATTCAATGAAAGAAGTGTGACTTGGCTCAAAAAAGTTTGAAAAACACTGATTTACAGTACTTCCTGCAAAAACAAACAACCCCCCACAAAAAAAAACACAACCCAAAACAAAACAGAAATGTACCAGAGTCTGTTTCTGTATCGGCTGTTTCTGGATTCGGTATATCTTGGATAGGCTTGGCAGTGAGATGCCCATAAGCTTTGTGTTTGACTCTGCTTTGGGGGTTCTAAAGTTCTGCGCACGAATTTGTGACAGGTTTTGAGGAAATTCTGGTCGGACCATGTGGCATTTCATGAGGGGGAAGCAGTGTACCGTCAACACTGTAGCTAGTGAGGATAGGGTGCTGCTGACCTCAACATGGGCATTGTTAATCGGTGGAGAGAATACTTCAAAGACCTCTTCAGTTCCACCGGCATGCCTTCCCATGAGAAAGCAAAATCTGGGTTCTCTGAGCCAGGTCACCGCAGTGGTTGAAAAGCTCCTCGGCAGCAGGTCCCTGTGGTTGGATGAGATCCGAAGATAGTTCCTAAAGGCTCGGGGTGTTGTGGGGGGACATGCCTCTGCAACATCACATGAACATTGCCTCTGGTTTGGCAGACCAAGGTGGTTGTTTGCCTTTTTAAAAATGGTTACCCGAGGGTGTCTTCCAACTATCGGGGATCACCCTCATCAGCTTTCCTGGTAAGGTCTATTCATTGGTGCTGTTGGGAGATTGAATCTCAGATTCAAGAGGATTAGTATGGTTTTTCTCTGAGCCATGGAAAACTGGATCAGCTCTACACCCAAGGCAGGGTACTCGAGGGCGCATGGGAGTTCGCTCACTTAGTCTTCATGTGCTTTATGGACTTGACGACAGCATTCAAACATGTACCCCAGGGGATTTTGTGGGGGGTGCTCCTGGAGTATGGGCTCACAGATTCCGTTCATAACTTTTATGGACAGAATTTCTTGGTGCGGCCAAGTTGTTGAGGGCATCCGGCTTTTTGCAGATAATGTGGTACTGCTGGCTTTTTCAATCCACAATCTTCAACTCTCACTGGAGCGGTTTGCAGTCAGGTGTAAATTGGTTGGGATGAATATCAGCACCTCTAAATGTGAGACCAAGGTTTTCAGTTGGAGATGGGTGGAGTTCCCCCAAGTGGGGGAATTCAAGTATCTTGGGGTCAAGTAAGGGCAGGATGGAGTGGGAGGTAAACAGGCGAATAGGTGCAGTATCTGCAGTGATGCAGACTCTGTATTGGCCCCTCATGGTGAAGAGGGACCTGAGCTGGAAGGCAAAACTCTCAATTTACCAGATGATCCAGAGTCCTACCTTCACCAATGGTCTTTAGCTGTGAGTCGTGACCGAAAGAAGAAGATCGTGGATACAAGTGACCAAAATGGGTTTCCTCCACAGGATGTCTAGGCTCTCCATTAGAGATAAAGTGAAAAACTCATCAATGAGGGGCTCAGAGTCGAGCTGCTGCTCCTCCACACTGAGAGGAGCTAGATGAGGTGGCTCAGGCATCTGAATTGGATGACACCTGGACACTTCTCTGGTGAGGTGTTCCAGGCATGTCCCATTGACAGGAGGCCCCAGGCATGACCTAGTACACGAGGAGTTGAATGAAGTAGCTAGGGAGAGGGAAATCTGAAATTCCCTGCTTAAGCTGCTGCCCCTATGACCAGACCTTGGATCAGAGGAAGACAATGAATGAATAGATGGATGGCATTACGTAAAAAAAAGAGTCTCAAAGGGGTTCACAGGCCGCCACTTGACAATGATTAATGACATGCCACGATTCAAGATCCCAACTGGGCTAGGAAAAATTCAAAATGTCATTTTGGTGAAAAAGAGGAAACCATCAGAAGACATCACAGATAAGGATATAGTCATTGGTGAAAACATATCAAACTGAACACACATTATGCTTGACAAAAAATATTAAATCCGTTTGTTTGAGTTTTATTGTGTCATTATCAAAAATGTTTTAATTCCAATGTGCCCCAACATGCCAGTATCCTAATGTGCCTGTACCTCAAAATGGCATGAGCTGCAAGGGTGACCGCAGCTCCAGTTATTTTTTTTTTGTCTTTCCACTTAGCGTGAGACTTTATTTTGTTAACTGTTTTTAATGTTATAACTTTTTTTACTGTGTTTATTTTCATTTGAATGATTTTTATTTGATGAACAGCTCTTTGTATGCAGTCATGGTTGTTTTTAAAGTGCTCTATAAATATCCATCCTTCTTTTCTAATGCACTTATCCTCACAATCCCGCGGGTGTCCCGCAGCCTATCCCCGCTGTCTTCGAGCATTAGACGGGGTACACCCTGGACTGGTTGCCAGCTAATTCCAGGGCACACATAGATAAGTGACAACTCGTGCTCACAATCACAGCTAGGGACAATTTAGATTGTTCCATTAACCTGCCATGCATGTTGTTGGAATGTGGGAGGAAACCGGAGTAACCGAAGAAACCCTATGCAGGCACAGGGAGAACATGCAAACTCCACACAGGAAGGCTGGAGCCAGAATTGAACCCTGCACCTCTGCATTTTGAGGCGGACCTGCTAACCAGTCCCCCACTGTGCTGCCCACTCAATATATATATTTGTTGTATCCATATATTCATTCATCTTCCGAACTGCTTGATCCTCACTAGCGTCGCGGGTGGTGCTGGAGCCTATCCCAGCTGTCTCCGGGCAGTAGGCGGGGGACACCCTGAATCGGTTGCCAGCCATTCACAGGGCACACAGAGACAAACAACCATCCACGCTCATACTCACACCTAGGGACAATTTAGAGTGTTCAATCAGCCTGCCATGCATGTCTTTGGAATGTGGGAGGAAACCGGAGCACCCGGAGAAAACCCACGCAAGCCCGGGAGAACATGCAAACTCCAAAGAGCTGGAATCGAACCCGGTACCTCTGCACTGTGAAGCCGACGTGCTAACCACTGGACTACCGGGCCGCCCATATATTTGTTGTATTATAATATAAAGTATTTTTAAATATTTTAAATTGTCATCAAAGGCTTAATTTACTGTTGAAAATTTCCATTTTTAAAATGGTTAACCAAACTAAAAATATCCAAATATTTGTGGGAAAACTTTACAATTCTTTCTGAGCAAGGAAAGGCAGTGAGGAGTCTATACTTATACGACTATACTTTTCTGGAACATATAGATTTAGGTTTGAGAATACCAGCTTGGAGAAGTCATGCATCACTTAGTTTCCACGATTGCAATGCATCCAGCTTTACATTTTTTTACAAAATAAAACACAAGGACAAAAAAATTATGTTGCACTCATGCGATTAGAAGCCTGGAGAAAGGCCTCTAAGTATTTGCAGTAGTCTGTCAATCCGAAACCATTTTCTAAAAAAATGATCAAATGAAAATACAATAATACAGAAAAGCGTATTTATGTTACATCCATTGAGGCACAGTCTCAAGACCAACTTAGAGTGAATACAATCACAGAGAAACTGGAAACAGGGCATTTGCTTGCAAATATTCAAATGACAAAATACACATGATTAGGAAAGGAGCATATAAATAATACTTTTTTGCTCTTGTAATTACACAAGTCAAATAGATTCTCGATTCATCTGTGCTTTACTCCCAAGGCCCATTTCCATCAACACGTATAAAGGCTAAGTTTTATTCTGGCTGATGAACTGGAATCTACTAACAATTTAATAAAGACACTGGCATGTTTAGCACCATCACTTTAATCAAAAAAGCTTTTTCAGTTGTATCTTACTTGGAAAAAAACAGTTTGGATTCCATACATCAGTACTCAGTAATGTCTCAGTAAAGTCTTGCTTTTTTAATAAATTGCCATATCATGTGTTACAATTACCTCCTTAGTTTAGCCGGCCAATAAGTCTTCCAAGTGAAATGAGTTGAAAGCTAAGAATTATTGCCATATTTCAGTCTAAAAGAAACAAACCACTAATTGTAGCATGGCCTCCTGGTAATTTCGACAGAGAGCTAAGAAAGGAGTCCCTGCATTGGGGAAATCATTTGCTGCTGCCCCTACTTTATTTTGGTCTCAAATAACAGACACTACTAATTTGGTGTAGGTCTGACCCTTGCCCCTCCCTCCTCCCATTTGCTCCACAGGGAAAAGTCCAATCAACTCACATCTCCAGCAAAGTTTTTTTTTCCCCCCCAATGGTTGTTCTTTTGCAGGTTCTCCAAGTTAGCGGCAAACTGCAGACCACCTCTCTGAAATGTTTCTGCTAATTCCCATTTCCTTTATAATCACAAGGTTTCGTGTGAGGGGCTGCCTTGAACAGAACAGTCAGGGGGAGGTAATTGCACACAGGTTCGAAGCATTAACCCTACCAGGTGTCACTGGATGGCCTGTTTACTGCAGTGATTAATGAATGGACTGCTTGCCTGTTTCTACCCACACCCATGACTTCTTTTTCTATTTAGCATGGCGCACGCCACTGAATGAATGAGCTGAGCAATGACATGTCATAATTACATCAACCCTCAAAAGTGCGCCGTTGCATTTTATTTTACTGACAAGATTAAAGCAAAATAAGAGTTCATGAACAGAAACATAAAGGCTGTCTGCCTATGGCAACAACTATCCAATTATTCATTAACTGTTGATTTAATAAACGAGATTGATCGAGTGTAAATAACGTGAGCCATTCACAATGAAAAACACTTTTTTTTGACTGCACATCCATTTTCTGTATCTTTTAACCTGTGCGGGGTCACAGGAACATTCGCATCAGACAACATTTGATAGTTTCCGTCTACTTTTACTTTATCGATTGAAGAAAAACAAGATTTGATGTGGACATGTCCAGACGTTGACAAATCCAACTCAGTGCTTGTGGCAAAACATATCATTTCACCAACACCAACTGTTTACGGGAGGCTTTGGCTTACAAGCACACAAAATATTAACATGTATTGCAGCCAACAAACATTCTGTTCCAGTCTTTATTTTCCCAAATTATTTTAGCCATTTATATAAATGTGAAGAAAGGGTAGAATTGCTAGAAAACAAATCTTTCTCTTTTAGAAAGTATATGTGGGCGTGTTTGTGTGTGTCTGAGCGCGTGTATATATATCAAGATATGATGGTAACAATTTGACATCTGACTTAAGTTTCTAATATTTCCCCATTCCCTATTTTGACCCCCCCCCCCAAAAAAAAAGATATAAATCAGTCCTGTGGTCTGACCAACTTGGTCTTCTATTCTCATATACGTTATCTGGAACATTCTTTTGAATATTCGGTGTCTAAGGAGCCCCTAAGATGATATGGATGAGAAACAGGAAAAAAAAATGGTGTTCCCTCGCAAAGTTTTGCATTCCCTTGCAATTGTATTTTTAATTCCAAAGAACCCTTGTTTTAAATGCGTGTCTATAGACTTCCGGGTCATCCTTCGGGTAAATGAAAGCGTTTTCACCCTTGTGCAAGTTTAATCACATTTTATTTGAAATTGGCTTGAATTACAAAGAAATCAAATCTGTTCTCGATCTTTAGCATAAATAAGCAAAAGACATCTGAAGCGTGCTGTCCTCTCTCAAACAGCCGTGCGTTAGAGGCTACAGTATTTTATAAAAGTGGTCAAAACTTACATAAAAAACAACTTTGCATTATCTAATGATGTTTTTTTTTTTCACCTTAAGGGCTCCGGAGGTGTCTAAGCTAGCTTACTGTACATTGATTTTTATCATGTGGCACAAAGGCCAAAAACTCTGGAAGTACATGCAAAAATGAGAAAAAAAACAAAACACGCTGGAACTCTAAACCCAGATAGTTATCAGGCAATAGTGTAAACCATTGACTTACCTTGTCGCTACAATAACATTTTAAAATTTACGTGATACATTACGCTCTGAGACATACAAGTACAAATGAATATTTGGTTCAGAATCCAGTGGCAATAAACCAATACCCAGAGGTGGGAATTCCATCAGTACTGACGAAAGGTCCATTAACCCGTCACTTACGGATGGCCGTTTGGCTGGCTAATGATAAATGACGGAAAAACCCCCCGACAGACTAAGCACTGATAGAAGTGCGTTTTCACAAATCACCGGAAGCGTCAAAAAGCGAGTCGGTAACAGTGGCCCACCACAGTCCACCATGACTGAAGAAAATACGCAGTGATTAGAATAGTGTAACTCTTAAATCCTACTAAATCATATGCTAGAATAGTAACAAAATACATCAAATAAAGATGATCATATATGCACTGGATCACAACTGAAAGGAACAAAGAAGATCACTAGGATTAGAAGAGTAGCAAAACAAAATAACATTAAATTATCATTTAATAATTGAACGAATAGTGATTTGTAAGCCCGTCCTGACACCGCCACTCGATGACACATTCAGTTTAAATATTGCCCGTGCAACAAACGAGGGTGGAAAAAAATATCACTGATGCGCTGGCGTTGAGCAAATATGTATTATTAAAAAGAAGCAATGCGTGCAGTGCTCGGCTGCTCAGTGGCGGCGGCGGCGGGCAGCCGGGCAACCACACGTGCGTGCACGCTCGCCCCGAGATGGCTGCAGGCAGATGGAGGACAGCTGGAGCCTCGCTTCGTCTTGCTTGGACGGCGTGAGAAACACGACACTCGCTGGAAGGCCTGCCACAGGCTTGCGAGGCATCTTTTCTCGTCGCTGCGGGTGAGTGAGGAGGGGATGTCCTTACTTGTTGTGGAACCTTGCCTGGTGCACAAGAGCTGTCCGCCATTGAAGAAAAAGCTTGCGTTCAGTCTAAACACACCGTTATAGATCAGGAATAAATTTAGCAGCGACAGGAGCAACAGAGACAGGAGCGCGGTTAAAATAATGAGGAGACTGATGGCCTGATGATGACGGAGCGTTAAAATTTACTGACGGTCCTAAAGTAGCAGTGACGAATTGTAATTTAGCGATGACTGAAGTGCAGTTAAAATAACAATCACAGATTGACTATTGTAGTTTTGATTCAGCTTGAATGAATTGGTCAAATTTACGGATGCGCCCATGTCTGCCACATAACCACACCAAACTCACAGCAAAACGAGAACTTGTTGATGCACTGATGAAATGGCAAATATGATTACACAAAATAACCATCTTTCGACATGTAAAATTGTAACGGTAATATAACATTGAAAAAAAAATAATGTAATGAAATATTTTAGATTGTTTTTTTCCTTGAAAGTGGAATATAGGCACTTGAAGTGCAGTATTTTCAATGACCACTTTTTAATTAGTTTATGCCAACAGACGGCCCTGATCTGTATTTCTGACAAAACGACCAAAAAGTCTTTAATGAATGGGACGTATATTGTATTTCCATTATGTTGCTACTCATTCCTGATTGTTTATATCGAAATTATTATTATTGTTAGGGCCCTATTGTTTTTGTATAAATTATTTTTAAGGCCTGGGCAGCAACCGCTGCAAGGTCCCTATTGTTTTTGTAGATATTAATTCATACATTCATTTTCCGATCCGCTTATCCTCACAAGGTTCGCGGGCATGCTGGAGCCTATCCCAGCTGTTTTCGGGCAGTAGGCTGAACCGGTTGCCAGCACACAGAGACGAACAAGCGTCCGTGCTCACACTCACAACTAGGGACAATTTCGACTGTTCAATCAGCCTGCTATGCATGTTTTTAGAATGTGGGAGGAAACCGGAGGACCCGGAGAAAACTCACGCACGCGTGGGGAGAACATGCGAACCCCACACGGGATCGAACCCACGACCTCTGTACTGTGAGGTCGGTGCACTAACCACTGGACCACCGGGCCGCTACAGAGGTTATATTTGATCAAAATAACTTTTAATATGCTGTACTTTCTGATGCACATTTTCAACAAAATTCCAATTTCAATGCGCCAGTATTCCAACGTGCAAGTACCCCAATGCTGCCAAGGCTGCTCGCAGCTCTAGTTATCCATTCTACTCCCAACAATTTTGGGAGGAACAATTTCTAATGTGAACTATTAGAGAAGCTCTGAGTCTCAACAAAGATCCATCGATTTCAAACATTACAACACATACAGAATTTAAGGGAGCCACTGAGATATGAAGGTGAAATGATCCAGTTTCCGGCAGTTGCGACACGGAAAGCGAGAACAGATTGAAATTTGTTGATCATGCTCAACTGGCATAACATGAGGTCAACTAAAATTAACAAAGCTGATGAGTTACAAATGACTGTTAACATCCCACTGCTTTTAATGGATTGCATTTTTATTTTGTCTGCCAACATTTGACTTGCCGAAGCCCATATGATGTGTAAAGTCATCCTAAAATTATCCAGCAACTTCATTTACAACTTATATGTCAAACCAACATGTCTGAGGAAGACAGAAGTGGATACTGTATTTGGCTGCAGATGCGATGGGATAAATTGTCGTGACAGCCACAGGTGGGAAGTTAATGTAAAATCAAAACCGTCATTCAAGTGTGTTAACACTTTCTTTGCTGTTGTCTCGAGTATGCCACTATACCGTGTTTGCATTTGACAAGCCAAGGAGCGACCAAAGACATTTACACATACCGACCATGCACAAAAACTGTGAACGATTACCTTTGTCATAACACATCAACTATTTTACTGACCAATCAGATTTAAAATAAAACATCCATCCACGAGCCTATTTCCTACCAGGCTGGTCCTCGTTATGATCGGAGGTAACTGGAGCTTATCCCGCTTGATTTCGGCATAATGCGTATGCGTAATGCCGCTCTGACCAATGGACAATTTAGAGTAAAGCGGGAATGTCCAAACGTTTTCGTTTGATGAGCGCATTCATAAAAATGAAAGGGCCACTTTAAAATTCATCATTTTGAAACACACTCAAGTCAGTCAAGAAAGCAACTGTATATTGTTTGTATTCTCTTGATAATTTCATCAGCTTTCTGTTAAATGTGTGAAGCAAAATAGTTGAGAATTTTCCCAAGTTTTTGGAGTGAGCCAACAGCCTTCTATCCCACAGCTTTGCACTTAACAACAGCCAAATCCCATCTCCACATTCAGAACCCAAAAAAATTAAAAAAACTAGTATGGTTACCATTTTTCATTTACTTGAGGATCATTAATGTGATGTCTTCATAACTAAGCCATAGAGCACAAAGTGGGACAAACAATTTTAGTCTCTAAAATGTAATTACATTTATTCACTCCGATGTTTTGAAAAAAAATTGTGTTTCTCTTTTAATCATTAATGGTTTCATTCTATCTTCGAATGTAGCGAAAGGTTCTACAGTACAACCTCCTTTGTCACGGTGCCCGCCTTCACCTTTTGTCACTAACCGTGTGGCCCATATCAAACGTCAATTTTAGTATGATTTATTTTTTTCTGTCATGTCGCGGGCCACTGAAAAATGGATCGTGGGCCGCAAATGGCCCCCGGGCTTTAGTTTGGACACCACTGGAGTAACGTATTCAGTTCACGAAGCCTATTTGGAAGTTGTGGTTTTGGCAAACAATTGCCTTGATGTCATACATTATCATATCCTATCAAATCATATACTAAAACCATTCGTATTTTCTACATCGTTTTTATTTCAATTTACAACTCCTTGTGTGGTGCTAATCCATAGATAGTAAACAGTCATTCTCATACATGCATACACACACACACACACACACACACACACACACACACACACGCAAAATCAGTGGGTGTCCTCATCCATCAGGGGCTTCTTTTGAGGTGTGGGTAGTTTGCAGGTCATTGGTCAGCACCTGGTTTAAATGTCTTTTTATTCTGTTCCAGGCCAGAGTTAGGCAACTGGATACTGTCTTTGTATTAATCAGAGCTGTTGAGGGGAGCCCTTGACCTGTTGCTCCATTTAAATGCTATAAAGGACCCACCCCCTACCCCTTTCCGCCACAATTTAATGTTTTCCTCTTTAGTGCAGTGAGAATTGGAGGACACCTGCACTATGTCAATCTGTTGAGATGAGACTGACCAACTGGACCGCAGTCAAAATCCATCCATTCATTTTGGATACCAATTATCCTCTTTAGGGTTACGGGTGTGCTGGAGCCTATCCCAGCTGACTTCGACGAAGTGTGCTATGTCCTGGACTGGATGCCAGTCAATTGCAGGTCCATTAAAATAAAACAGCAGTAATTGCTTTTAACACCCCTAACCTTGGTATGATAGCTGGAAACAGATTCTTGACATACATTACTCAACTTCACAGCTGAAGCAAGCACTAAATATGAGCAGTAAACACATTAAATACATTAGGAGGTGGTGGTGGGGGGCAGGAGGGGCTTTTCATAGAGGCAACGTTCAGGTTTGACAGCATACTTTCTGACTTCACTCATTAATCAAAAATAATAGCATGTTTATATTAAACTTTTGTATTTTGAAAAAGTTTCAAAACGATTTTGTAAGGAAAGAAAAAACTAATAATGGGAGAATAGTAACAACCGGCATGTATACATATGGGTTTTCTAAGAAAATTATGCAGATCAATTATGTTATTTGACAGTCATCATCATTATCTGAACTGTTTTGTGCTTCGGACGAATCACATTCATCAGCCACTCCAGGGACAGTTTGTGCACATTTTTAAGACTTCAGTGAATTTTTCAGTGACACAAGAGAAATGCAAATGTGATACAAAACAGCATTAGAAAAGAGACAAAGACATTGACAGAAAGGAAGAGGGCAGATATACAGAAAGAGTTCCCTGTGAGGCCCAGGAGCCTTGGGCGAGGTTAGCAGAAGGGCGCCCATCTGGCTATGTGAATTTTTGATTGGCACATAGCTAAACAGTGATGCAGTTTGACAAATTTCAAACAGTGCTTATGAAAAGATAACATAAACACAATAGTCACTCTAGGCTCAGCGTTCACCTGCATGTGTCACCCTGGAGTGTGAGTGAAAGGCCACCGCTAATGAACATTGCTACTCTGGGCTCTTGGATTAAGGTCTTTGTCAGTAAATCACTGTCAGATAAAGGCTGTGTTTATACATTGCATTAATATTTTGATTTATGTTTAAAAGAGCCATCTCCTTAATGCACACAGTCTTAAGACTTAAATGGGGTTTCCCATCTTTGCCCCCCCAGCCCCTAATTTTGTTCACAGGTAATTTACTCAGTGCTGTATATTTCAGTCTGGAATGATTGCTAATGGTCAATGGCTTGAAGTTAAAAGTGGAAACATGAAAAAAATGATTGGGCTTTATCGTGCTAATGGAGACTTGATTATCCATCCATCCATTATCTGATCCGTTTAATCTCACAAGGGTTGTGGGTGTGCTGGAGCCTATCCCAGCTGTCTTGGGGCAGTCGACACCCCAAAGTGGCTGCCAGCCAATCGCAGGGCACACATAGAGAAACAACCATTGACGATCACGATCACACCTAGTAACAATTAAGAGTATTCCACTAACCTGCCATGCGTATTTTTGGAATGTGTGAAGAAATTGGAGTACCCGGAGAAAACCCACGTAGGCACAGGCAGAGCATGCGAACTCCACACAGGAAGGCCGAAGCCGGAATCGAACCCTGTGCTCCTCTGCATCGTGATGCGGACGTGCTAACCAGTCAATCACCGTGCCACCAGACATGATTTTACTATATATTTTTAAAAAACATCTATTGCAGTTATCAGTTGAGAAATCCAAATTCATAATTCCCCTGTTTGCATTCAAGGTCAGCCACAACCTCACCCCTTCATACCTGTCTGATCTTCTCTGTGCCCCCACTCATTCCTGCGCCCTCAGATCCTCTTCCTCAAACCAAATTATCAACAATGTTGTGAAAAAGTATTTACCCTCTTCTCAAATTCTCTTTTTATTTTGGGCACTTTCCAGACCTAAATGTTGAAGGTCATCAGACAAATGTAAATATCAAAGATAAACCATGTAATCAGAAAATGTAGTTTTAAAATGGTCATTTTATTAATTAAAAGAGGGACGGGGGGTACAGTATTCAAAACTACACTACTGAAGATGTACCTGCCTCTAAACCGAATAACTTGTTGGGCCACCCTCAGCATTAACAAATGAAATGAAGCATTTTCTATCGCTGCGGCAATGAGATATTTCACATCTCCGTGGAGATATTTTTGGCCTTCACCAATAATGTGAAAATGCACGAGGAAAAGTTGAAGTCATAGTGGGCAATTAGGAACTCCTGATTAATTAATTTGCAACTATTAAAGAATTATGAATGAATGGTTTGCATATATGAACTAATGATGAATTATCCATGACTAATCTTTGTAATGCATTCTCGAAAGATGAAGTCATAATAAACAATTCTGAATTCATCCTGAATAATGTGTTACTATTCAGGAGTTAATAATTTGTAATTACTGTTGTGAAATGATCATGTTTAAAATTGGAATTAATACCGCAAATGGCTACAAGTAAACTGTAAATACTTTCCATCTACATGAATTCATGATGAATCAATAATTTTGAAAACTAATTTCCAAATTATTTGTGATATTGTAGATTATGGTACCTTGCTACGCAGTCATGATAGCCCATAATGAGGAAATAAACATGAACTAATGATATTTTGGTTGTTCCATTGTGCCTATGACATGCTTTATATTTTTCTCATCCATTTTGTTATGGTGAAATCTTTTCTGAGAACACTCACATGAATAAGAAAGGATTGCTATCCCATTTTTTAATCATTGCCTGATAATACATTGGATAAATGGAATATTGAGCGTATGACCTTTGGATTTATTTCAAAGGTACAGCTTAGTCTCATATGGGGACCTGGTTTGTTCCAGCATTGCAAATGTGTTAACATGGCCGCTGTCAAGACTGAAGAGGGGCCAACATTTGTTTATGAACATTCAATGTCCTTGTAGCTCATCAGGGGCCCAGGAAGTCAAGTCCCCATTGGTGGGTAATCCATCTGTGGTATTTAAACTTTCAAATATTAATTCCAAGACTGATTGATATGAGCCTAGGATGACTTTCTTATTTTTCAAAAATTTGTCAAGTAAAATTTTCAAGCTCTGTTAGCAGATAATATTGCTTATTTTAATTATTACTTTTAATGTATTTTTTTTCTCAAAATTTCCAGTGGGCTTTTGGCAGTGTAGATTTCCAGCATACAATTTCCTTGCAATTACCATATGTTTACAGAATGATTTAGTTTGTGTCCATTATCTTAGAAGTCAATGCAAATATCTTTCAAATAGCTTGCTGTTCATACTGTGGTGATTAAACCGTCACCTCTTATTATTGTCTTCCAGGCCCTCACATACGGGTAATTACTTACAGTTATTGGGCCAGGCCTTTCTGATTGTTTTGCAATACAAGGTTTGAACAAAAAAAATGTCGCCGTAATTTCTGAACCATCTGATACACATCTGGTGGATTAATAGCAGTGTGTTCCACATGACAGTGCCAGCTACGATGCGGCATTTTAATCTGCATTAAGCATTCTGTAAATCTTTAACTGCTGGCTGCAGCAAGAACTAAGCAATAATTTTTTATATGATGAAACTCATTTAAAACAGCTGTAGGAAAATCACAAATCTTGGCTCCAGCCTTTTTGTGTGTTGCTCTGCCTGTGCTCAAGCAGGTTTTCTCCCAAAACTGTGGCTCCCTCCCACATCCACAAAACCTTCATGTTAGATTAATTTGAATTTCTAAAATGTCCATATAGTGATTGTATGTTTAACAGGTTGTTTATCTATACACTGTATGTCAAGTTCAAGCATGACCAAAATGAGAACAAGCAAAGCAGAAACTACACAGATGTATATCAATTGTATGTAAGGAGTGGACGTGTCATTGGAGTATTTGGCCCCATGTAAACCAGGAAAATGTTCACATGGCAAATACATATTGCATCTTGAACCTTCTTTGGAGTAGTGATTTGACATTTGGCCTAACTTCTACCTAAATGCTACAAATTGTACTGCTGCAAAAAGTTTCCTTTTGGTGGTATAAAAAAGTGGAACCCTGTTACAAATTACCTGCTTTCCAAAAAAAAAAAATTGGTTACACATTTTCAATATGGCAGCAAATGGTTTTGGTGTCGATGAACAGAAAGATTTCTGTTGTGGTCCTTCCAGCTCGTCATGGCCATGATCGTTTGATTTTTTAGAGTAAACGGAATCATTAGTTCATCAAAAAGAATCGCTCAAAAGATTTGTTCACTAAATCATTCAACACCAAGATGGCTCCACCCCACCTGGGCATGGACGGAGTGACTAAAAGAAAAAACACTACATTAATGTTTGTATTACTATTATTATTCTTCATCTTGAAGATGGTGTTAGTGATGACCAGCTAATGTTCTGCACTAGGGAGCGGAGCCAAAGCCCATCGATGTTCAATTTCTCCACTCCGTGCTGGCCAATAACTTTACTCCATACCAGGTGCTCCGTGCCCACCCTAACATTGAAGTCTCCCAAGACTATAAGCTTGTCTGTAGCTGGTGATTTCTGCAGAATGGCTTCCAGAGCTCTGTAGAAATCTTCCTTGAAGTTGTACTCTGCATCCAGAGATGGTGCATAAGCACTGATGAGCGTGGCGAAGTGTTCCTTGGCCACAAGGGAATGTGCATGTCATCAGCCTTTCATCGATGCCAATAGGGGGGTCACTGCACTGCAGCAGTTAGGACTTCACAGCAAAGCCGACTCCATGGTTATGGCAAGTGCCTTCAGAGACCCCCTTTCCAGAAGAAGGTATACCCTGCATCAGCTTCTGTCACGGAGTCCTCTCCATGTAGACTGGTGTCGCTGAGAGCTGCAATGTCGATGTTATATCTTGTGAGCTCTGTGGCCACAAGTGCCAGTGGGGCCTGTCAGGAGTTTCAGCCAGGTCCAACAGTGTGCGGACATTCCATGAAGCTATGCATAGATTTTTTGTTGTTGTCATTTTGACGACGAGGGGGAATGCTTCGACGGTTGCAGTTTACCGTCCGGAGTGTCAAGAGCAGACAATTTTAGACCACTTTTTCTAGGTCCTTCCCCATGTCGGGGGTGGGCAGTGTGGAGCTGCTCAGTCGCAATTGAAGCTGCCGAGGAGATGCGCAGCTCTATCCCCAGTCTCAATGAACATCATTCCATTGCCACCTGTGTGCATGTTTGGGCTAGGCATTCCCAGCCACATCTTGAGCCTGTGCCCACCGCCATTCTACATCACCACAAGACTTTGGAGGGGGGGTTTGGAGCAACTATTTAGCGGTGAAAGTGCCGCACCCCCACCCACGACGTCAAAGAAACATTCTTACCGGCATCTGCCCATTACAATGGCAATTGTGGACAGCACAAGCTTGCGCATAGGTAGGGATGAAGGTAAGGGTGTGGGTGCGCAGTCGGCGCCGCGGTGGCAAATCATGTGCTTTGACATTTTATGTCAGTCGGAGCAGTTTTGGGGAGCTATTGCCTACTGAATTTTGTTTTCACCAAAAGAGATCTGGAAATCGTCCTTTGAAACCTTATAGCTCAGGGAACTACTGGGTTAATTTTCACAAAACATGTACTGTTGGTCAGGGAATTCAACAACGATTCTACATCTGCAATCATTTAGAAGATCGGTGCAAATTTTACTGACGGGAACTGTAACCTATTAGTCGACCTTGAAATTGATCTTGTGGATCACGTGACCGAAACAGATTTTTTTGGTCATGAAATGTTATCATCTCAAATGTTCTCTAAAACAGCTAAATGTTTAAATGTTTTTTTTTTTTTGGGGGGGGGGGCAGCAATAAGAACTCAAAGTATCCATACTCTCAGATATCCATTCAATATTCATTGACTAAACAAGTTTTAGGACATACATTTTTATGTGTTTTTTCTTGTTTTCAAAAACATTGAAATATAACATAGGCAGCTATGCTACGTGGCCGATGATATGAATGGCTAAATTATGCTTGTCCTTGGCTGGGAGGGTGCCAAGTGGGTTTTGGTGTGGATTTGCAACACAAAGATCCAGTAAATACGGTCATCACTACAACACAAATTTGAGAAGGGGAAGAGGGCCTTTGGCAGTAGCAGCTGAAAGTTCCAGGCATAGCAATGTTTATACTTTGGTACCTGAACCTGCACAAATTTGTGCAGGAGATGCCCCCCACCCTCCCCAGCTCTTCACACAATTGGATCAGCGGAGTGTGAGAATTGATTGCAACTCAAAGTCTAGTCTTTTGGGTGTTCATCTCTCGCCCTCATCATCAGTAGCCCCATACATATGTAAATTTTATCATATCACCGTCTCTGGCGAACAGGCTTCTAAAATGCAACAGAACACTGCTTGGCACAATGAACAAAATTTGTTGAGAAGTTCCAGTGGAGATGAAAAATACCACAGAACGTGTGCAGTTTTCCTGCTGTAAGTTTATGCAGCTAAAAGAAAACCAATGTGTGTCCTCTCAGCATGCGTCATGAAAAAGTGGAGCTCAACGATTTGCGGTGAAAACCTAATGTCATCACAGACTATAATCTCTTGAAATGTGGTGTCAACGTGCTTGATGAAAAACACACAGTATGCCCGGGAACACGGAGATGGCCTGTAGCTGTTTTCTACACCATTCTAGATATGGCACACGTACTGTATAAGGCATGTACAGGATTCAAAGGAGTGAAGGCGAAAATGAACTCAGAAATAGATACCTGCAGCAACTCGCACACGGCAGAGAGAGGAAGGAGGCACTACGGGCAGTGAGACTGGAACAGGGACTGATCTAAAACATGCAGCAAAATAAATCAGAAGGGGTGTTCGCACGGCACACATTTGCTCCGATGCTGCACCGATGTATTTTGTTGCGATATATTTTACACCGGAGCAAATTTTGTGGAGCCGTCACACGTACAAAGCCGCTGAGCGTGTTAACTCCGGCGTAGCACCGGTGCAACGCCACTTGCGGTCACACGGCAGTTTCTGCAACGGTGCAAAACGATAGCTGTCGTGTTGGTTCTTTTTAAAACATACACAACTCAAGCAACTGCTGTACAGGGACGTCCTTCTCCTTCTCGGTCTCCGTGCCTTCTGCTCGAGAGGCGCTGAATGACCGCCCCCGAAAACGTAAATTAACGATGACTTCAATGACACTCAGAAAAGCAAACATATAATGCGCCAAACAGAAAATCAAGAGAGGAAATCACAAAATAAATTCTATGGGGGGGCGGTGGGGGGGGGGGTGTGAACACACAACAAAGGAACAAACAACACAAACAACTCCGAGACAGTCCAGTCTCCGACAAAAGGAAAGATGATGTTTGGAGACTATCCCCCACCCCCTTTCTAGTTGAGATGGTATAACCCAAAGGTGCCGCTTGCTCCTGTTTTTGCCAGCCATGTCTTGTGTTGTTATTAAACACATGACGGAAGTACAACAGAGCACGAAAGCAACGCATTCTCGCCGTATGTAATCAACTCTCCTCATGCGTAGCGAGCTACACCCCCGCAAACGAGCATTTGCGGGAGGTGGTTTGAAAATTTGCTCCGGAGTAAGCTGTTTTTCAGGGGCGACACCGGTGTAACTTTTCACTCTATGGCGTAGCACCGGCACAGCACCGGAGCAAATGTTGCCGTGTGAACACCCCTAGAGTTAGAAAGCCCTGATATAAGCCATCCCTTTCAAAAAATTCAGTCTAAAACCACACAACGACCTCTTTTCCACAATGAATAGTGAAAAAACATGCTGTATTTACATCAAACTGTGTAAATTATTCTTGTCCTTGGTTTAACTGACTGGGAGGTTGCCAAGTGGGGGTCAATGCAATTTGCAACTCAAAGGTCCAGTCACTTGGGTGATCACCACAACACAAATTTGAGAAAGGGAGGCGGGCCTTGAGGCAGCAGCGGAAAGTTCCAGGCATCGCAGTGTTAAAGATGGCCCTGGTGGAGAGGTTACCAAACAGATGTGGCTGCGTCTTATTACCTCTGAGCCTATTGGCCTGAATGAGACAGCACTGCAAGTATATAACAGATGAGTGGGCGATGAAGAAGAGAATGAAGATGTGTACAGAAGCAAGAGCTAAAGATCAACTAGGGCAGGGCATTAAAATGTTTACTGTGTGGCACAAACTAACACAACTGATAATTCCAGATACGTGAAAGCTTTGCGCAAACGGGAATACCTGGACATGACAGCTTTGCGGAAATGAGCCCAGATGCCACTCTCGCTTAAATATAAACATTTATAAGAAAATGGGATTGCTTTGTTAAGCACCATAATGAGAGAAGAAAGGCCTCACAGTTAGCAAATCGCCCCCGGGGTGAAAAAAGAGCAGTGCTCAGCTCAGAAACCACAGATTCAACCGCAGGAAGGAGCAACAAGCGCCCAGCTGCCACAGCAGAGGAAAAATAACAAACAGGCATAGACATCTCAAAATAATTTAAAAAGACCACACAGAAATGTGCTGGATCATTTCTACCTGCAGAAAAGTAAGTTAAGCTGACCCCAAAGGAGACGAGGGCCCTTTGTGAATCTTGTAAAGTGGGAGCTGTTCAGTAATGGAAAAAGATGTTCAATTCATTTTCGAAGGTGTCTAAAGAAATGGTGATAACCTTTAGAATGACATAGAAGGGAGTACTATATGTGGTGGACACAGGAGTAGAGGTGTCAATGACTCGCAGGGTCATATAACAAATTGGACTCCTAGAAGTAATTGTTGTAGATGAATCAACAACATGAATGCCAGTTGGTATGTGGAATAAAATTGTCTGGATCCTTGGTGCATTTATTGACTTTAAAAGATGTGGAAAACATGGACATGATGAAATTCAGATGCCAATTAATGATGAAAAGACTGAACTACAAGCTAGTCAGGTCTGCGTGGGACTTACTAAAGTGGCTGAGCCAAAGGAATGGTACAGACCCACGAATGTGACAGCCGTCAAGGCCCAGCGAGTGGAAGATAGTAACTTTTCCGCTGAAGGCAAAGAAAAGTTGGCAAGAATTCTGGAAAAAACATCAGTGGCCCATTTTAAAACTGGTTGCAAGGATTTGGGAATCAAGTTTGTACATATTACAAGTGAAAGGTGTGCACCCACCCACTCGCCAGTATCCACTTAACCCTGAGTCTCTTGAGATGGACATGACTGTGAAAGAATTATTGGCTCTTGCTGTATTTTAAGAGGAGCATAATCTCATAACTAACAGCCATATTCAAGCGATGAAAAAGCCAGAAGCTATGGAGTGTGGGGGTGGGGTGCTGGAGACCTTTTATCAACTTTAAAGCGCTCAAACGCTGCACGGAAGCCAAAAGAGAAAGCCTATTTCACCCGTAAACTTCACTGAAAACTTTGAGTGAAAAATATGAGTCCTGCATCGAACTCACTAATGAATACTTTTCATTACGACTGAAGAAAGTATCCCAAGGGAAAACGGCTTTGATGCATAAAGGAGAGGCATACGTGTGGCAGATGCTGCCCCAGGGCAACAAGAACTCCCCTAATGTGTCCCAATCTGCGAGTTCTGGAAGGACTTGAGGTCACCGTTTGTATCAACGATGTGCTAATTGCCAATGACACCGAAGAGGAGCATTTGGGCTTGTTGCACAGTGTGATTGAAAGGGTCACAGCAGCAGGACTCAAGCAGAACATGAAAAAATGCCAGCTTGGGAGTTTCAAGTGGATTATTTGCTTGGTGCAAGTGACTGAAGATATGCGTCTTTCTGAGGGTTTCTGGCAGAAAATTGAACATTTAATGTCTACTGTAATGGCAATTTGACATATAACAGCGCTAAATGGAAATAACTGTTCGTACTATTGAATGCTGACGAGTTATTTTGCGGATAAGCAAAGTTCCTGCCCATGCACTATTCTGTACTCTGTGTAGCTGCTCAATAATGCTGATTGCGCTGGCCTTCACCAACTCCCAACAAGATAAAATGAGAGCGCAAGACTCGGAAAGGGAGAAGGCTCCCTTGACAGATCTGTGAACGATGTCCCTCCATGTTTTTTTTCTCTTCTTGAAGTAGCGAAGGAACAGTTCACCGTGTACATGGACCACAAGAACCTTGCATGCATCCAAGCCGCAAAACAACCTTGCCATCAATGGCACTGACTGGTCGGGTTGGATCTAAAACACACAAAAATGAGCATTTGCAACAACCTCTTTATCAATAAAATTGCTGTCTGCCCCTGAGTCTACCATCACTGGGAGACTGAGTTGTTGGGGGAGGAAACAGTGGCAGGTAAGTTAATCCGATGAGAAGAGTCACTAGAGGTCTTAGTGTCACAGTGACACTGTGACTCACCCTTAAGCCGGGTTGTGTGGTAGCAAGAGTACCGTATTTTCACGACCATTCGGCGCACTGTATTATTGGGCGCAGCCAGGCATGGTAAAACATATGCCAGCTTAAACATACGGCATGCATGCACGCACGCTAAAAACACATTTTTAAAAAGGCAACGGAAGCAAAACTGAGTTCGGTTGTACTTTATTTAGCCATTTTACAATGTTTTTCTCTTCACCTCTTACACGCTCACCCTTCACTTATTGGCGACTGGTACCTGCAAGGGGCGTGCCTTTAGCGTCCTCTTACACGCCCCCCCTTCACTCATTGGCAGAGTTCCGCATGCCTGTCATCACTCACGCCCACCTTTTCTCTATATTAACAGCATGTCGGCCAGAAGCGCTCTCAGTGAGGCTTTGGAACGCCGAGACGTTAGCACGGAAGCTAACCGCGAACAGACGCTAAGCAGCTGGAAACCACCACCAGAGATCTACCAGCAGAACGCCAGCGAGCGTGAGAAAGCCGAGAGGCAGCCAGCAAAGCCACTTGCCACGTCAGCAACACCAAGCAGCAAGCCCACTGGACACGTCACCAACTAGCATACAATCGGCTAGCAACGAGACCCGACAAAATGCCACCCAAACAGAAGCAAGACACAAAGCACGATGAGGACTTCCTGACCCTCACTCAAGTAAACGAATTACTCCAGCAACAAAAAGAGCTTTTTTCGGCGCTCTTGCAACAACAACAGGAAAATTTCAAAGGATTTGTTAAGATGATAATAGACTCGACAAACTCACGACTTGACACTTTTACCAGAGAAGTCCAAGAAATAAAAACCAGCATCAACTTTACCCAAAACGAGGTAGACGACATTAAAAAAAACATTTTCTGTCAAACTGGCAGTTCCAAAGACATGCAAACAGAAATCTACAAAATATGTGACAGCATGCTAGTATTAACAGACAAGATGGACTACTTGGAAGGACAGTCAAGAAGAAACAACTTGGTAATTGATGGAATTGAGGAAACACCGGGAGAAACGTGGACTGAAACAGAGGAAAAGTTCAAAAATCCTCAAGGAGAAGCTGCTGTTACAGGGGCAAATCGAGGTGGAGAGAGCTCACCGCACAGGTAGACATGAACCTGGAAGACCTCGACCGAGGCCAGTTGTGGTGAAATTTCAAAGATACAAGGACAGAACAAGGATCCTACAAAAAGCAAAATACTTAAAAGGCTCCAACATCTACATCAACGAAGACTTTACAGATGCCGTGCGACAAAAAGAAAAGAACTCCTCCCAAAATTAAAAGCTGCACGTGACAGAGGGAAACTGCCTACTTAAGACATGACAAACTTATCATCCACCCCCGCACCAGTACTCCAACACAACAGGCTCGAGTTCAACACCATCATGCGGCATACTGAGAACTGTTCACCACTCGATGACAAAAACTCTGACCCGATTGAAGCAGGAAATTCACATACCAAAAAAAATGGACTTCCAATCCCTTTGAAGACCCTTCCAACCCTTTGATGACTTCCAACCCTACTGACTACAAGACATTTGACCCTGAGAACAACTTGGACCCGGACAACAACTTTTTCAAGACCGACCGACCGCGAGGAAGCCAGCGACGACCGATCATGAGGGAACCAGTGACGACGCGAAGAAGCCTGAAACGACCGCAGGGGAGCCAGCGACAGCGAGGAAGCCGGGAGACAACCAGCCAGCGGCGACAGCAAGGGAGCCAGAGATGACCGAGAACAAGCCAGCGACGACTGCAAGGGAGCCAGCGACCGCTAGGAGCTGGGAGACAACAGCGAGGAGCCAACGATGACAGCCAGAGAGCCAGCGAAGACAGCGAGGAACCATCGATGACCGCGAGGAGCCAGCGATGACCGCGTGGGAGCCAGCGGCGACGCGAGGGAGCCAACGACGACCGCGAGGGAGCCGGCGACGACGCGAGGAGCCGACGACGACCGCGAGGGAGCCGGCGACGACCGCGAGGGGCCAGCGAGGACTGCGAGGGAGCCGACGGCGACCGCGAGGAGCCGACGACGACCGCGAGGGGCCAGCGAGGACCGCGAGGGAGCCAGCGGCGACCGCGAGGGAGCAAGCGACGACCGCGAGGAGCAAGCGGCGACCGCGAGGCAGCCAGTGACGACCGCGAGGCAGCCAGTGGCGACCGCGAGGCAGCCAGCGGCGACGCGAGGCAGCCAGCGACGACGCGAGGAGCCAGCGACGACCGCGTGGGAGCAGGAAATTCACATCCCAAAAACATGGACTTCCAACCCTTTGAAGATACTGACTATAAGCCATTCGACCCGAGAACAATTTGGACCGGACAATAACTTCTTCAAGAACAAACAAAGGGTAACAAACTCCGATTATTACCTGGATGAACAATTCAATACTAATATTAAATTGGAAAATGCACTTTCAGTAATACACTTAAACAGTAGAAGTCTCTATAAAAACTTCACAAAAATCAAAGAATACCTGGCTAAATTCAATAAATTTAAAATAATTGCCATATCAGAAACTTGGCTTGACGATGATAAAATAAGTGAAATTGAAATAGAAGGTTATGAAATGTTTGCAATTAATAGGAAAACAAAAAGGAGGGGGTTGCAATATATGTAGACAAAGCACTTAAATGCAGTAAAATCGAGAGATTGACAAAGACAATAGAAAACCTAATGGAATGTCTAACTATTGAAATAGATAATAAAAGGCATCAAATATCATCATAAGCTGCATCTATAGGACACCAGGATCATGTATTGATACATTCAATAAAATACTAACAGATATGCTCAGCTACAACAACGATAAGAAAACACGAATAATGTGTGGTGACTTTAACATTGACTTATTAAACCCAAATGGACATAAAAAAACATCTGACTTTATAAATACTATGTACAGCAACAGCCTTTTCCCAGTAATCCTGAAACCTAGCAGAATAACAGTGGAAACGGCCACATTAATAGATAACATTTTTATAAATAAGATTGATCAAAAAATGGAAAGTGGACTACTCATTAATGATATAAGTGACCATCTACCTGTCTTTGCAGTTTTACATAACTATTTTGATAGAAAAACAAAGTCAACAACTCACATATCAGAAATAAGACTAAGAACCCAACGCTCCATCGATGCTTTTAAACAAGACCTAGAAAAACAAAACTGGACCGAGGTCTACTCAAACGAAGACCCAAATACAGCGTTTGAAGTATTTCAGTCGACCATAATCTCCTTAAATGATAAACATTTTCCATTAACTAAAGTCTCCAAAAGTATAAAGACCCAAGCAAGCCGTGGATAACGAAAGGCATAGAAAACGCATGTAAAAAGAAAAACAATTTATATAAACTGTTTTTAAAATTGAGAACTGAAGAAGCAGAAAAGAAATATAAGACCTATAAAAATAAACTAGTAAATATAATAAGAACCAGTAAAAGAGATCATTATCATGCACTATTAGAGCAGAATAAAAGTAATACACAAGAAATATGGAAAATACTTAATCAAGTAATCAGAAATAGTCCTAAAAGTGGATTATCCAGAGTATTTTATCAAAGGCAAAAACACAATTCTGGAAAAAACTGCAGAAATAGCAACTGAATTTAATGAGTACTTTGTCAACATCGGCAGTAACCTAGCAAAACAAATTCCTGACCCAACAAACTTGTTTGAAATAGATAGATACGTAGAAAAGAACTCCTCCACGATGTTCCTTACTGCTGTAAAACAAGAAGAAGTATTAAATATTGTAAAAACCTTTAAAAATAAAAAGTCAACTGATTGCTTTAATATTGATATGACAATAATAAAACAGATTATAGAATATGTAGTGCGACCTTTCACGCACATATGCAACCTGTCATTCAAAGCTGGTATCTTTCCATCAAAAATGAAAATTGCTAAAGTTATTCCAATTTATAAAAGTGGAGAAAGACATCTGTTTACAAACTATAGACCAATATCACTACTACCACAATTTTCAAAAATATTAGAAAACTATTTTCTCGCAGACTTGATAGCTTTATACAAAAACATGCGCTGTTAAGTGAGAATCAATATGGCTTCAGGGAAAACCGTACCACCTCAATGGCAGTTATGGAGTTGGTGGAAGCAATAGCCACTAATATAGACAACAAAGAATTTACTGTTGGGGTTTTCCTAGACCTAAAAAAGCTTTCGACACAATAGATCACAGTATATTATTGAAAAACTAGAAAGATATGGCATTAGAGGTATAGCGTATAAATGGATAAAAAGTTATTTAGAAAACAGAAATCAGTATGTGCAGCTCAATAATAAAAACGAATCAACTGAAAATCACTCATGGAGTTCCTCAAGGGTCAGTGCTTGGTCCAAAACTATTCATCCTATATATAAATGATATCTGCAAGGTCACAAAACAATTTAAATGTGTCCTATTTGCTGATGATACAACTTTCTACTGCTCTGGAATAAATCTGAAACAGCTCCTGACAACCGTAGAAAACGAATTAAACAAATTAAAAAACTGGTTCGACAGAAATAAATTGTCACTTAACCTGAAAAAATCGAAGCTAATTGTTTTTGGCACAAGACCAATCAAACACCAAGCTAAAATTATGGTAAACTCAATTGAGATAGAAATAGCGAATGAAACCAAGTTTCTCGGATTAATAATAGACTCAAAACTATGTTGGAAGCCGCATATCGATAACGTAAAAAGAAAAATAGCCAAAACTATAGGGATCCTCTACAAAACCAAGGAAGTGCTAAATAAGAGATCCTTGTACACATTATACTCTTCATTATTATTACCATATATGAACTACTGTGTGGAAATATGGGGAAATGCTTGCAAAACAAACACACTCCCGATTCTAAAACTACAAAAAAAAGCAATTCGAATTATTAATAGATCAAAATATACGGAACCCACAAATCCATTATTTATCAAATTAAATACGATGAAATTTTATGACCTGGTTGACTTCAAAATTGCACAATTAATGTACAAAGCACACAATAACCTGCTCTGCCAAAACATTCTAAAGTTCTTTGAAATTCGAGAAAGCAGCTATGATTTAAGAGGTACCAACTTATTCAAAAAACTAAAAACAAGAACAAACATCAAGCAAAGAAGTGTATCTATCAAAGGTGTTAATCTGTGGAATAATCTCGAAACGGACCTGAAAATGAGTAAATCGCTTGCTGAGTTCAAAAACAAATTCAAAAAAATAGTACAAACAACCTACATCAATCAGTTAAAATGATAAGTTCTAAACGTTAAATATAATGATAAATTAGAACTAAGTTGATAAATAGGGAAAGGTATGGAAATATCCATTATGAATACAAGAAAAAATTGACACAAGAGTGCCAGGGTGTGTATATATAAATCCGATACACACCAAAAGTAGTAAAAATATCATGGTTAAGGGTAAAGCATGAGCCTTAATAGAGACTTCTATCTTCTTATTCACTTTCTCTTCTGATTGATATAAAAACTATTTATTAGATATAAACACATAACACGGGGTAGGACTAGATAAGTTCTTTACTTCTTCCTATTCCCTTGAACATAACTGTTTTAATGATGACTGTGCTGAATGATGACTGATTTCTCTTACCTTATTATTACTGTATATGTTTTATGTTATGTTCAAATAAAACCAAACCAAACCAAACCAACTCGGCTCATACACTAGACGCTCCGCATTATAAGGCGTCCTGTCCATTTTGGAGAAAATTTAAGACTTTTAATGGCGCCTTATAGTCGTGAAAATACGGTACTCCCGGGTTAAAGTGAGCATTAATTGATGAAGTGCCCGGATTCTTTCGCGAAAGATGCAAAGAACCTGCGCAACCCACCGGGCGCATTCCTCCAGGTAGAGTCGGGTTCTGCTGAGTTGCATGGGGTCTTCCTTGGTGGCGGCAGGTGTCTCAGGGCTTCTGGAAGCCTGGGCGACCAGTCGAGGATCAGTGGCGCGTGGGGAGGAAGGGCAGTTAGGTTTGGCACTTCAGTGACGTTCTCTGATGCGACTGTCAATCCAAATCACCAATGAGATCAACTGCTCGAGAAACTTAGGCTCATCCCAAGTCAACAGCTGATCTTCAAGCTCCTCTTCGCCCACCCTCATTTTATCCACTTTCAAACGCTGAAATCCTGAACTCGATGGAATAATCTGCAGCGGACTGAGAACCCTGACATAATAACATTAGCGTTTTGCTTGAAATCTGAATGAAGAATAATAATAATTTTATTTGTAAGCACCTTTCATAGCACTCAAGGACACTTTACAAGCAAGAGCGAGCAAACATTAAAATCACAGATAAAATTATAAATAAAAGAAGAGATAAATTAAGTAGAGTATGCAAGTCTGAATAGGTGGGTTTTGAGCTGGGTTTTGAAAGTGGGAAGAGAGTCAATGTTGCGAATATTGGGTGGAAGTGAGTTCCAGAATTTGGGGGCAGAGCGGCTGAAGGCTCGGCACCCCATTGTGCTAAGACGGGCAGAGGGTATAGAGAGGTGGAGGGAGGATGAGGACCTGAGTGAGCGAGAGGGAATGGAAATCTGAAGAAGATCTGAGAGCTAGGGGGGGGCAAGGTTATGGATGGCTTTAAATGTATAGAGAAGTATCAAAGGGGTGATCAAAGACTTTATGCATCCCCTCAGAAAAAGAAGCAAATGGTTCCAATGTTTCTGACATTGACTCCCACAAGGAATTGACCCAGAAGCAGACAGGAGATGAAAGTGGTGAAGTAAAAGTCTTTTTACACCAAAAATTAAAAGTAAAAAACAGCGAGCAGGGCTGGATGCAGAAAGGCATGAAAGACGAAACGTTCTGACATGAAACTGATTAACACAAGTTTGAATAGAGAAAAAAAAAAAGCCAAGCTCTGTCTGACCAAATAAAGGACAAAAGCAACTAACAACATTATGGAGCAAAGAGCTAAACCCTATCACAGTCACAACACTGCCAATAGAAAGGGCTCATATGTATGTAAATACGTTGGACTCCTATTCACAAGTGAGGCCAGAATGGAGCGACAGATCAACAAGGGAAATGGGTGCTGCATGTACAGTGATGTACACTCTGTATTGGTCTGTCGTGGTGAAGAAGGAGCATCGCCAAGAGGCAAAGATTTTGATTTAGCGGTCGATCTACCTCCCACTCCTCACCTATGCTCACAAGCTGTGGGTCGTGACTGAAAAATCATGATCCTGGATGCAAGCAGCCCAATAGGACTTTACTGCACAGGGTTTCTCGGCTCTCCCTTAAATATATGGTCAAAAGCTTGGTAATTTGGGAGGGGTTCAGAATAGGCCTGCTGCTCTTCTGCATTGAAAAGAGCCAGATGAGGTGCAATGGACATCTGATAGCATTGTCTGCTGGACATCTCCCTGGTGATTTGTTATGGGCATGTCCCAGCAGGAGGAGGCCCTGAACAACCCAGGACACATTGGAGAGACTGTCTTCCGGTTGGCTTGGGCACATCTGGGGACCGCTGCGCCCGCAAAATGACCCTGAATAAGCCTAAGAATTTTTGGAATGTGGGAAGAACCCGGAATACCCGGAGAAAACCCACACAGGGGAGAACATGCAAACTTCACACATGGAGGTCAGAGCTGGAATTGAACCCGGTGCCTCTGCACTGTGAGGTACTAATGATCCCTTTTTTCAAAATTATTTTGTACTCATGGAGAAATTCAAACTCACATTCAGTTGCATATTTTCATGGTGCACACCACACCGACAACCAGGTCACAAAGATGCAGGAATGTCAGGGTCAAACGGTTATGCAAACTGTGTTGCACCTGTTGATGTGGTGGGGATGGTGCCTTGCTCAAGGGCATCTCAACAGTGTCATGTCTTGTGTATGTTTGTTTTGTTTCAGCTCCAGCTGGAGTGAAGGGCGTTTCCCTCCAGCAGCACACCTGTTCCTTGTTTTCACCAAGCCTTGTATATAAGGACTTCGACTTCTGCCACTCCTTGTCGGATTATTGACCTTGCAAGGTGTTGTGCCTTAAGTGTCGTTTTCTAGACCTCTCGTTCATGATCATAGTTGCTCTTGTTCACACGGATTTGAACAGTCCTGAGCACTTGCGCAGCACCTCTCTTTCGACTGATCAACCTTGAGAAGACACAACCAGCCCACCAGAGACAGACGAGTGTCAGAGGAACCTGTTAAACCCTCTGTCGAACCTATGCAGCTTGGTGGAAAACGACTTCACCCAGAGGAGAGGAGGCAAGTTAATCGCTGTTGTACCTTAAGTGTCGTTTCTTGACCTCTTGTACATGTTCCTAGTAACTCTCGTTCTCGCAGTTCCTTATTTTGTAAGTACTTTTGGGTAGCAGACTTGCATCACTCCAACAAGTTGCCTTTTTAACATTTGTTAGCAGTCGAACTTAAACCTTGCCCTTTAGGTCAAAAAACCAAATATTTCCTTGCAGATGAGCTATTGATAATCATGATTAATGTGAATTTGGTCGTCACAGTAGTTTCTCCCAGATATTACAAAGAAGGAGCCCTGCAATTTCTGCTTTTATAAGGATGTTGTACAGCCTTACAAAAAGCTAGATTACTCTTCTATTCATTTGGTTATGTAGCATTAGATCGTTAGTCCACATTGCCACTGATTAACATTAGCCCTGCATTTGCCACTGTTGTCTCAGCTGCTTTTTGTTTGGAAAGTGTAGCGTTACATCCTTGAATATTTTGCAGATGAAGTCTCACCCAGAGCCAAGGGTACACAGCCAGATCACAGAAGCACAGTCGATGCTTTGACTTCCTCTAATTTGTGTTATTAAACGTTGGAATTCAGGTCTCAAATAAATGTTTTGAGCAACGTTGTGGTACATTGAAGTGATCTTGTCAACCTGAATCATCCATCCATCCATTAATCATTTTTTAATCTGCTTATCCTCACAAGGGCCGCGTGCTGGAGTATAACCAAAATTATCTAAATGTCAATTGAATGTAACTGAACGATTGAATGAAATTGACAACTGCTTCTACATAGTAAGAGAAAAATACTGACTTTTCTGAAGCCTTTTCTCATTTTGCACACCAATTTTATGACCAGTATTTTGCCCACTCCCCTTCGACTTTGAATAGTAAAGTGATTATTACAAGATATGAAGTTAGTTTTATTATTTATGGTTTGAACATGTCCGCCGCCTACTGCCCAAAGACAGCGACCCTTGCGAGTATAACACGGATCGGAAAATGGATGGATGGATGGAGGGTTTGAACATTCCATTCTCCCCCAGCTTTTGTGTGTACGAATATAAATACAAACAGTGTGTATTCAAAAGGCAGTGCTTAAATGTAATTGATTTGCGCAACTGGTTGATTCAAATGCAGAGGAGTTGCTTTGATTTGGTGTGATTGCTGTGAGAGGGGACAGAGCCAAAAGAGGCAATGTCAGGAACTGTTTGGCTCACTGTAGATTTGACTTCCCTCATCACACACACACACACACACACACACACACACACACACACACACACACACACACACGCTATTACAGTCAGACCTCCCAGTTGCATATTTTCACTTAAGCGACACTTGGGTGTTCCTTTCATCTGCTGCCATCTCGATATTAGCTGCATGTCAAACTATCCACGAAGAGAAATTTTCCTGACATGACCGATTGAAATCATTTTAGCACACAGCCTTCAAGTAACCAAAATTGCATCAAGAAACTTGAACAGAAAGATATTGTTCAAAACAAATCTGTTTTCATTTCAGATGAAAAATTAAGGGAGCGGGGGGACTGAATAACTTGCTTCCTAAGTCGTAGTGAGAACTTAAGGTACAGGGTGCAAATGGCAGGTTTTACCTTTCACAAAATTAGTAATCTATGCAGCAATTAGTTATATTTTTTCCCCCAACTTCCCCCCCCCCACAAAATTTTGAATTAATCCCCTGCATTGCTTAGTTACAATACATAAAACAAGAGCTCTATTCTGTAGACACTCTAGTCCTGTTACACATACATCTGTAACTCATCTCCCAAGTAAAGATTGTAAATGTACTGTATGTCGGTTTTTTTCCCTGCCTCCCCCCACTGCTGTTAAAATATAAGTAAAATGTAGTTACGCGTAATGAACAATGTGTAGTTGAGCAAATGCAGTGTTATTGTGCAATTACTGTCAGGTGTCCGCAAGGATTCTGCATATTCAAGGATTCCACAAGTGGAGACAGAGATAAGAGGCTTTGAACATTTTTTCTTTTAGAAATGCACAACGAAGGACGCTGATAACAAAGAACCAGGACAAGGCAAGAGAATTGAAACACTTGAGGACAGAGTCATTAGCGAGGTTCGATAATTTGACAGCTGGGTATGACTCTACTCTTCAGGTGAGACTAAAAAAACAAAAAAAAACAAGACAAGATCATGACAATTTCACTTTTATTGAGAAATGACTTGCCGCGCATTAGAGGAGAGGAATATATATATTTTTTAAATCCTCGTCTCACCCCTCGGGTGGTGTCCGTCCCCCATTCAGCTCGGGTCCTCTACCACCAGAGGCCAGGAAGCTTGAGGGTTCTGCGCAGTATCCTTGCTGTTGCCAGCACTGCACATTTCTGGACTGAGATGTCCGATGTTGTTCCTGGGGTCTGTTGCAACCACTCATCTAGTTTGGAGGTCACTGCCCCGAGTGCTCCGACCACCACAGGCACGACTGTCACCTTTACCTTGCAGGCTCTCTCCAGCTCCTCTCTGAGTCCTTGGTATTTCTCGAGTTTCTCGTGTTCCTTTTTTCTGATGTTTCCATCACTTGGGACCGCTATATCCACTACAACGGCTTTCCTCTGCCCTTTTCTATGATCGCGATATCCGGTTGGTTCGACATTACCATCTTGTCAGTCTGGATGTGGAAGTCCTACAGGATCTTCGCTTGGTCATTCTCCACCACCTTCGGAGGTGTTTCCCATTTTGACCTTGGGGTTTCCAGTCCATACTCTGCACAGATGTTTCGGTAGACTATGCCAGCCACCTGGTTATGGCGTTCCATGTAGGCTTTCCCTGCCAGCATCTTACACCCTGCAATTATGTGTTGGATCGTCTCGGGTGCCTCTTTGCACAACCTACACCTTGGGTCTTGTCTGGTGTGGTATATCTGGGCCTCAATGTCTCTGGTGCTCAGGGCCTGCTCCTGAGCAGCCAGGATGAGTGCCTCTGTGCTGTCCTTCAGGCCAGCCCTGTCTAGCCACTGATACGACTTCTTGAGATCAGCCACTTCAGTTATGGTCCGGTGGTACATCCCGTGTAGGGGCTTGTCCTCCCATGATGGTCCCTCTTCCAGCATCTCATCCTCTGTTCCCCATTGTTTGAGACATTCTCTGAGTATGTCATCTGTTGGAGCCTTCTCCTTGATGTATTCATGGAGCTTGGATGTTTCATCCTGGACAGTGGCTCTCACACTCACTAGTCCGCGGTGTGATTCCTCAGCTTCGCCTTCATGCAGTTTGACCCCTCTTAAAGTAAGACACCAATCCAACATCACAGAATTGAAGGCTTTAATTGACTCAGGGGCTGATGAGAGCTTAATGGACTAGAGGCTAGCCTAAAAGCTGTGGGCAAAAACAGAAGCCATCATGCCACCCATTATGAGCATTGGCTTTAATGGTGATAACGCATGTCACCGAACCCATAGCCATTACCATATACAATCACTGATCTGATGAGCTTTTACCTGCACCACTGACCTGCACACAGGTGTCTTATGAGGTACAACCCTAATGTAGACTGACCTACTGGCAAGATTCTGTGGTGGGAAAAGGATTGTGGGAGCAAGTGTCTGCAACACAAGACTCAGGGGGAGGCTACCACCATTCTAAGTGCTGTCTCATTTCATCTTGTTACAGAACCCCAGTTCCCTGACCTAAGATTTGTGCCAACCTGCTACCACCATCTCAAATAGGTTTTTAATTAAGTCAAGGCCACATCACTCACACCACATAGACCATATGACTGCAATAGATCTCATTCCAGGATCCACCGTTACTAAGGGGCAATGGTACTCTTGTGTCAAGTCCCGAACGGCAGGCAATGAAGGACGATGTTGAGTCTTCATTGAAGGCAGGATGCATCACCGTCTCCTGCTGGAGCTGGATTCTTCTTTGTAAGCAAGAAGAATGGGTCCTTTAGACCATGCATTGGCTACAGTCCTCTCAATAAAATCACTATCAAGAATCGCTATCCACTCCTGCTAATGTCATCTGTCTTTGCTCAGCTTCAGCAGGCCACCATTTTCACTAAACTGGATTTACGAAATTCATATCTCTTCTGAATTAGAGAGGGAGATGACTGGAAGACCGCATTTAATACTTCCCATAGGTCACGACGACCTGGGCTGTCAGGGGTTGGCCCTAGAAGGGGGATACTGTCACACCGCGGTGAGAGTTGTTGGTGTTTGTCTGCTCAATTCCTGTTTTATTTTGAAAGAATGACTCTCCTCTTGTTTCAGGTCACTTATCCTTCCTGCTGTGCCAGTGTAATTGTCAGCCCCATCCTGATTGTTTCCACCTGTTGCCCCTTACCTTGTGTTTAAATAATCCATGTCTCCTTTTGCCATGTGCCAGTAGTATGTTTTGTCCTTGTGCATTCACTCCAGTCTTTCGCCACAGACCTGACCAGTTCTCGTCTTGATTCCACAGCTTTGCCATTTTGAGTTGTCAGTTGCTCATCGTCAAATAAATATCTTTTAACTTTGCACCCTGCAACTGTGTCCTATGTCCAAGCTTAGTTCTATTCTATTTACCCAACATATTGTGTAAATAGTCATGTATATCAATGATTAAAAAACAAGAATATCAATAATTTTGTATTAATGTAAGATTTGAATAAAAGGGCTGAGGAGAATATACGCATGTAGTAAACACAATGGAAAAATGTCAATATCATTAGTCGATGTTTAAAAATTATTTCTGTAAACATGGAAAAGGTATTTTTTTATCATGACTGCATAGCAAGGTGAGATGGCGAAAAGTTGGAAATACATTTTAAAAACGTAAAATTTAGCTGTTGTTCATGAATTAATGCATATCAAAGGTATTTACAAGTTTGTGTAAAATTGGACCAAAATTGGACATTCAAAAATTAATAACTCATTCCTGCTCATTTTAGACTATGACTGCAAGGGACATTTTTGTACATGTTATGGTGCTACGTATGCCTGCGGAATTTCATAGGTACGTTGAAATTCCTCTAGAACAAAAACTACATGTGCGAAAATACCCCCTAATGTGAAAAAATCTTCATGCATTAACACCATTCCCATTCTCCTGCCCCCATACGATGAAAAAACCCCTGTTGCGTAATACGAAATCATTTTCTCTGCTCCAGCCACGCGAAGACATTCACTACAACTAAGTCTCATCCAACAGCGACCTCTACTGCTTCGTTCGGAAACGAACCACACTGGTTTACATAAGGGCCTTTGACATGGGCAGATTTATTTCGGACCTACTCCGAAACTGCTCCCCTCGAGCGTTCATACGTGCAACTTTATTCCGGCGTAGTGCCTGAAAACAGGGAGGTGGTTTAAAAATTTGCTCCGGAACAAATGCTCGTTTGCGAAGCAGTACCGATGCAAATGTGCATGTATGAACGCAACTGGGTTAAATTTGCTCCAGAGCAAATGCTCGGGGGGGGGGGCCTCGCTGCATGAGAAGAGTTGATTACGTACGGCGAGAATGCGTTGCTTTCGTGCTCTGTCAGACTTCCGTCAGGTGTTTGTTTAATAACGACACAAGACATGGCTGCTAACAGTAGCAAGCGGCACCTCTTGGGTTATACCATCTCAACTAGAACGGGGGGTTAGTCCCCAAACGTCATCTTTCCTTTTGTAGGAGACTGGACTGTCTCGGAGTTGTTTGTGTAGTTTATTCCTTTGTTGTGTGTTCACAACCCCCCGCCCTCCATAGAATTTATTTTGTGATTTCATCTCTTGATTTTTGTGTTTGCCGCATTAAATGTTTGCTTTTCTGAGTGTCATTGAACTCATCGTTGATTTACGTTTTCGGGGGCGGTCACTCTCGAGCAGAAGGCACGGAGACACAGAAGGAGAAGGACGTGCCTGTACAGTAGTTGCTTGAGTTGTGTATACGTTTTAAAAAGAACCAACACAACAGCTCATTTGTTTTCTGTCGTTTTGCTCCGCAGCAGAGACTGCCCGTGTGAACGCAAGTGGAGCTGCTTCGACGCTGTGCCGGAGCTGTGACGCTCAGCGGCTTTGTACTTGTGAACGCTCCACAAAATTTGTTCAGGTGTAAAAATATATCGCAACAAAATACTCCGGCGCAGCGCCGAAATAAATCTGCCTGTGTGAACAGGGCTATAATGAACATACTCATAGCTGCTCTGCCATTGGCTTACCGAGCATCATCCTGGCCTCCGATTGGCCAAGAGGGACCTCACTGTCTATGTGTGTAGATACTGTCGCTAGATCCGTGGAAGATAGAGTGGAATGCATCCAATTAGCTGCTCAGAGTAAATTGCTTGTGGCTCGACGGACAGTCAAATAAACGAACGTTTCCTGGAATGCTTTACTTGTTATCATGCTAAAAAACCTACGCTAACTGGAGCGCTAATTAGAGAGAAGGCGAGTTCCATCGCGCTAACTATGGCCATCGAGGACTACGAAGCGTCCCGTGGCTGGCTTAAAAGTTCATTGCATGACATCAGCTGAGCAACGCTGTCTTGGGTGGCGATCGAGGGGAGGTCGAGTTAGAGACAGTGAGATGGTGGAAAGAAAATCCACCGGGTCCAGGAAGTATTTGTTCTTGTTACATTCAGAGGCAGCATGAATGTTGCATTGCAAAAATGGCTACAAAACGGACCTTTGGATGTCAAGCAGCTAAGACAAGAAGAGCTCTGACGCTGGAAGAGAGGGGAAAAGTAATCAAAATGAAAGACGGAGGAAGCAAAATAAAATACATTATCCAAGAAATTGATGTAAGTGAAAGTGAATGCTGATCGGAAATTTCACAATTTCTTTCCCTTTTTTTTCTTTCTACACTGACTATATGAAGTGTCAAATAAGTGTGTGCTCATACTTATGCACGATTGGAATAAAAATAGAGTACACATACGTTTGTGTGTGTGTGTGTGTATGTGCTTACATCTCAGATCAAATTTGCTACAGTGAAAACCCCCCTGTTGTGAAAATGTTCTTGCTGCAAACATGATTTAGTTGTAGAAGAGTTTCACTGTATAGGTGAAACGCTCTGGAATTGGATTTTGTTTAACCCACTCTCGGTGGTGCGACTGAGCCATTTTGTTTTAGTTTATGACAACTTTGAAATTTTAGAATTTTTATCAGGCCTGATCAGTGTGCAAAATTTCGTGAGTTTTTGTAATACTACTACTACTACTACTAATAATAATAATAATACTACTAATAATAATATCCATCCATCCATTTTCCGATCCGCTTATCCTCACAAGGGTTGCGGGGGGTGCTGGAGCCTATCCCAGCCATCTTCGGGCAGTAGGCGGGGGACACCCTGAACCGGTTGCCAGCCAATCGCAGGGCACACAGAGACAAACAACCATCCGCACTCACACTGACACCGAGGGACAATTGTGAGTGTTCAATCAGCCTGCCATACATGTTTTTGGAATGTGGGAGGAAACCGGAGTACCCGGAGAAAACCCACACAGGCCTGGGGAATTGAACCTCTGCACTGTGAGGTTAACGCGCTAACCACTGGACCACCGGGCAGCCCTAATAATCTTAATAATAATAATTATTATAATAATAATTCGAGCAGTGAGGAGCTTTAAAGGGCCTTCACAACCTTGGCCACATTGGGGTGTTGTCATGTTGGAATACTGGCACATAGAAGCTGGCATTTTTTGAAAATGAAGAACATAAATTAAAAATATAGTTTGACAAAGTATGAGCTCTGCAAAGTGTGATGTGCCTGCAAAGTTCCTTATGTTTTCACAAATGTTAAGACCATCAAAATCAGCATCAACAGCAACCTCTATAAAAGTCCAAAAGTGGGGCTGAATATGAAAGAAATTCAAAATGGCGGACTTCCTATTAGCTTCAGCATTTAGCTGCAAGACACTTTTTTGTCGGTCTGGAACTGTTACATATACCTTCAAAATGTCATCGATCTTGGTGACGTGTACAACCAGGGCAGCATTACTAAAAATTTGATGAGGGCATTGTTGAGACATTATTTTAAAATTGCACAATAATCTAATAAAATATTGTTGCCTGGCCTCATGAGTTTGTAATGTTGCATTTTTAGACCCTTAAAGGTGGTGATGTTTTGTTTGCAAACAGCGCATTTCCATGACAATAGCTTTTGGTGAAAACTCACAAACTTCGTATTGCAAAATCATGAAGGCCTGCATTGTCAAACAAATATGACGTAAAACTGGTCAGCTGGGAGAAAAACATCAAAAAGTAAAACACATATTTCCTTCAGTCAGTAGGTGGTGCTGCCATTATGCTAAAAATAAGTTCATACAGTCTCCCTTCATACCTCGACTATTATAAAATTTGAGAAATCTTTATGAACACGTGGGTCAAGTTACAGCATCTTTGGTATTCAAGGCAGAGTTGACTTTTAAAATAAATTTTAAAAAATGGGATTTCCTATTAGATTTAGTGTATGGTTCCACGATACTTTTTTGTAGGGATTGGCCTGTATCATTTACCACCAAATTTTCATAGAGGTAGATAAAATGTTAACTGGCGCTAGTGAGTCATTTCTAAAAATTGCACAACAAACACCTAAAATACAAGTGATTTTGCGAGGCTTCCAAACCTTCGTCCATCTTGGTGACACAAACAACCAGAGCAGCTTCTCTAAAAATTTGCAGGGGTCATTGCTGAGCCATATTAGAAATAGCACAAGAAACCATATAATTTTGATGCTGTTGCTAGGCATTAAGTATTTACATTTTAAGTTTTATGAGTTTTTGTGTGCATGTTTAGACTCTTAAAAGTAGCTTTGTTTTCTTGGGGAAAAGCATGTTTTCTCCAAATAATAATAACAATAATAATAATACTTTTTTCCCAAAACAATAGGGACCTCGCAGCCGCGACTGCTCAGGCCTTAACAATCCCCAATTCAACTTTACAATCAGCCTGGATGAAACTATGAGCCCCACAGCTGGACTAAGGGAAAGCATTACAGCCAGCATGCACATGACCACATAATTTCTCTCTTAAAAGCCTTGTTATTCTCATTTTTTTTTTGCCTTCTCTAGGACATTGTGTTGCAGCCATCTGTTGGAGATCACCACACTCCTCCCCGCACCACCTGATTGGCTATAATCTAAATGAGTCAATGTTCTTTATCAGGGCTTTTGACTACATAACTACTTTGTTAATATTTGGAGGAAGTGCTGGAGGACAGGGCGCTCTCAGCCAGTTGACCTTGAGGTCATCAGAACCTGCGCAGCAGAGTGGCACATGGCGGTGAATGACTCCTAATGATTTAGATGGTATCTTTTACACAGCCCAGTGAAAGTAGATATATCTGGGCAATCTGGCTGCTGAGAAAAAACAGAGGCTAGAAAATAAGTCCCACTTGTTTCAAATTGGGGTAATACTGTTTCATCAGCGCAGCGCGTCAATGGAATTCCCATTTGCAATGATGAGTAATTACCTACAGATGACCACACAGCAGCTCTGAATGCTTTCCTGCCAAGATGTATTGTGTGTGCAGTTGTTTCAGTAACTTAATCAGGAAATGCAGCAAATTTGGGGATTGTTTGTTTATTCCAAGGATAAGTAACTTTGGCGCTTTGTTGAAGAAGTCGAACAAAATCTTTGATGGCAGCTTCCCATCGGATTAGATTTAGCATTTCCTTTAGTGGAGCGAATGAGTACTTTGTGTAGCCATATACGACACGCGTTGATGCATGGTATTACTGGAATTTCTTTAAAAACTCAAATAAACATTGGGTTAAAGCACAACGCCGAAACCATGACCTCAAAGAGCACACTCAAAAGCTCTTTCTTCTATTAATACATGTAAACACAGAAAATGTCATCGTCTGATTCCAACATCTGAGTGCGATTTACTTCTTCTCCATCCACATTGAATTCAGAACCACTGACATCATTTTCAAAGTCTTTTGTGCAGCAATTCTTTACATGGGGCCACGGCCCAATTGTGGGCTGTTAGCGCCATGCGGAGGGCTGTTAAAAACATTCCAGGTTTGCACCTCTTTCTCATGAAGGCCACAGGACTAGATAGGTTATCAGTTGTAGATTCTAGAAATATTTCCGTTTTCCATGAGACACGATGTTACGATTAGAGATGAATTAGGATTTTCCCTGAATTCCGGATTTTCAAATTTTCATGAAATTTCCTGCGGAAAATTGAGGAAAAATTTCCTAAAATTAATCCAGATATTAATTGACAACATTGAACGAACACACGTTGGAGTTCGTTGTTTTGCTTTCACGAGCGTAGCCATGTTGAGACACGAACACGAGTAACAGTAACACCCCTCCCCTCGCATTCTCGTGGCCTCGCCATATCTCGGAGATTTCGACATTTCGGCGAGAACGGAAGCCACAAAGGGTGCACGTGTGCACACAAAAGGCAGATTAATATTTGAATGTCGAGTATTTGAATAACGTTTTGTGTAAACTAATTCATGCATGGTCGGCCAGGTACGGCCCCAGCGCAATGTTCAAACAGGCAAGCTGACATACGTGCAATAGACGGGAGTGTTAGGAACACGTTCAAGTGGTCATGGCTTGAGGAAAAGGACTTGAACGGAGACTTTTTGTCCGACGACATTGGAAAGGTCGCCAAACCTGGTGAATCAATTAAAATTATATATATATATATATATATATATATATATATATATATATATATATATATATATATATATATATATATATATATATATATATTAGAGCTGTCAAATGATTGAAATATTTAATCTAATTAAAAACTCAACTGTCATAATTAACTCAAATTAACTAAAAATTAATCATGATTACTCACGCATTTTTATCGTTTCTGAATTTCCTTTTATATTTTTGTCCTATTTTCCCCATTTTAATGCTCTCATCAACATGGAATCATGAATCAGTTTTCTATGTGCAAAATGCAAATATTTACTGAAATAATTTGGAATTTCAATTTTACATGAAAATTATTCACTTGGAGCAGTTATTCACACATTATCTCTCACACAATATTACTGTCCATCAACAACAGTGAAAAAAATATTTTGTCACACAACAGCTGCTTGAACAGCTCTTTTATGGAATCAAAACAGCGCAATATAAAGTGCACATCTAAGGTAAGCTAGTACTCAGCCTATAATTTTTCACGGCCCCCTGAATAGGGATTGTCGGTCAGCATGGAAGGATCTCTCGTTCTGTACTTTTTTGATCATTTATTGGAGCACTTTGCAGCAGAAGTAGTAGTAGTTGTAACAGAAGTATCAGAAGCAGGTAATAACCTAAATTACACATACATGCAGTAAAAAAATAATATATCTATCTTTCTGCATCACAATGTAAATATGTATATAATTGACATTAATTAATACCTTTATTTAACAATACGTTTAATGAATAATTTAATCAACCCTGATTTCACTATGTATCAATATCATCATCATTATTCATTGTTTTAAACGTAAGAAACCATACAACACAAACATATCAAGTCGAATCGAACAAAAGAACTACAAGTCCCAAAGGTCCAACCCGGAAGTGGAGCGCTGGCATTATTTACCCCAGCTGCAACGCAATTTACTTCGTTTAAACGTCAGATTGCAGACGGACAAACATGACAACTATGCAAAAATGAGCTAAATAAAGACAGCCCTGTTCTAGCAACATTTTAGCCCACGCTGTTTAAATTGCCGATTGCGAACGGTAACTGACTGTGATTGCATAGTGATGCGGCAAACAAAGCAACCGATCATGACCGAATCTAAAAGCTAACTTTACACATCTGACTTGATAAGAAGCACTCGCGTAGCTTAACATTGAGCCATGCCGACGACGAAGCGAGTGTATTTACTCACGAAACAAAACGCTATTTATACATCGCGCGAACGTCACCTGTCAGTGGCAGCCCCGCCCCTCTTAAAGCGCCAGGTCAATCCAACAGGAGTCGTTCAGCAAATTTGTTCTTCGTCGTGTCATCCATTTTCTTCGTTTTGAAATGATCCATAGCTGTCTGTCTGAGACAAGGGGGCGGAGTAGAACGTCAGCTGTGCGCTTGGCCATTAAGTGGTATTTCAGACTCGACGTGCTATGATGATAGCTCGGTTTACGACTGCAAAACATACAGGTAACTTTGGTCTTGTCAGTGGAACAATCTGGCAACTTTTTAAAAGTAAACTTTCTATTTAAGTATCCGTTTTCGGTGTCTCGCGCTGCCGTGGCTGGCAAAACAAACGTGCGTGGAACCCGCGCAGCGCTTGATGTTTTGTTTCTGGTTTATTTATAGAGCAACGTAACATCCGCTGTGACGTCTCGCGTTAATCTCGCGAGAAAAATTTTTATCGATAAAATTCATTTAAATTAATGCCGATATAAACGCGCTAAACTGACAGCTCTAATATATATATATATATATATATATATATATATATATATATATATATATATATATATATATATATATATATATATATATATATATATATATATATATCGGCTGGATAACTCAGTTGGTAAGGCATCGGTTTGGCATACGGGAAACGGTGATTCGAATCCCGCTTGGGGCAAAAATGAGCACATAACACCATCCAGTGTGGGTCCTTGGGCAAGATCCTTCACGCTAACGCCTACCTCATAAAATGATGAGAGACAATAAAACGAATGACATGCCGGCTCAGACGTCGCCCGGCCAAACAAGGTCTGCATCAGGTGCTGGGGAACCAGAGCACCTTGACGAAAAATGGGCTACTGGAACAAAGCGGGGATGGGCGAGATGCTCTTAGCATAAAGCTTTATGTCATCCATGTAGAGGAGGTGACTGATCGTAGCTCAATTTTTGAGGCGGTATCCGTAGCCTGTCTTGGTGATTACTTGGCTTAGGGGGTTCAGTCCTATGCAGAACAGCAGTGGGGAGAGTGCATCACCTTGGTATATGCCACATTTGATGGACACTTGGGTAAGTGGCTTGCCATTGGCTTCAAGTGTGGTTTTCCACATCCTCATCAAGTTTGCAACGAAGGCTCTTAGGGTCCTGTTCACCTTTGCAACTCTAAGCATTCAGTGATCCATGTATGTGGCAACGAGTCGTAGGCTTTCTTGTAATCAATCCAGGCTGTGCACAGGTTGGTATGTCGGGACCTGCTGTCTTGTACGACTGTTCTGTCAACCAGGAGCTGATGTTTGGCTCCTCTGGTATCTCTACCAATTCCCTTCTGTGCTTCGCTCATGTATTGATCCATTTGTCCACTTATCTTAGCCGCAATGATGCCTGACATGAGCTTCCATGTTGTGGAGAGACAGGTTATTGGCCGATAGTTGGCTGGGACTGCACCCTTTGAGGGATCCTTCATGATCAGGATCGTTCGCCCTTCGGTTAGCCATCCTGGGTGAGTCCCATCCTTCAGCAACTGGTTCATTTGTGTTGCTTGGCGCTCATGGAGTGCTATGAGTTTCTTTAGCCAGTAGGTGTGGAGCATGTCCGGGCCTGGTGCTGTCCAGTTTTTCATATCTGAGACTCTTTACTGTATGTCGGCCACTGTTATGGTAACTGGGTTCTGTTCAGGGAGGTTGCTGTGCTCCTATCTCAGGGTCACTGCTGTTATGTGAAACCTCCTCCTCCCATATGCCTTTCCAGTACCTTTCAGTTTCCAGTCTTGGTGGGTCAGCTCTGCTGTTAGGACCCTGCCACTGAGCGTACACTTTCGCAGGTTGTGTTGCGAACAGCCTGTTTATTCGCCTGGCCTCATTCTCTTTCGTGTACCTCTTTAGGCGACTGGACAAGGCTTGGAGCCTTTGTTTGGCAGTTTCGAGTGCTTCAGGTTTGGTCATCTGGATGTATCGGCCTTTTCATCACACCTCTCTGGGCCTCCGTCAATTGACTCACATCTTTCCGAGCCGCCTTGATCTTAGCCTCCAACCATCTTTTCCATGGTGGGTAACGTGTCTCATGGTTGCTCCGATAGCCAAGGATTTCTCGGATCACTGACGCTGAAGCGTATATCAGCTCATTGGTTTCCGTGATCGTTATGGTAGGGATCGCCCTCAGTGCTGCATTCACACTTTCCATGAGACTTTCAGGTGGTACTTCACATAGCCGTTGTAATCGGTTTCTAGGTTGCCCAGCTTTCATCCTCGCCATGATCTTAGCTTTCAGGTCAGTTGCTGCCTCGCTCAGCATTTCATTCATTGGGGTTGACCTCCCAATCTCATCATCTGTATTCATTGGGGCTTGCCTCCCAATCTCTGGTATGACCTCCTCCTCTGATCTGGCAGCCTGGGGCCCTTCACCATGGAACCTGCGTTGTACCTCATCAATCTCAAGCTGTGACAGCAATTGCCGTTTGTGGATGTTGGAACACTGAGCTACTAGTTGTTTCGTGGTCAACCGTGACTGTGGGTTTCGAAGTAACCATTCAGCTCGCATTCTCTGCATGTAACCCCTCTGACTAGGGTTGCTTGAGTAGTAGCATTCCAACCGAGCCATGTTATCGCATCTCACCCATCTCCGGCATGCCATTCAATTTATTGTCTCTCATCATTGTATGAGGTAGGGGATTCGAACCCCCGACTCCCGTACGCCAAACCGGTGCCTTACCAACTGAGCTACCCAGCCGCTTGTATATATATATATATATATATATATATATATATATATATATATATATATATATATATATATATATATATATATATATATATATATATATATATATATATATATATATATATATATATATATGCTGGCCTGAAGGACAGCACAGAGGCATGTGCTGGCCTGAAGGACAGCACAGAGGCACTCATCCTGGCTGCTCAGGAGCAGGCCCTGAGCACCAGAGCCATTGAGGCCCAGATATACCACACCAGACAAGACCCAAGGTGTAGGTTGTGCAAAGAGGCACCCGAGACGATCCAACACATAACTGCAGGGTGTAAAATGCTGGCAGGGAAAGCCTACATGGAACGCCATAACCAGGTGGCTCGCATAGTCTACCGAAACATCTGTGCCGAGTATGGACTGGAAACCCCAAGGTCAAAATGGGAAACACCTCCCAAGGTGGTGGAGAATGACCGAGCGAAGATCCTGTGGGACTTCCAGATCCAGACTGACAAGATGGTAATGGCGAACCAACCAGATATTGTGATCATAGATAAAGGGCAGAGGAAAGCCGTTGTAGTGGATGTAGCGGTCCCAAGTGATGGAAACATCAGAAAGAAGGAACACGAGAAACTCGAGAAATACCAAGGGCTCAGAGAGGAGCTGGAGAGAGCCTGGAATGTAAAGGTGACAGTCGTGCCTGTGGTGGTCGGAGCACTCGGGGCAGTGACCTCCAAATTAGATGAGTGGTTGCAACAGATCCCGGGAACAACATCAGACATCTCAGTCCAGAAATGTGCAGTGCTGGGAACAGCAAGGATACTGCGCAGAACCCTCAAGCTTCCTGGCCTCTGGTAGAGGACCCGAGCTGAATGGGGGACGGACACCACCCGAGGGGTGAGATGAGGATTTAAATTTTTTTTTTTTTTTATGGGGTATTTTCCGGAATTTTCAGGAAAGTCCACTTTCATCTCTCTACAATACAGTTAGTAGTAACGCCAGTTTCAAAGCTTTATATTTATTTGATTAAAAAACATATATTCCTGATTATGGTGGCATGGGGACCAACTGTTTATCACATCTGCCTCACAGTGCAGGGATTGTGGGTTCGATTCCAGGCTCTGGCATTCCAGTGTGGAGTTTGCATGTTCTCCCCGTGCCTGCGTGGGTTTTCTCCAGGTACTCCCGATTTCCTCCCACGTTCCAAAAACATGCATGGTAGGTTAATTGACTAAATTGATTAAAGACTCAACATTTTCCATGGGCAAAAATGTGCGTGTGAATGGTTGTTCGTCAATTTGTGCCCTGCAATTGTCTGGCGACTAGTTCGGGTTGTACCCCACATCACATCGGCTCCATCATGCTCACAACCTTTGTGAGCATAAGCAGAAGAGTGGATAAAATTCGAGATATGTTGATCAGTTTTTTAAAATTAGAAACTGATATTTTTTTTCAATCACGAAGAGATGTAAATATGACAAAAGTACAGATATTTTTCATTTAACAGATTTCTATCCTTTGATTTCTATTGATTCTATTTGGTGTCATGTAAGGCATGTGCTGCGAATGCATGCAAATTGTTCTAACTTGTAGTTATTGGGGGCGACACGGTGGTAAGCATGTTCGCCTCACAGTGCAGAGGTGCAGGGTTAAATTCCAGGCCTTCGCCTTCCTCAATGCAGTCTTCTCCGGGTACTCCGGTTTCCTCCCACATTCCAAAGACATGCATGGCAGGCTGATTGAGCACTCTAAATTGTCCCTAGGTGTGAGTGTGGGCGTGGATGGTTGTTCGTCTCTGTGTGCCCTGCGATTGGCTGGCAACCGGTTCAGGGTGTCCCCCGCCTACTGCCCGAAGACAGCTGGGATAGGCTCCAGCACCCCCCGCGACCCTAGTGAGGATCAAGCGGTTCGGAAGATGAATGAATGAATGAATATTTTACCAGTAGTCAGATGTTCCTGTTTGCCATTTCCATGTCTATGTGTATCTGTGTAGATGGCCTATACTATTTTATTGATATACCTGTACAGATGCTGTCATCAATATTAATAATAAAATCCTGTGACTTTATACGCTATACAATTAGCAGATATGAGCGTGTGTTGCTTCGAGCGGCCAAAAAGATCGCATTTAGGCTCGATGGATCCAAAGTAATGTGTACAACAGCATCACGATCTAGTTCAACAATATTTTGAAGCATTAATTTCTGCCGTAGTACATTAAAATCGGTTGATATTTAACTCAGAGTGTGACTGTAGATTCATATTCATGAATTCTATCATTTATTCGGTTAATACGGTAGCTATTAATACCCTGCCTACTGCCCAAAGTCAGCTAGCATAGGCTCCAGTACACCTTATGAGGATATAATGGTTCAGATAATGGATAAATAATAATAATAATAATAATAAAGATAATGGATGATATTTATTAATTGTGACAGACCAATCAACGATATAAAACAGACACTATGTGGAGACAGTTGGACAGGAACTCCGCAGTTGGGATGAAATGCCTGCATTTGGTTTCCCGACAATCATGGCACATCACACAGGTCAGCCTCATTCTGTGTGGCAAATTATCCAGACAAAGCTGCCGGAGAATCCGGTGAAATTCACAAGCGCCTCTTGATGGCCCGTCGACGGTAGAACCCGTGGGAGAACAAGAATTAAGTGATTGCAATGTTGTTGTCCAATGGTCCTTCTTCCCTTATTTCTGACTTTTAACTACTGGTAGTAATGCCTTGTCTTTTCTCCAGTACACGTGGCATGAGTGACATGCAAATGCACAAATGAACACCTGCGATAAAACTCCTGCAAGGCACAAGTTCATCTCGTGTCTGGTGTAAATGCAGCATTAGAACGCTAATATGAGGGTGGGGACTGCTTGACTCACTCATTAGCCTGACGACCTAATTGAAGGGATAATGGCAGCACGTTACTCTTGTTTTGCAACCGCGTTCTGTTGTTTTCAAACAAATATTAAACAAATATGCAGAACAGATTTATTGTGGCGAGCTGTAGCAACATAACAAAAAAAAAAGGGTCTGCTTAAATGACCCAAGTATGAGAAAGTGAGTAAACGTTGGACCTCTCAAGTCAAAGTGACATGCACAAACTGGGATGGACCTAACAAGACGAGTTAATTTGCACTGCACATTTTAATGATCCTGACTTGGAAGATGAAGTGTTTTGGTTGGAATTTGGAAGGAAATGGCTAATTTTAAAAAAGGATGACCAGATGGTCATCCCCCTCTGCAGCAATGGCTTCTTTCCTGCTTAAATTGCCATACAGCTTTTAACATCCGTGCGCCTCCTTGGTCTGTCAGATTTAGGAGATGTTTGAGCGCAATCTTCGGACACTATAAGCGATTTACATTCAGTGATTTGGACTGTTCAAATTGTGTCAAGTTCCTCTGCTGACGTCTCCCCAAGATATGGGGGACAGAAGTTGTGTACCCATATTGCTGATTAAAAAGAGGCATTCCAAGATTAGTTAGTTCTTTACTTGTTTCTCCCCAAAATATTTGATATAATTCAAAATGCAAGCAAGTTTTTCCTGATCAACAACAACTTTGTTAATGAAAAATGGTCCATCTGGGCCAAATTGTCTCTTTATCATACGAGATAGTCACGGTGGTTAACGGTTGGCACGTCCGCCTCACAGTGCAGAGGTGCAGGGTTCAATTCCGCCCTTCCTGTGTGGCATATGCATGTGCTCCTTGTGTGTGTGAGAGACACTTGCCATTTTTCTAGCCCGCTGTTTGTACCAATGGAGGAGTTTGGGTGTTTGTCTTTGTCTCTATGTCCCTAACAGCTGTTGATGCTCTTGTAAGGCACCATCATCTCTAAAAAGGAGGTTTTACCAGAGCATTACCCAGCTGCTCCAGAAAAGTCCTCTTTCTCTATTTTGATGCCATATTGGCAGGTTTGTTTGACATCTATTGTCGAAATGGACAGTGCCCACGAAATGCAGCCAAGCACTCATTGATAGTCACGTGAGGGCCTAGATTGTTATCATATTATCTTTTCATTTTTGGAAGGGGTCATTTTCCCAGAGGACATTTTCAAGTGAGAGAGCATGCAGATTGCAGTAATAGATGCATTATGCAGAGCATCATGTGGAATGATTTGAGTAGAGTGCTGTTGTGCAAGCTTCTATATGTTTGCTCCACCCTTATTTTGCATGAACAACTAAATTCTCGTGGGGAAACTAGTTCTCACAGAAATTGCGATTTTCTCCACCCTCTGCAATTTATCAGCTCAAAAGTATCAAATCTGCACCTACAGGTGTGGGGAGGTTAGGTCACGCACACACAGATATTGCAGCTCAAAGAGCTTGGGGTCAAATTGAACCCTGAGGATCACCAATGCGTGTAATACGTGTTCAGGACATCCAAAAAATAGCATCATGATAATTGTATGCTTAATCTGCTGGCCCCATCAAAAAAAAAAAAGACAACTATTGTTTTTTTAATGATAAACATTGAATAGGGGCAAAGTGACCCCAAGGAAAATAGGAGGGTTAAATGTATGCTGCACGTGCTGATGTTTTTTTTTCTCCCATGCTGCCATTCAAGGAGAATGGTTAGTTTGTCGGGTTTTTTCCCTCCTCCTCTCTATTGTTTTCGTTTCACATCGAGGATGTCGGTGCGCCAGGCTTCGTTCTGTCTCCCTCTTTTGGTCATTTTGTTTACGGTTCTCTCGATTGGTTTTTAAATTCCTTGTTTGTGTTACATCCTTGGCAAATAAATCTGAGTCAGATTCGGTTTCTGATTCTCAATGCCACTTTAACCTTGAAAAGCACTCAGTCAACTATTTGATACAATACATATTGAATTCAAGACAATACATATCTCAACTGGGGTGGCACGGTGATCGACTGGTTAGCTCTTCCGCCTCACATTGCAGAGGTGCAGGGTTTGATTCTGGCTCCGTCCTTCTTGTGTGGAGTTTGCATGTTCTTCCTGTGCCCGTATGAGTTTTCTGCGGGTACTCCGGTTTCCTCCCACGTTCCAAAAGAATTGCATGGCAGGCTGATTGAACACTCTAAATTGCCCCTATGTAAGTCGCTGTAAGTGTGTAAGTGTGACTGCGAATGGTTGTTCTTCTTTGTGTGCCCTGCCATAGGCTGGTAATTAGTTCAGGGTGTCCCCCGCCTGCTGCCCGAAGACAGCTGGGATAGGCTCCAGCACACCCGCTGGATAAGTGGATGAAAAAATGGATGGATGGTTCTCAACTGTTGTCACCTTGGGACCTGTATTTTTCAATTCTCAACAAGGTTAATTGAAGGTAATACAAGTTAATAAAAGCTATGTTAAAAATGAATCAAATGGAATACATACAGTAGCTACATCATATTTTTGAAGAAAAAAAACGTAACACAAAACACAACAAGAACTGTCACACAACAGCAAAGTAGGATGCGCATGTTCCTCTATGGGCTTTGTGTCCACAAAATGAAAGGAGCACATGTACAATAGGTGGTCTTTTTCAAATCTTTTTAAATTTAAGATATATATCCATCCATTTTCTGATCCGCTAATCCTCACAAGGGTCACTGGGGGGTGCTGGAGCCGTCTTCGGGCAGTAGGCGATGGACACCCTGAGCTGGTTGCCAGCCAATCGCAGATATATATCACATCGAAATCAGAGGGGACCAAAAAAAAAAATTCCCAGGACTGGAAGCTGCACGGCCAAGACATCCTCAATTATGCAGTCTAAAGATTGTTGCAAATGAATTATTTCCACTTCATTTAAGTTGTAAATGCAAGAGTCAAGCTAACTCTTTGTACTCCTGTTTGACAGTGGACAGTGTGGGATTCTGGTGGTGATAGTAAATACAATCTTCAACGAAAGGTTGATGCTGCGTTGCCATGAGTGTATATGTTTGCTTGCTTGGCAAAACACTTTGGACAAGCTCTGACATAGATGATGCACTATAAAAGTGCACTTCATTTACCATCATGATACAAATGGATGCTACATTGTTTTGACGTGATTTTAGCAAAAGTACAACAAGTAATCCATTCAAATGGATGCAGGATTCCATGATTAAATGGTTAATGAATAGCAATCGCGGACTTGAGGTATGAGTCCAGCCCCTAAGCACTATATATGGCATTACTGTATGTATGACATCAATAACTGGTCTGGCGTATCACTCGAGGAATTTTTGAGAAGGCACAGGCAACTACTTGAACCATTTCCGACATGGCGCCTTGCATTAAAATGAAACAGGCTGACTGCGAGTGCGCTATTTTGGCGAATAAAAGGCTTGACACAAATATTGGAACATCGGATATTTGTCAAAGTTCACAGTATTGCTCCATTTCACCATCAATCCCTCAAAATGTGACAGTGGAGGTACCCATTAAGTCAACAACTCTCCAAGTAGTTTTGCGTTTTTCAACTACGTGTACAACATGTCCCGTTTTTTTGCACAGTCTGATTAAATACAGTCTGGTCACCATAAGATAGTCTGAAAGTCTGTAGAAGCTTCTGTCATCTTAGTGACAGAAGAGTCATTTCCACAAGGCAATTTGTCTAATGGGGCCTCAGTTTATGCATAATTTGGAATTCCACCATCAACAATAGGGAGTCCTCAATATTAGGTTTGCTTGAGGATTTACGATTGCTTTGCCCCAGAGGGATCACATGAACCCATAAAGCCAACTACCATATTTTCCTATAAGGCGCACCTAAGCGCATTCAATTTTCCCAAAAGCCGACAGTATAATAAACTGATGCGCCTTATTATACGGTGTCATATCTCTTTATCTCCTCCGTGAGCCGTCACCTTATCGTGGTGGAGGGGTTTGTGTGTCCCAATGATCCTAGGAGCTAAGTCGTCTGGGGCTTTATGCCCCTGGCAGAGTCACCCATGGCAAACAGGTCCTAGGTGAGGGACCAGACAAAGCACGGCTCAAAAGACCCCTTATGACGAACAAAATAAATTGACTTAAGTTTCCCTTGCCCGGACGCGGGTCACCGGGGCCTCCCTCTGGAGCCAGGCCTGGAGGTGGGGCTCGTTGGCGAGCGCCTGGTGGCCGGGCCTACACCCATGGGGCCCGGCCGGGCTTAGCCCGAAGAGACAACGTGGGTCCCCCTTCTCATGGGCTCAGCACCCATGGGAGGGGCCAAAGGGGTCGGGTGCATTGTGAGCTGGGCGGCAGCCAAAGGCGGGGACCCTGGCAGTCTGATCCTCGGCTCCAGAAGCTAGCTCTAGGGACATGGAACGTCACCTCTCTGGCAGGGAAGGAGCCCGAGTTGGTGTGTGAGGTGGAGAAGTTCCGACTGGATATCGTCTGACTTACCTCCATACACAGCCTGGGTTCTGGTACCAGTTCTCTCGAGAGGGGTTGGACTCTCTTCCACTCTGGAGTTGCCCACGGTGAGAGGCGCAGAGCAGGTGTGGGCATACTCATTGCCCCCCGGCTCAGTGCCTGTACATTGGGGTTCACATTGGTAGACGAGAGGGTAGCCTCCCTCCGCCTTCGGGTGGGGGGATGGGTTCTGACTGTTGTTTGTGCGTACGCACCCAACAGCAGTTCAGCGTACCCACCCTTTTTGGAGTCCTTGGAGGGTGTGCTGGAGAGTACTCCTGCTGGGGACTCCCTCGTTCTGCTGGGGGACTTCAATGCTCATGTGGGCAACGACAGTGAGACCTGGAGGGGCGTGATTGGGAGGAACGGCCCCCCCGATCAGAACTCGAGTGGTGTTTCGTTATTGGACTTCTGTGCTCGTCACGAATTGTCCATAACGAACACCTTGTTCAGAGATAAGGGTGTCCATATGTGCACTTGGCACCAGGACACCCTTGGCCGCAGTTCGATGATTGACTTTGTGGTTGTATCATCGGATTTGCGGCCGCATGTTTTGGACACTCGGGTGAAGAGAGGGGCGGAGCTGTCAACTGATCACCACCTGGTGGTGAGTAGGCTCCGATGGTGGGGAAGATGCTGGTCCGTCCTGGCAGACCCAAACGTATTGTGAGGGTTTGTTGGGAGTGTCTGGCGGAATCCCCTGTCAGAAGGAGTTTCAACTCCCACCTCCGACAGAGCTTTTCCCATGTCCCGAGGGAGGCGGGGGACATTGAGTCAGAGTGGACCGTGTTCCACGCCTCTATTGTTGAGGTGGCCAATCTGAGTTGTGGCCGTAAGGTAGTTGGTGCCTGTCGTGGCGGCAACCCCCGTACTCGCTGGTGGACACCAGCTGTAAGGGATGCCGTCAAGCTGAAGAAGAAGTCCTATCGGGCCTTTATGGCCTGTGGGACCCCAGAGGCAGCTGACGGGTATCGACTGGCTAAGCGGAATGCAGCTTTGGTGGTCGGCGAGGCAAAAACCCGGGCGTGGGAAGAGTTCGGTGAGGCCATGGAAGCCGACTTCCGAGCGGCTTCAAGGAAATTCTGGTCCACCATCCGACGTCTCAGGAGGGGGAAACAGTGCACCACTAACACTGTGTACAGTGGAAGTGGGGCGCTGTTGACGTCGACTCGGGACGTTGTGAGCCGGTGGGCGGAGTACTTCGAAGACTCCTCAACTCCACCAGCACGCCTTCCTTGGAGGAAGCAGAGTCTGGGGACTCTGATGTGGGCTCTCCTATCTCTGTGGTTGAAGTCACCGACCCTTTGTCACCGATTCTGTTCATAACTTTTATGGACAGAATTTCTAGGCGCAGCCGAAGCTTTGAGGGGGTCCGTTTTGGTGGCCTCAGTATTGCATCTCAGCTTTTTGCAGATGATGTGGTACTGTTGGCTCCTTCAAGCAGGGCCCTCCAACTCTCACTGGAGCGTTTCGCAGCCGAGTGTGAAGCGGTTGGGATGAGGATTAGCACCTCCAAATCTGAAACCATGGTCCTCAGTCGGAAAAGGGTGGAGTGCCCTCTCGAGGTCGGGGAGGAGATCTTGCCCCAAGTGGAGGAGTTTAAGTATCTTGGGGTCTTGTTCACGAGTGAGGGCAGAAGGGAGCGAGAGATCGACAGGCGGATCTGTGCAGCGTCTGCTGTGATGCAGACGTTGTATCGGTCTGTCGTGGTAAAGAAGGAGCTGAGCCAAAGGGCGAAGCTCTCAATTTACCGGTCGATCTACGTTCCAACCCTCAACTATGGTCATGAGCTATGGGTTGTGACCGAAAGAACGAGATCCTGGATACAAGCGGCCGAAATGAGTTTTCTCCGCAGGGTGTCCGGGCTCTCCCTTAGAGATAAGGTGAGAACATCAGTCATCCGGGAGGGGCTCAGAGCAGAGCCGCTTCTCCTCCACATCGAGCGGAGCCAGATGAGGTGGCTTGGGCATCTGATCCGGATGCCTCCTGAGCGCCTCCCCAGTGAGGTGTTCCGGGCATGTCCCACCGGGCGGAGACCCCGAGGACGACCCAGGACACGCTGGAGAGACTATGTCACTGTCACGTTGCGCACAAAGCAAGAAAAAGGACTGCTTCGTAACGCAACAGAGCAACGTGAATAAGTGGATCCCCGAAGTAGCAGACACTGATCGGGCAATTGTCACAAAATAATATTTATTACAAACACAAAACTCCGCCTAATAAAAAACAGAAAACGCTGGTGAAAACGAGAACCAGGAAATAATGTAATGTGAAAAATAAAGCGCTTGCAAAAAACGGCAAGGAAAAAATAAGACACTTTCTATTTAAAGTACGCGTTCTCAATAACCCTACTGGGATGACGACAAAGTCACAAAACAACGATCGTATTTGATTAATCCTACCGAGCATGGGCAATAGCAGTGGCACGGCATGCAATACTCCGGCAATGAGTAGACAGCCGGAGCGTCTAGATAAAGCAGGTGTAATCATTGAAAAATAGGCAGCAGGTGTGTAGGCAGAAGAAATGAACGCCTGCCACCTGCTGCCCATTACGGAACATGACAGTACCCCCCCCCTCAACGGACGCCTCCCGGCGGCCCACCCGGCTTGGACGGGTGAGAGGCGTGGAAGTCCTGTAGAAGGGACGGATCCAGGATCCAGGAGCGGGGGACCCATTGCCGATCCTCCGGCCCGTAGCCCTCCCAGTCGACCAGATACTGGAACCCCTTACCCCTGCGCCGAGAGTCCAGGATGGCCCGCACAGTGTACACAGGGTCACCATCGACGACCCGGGGAGGAGGAGGCGGGGTGGGCGAAGGAGCCAAGGGACTTGTCGCCACTGGCTTGATAAGGGAGACGTGGAACACGGGGTGAACCTTCATGGAGGCCGGCAACCGGAGCTTGACTGCGACTGGGCTGATGATGGATTCCACCACGAATGGTCCGGTGAAACGTGGTCCCAACTTGGCAGACGAGCCGGCCAAGCGCAGGTCCCTTGTAGCCAGCCACACCTCCTGACCCACCTCATAGGTCGGTGCAGGGCGCCGACGACGGTCCGCGATCTGCCGATTCCTGGATGCCGTGCGGGATAATGCGGCCCTGGTCTCCCTCCACACGTGATGGGCCCGTTTGAGATGGTACTGCACCGAAGGAACCTCGACCTGCCCCTCCTGGGACGGGAACAGTGGCGGTTGATACCCATAGGCCGTCATGAAGGGAGAACGCCCCGTGGCCGAAGAGACGAGGGTGTTGTGTGCATATTCCACCCACGGTAAGTGGTCGGCCCAGGACGAGGGACGGTGGAGACACACACAACGAAGGGCCGCCCCCAGATCCTGGTTAGCGCGCTCCGCCTGCCCATTGGATTGTGGGTAGTATCCTGATGACAGACTCGCCGTGGCCCCCAGTGACCGGCAGAACCGCTTCCACACTCTGGACACGAACTGGGGCCCCCGGTCGGAAACAATGTCCAGAGGAATGCCATGGAGACGGAAAACATGCTTGATGAGGAGGTTGGCGGTCTCCAACGCCGACGGCAGCTTAGTCAGCGGGATGAAGTGGGCTGATTTAGAAAAACGGTCCACAATGGTGAGAATGACGGACCGCCCACGGGACGGAGGAAGACCCGTGACAAAGTCTAGTGAGATGTGGGACCAGGGACGAGGAGGAATGGGTAGCGGTTGGAGCAACCCTGCCGGAGGCCGATGCGAGGCCTTACCGCATGCGCAGGCGGAGCAGGCGTTGACGAAGTCCACGACATCCTTCCGTTGTTCTGGCCACCAGAACCGCTGGGAGATGAGATGCAGAGTCCGGGTCACCCCGGGATGGCAAGCCACCTTGGACGCGTGCCCCCACTGCAACACCTCCGAACGCAGTGGTGGAGGTACAAACAGCTTCCCTGCGGGACACTCAGTCGGGACTTGGACCCCATCGTGAGCCTCCAGAATCCTCCGCTCGATCTCCCACCTCAATGCCCCCAGGATGCAATGGTCCGGAAGGATGGTTCCTGGCGGGCTGACAATTTCCACGGGATCGTGGAGACGGGAGAGGGCGTCAGGCTTGGTGTTCTTGGATCCGGGGCAATATGTGAGGGTGAAATTGAACCGAGTTAATAGAAGTGCCCACCGGACCTGTCGAGAATTCAGTCTCTTAGCGGAGCGAATGTACTCCAGGTTCTTATGGTCTGTGAACACAGTGAATGGCTCCTTCGTCCCCTCGAGCCAGCCGGAGCGTCTAGATAAAGCAGGTGTAATCATTGAAAAATAGGCAGCAGGTGTGTAGGCAGAAGAAATGAACGCCTGCCACCTGCTGCCCATTACGGAACATGACAGTCACGCAGCTGGCCTGGGAACGCCTCGGGATCCCCGGGGGAGAGCTGGAAGAAGTGGCCGGGGAGAGGGAAGTCTGGGTTTCCCTGCTAAAGCTGCTGCCCCCGCGACCCGGCCCCGGATAAGCGGTAGAAGATGGATGGATGGATGGATGGATATCTCTTTATAGTCCCCATTGAGTTGTTTCCCTGTTAGTGTTCCTATGCCATCTAGTGGTGATTATTAGCAGGAACCAATTGTAACCTAAAAGGGTTCTGCCCGACACGAATTGACATGTGCATTCGCCCAAACCCACTCAAACAGTCAACTACTTTTTGAGCCCTGCACAGCCATTATGAAACAAAGATAATTCAAAAGCTGTTCGGGTTTGTATGTGACCCCAAAAGCACGACAACAGACAGGGAAGGCATTAGCCAAAACTTGGCATAATTTATTCGCTTTGCAAGGTCAACTCAGGAGAATTCAACTGAAACTTACTTAACGTGCAAAGGGGAGCACAAAGAGTCCACGGGAAGAGGAAAATATCCACAGAGGAGGCGAAACCTTCATGAGGTGTCTACCGGGGCTTGCTGCAGGTGGTTACGACACGAACTTGCACAAACTGGTTTGGGAGGCAACTTACACCAGCCCAAATGAGCTAATGAGCTACAGGGTGATCAGCTGGCGAGCCTCGGGTGTGAGGTGCAGGCTGAGGAGGCTGCCTGGCCACCTCCTCCCTAACTAAAGCTAAACTAATAACTAAAGTAAGGAATTGTCTTCATATCTTTAGCCTTTCATTTCATTGTTGTGTAATGCCATTTGTATTTATATGTTTCAACTCAGTTCAACTGTATTTATAGAGCACTTTCGAACAGCCATCGCTGCATACAAAGTGCTGTACATGGAGCAATTTAACATATACAACAAATAGTAAAGCAAATCGGTAATAAAGACGGTAGAAAGCACCGAACAGCAAAACCAAGAACAAATCTAAGTCATGCTGAGTCAAATGCCAAAGAATACAAGTGAGTTTTGAGGCGGGTTTTGAAGATGGGCAGCGGGAGGTCATTCCAGAGAGAAGGACCAGCAACAGAAAAGGCTTGATCCCCTTTGAGCCTCAGTTTAGTTCTTGGTACTTCTAATAATGTCTGGTCCGCAGACATGAGGCGCCGGGCAGGTGTGTAAGGGCGGATGAGTGCAGAGAGGTAAGGTGGCTCAAGGTCATTTAGAGATTTGAAGACAAATAAGAGGATCTTGAAAATAACTCTAAAATGTATGGGGAGCCAGTGAAGGGATGCCAGAGTAGGAGTTATGTGCTCCCTCTTAAAAGTACCAGTCAAGAGGCGAGCAGCAGCATTCTGGACCAGCTGGAGGCGCTTAATGGAGGACTGGCTGACTCCAAAGTAAAGGGCATTGCAGTAATCGAGCCGGGATTTGACAAAGGCGTGAATTACTGTCTCAAAGTGTTCATGAGAGAGGAGAGGTTTTATTTTGGCCAGCTGTCTAAGGTGAAAGAAGCTGGATTTAACAACGGCACCAATTTGCCGATCAAGTTTGAAATCACTGTCCAGTTTAAGGCCCAAGTTTGAGACTGTTGACTTAATGGCCCTGTCACACCTTGATGATTCAGCCAGCGTATGCCGACGTATCAGAATTTCCCTAAAACGCTGGCATACGCTGAATTATCAAATTTTTTTTCAATTTTGGGCGTATACATAGCGTATTCATAACGAGTTGGACGTATACACAACGTATCAGTAAATTATATAGAAAGTTTCGATAACTTATAGATAACTTATTCCAACGAATGCCTCGCGTGTTGCCGGCGTACACAACTTATGCCCAATGATAGTCTAACTTATGCATAGCGTGCAGCAGCGTATTGCCGACGATCACGTGTCGTAGTCTATAAAAAGGCTGCCGCTCGACGTTTCAAATCATAACTGCACTAGACATTGCAGTACCAACATCAGCGTCATGCCAAAGAAAAGTGTGAGGAACGCTGCCAAGAAATCTCCTGGCCGTGGCCGTGGGCGTGGACGTGAACGGAAGGAGGATCCATCATCACCTACACCCTCACCCTCACGCTCACCCTCTGATGGAGATGATGCTTGTTCTAACGCCTCTCGGGCATCGTCAGTGGCATCGGTAGCTGCGTCCCAGGCCTCCACCTCCTCTCACCCAACCCTTGCCAAGAAGAGGAGGGCCAAGAAGACACAGTTTTGTCTCTATGTCCAAGAGGAGCAGTTCATGTGTGATTTCCTTCGTGAGAATGGCATCCTCTGGGACATCAAGAAGACTGACTACCGGAGGGTGGACAAGAAGGCAAAGCTCTGGGAAGATCAAGCCAAGGCCATGGGGAAGACTGTCGAGCACCTTCAAGGGTGGTTCAAGTCCCTCCGAGACACTCACACCCGTCTCCACAAGAAGAAGAGCGGTGACGGCGCCCCGGAACTGACAGAGAGGGAGCAGTGGGTGAAGGCAAACTTCAGCTTCCTCAAGAGTGTGGTCCGCCATCATGCTGAACCCGTCAACAGTGTAAGTATAACAAATATTAATATTAATATTTATTTATATTAATTTTATTGTGATTACAAAGCATTGAATGTGCCTTGTATTTTTGCCTTGTATTTTAACAATCAACTGTCATAATTGCAGGTGAAGGCGACCATTGCAGCACACAGCGGGGACCTCGAGGTTGCCGAGGCTGCCTGTGCAGACATCGTGGTTGATGACGAGAGCACGCCCTCCACTGTCCCCTCCTCATCCTCACAGCGCAAGGGCAAGCGTGGCCAGGACGATGACCAGTTGCAGTCACCCCAGAAGAGGGTGCACGAGTCTGGGGAGCTCATCAAAGGTCTCGCACAGCCTCAGCCCATCATAGCCACTGCAGCCTTCGCCAACTACGTGCGTGACAGCCTGGTCAGCATGTCCAAGCGCAAGTTCCGGAAGGCACGGTCACGCATCAACACCATCCTCAGTGAGCTGATGGACGAGGAGAGTGATGAGGAAGGACTCCCCAGAGCCCCCACCTTTCCTGCTCCTGTTTCCGTGCGACCCAGTTCAGCACCACCTACCTACAGTAACACCCCCACGGAGTCGGAGACGTACCAGCCACCTCCCCACATGTGGAGACACAAGGCATGTCAGTCTGGGGTTCACAGACAGCTGACTATGTGCACCAGTACATGCAGCAGCCACTGCAGCCACAGTACCAACACCAGGAGCCTAAGTACCAGCAGATGATGCCTCAGCATCCTCCTCAGCATGGGTTCCAGCATCAGATCACGCAGCAGCCAAGCACCGTCTCTGTATCTACTGCTCTAGGTTCAGCTGGCCAGGTACTGAACCAGAGCCCCAGCGCCCTTAACACGAGCGGTCAGAGTCTGGATAACATCTCTGGACTCTCAGGAATCCTCAACCTGTCCAGTGGTCTTCGTGCTGCAAGCACCCCGTCTGGGGAGCTGAACACACCTCCACCACCAGAGAAGAACTAGTTACAGTGAGAGTTGTGTGCTTCTCATGATTAGCAGAGACAGGGTTTGGCCATTTTTGTGCCATTTTGTATGTACATGTATGACCATTGTTATCATGTGTACACCATTATTTTTCAGATGAGCAGTGAAAAAAAGTTGCATTAACTCTTGATGTTTGTTGATGTTATTTTTAATATTTAATTCATAAATAATTAACAATAATAAATTCCGTATGGCCTTATCCCTTATGCCCTTGTCCTTTGTATGTCAATGAAAAGGTAGTTGGTTAATACAGTTGTAGATGCCGCTTAATAAAACCATCCGGTTATTAAGACCACTGTGGCTTGGTCCGGATGTTACACACTCCGGTTAACAAGACCAGTGTTAGGGGGGGGGCGGGATTGTGGGCCCTCCGAATCCGCCACTGCTATAAACGTCTATGCCATGGAACTGGAGAAGCGTGGCTTTGACGCCATGAAGGACTTTATTCGAGTTCACTGTAATTACTGAAATGAAACAAGCCAATAGCCAATGAAACAAACCTGTTGAATATTATTTCAAATAATTTATGGAAACGCCCTAATTTTTAGAAGATAATAAAATTATACTTTAGATCCCTTCATTTCCTGTTATTGTGGAAAAATGTCTAAAGCACATGTATAATGTACATGTATTTAATAGAAGTGAATTTCCTACAGTATATGGCATGTCGCTTAATAAAAACAACGCTTATTAAGACCACTTTGGCCCTGTCCCGAGGTGGTCCTAAAGCGGCGACTATTGTATGTATTTTGTGTCTGTCTTTATTAGCTTTTATTTAATACATGTAAGTGTGGCCTCTATCCTTGCTCATAAATGAAGACAAAACAACTTAATTTTTATATACAAACAAAGTGATACGTTTATTTATTTAGATAATGAGAATGTATAAGATTTGTTCAAACGTGTTTATTTACTACTGAGTGCTTGACTAGTAATGCATTTCTACATGTCTATAAAATTTTATCATGGGTTTTAAATCATAAAAAAGTGACATGACCTTCTAGTTTAGACAACCAAACATGATTTTATTACTACATTATTAAATTGTTTTCACTGTTTTTAAAGTTGTGCTTCCTCATGTTGAGTAATTATCAAATACCTATCGTTTATTAAATATCAAAAACGTGGCTCAACTCTCCCCAATCTCCCCTACAGTCAATACAAACATATTACAAATTAACAAGAAAAATTATAATTGTTGAATATTTACAAATTGTACATTTATATTACAAAGTGCATAATTGGAAAATACTTCTTCTACGATGTTCATTTCAAGAGGAATCTTATTGTCTCTGAGGTCCTTTATTGCTTGAACAATACAGTAATACAAATATCATCTAGATCATCCTATCCTGCCACGGAACTGCACCAGTTGGGTAGTTAACCCAGTGCTTGAGAAGATTCCTCTGTTTCTTTCCGTCCTTGGAGGCAGTGTTGGGGCCACTAGCTGTCTGTGTATCCTCCAAGTTACGTCCCTCTCGCCATGCTCCTGGAACAAAGTCGTGGTTCTCATTCCCTGCCCGGTCAAGCTGCTGGTTCTGTAGTACTGGGTACCTGGAATTTGAATTAATTTACTTTTAAGCTAACCTATAATTAAAACATATTCTAAGGCGCTGTACAATAAAAAGTAATATTATGATACAGATACAATTTTAGGTAAAATTATATAATTTTTATAAACATAGGCTGAAAGGTAAAATGCATTGTATACTGTATAAAATATGCTACGTAAACATGAATTACCTGGTCCTCATGAGGTTGTGCAGGATCAAGCATGCTTTGACAATGAGCCTGACAGTGGAGGGGTGATGCTGCATGGTGCTTAGCAGAATCTGGAATCTGTTAACAAGGATGCCGAAAGCATTTTCTACTACCCTCCTTGCTCGGGAAAGCCTGTAGTTGAAGATGCGTTGTTCATTCGTCAGACCCCTGAGGTTGTATGGCTTCATCATGGTTGATCGTAGGGCGAAGGCATCATCACCGATGAAGAAGTAGGGCACATCCTGGTTGTCACTGGGGAGAGGCTCAGGGTCAGGGAATCCTAGGGTCCCGTCTTCAGCGCATTCCTTCAGCTCACAGTCATTGTATATCTGCGCATCTGATGCTGATCCAGTACCACCGACATCTGCCCAAATGAATTTATAGTCGGCATCCGCCAGCACCATCAGAACAATGGAGTAGAATCCTTTGTAGTTGTAGGACATAGATCTGGCAGTCATCTGCATAGCAGTGGAAGGAGATGCCATGTTTCCTTAAGATGGAACCCAATGGGAGCAGATACAGCGAGAACAGCAGAGGCCCCAGAATTGAGCCCTGTGGAACACCACATGACAGGGGAGCAGTGCGTGACTCAGAGCAGCCAAGGCTGACACAAAAGGTTCTGTCAGCTAAATAGGACCTAAACCACTCGAGAGCGCTCCCGCCAATGCCCACCAAGTGCTGCAAACGGGTCAGCAGGATACTGTGATCCACTGTATCAAATGCTGCAGTTAAATCCAATAAAACTAGACACACATAGTCTCCAGTGTCATTTGCCAGGAGGATATCATTAGAAACACGTAACAGGGCTGACTCTGTGCTATGCATCATCTTGAAACCTGACTGGAAGACCTCCAAGGTGTTATGTTCATCTAAGAAACATTTCAACTGCATGTGCACCACTTTTTCCAGAATTTTTGAAATGAAAGGCAGTTTGGAAATTGGCCGGAAATTTGACAGCACATCTGGATCAAGACCAGGTTTCTGGACCAAGGGTTGGACCACAGCATTTATTTTTGTTATCAAAGTTTTTATTGAATTTTTTAAACAGTTAGAAAAAAGCAAAACATGGTCACGTGTTGAGGCACATAGTACATCAGTTCCGGGCATCAAAATAGAACATACATCGCATAGACATCCCGGTGAAACGGGATATTACTCCTGCCCTCCCACATACACACTGTCCTGAGCACTGTGTCCCATGAATAGAAAAGTACTGAAATAAAATAAAATAATACTAATAAACAAAAATAAAACAAAACAACTTGAGTGGAATGGGGCCAATAGGGTATCTTAACTATCTGTTCAAGCACTTCCTTAGGTTTCCTTGAATTTTATCCAGGTATCCCATAATGTTTCAAATTTCTCTCGTTCGCCTCGAAGAATAAATGTCAGTTTCTCCATTTCAAAAATTTCCCCAACCACCTTAATCCAGTCTTTGACTGTTGGGGGATCTTTTGTCAGCCATTTTCTTGTGATTGCTTTTTTGCTTGCTAACAACAAGATGTTGTAGGTATATTTCTGGGCAAAGTTAATGGTAAAGTCAGGTTCCAGTCCCAAGTACAGGGCTTCAAAGGTCGGAGGGACCACTGTCCCCATAATCATACAAATCGTTATCCTTGTCTCTTCCCAGTATTTGGAGATGACCGGGCATTCCCAAAACACATGAAAATGAGAGGCTTTGCTATTACCGCAGTATCTCCAGCAAGCTGTACTAATTCCCTGTGAAGTCCCTTGGGCCGGAACTCTAAAAAACCTGACTGCATTCTTCCACCCAAATTCCCTCCAAGAGAGAGCCGATGTACACTTCCATTGCTGTGCTATTGTTCTCTCCCATGCTTCCAGTTGAATTGTAATGCCACCCTCCTTAGACCACTTGTTCTTTATATATGTTGTGTCTCCACCTTCCAGTTCCTGCAACTCTTTGTAAATTTTCGATATAGTACCACGTCCAGGAACTGACCCATAGAATAGTAGGAATATCTTGATTAAGCCAAAAACACGTTGTTGGACCCATCCTGTGCGTAGATTTCTCTCTAAGTAGTGTCTGAGCTGCAAGAATCTATAGAAATCTTGATTACTCAATCCGAACTTGTTTCGAAGATCCTGGAATTGTCTCATCCCGCCCACCTCAAGGAGGTCCCTATATATCTTTAACCCTTTTCCAGCCCATTTTTTGAAACCTGTATCCATTCTGTTTGGTAAGAAATCTGAGTCATACCCAATCCACCTGAGGAGCAAGTATGGGCTATTTTCTTTGTCCTGCTTTAGTATTCCGTGCCACACCTTAATTGAGGTACTTATCCAAGGATTAACGCTTTTAAGACAATCAATTAAACCAGGGTCCCCGATAATTGCTTGTAATGGAATATCGCTAGATATCTGACATTCGATGTCTTTCCACTTCGCACTATAGGATGGGTTACAGATATTGACCAAAATCTTTACCTGGGTTGCCCTATAATAGTTTATCATGTTCGGTAGGGAGAGGCCTCCCTTGCTTTTCGTCAATTGTAGAGTCTTGAATCTAATTCCAGGCCTCTTCCCTTGCCAAATAAATCGCGATATTACTTTGTCCAACTCTTGAAACATATCCTTGGGTAAGTCAATTGGTAAAGTTGGGAATAGATATAATAATCTGGGCAGCACATTTATTTTAATTGCTTCCACTCTTTGCAATAATCCAAGGAATGGAACCAGGTTCCATCTGTTCAAGTCAGCCTTAATTTGGGCAAGGAGAGGGTAATAATTTTCAAGCATAATTGTATCTAGATCTCTTGGAATATTCACGCCTAAGTACCTGATCGACTCTGAGTCCCAGTTCAAATTGAGTTCATCTCTCATCACCTTGCTCGGAGAGTATTTAAATGACAATATCTGAGTTTTATGTATATTGAGTTTGTATCCCGAAAATCCTCCATACACCCTGATGGTTGAAAGCAGTTCCGGGAAAGAGGTAGATGGTTTTCCCAGAAATATTAATATATCGTCCGCAAATAGGGCTAATTTATGAGTGTCCTGACCAACTGTTATCCCCTCGATCTCATCTTTCTGCCTTATCCACTGACTTAGGGGCTCTATAAAGATGGCAAATAGGAGTGGGGAAATAGGGCAGCCCTGTCGGCATCCCCTTTCTAAGCCGAAAAAGTCCGTCGATCTTCCATTTATCCTTACTTTTGCTATTGGCATATCGTATATAGCCTGTATTGTTCTTATAAAATTGTCTTTGAATTTAAATCTCTGTAATACCTTATAAAGATATGACCAGTTGACAGAGTCAAAGGCTTTTTCAGCATCCAATCCCAGCAAAACAGCCTCTAAGTCATGTGCCTTTATATGAGAAATTATGTGTAAGGTTCTTCTGACGTTATCCATAGTCTGTCTTTGTCTAATAAAGCCGGTCTGATCTAAGTGTACGATATCTGGACGATTCCAGACGCCTTGCTAAAATTGATGTAAAGAGTTTGTAGTCTTGGTTCAAGATACTAATTGGACGGAAATTTGCGCAGTCTGTTTTGTCCTTCCCATCTTTTGGTATCAAAGCGATGATCGCCTCTCTCCAAGAAGGGGGAATGGCTCCATTTGCCAGGACCCAATTGAATGTTCTCAGTAGTAGTGGAGATAAAATGTCACTGTAAGTCTTGTACCACTCAGAGGGGAAGCCATCTGTACCTGGGCATTTATTCGGCTTTAGTCGGGAAATGGCCTTCTGTAATTCACCCATAGTCACTTCAGCCATGAGAACTTCATTTTGGTCTCCTGAGACCGTTGGGAGGTTGAGTGACTCCAACATTGTTTCGGGAGCTCCCCCATCATCAGGGACTCTTTGAGAATATAGATCTTTATAGTATCTTTCAAAGCAACTTTGGATATCTTTGAAGTCATGTTTCATTTGTCTGGTACCTGGATCCTTAATTTTATGTACCACCCTCTCTGCTTGTTGTTTCCTTAATTTATAAGCCAGGTTTCTCGACGCTTTACTGCCCGCCTCATAATAATTCTGTTTTAAGAAAGTACGTTTTTTCTGCACGTCTATATCATAGATATCTTTTATCTGTTTTTTGACTGCCTTAATTTCTTGGACCACCTCCGATTGAACATTTTTTTTGTGTTGTTTCTCTAATTGCTGCAATGATTTTTCGAGTCCTAATGATTTTCCCTGTCTGAGTTTCTTTTGCGAAGCCAATTTTGCGATAATTTTCCCTCTCAAAACTGCCTTGCCTGCATCCCACACCATAATAGGGGACACCGCTCCGTTATCATTTTCTGACAAAAATAGTGAGATTTCCTCTTTTATTTCCTCCCTCATCTTCCCCTTAAGAGCATTTAAGTTAAGCCTCCATGCACAGGGACCTTTATTATATTTTACTTTTGAGTTTGTATCCCGAAAATCCTCCATACACCCTGATGGTTGAAAGCAGTTCGGGAAAGAGGTAGATGGTTTTCCCAGAAATATTAATATATCGTCCGCAAATAGGGCTAATTTATGAGTGTCCTGACCAACTGTTATCCCCTCGATCTCATCTTTCTGCCTTATCCACTGACTTAGGGGCTCTATAAAGATGGCAAATAGGAGTGGGGAAATAGGGCAGCCCTGTCGGCATCCCTTTCTAAGCCGAAAAAGTCCGTCGATCTTCCATTTATCCTTACTTTTGCTATTGGCATATCGTATATAGCCTGTATTGTTCTTATAAAATTGTCTTTGAATTTAAATCTCTGTAATACCTTATAAAGATATGACCAGTTGACAGAGTCAAAGGCTTTTCAGCATCCAATCCCAGCAAAACAGCCTCTAAGTCATGTGCCTTTATATGAGAAATTATGTGTAAGGTTCTTCTGACGTTATCCATAGTCTGTCTTTGTCTAATAAAGCCGGTCTGATCTAAGTGTACGATATCTGGACGATTCCAGACGCCTTGCTAAAATTGATGTAAAGAGTTTGTAGTCTTGGTTCAAGATACTAATTGGACGGAAATTTGCGCAGTCTGTTTTGTCCTTCCCATCTTTTGGTATCAAAGCGATGATCGCCTCTCTCCAAGAAGGGGGAATGGCTCCATTTGCCAGGACCCAATTGAATGTTCTCAGTAGTAGTGGAGATAAAATGTCACTGTAAGTCTTGTACCACTCAGAGGGGAAGCCATCTGTACCTGGGCATTTATTCGGCTTTAGTCGGGAAATGGCCTTCTGTAATTCACCCATAGTCACTTCAGCCATGAGAACTTCATTTTGGTCTCCTGAGACCGTTGGGAGGTTGAGTGACTCCAACATTGTTTCGGGAGCTCCCCCATCATCAGGGACTCTTTGAGAATATAGATCTTTATAGTATCTTTCAAAGCAACTTTGGATATCTTTGAAGTCATGTTTCATTTGTCTGGTACCTGGATCCTTAATTTTATGTACCACCCTCTCTGCTTGTTGTTTCCTTAATTTATAAGCCAGGTTTCTCGACGCTTTACTGCCCGCCTCATAATAATTCTGTTTTAAGAAAGTACGTTTTTTCTGCACGTCTATATCATAGATATCTTTTATCTGTTTTTTGACTGCCTTAATTTCTTGGACCACCTCCGATTGAACATTTTTTTTGTGTTGTTTCTCTAATTGCTGCAATGATTTTTCGAGTCCTAATGATTTTCCCTGTCTGAGTTTCTTTTGCGAAGCCAATTTTGCGATAATTTTCCCTCTCAAAACTGCCTTGCCTGCATCCCACACCATAATAGGGGACACCGCTCCGTTATCATTTTCTGACAAAAATAGTGAGATTTCCTCTTTTATTTCCTCCCTCATCTTCCCCTTAAGAGCATTTAAGTTAAGCCTCCATGCACAGGGACCTTTATTATATTTTACTTGCAAATCCAAATAAACTGGGCTTTGATCCGATAGGTTCATTATTCCAATTTTACATGTCCTTGTAAGGCCGAGATCTTTACTGTACATGAAAAAGTAATCAATCCTTGAGTAAGTATTATGTGGCGCCGAGTAAAAGGTGTAATCTCTGGTAGTTGGGTTGAGCTCTCTCCATACATCACATATGCCCATCTCCTTTATCATCTTTCCCACCTTCTCAGCCACTGGGTTATTATGCTGCTGTGATGTTCGTGACACGTCCATTTTGAGATCCAATCTTAAATTAAAGTCACCACCACATATGACCAATCCTTGGGCCTTAGTTATCATTAAATCAAAAATATGTCGGTAAAACCTCCAAGATGCCCCAGGTGGAGCGTAAACATTTATAAGGGTCACAACAGATCCCTCCATTTTACCCACCACCATATTGTACCTCCCTTCCTTGTCTTTAATTTCTGACTGCAGCTCGAATATTACTTTTGTAGAAATAACAGTAGACACCCCCCTCCTATGTCCTTTCTCATAGGAGGCTGAAAACACCTGCTTAAATCCCTGTCTCCTGAGTTTCAAATGTTCCAAGTCATTTAGGTGGCTTTCTTGCAGGAACATTATGTCTACCTTATCTTTCGCCCTTTTGCCCAGAATTTTGTTTCTCTTAATAGGATTTAGGATACCTTTCACATTGTACGAAGCGAACCTAAGTGGCCTTTTTTGGCTTTCCATCAAAAAGTAAATAGCGCCCATTGCTTAATAGACCCCCATTCCACTTGAACATGTTAACAAGGAAAAAAAAAACAATAATAAGACAAAATCTGAGAAGAACAAACTCAGCAACTTGCGAAAGTACCGTCGGGTAGGCACTCCGCTGTGGGGTCTCAGGTATGACCCCAAAAGAGCCAGGATCTTCAGCTGGCTCGGAGAGAAAGCCTCCACTAAAGTTCCCTTGTAGAGGGCCCTCCCTTAGTTGTCGCCCCCAAGACACATTTGTGCATAAGAGTCCAAGCGTCCTCGATCATATCTATGTACACATACATGCATTCATAAGTACACACCCGAACAGGCTCACATATTCATTGACTCACGTATACTTTAAAGCGTAAACACCTGGTTGCATTTCACGTATACACACATCTACATATATGTACATACTCCCACACACATACTCACGCATACCTATTCCCCTACATAACTTTCCACATGTTCACGCAGTGCTTACTAATCCACTTACTCACGTACACCCCTATGCAATAATACAGGGTGACCCAAAAAGATGCGTACCCATGAAAATTTCAATTGTGACTTTGATTAAAAAGCTATTTATTTCAAATTACAACCACACATTATTCAGTTTATGGAAGACCATTCACCAGAGTTTCAGCTATTTCTGTCAATTTTTAGTCAATTTATGGCTTTCCCAAGATGTGTTCCAAATGTCCACCATTCCGTTGCAAGCAAACCTGTACTCGTCTGACAAAGTTGTCAATCACTTTTACACACTCCAGATTTTTATCTGTGGGGTTTCCTCAAAGACAATATATACCAGGGAAATCCACAAACAATTGAGGAACTGAAAACTGCCATCACAGCAAAAATAAGAGCCATCCCGAAAGAGGAGTGATGAGTGACAAAGTTGTCAATCACTTTTACACACTCCGGGTGAACTACATCCTCCAAAAGCGTCAAGGACACTGTTTCAAAAAAATTTAGCACAGCTGTACACGGAATATGGACAGAGGGGTCAGATGCGGTATTAGAGACTGGAGTCCTAGCTGTAGAGACCTTATCAATGAAAAACTGAAGGAACCTGTTGCACATCTCGGGTGAAGAATCCGAGCAAGTAGGCAGACGGGGTTTGAGTACAGAATCTATCGTTTTATGACGTTTCATGTCCGTGTTTGTGACCAGTCCTCATGGCTTTGTTACAGCTGAAGCGGTTGTGAAGGTTCCATCTAAATAAAGCTGTGTTGTATTGTATTCCATTTAGCATAGCTCTATCTGGTGCAGGCATGTCCAGCTCCGGGGCTGGAGGGCCACTGTGCTGCCTGTTTTCCATCTCTTCAGCACACCTCATTCAGATGAGCAGCTCCTCAGCCAGCTCTGAAGCGGCATTAGAACGATCCTGATGATTTGAATCAGGTGTGTTGCTCCTGGGAGAGCTGGAAAACAGGCAGGAGAGCGGCCTTTGAGGACTGACTTTGGACACCCCTGATCTAGTGGATGCATAGCGCATCCACAGCCACTATTGCAGCTTCTATTCTATGCGCCTTATAATGCAATACTGTACGCCCTATATATGAAAACAGTTTTCAAAAGTTGGCTATTCATTGAATGTGCGTCTTATATTCTGAAGCGCCTTATAGTGCAGAAAATACGGTATTATTGACAGGCTTGTTTTGTGCCTCTTCTATATTTGTGTATTCATCATTTAGAGTGAACAAATCTTTAAAATCGTCCACTTACTGCAGTACATGAAAGCATTTTTTGAAACCTCACTCCACTATTTATCATTTTTTAGGATGTATTATTTCCTGTTAGCAGAGTCGCTTCACAGCGCGTGCAGATTGGCATCCTTCTGCCTAACATCCAAGAATGACACGTTGAGTGAGGTGTTTCCTTCAGCCATTGATCGGCGTGTTTTATAGAACAGGTGGAGAGAAGAGAAAGAAAGAAAAGGCGTATCCCTTTTTATAGGGCCGTCGACGTCACTCACCATGAACAAAAGTAAGCTTTTATTGCCCCCTACTGGCTCAGTCGTAAAAGGCAATCATACAATCTTAACAATATTAAATAATATACGGTTTTTCACTGTGCATTTTCCATAAAATATTACTTGAACCCAAGGTTAACATATATAGTGTGCACATACAGCCATGCTTATCAGTCGGAATGTGAGTGTGAATGGTTGTTTCCCCGTTCTTTGCTCAACCTCAATTGCTAATAGGATGCAGCTCACCTGTGACCCAGAGCACAATGAGTAGAACATTGAAAATGGATGGGAAAGCTGATTTTGCATGGTTGAATACCTAGGGAATGGACATCCAGAGTTTCAACCTATAAATACCTGGATGTCCAATTAAACGATAAACTGGACTGTCAACACAAATGCTCCATACAGAAAGATCAGAGCAGACTCTTCCTGCTCAGGAGATTACAGATTTTCGGGGTTCCAGAGACACTCCCGAAGAACTTTAAGGCTCAGTGGTTGCATCGGTTATCGGTCCTGTGCTGTGCTGGACTCAAGTGACACAGTGGGACACAGGAAAAGGATGGCTAAGCTGTCATCCGTGATGCAAAACCTTATCCAGCCCTTGAGGACGCTGGCACCACTCTAAAGCTCCTTCATAGATGAAGTGCATCGGCAGATTTCTACACGCTGACGCTGTGTGGGGAGATTCCACTGCTGTTTCATGCCTGCAGCTGTTAGAGTATCTCACCATAACTTGGGATCATTTATGCAAGGACAGTAGCTTGTTTTGTTTTTTTTTATTTTGTGGAATGTGCCTTTGTGGTATATACCCTGGTTAGGGGATTGTAGTGACTTCTATATACATAATTCACCACCAAATGCAAATGTGTGAATGCAATGTTTTTTCATATGCTTGTCAGAGAGTTCACGGTCATTTGGTAACTGGGTAGAAGTAATTGCAGTCCCTTTAAGGACCGCCATGTTTAGTTTGCGTGTTTCTATGGAAACTTACTTTCGGCGGGTCTCAGTTTGCGCTGGAGCTTTTTTGGCGTGCGAAATAAACGACACACTCTCTCGGTGTGTGAATGTGAGAAATTGTCGCTTTCTTTGAGTTTTGAAAAAACTAAATCCAAAACAAACAAAGTCCAAAGTATCAAACAAAAAACATGACTGAAGATAAAACATAACAGTCACCGTAACATGACTGAAACAAACCTGATAGCAGCAAACAATCAAACAAACATGACATTAGCAAAAAGCAACAATGATCCGACACTGAAAGCTCATGGTGGGAGTCCTTTTAAAGCCACTAATTACCTAACGACCAACAGGTGTGCAGCTGCAGGGAAAATTCCCACAGTGCCACTTGTTGGTCACAAACCGAAACATGACAGGCAGGACTGGTGATCATGTTGAACCCACAATTGTTCTTCTGTTGTTTATTTTTTGTTAACACATTGAAACAAAATAACATAATTCATATGTGGACATTAGATTCCCTGTGGGAACAGGAAAATAACCCCATACAAAGGCATGATCCAATATGCTCGAGATCTAAAACATGATTGGGTGTTATGTCTGCTCAAGTTGAGTAATTTGACATATGTGGTGTAAGTCTCATGAAATGTCAATGAAAAAGTCCTGAGCAAAACCAAATATGTGTCAGTTGTCATTTTTGTGCCATAAAAGGCCTTCCCCAATGTAATAAACCCAATTTTATTCACAAACGTTTTCCAAGTACAGTGGAACTGCTGTGGTAGAATGGCTCCTATGTCTTGCAGTTTGGAATCGGACCTACAGTACAAAGTAGGCTTTCAGAAATGTATTCCCCTGAAAGGGGTATATTACAGGAACAAAAAAATTCAATTGCTGATGTTGAAATACTTGGGTATATGCAGTCTTTCTTGATGTGCAGCTTCAACAGTCCAAGGTCTCCGTTGTCGTATTTTACGCTTCATAATGTGTCCCACGTTTTCAATGGGAGACAGGTCTGGACTGCAGATAGGCCAGTCACATATTTGCACTCTCTTACGATAAAGCCACGCTGTTGTAACACGCGCAGGACGTGGTTTGGGATCGTCTTGTAGCAGGGGCATCCATCAAAGAGAAGTGCTTGGATGGCATCATATGTTTCTCCATAACCTGTATGTACCTTCACAGACGTGGAGGTTACCCATGCCATTGAAACGAGCACATCCCCATACCATCACAGAGGCTGACTTTTGAGCTTTGCGACCATAACAGTCCGCAGGGTTCTTTTCATCTTTGGCCCGGTGGACACGACGTCCACAATTTCCGAAAACAATTTCAACTGTGGACTCGTCAGACCACAGAAAAGTTTTCCACTTTGCATCAGTCCATGAGTTTGGGCCCAGAGAACCCAGCGGTGTTTATCGATGTTGTTGATCAATTTTGCATAGTCAAGATTAAAGTTGCACTTAGAGATATAGCGCTGAACTGCATTTACTGCATAACTGCATAACTTAGTTTTCTGATGTGACGTCTGAAGGATGAAATGTCACTGGCATTCAATGTTAACACTGACATGCAATGCTTTCTCCAGATTCTCTGGACCTTTTGATGTTGAAATCCCTAAAGTCCTTGTAATTGTACATTGAAGAAAATTCTCCTAAAACTGTTTGTCTATTATTTTCTCGCACAGCAGTTCACGGCCATAAAATTCTAAATTCATGATAATTTTCTAATAACCATAGTTTATCAGTTTGAACATTACATACCTTGTCTTTGTTGGGTAGTCAATTAAATATAGGCTGAACATGATCTGCAAAACATTGTATTTTGTTTTTATGTCGAACACAACATCCCAACTTCATTGGAATTGGGTTTGTAATAATAACAAAGTACTGTGTAGTTCATAATAGTTAAAAGTAAAATCAAAATTCAATGTAACAATTCACAGTTTCAGACCAATGTTTAACAGGAGATGCAAATGAATTAAATAAAAATTAAATGTTCAAGCAAACTTTTTCAATGAAGCAGATTTGGTCATGTCAATAATATCAAAATTCAAAAGATGGAGGTCTGGTGCAGGACAAGACGAATAAAATCTCAAATAGGTGTACAATATTCAGTCAGAAATAATGTATGTGAGTCAAAGGCAAAGAGGAAAAAGGAGGAAAAGTGGTTGGACAGTCGGAAAATCCTTGATAAAAAGCAGATCAGTCAGGGAAACTAGTTTCACTCAACAACTCTGCCCTGAATTAGAGAGAAGAAGTAAGAGAAGAATAGTATTAAAAGACAGAAGTATATACAATCGATAAACCTGCCTGTGAACCAGAATACAGTACTGTACGGAGAGCCGAAATGTAAAATCTGTAATCTTGATATATTGCATCCGATCTATTCTATAATATGTTGTTCTGATTCTTGACAGAGAAAAATTGATTTGTTGAAAGGTTGAAACATTTCAAATTGGTAAAGCACCGACAACCGTACCTTTATTAATGTAACAGTTATGTGCTTTTGTCTCATACACTGCAGGCCAAAACAACAAAGCACAAAAGAGTAGAATCATTCTTGCAAGTGGCTTTCACAGATCACCGTGGACCGTCACTCTACTCACTTGGTATATGTTCATCATTGGCTCACCCAATATCCAAAAGCATTTTAAAAAGGGGTTGCGGCCTCCGTCGTTATTTTGCACCTGTCTCGAGATGTGTCAGTTGGCTGAGTGACGTGCTGATCGCCTTTCTAACATTTTATCAACTGTGACGCATTCCAGTTTCATCCAACAGTGTCAAATAATGTCTGTTATTATAACATGAGAAGAGAATTTCAAATGATACATACTGTATGTATAAATACTGAGTGAAGTCTGGTAAGGAATTATTTCACCCTTGCGCATCAAGGATAGATTACATTGCCGAGAAATCTGACTGCTCACCGGAATTTCTTTTTGGATGCGGGTCACACCCTCACTATTTTGTGTGATCTTCTGAGATAACTGGGACCCGTTTTCCCATAAGAATGGTGTCGCATCATAGACAGGGACCTTTGATGTTATGTTCTTGAAGTGTTTTGGGGCCATTAAAAAATGGTTTTAATTGGTCTATTTGTAACTTTTCTTGAGTCTGTCTCATGCTTTCCTATTTTTTGGTTTCCTGTCTGACATGCCCACTGTGTCAGCCACCCATCCTTCTCCAGCCGTATCTTTGTTGTCCTTGGAGGATACTCGTCACGAAATGTCATCAATCGTCATGTGCATGTCATCCATTCCCTTGACAGTTCAGATTTGCCGTTTAGATTTGTGTTCCTCTGTTCTTGTTTCACTTTTTTGGTTTAGTTTTTTACATCTGCCCTACATTTTCTCCCTTCCCTTGACATGCAATCTATGACGAATCACAATAGTGTTATACGTTACTTGCTTCAGCATCTACTTATAATACATCATCTGGGAGGACCAATACTGGTTCAATACTGGAGAATGGTAGAAGAGATTTCCGGCGTGTGGGTCCTTCGCTAGCTCTGCGCTTGTCCCTCCTCCCTCTTGCAAAATGATTGTCGTTTCACTTGTGACTCAAATGTGGTTGCTTGAACTTAAATTTGTATGTAACAAAAGCGTGGCCAAGTCGCATGAATAATATCCTCCTAATTTCAATAATACTATTTAGAATGTTCATATCTTGATTTCAATAAGATATATCGCCCAGCCCTATTGTGGGCCTTTAGATGTTTATCAGTGTAGTAATATAGCACTCAACTATTTTGGAGGAAATTGTTTATGTATATTCTCAAATCGCTTTTACATCCAATCATTCACAAAATGTGGATGGCATTGAGTTGAGAGACGACCACTCCAGTCCGAAGCCAACCTGCGCCAAATTAATTCTGCATACCTGAGTGTTGAGAACATACTGACACAAGCAGAGGGGATTTTTTAATTTTACACTAAACCTCATAGTGTTCACAAAGATGTGTCAGGCTCGCTCAGGCCTTGTAATTGTCAGTATGTTTGTGAGTAGTTGTCATCTTTCTGTGTGATCCATGTATTGATAGTTGCATGGTACTGGTCAAAAGAAGGGGTATTTCTTGTGTGTATTTATTTTTGGTCAAAATATTAAGATTTAGTATTCTGCGGGTGCAGTGCATTTCGTCTTCTGCAGACTTTTTTTTATTTCTGTTATTTCAATTCTACCTAAGATTTCTATTTTGTGCAGGTCCATCAGTGTATTAAACCCAAGTCAAGTTTTGTTTCTGCTCAACACAGCTGAAGTTATGATCCACATTTTCAATCAGTTCACCTGCAAATTGTGGCAACAAGAGCCTTTCATGTCATTTACAATATATCAGGTTATGTTTTGAATGAAATTCTGAATGGTTGTCGTTATCATAGTTTGCACGTTTGCAAAACATTTTAGTGGTGGGTATATGTCAAGTGATTATTCAGCCTGACTAAGACTGCAATAATGGATTTGGTATAACAAAAGTGAATTGCTGTCTCTAATATTCCCGAGTGAACTCTTGTGTTGATGATTAAGGGAGTGGTTTGGGGTTTACACATACTCCCTGGCCGTGGAAGGCTGCGATTGCCGATAATACTGCTGGCCCTGCATGTCATCTTTGGAGCAGGAACAGCACAGCAAGGAGCCCCCGAGAACAGTCAGACTTGCTGCTGCCCAGCCCACAAAGAGGGCTGAGCCAAACTCATACCTGCACGGGAAATAGAGAAATGAACAAAACGTATGGAGGTACATAGCGGAATGAATAGGGGGGATATGAACCTGTAACTGTACAAAAAAACAAATAAACACTGCCTTCAACTTGTTTTTCTCAATAAAAATACCTTTTCAAAGCAGATCAAAATCTCAGTTTGCAGATTCCTTTTTGCGATGATCGTATTGTACATCACAACTAAGGATGAGGGTTGAGTATGTTGTGTGTTGTTTATGTGTGTCGAATTCAAATGTGTATAAAATTTTTAAAAAACAAGCTGTTTTTAGTGCACCTGTGAAGGGTAGAGACAAAACAAAGGCAAATAAAGCAAAGCATCAATGAAAGCAACAAAAGAGAAAGTAACACTATAGTCAACTCATCACATACATATTGGAAAACAGTATGTAAAATGCAGTACAGTTTCAATTCATCCATCCATCCATCCATCCATCCATCCATCTATTTTCCGATTCGCTTTATCCTCACAAGGGTGCTGGAGCCTATCCCAGCTGTCTTCGGGCAGTTGGCAAGGGACACCCTGACCCGGTGGCCAGCCAATCGCAGGACACACAGAGACGAACAACCATCTCAAACTCAGGTCCTGGAGGGCCGCTGTCCTTCGTGTTTTCCAAGTCTCCCTGTTGCAACACACCTGATTCAAATGAACAGGTTCAATGTCAGGCTTCCGCAGAGCTTGCTGATGATCTGATCATTTGAATCAGGTGTGTGCAACGCGCGTCCTCACACCTTCCTAAGAGGTGTTGCCAGCGTCTGAGGGAAGGGTGGTGGCCGGACCAGAAGCGGATTAGGTCGACGAGGTCTTCCTTCGACAGGGAAGATTCTTCAGCGAGGCTGGGTTTTGAGGATAGAAGGGTGGCAAGACGTGGGTGGGAGGGTGGCGGAGGGATGCAGCTTCTGCGTAGAATTGCCCGTCTCTTTGAGGGGTCAGGTTCTAGATTTGGTTAGGGGAGGGATGAGCCGAGCTTCGCTTGTTCATCCGCCAAGTCATTGCCAGGGAGGTTGCAATGGCCAGGCACCCCGATTACCTGCACCTTGTCTTTGGAACCCAAGGCCGCGAGGGAGAATTGAATTGCGATGATCTCGGGGTCCATGGGACGATGGTTTGAAATGCCCTCCACCAATGACCTGCAGTCTGTGATGATGGAAGCCGATGACCAGTCGTTGTTCTGCTGCAGCCAGCTGATGGCATGGAGCAAGGCAGCTTTCTCCGAGTGGAAGGAGCTGCTAAAGGTCCCCGTTGGCGCATTCCAGCAGTGGAGCGGTGGTGTCGTGCCGTTACGGGTTCCAGACACTGTTGAGCCATCTGTATAGATGTGCAGATCCGATGGGCCATTTAGACGAATGGTGTTGAGGGCAGCTGCCAACTGGACTTGCGGGAGGGCAGATTTGAGGACAGGAGTGAAGAGGACTGTTGGTAGAGTAGGGAATGGCCAACTTAAATTAGGTGCGGTACACGGTGTGTCCGGCGCTGGTAAGATGTTGAGTTGGGATAAGTTGGGGGTGGTAAAACTGCGCCAGTCTGAACGTTTCAGGCGCTTTTGGACGGGTTTGTGGAATAAAATTCTCCTATCGTCGGTAATAGCGAGATGGGCCCAGTCATCTGCCTTACGGAGCGATAGGTTTTTAAAACGGGAAGTAAGAGGAGGGAGATTGGCTTCGAAGAGGACGGCTTCAGCCGGAGTTGAGCGGACCCGCCTTATAATGGCTCTGGCTGCTTACAGTTGGCAGCGTTCAAGCTTGTTGGTGTTGGTTGCCAAGAGTCAGGGCGTCCATGCTGGGGCAGCATATTCGGCAACACTCCTCATGGTGGCTATGTACACAGACCTGAGATCGGACGGGTGCCAGCCCCAGGAGGAGCCTGAGAGCTTGTGGAGGAGGTTGGTCCGATGTTGGATAGTCTGTGAGACATAGCGTACATGCTCGTTGAAGGTAAGCTGTCTATCATATTTCAGCCCGAGGAAAGTTGGGGTGGGGTTTGTAGAGAGAAGGGCGTCTCCGAGATAGATCTTTGGCTTTCATGAGGATTCTGCTGCATCCATGGTGAAGAAGGCTACCTCCGACTGTTGTCGCTGTAGCTCAAGTGATTGTTTTCTAGACTGTTTGCTCTCGTCACAGTCGATTATTCCTTTAGTACCTTGTTTTTGTACGTACAGTACAGTCTTTGTTTAGTTGCTTGACTTTCTTTGTGTTTGTGATGTGTAAATTAGATTCTTGACATTTCGTTGGTTTTCTCGGTTAAACTATTTCCTTGCCTTTTGCAGGCGCCATTTTGTTAATGTATTGTTTTTCCTGGTTCCTTTGACCGGCTGTTTGGTGCGTTTTTGTTCTTGTTAAGAAACATTTTTTATGGAGTTTTGTTTGGTGTGAGCCCTTGACTATAGATGGACTTTAAAGTACAAAAGGAAAGCAAAATCCTTGAAACATACCTGGCATTGGCTGGGGTATTTGGGTTGAAGAAATGATAAGACACCTGTGTTGCATACCAGGAAACAGAAACCAATGTACACAGACCTGTGAGAAAAGAAAGGATTTAGCACAATCAATCCCACTGGAGCATTTTATCAGGACTGCAAAAGTTTATTAAAAAATATTAATATAAAATCAATTTCATTCTGTTTTAGACTGTGTTCAGTCGTATTATGCATGAAGGGTTTGAGTTAAATATTTTTGATGTAATTTTTAGCTTTTCTGGGCTATATTTTTTTACATGTGTTGCATGTACTGAAATATGAAATCAAGGAAGAACACATCTGTTCACCCTTATTTTGCACCAACCTTTGTCGTGATGCTTTTTGTTGGTTAATTTTTCACTCTCATGTTGCACGTGTTAATTCTTGTACATATTCCACAGGCTTTTTTTTAATTTAAGAAATGGGGTTTTTTACGTGTATATATTTCGAACAGGAGTTTGTTTTTTGGGGGATCCACATACATGGCTTAGCCGTTTTTGTCAGCTTCAGAGATAAGAAAAACCTCATTTTGCACATGTCTCCGCTCATCAATGTAACCACTTTTGGAAAAAAAAAATCATGCTCATTCTAATAGAATAACAAGATACGTTTTAATTTACATCTTCCCGGCCTGCATTTTATTCCTTATTGATATTTTATCATCTTCACATTTGACACAGTTATTTGATGGAAAAAACAGACATTACTAAAGATTATTTTTACTGAGTATCTTTGTAATGCATTTTACAATTATGACGATTACAACTAAATAACCGCTTCGTTCTCATAGACTTCTGATTCCATAAATGTATGTATTTTTTGAAAGCCATTAAAATATAAAAAATGACAACTTATACCTGCTAGAAGGAAGAGACACCCTCCAGTCACTGCAATGCGTGTCTTGACTGCTGGGTTATTCTCTCCCACCTTTGTGCACTTCATGCCAACCACACTGATGATGATGCCGATTAGGCCAAGCAGTACTGACACCACCATTAGGGCACGACATGTCTGGATATGGACTAAAGAGAGGGGGCAGTAGAATGTAAAAGGAAAAAGATAAAACATCACGATAAAACATGTTCATTTCAAGTCATTGAAGAGACTTGTGTGAATCAGATCACAAGTTGGCAAATCCTGTTGGATTTGCATACTCAAAAAGAATGTCCTTCACACAACGGCCTACACAGATAACTCAGTGGGGGAACATATTTCCAGATGATTTACACACACGTGCACACACACACACACACACACACACATATGCATGCATACATGAAAAGTGAAGACGTATTGTAAGTAGTAAAGTCTGGTAAACATTCATAACATACTGTACTCTATATGCACCCTTATGTTCTGTTTTGACTGATATGCTATGTTAACAACAATGCACATTTAAGATGGCTCAAACATTCGTGGCCTGTGTGTGTGGGGGTGGAGGATGCCTACATTTGAGGGAGTGAATCATCATTGGTGTTTGCCCAAACACAGCCCATATTCATTCAGAAAGACAAAACCTTCTGCTGAGCAGCCAGTAGTGGCGGCTGGTGAAGTTTAACGTTCATGCCGCAGTGATATCTTGAAAGTAGGACGTTTAAATAGAAGTATGCACCTGTAATTTCCTCATCTCAAACGATTCATTGAAACAAAAGTTAACAACAATGGTGGGTACACTAACAACAAAAAATGTCAACCTCTCTTAAGAATCAATTACAGCTTGATAACGACATCTCATGCTGTTCACAGGTCGACTTGGTTTTCAAAAGGATTCGGGTCTGGAGAAAGTGCAGGCCATTCCATCAAGGTACACCAGTCTCCAAAAACGTTCCCTGATGATGCGACCTCGATGAGCTGGAGCATTGTCCATGAAGATGTAATTAGGCCCGTGTTGATCATGTAGGGGCACAATCACTGGTTATTCGGGTAGTATGGGCTTGTTATTGTACCATTCACCAAGTGTCGGGGAGTTCTGAACTGACAGGACACACCCGCCCACACCACCAAAAGCTTGTCTGGTAACAACAGTGGCTGATGCATGGCTCTCTTCTTAACAACATTGTTGGCAGCGATCATTTCTGCTCAACGTTAATTGACTTTCATCAGAGAATAGCGAGGAGGCCCACTGATCCCTCATCCATCCTAAATGCTCCCTGGCCCAAGCAAGATGATGGCAACTGTGTCTGGTGGTGTGGACAGGCACCCTTGCAGGTCGTATGGCATGCAGACCATGTGACACTTGGGTCCCTCTCACCTCCCTTAAACGTGCCTGGATTTGAGTGGCATCCATCATGTGGTTTCTCAGGGCATTGTTCACAATGCAGCAGTCATCAGTATGGGATGGGGCCAAGGGACGTCCACTTCTTTCCGTGATTTTTCCAGTCCCTCTGTCTCTCTGTTGCAACTACTGATGATGCTCTGTGACAGTCTAAGCTCAGTGGCCACTTCGGTATGAGAAAGTCCTGTTTGAAGGATCACAATGGCAAGGTACTGTTGATCCATTGTTCGGTGTCGTCTTGGTCTCCATCCGTCCATCCATTTTCCGAACCGCTTAATCCTCACTAGGGTCGTGGGGGGTGCTGGAGCCTATCCCAGCTGTCTTCGGGCAGTAGGCGGGGTACACCCTGAACCGGTTGCCAGCCAATCGCAGGGCACACAGAGACAAACAATCACCCACGCTCACATTCACACCTAGGGACAATTTAGAGTGCTCAATCAGCCTGCCATGCATGTCTTTGGAATGTGGGAGGAAACCGGAGCACCCGGAGAAAACCCACGCAGGCCCGGGGAGAACATGCAAACTCCACACAGGGAGGCCGGAGCTGGAAGCGAACCCGGTACCTCTGCACTGTGAAGCCGACGTGCTAACCACTGGACTACCGGGCCGCCTCGTCTTGGTCTCATGATGTCAAAATGTCAACAGCATGATGAGGACGACTGTTTAAACACCGGCTCTCGGTGCTGATGGACAGTCTGCAGCTGGATGGATGCATGGATTGAGGAGCCGACGATGAGAAGAAAGGAGCGTCAGCGCAGAGCGCCGATGCGTATGTGGAACTGGGAGTCGTGGCTTAGAATTGAAGCGGACTTACATGGGACAGGAGAAGAGAGTCAATCTCTTCTTCGTTAATGGATGCTACAGCTTCTTGTTGCTTTCAAGTTTAGCTTGTAGCAGTCGTGTGCACATTGCAGCATGACGTCTTTGAGCCACTGATGAAAAGGACACTTTGATTCGCTCCTCTTTCATCTCTAACTGCTTCAGACAACAAAGTGTATGCAGGAAAGTGGTTAAGAGTGCACGATTGTCTGTTTTTCATGTGTAGTTTTGTATTATTTTGTCATTTTTTTGTTAACTTTTCTTTTGATGACGGCGCGGACACCCGCAGCGGCTCCTCTTGTTTCATGTTGAGAGGGAAGAAATTTCATCCGTGTGGTATGTTACACGTACAGTACATTTGACAATCAAGTTTATCCAATATCCAATCCAACAATTTAGAGTGTTCCATTAACCTGCCTTGCATGTTTTTGGAATGTGGGAGGAAACTGCCTAGTTTCCGGGTTCGATTCCGGCTCCGGCCTTTCTGTGGAGTTTGTATGTTCTCCCCGTGCCTGCGTGGGTTTTCTCTGGGTCCTCCGGTTTCCTCCCACATTCCAAAAACATGCATGGCAGGCTGATTGAACACTCTAAATTGTCCCGAGGTGTGAATGTGAGCGTGGATGGTTGTTCGTCTATGTCTGTGCCCTGCGATTGACTGGCGACCGGTTCAGGTTGTCCCCTGCCTCCTGCCTGAAGACAGCTCCAGCACCCCACGCGACCCATGTGAGGATAAGCGGATTGGAAAATGGATGGAGATATATATAAAGAGAGATATATAGATATGGATATCATCAACTGTATGCATGTACTGACCACAATATGAGTATTTTTAAAAGTAAACATTTCCAACAAAATTCTGTGGTTTTTTTTCAACATTTCAGCCAAACACTTAAGAATGATTTTTTTAATCTATCTATAATTTACGTTTGCGCAGACCGCCATTTATTTCATCAAAATAGTAGTGCAATATTTGTTCACATATATTTGGCACATACTGTATGCACTTTATGACAAAGGAATCAGCATGTTAGTGCGGTAGATATTCTCTAATCCAATGATTCCCAACCTTGACTGTGCCAAGGCACATATTTTCAGCTTGAAAAAAATCACACTGCACATCACCAGACAAAATTGTCACAAAAAGAGGATATACTGCATATGTCAGTGTCATACTTTTTGACATCTACTAGAAGATCATTTATTTGTTCTCTGTTGCTGGCATAGATAGAGGGACAAAGATCAATTATTTGTTATGTATATAGCAATTTTCTCACCAATGAAGTGAAATTTGAAAATTTCCCACGGCACACCGTTAGAGCTCTCAGGGCACACGAATGTGCCGTGGCACACTGGTTGGGAATCACCGCTCTCGTCAATATCGAACATTGTACTCACTGTCAAGAGAAAGCATGGAGTCAAAGATCTTGCACTGGACCTGTCCTGTGCTCTGTGAAGCACAACTCATCCACAGCCCCTCATACAGACCCACAGCGGTGATAATTGCATCACCGACATATGATGATTGCTTCCACTGGGGCAAAGCTGTTGTGGCGATGATGCCGATCCAGCCACCCAAGGCGAGGAAGTAACCTAACAACTGTAGACCGAGGTTTGCCATCCTTCTGTTGCGCCGTCTTCTTTACCTCTGCTTGGTTTAATTTCTTTTCACGCACTCCTGTTGTCTTCAAACGGTGGTTTCTGGACAATCCTGTCTCACTTTGTTCTTTTCTATCTGGCACCTTTTGATTGTCTCTTCTTGTATCCGAGTTAAAGCCAGGAGCTGTTTTCACTCCGATATGTAGAATCACATTAAAACAGTTGCAGTAATTTCTCTCCTGTCGGGGCTACGATATGAGATTCTTGAGTTTCGTTATTTTATCAACGATGTCTTTTTAGTTATGTTTCGTGCTGTATATCGAGTATCTTATCTGAAATAGTGTTCTTTGCATGGGCCCCTTCCAAGTCTGTTTTCTTTCTGCTGCGCTCTAATTCGTCCCTCCGCTCTGCTTTTCTTCTGCTCCGGGCTCAAGTGCCTCAGTGTGGGGTAGAAGAAAGAAGTCGGGGGAAAAACAGAAAAAGTCAATGGGGCTGAGGGTTACATTGAAGGACTGAGTTGTTGTTGGTCAACTCTCAGACCGTCACGCCTACAAGGAGGGCAGAGATTGGAGGAGGAAGTTTTGGGGGATGGAGCTATATTGGTCATGACAACTTCATTAATAAAAGGCTTAAGTAAAATTCACTTCATTGCATCCCAATCCTTTGATGAAACATTCAACATTTTCACAATAACAGACAACTTAAATTGATGCACCATAACATTTAATAGATATTTGTGAACTTTACTTAACAACTGGCAGCCCGGTGGTCGACTGGTTAGCACGTCCGTCTCACAGGTGCGAGGTTCCATTTGGACTCTGGCTTTTCTGTGTGGAGTATGCATGTTCTCCCCATGCCTGGGTGGGTTTGCTACCGGGTACTCCGGTTTCCTCCCACATTCCAAAAACATGCATGGCAGGCTGATTGAACTCTCTAAATTGTCCCTAAGGTGTGAGTGTGATTGCGGATGGTTGTTCATCTGCGTGTGCCCTGCGATTGGCTGGCAACCGATTCAGGGGTGCCCCCGTCTACTGCTCTAGGACAGCTGGGATAGGTTCCAACACCCCCGCGATCCTTGTGAGGATCAAGCGGATCGGAAAAAATGGATGGATGGATACTCAACAACTGCGCTGAGTGCAGCGGCGGCAGCATCCCTGACTGGTTAGCACATTCGCCTCATAGTGCATTGGTCATGGGTTCAATTCAGACAATCTGGCTTTCCTGTGTGGAGTTGGCAAGTTCTCCCCATGCCTGCTTGAGTTTTCTCCAGGTGCTTCTGTATCATGCCACATTACAAAAACACGTCTGCTGAGTTAATTGAGGACTGTGACATATGTCTGGTAGAATAGTTTGTTTGGTGACCATTTCAGCGTGTTCCCTGTCTCTCACCCCAAGACAGCTCTGATAGATTCCAGCATGCCCGCGACCCGGGTGAGGGAACCAAGTTTGGAGAATGAAGGAAAAATGAATGATTAGTGGAGGGAAGCTCAAGTGAGGAATGAATAAGTCCAATTTCTGCATGATAAAATCTTCAACAGCTTTGCAGCAGCGATCCCAGGGCGCACTTCTCACAGTCCACTGTAGCAATGATAAGGCAGAGTCCGGTCATTAGATTCAAAGATGACGCCAACGACCAAAGCGTTGCACGACAGGCTGCTAGCATGTTTTTTTTTTTTTCAACATCATCATGTACATCACAGTCCTTCCAACTGTGGCTCAACAAAAACAACTTCATACTTTGGCTCAATAACCTTCATGAATCATTGGAATTCCACATTCCCTACAAATGACAGTCTTAAACTGGCACGTGCAATTATTTCTGTGAGTGCTTGTGTTATTTGTCAAGCTCATTTGCAAAGTTTATTTTCAAGCTGGCTGCTGGGCTTTCCTCTTTTGCCACACAACAGCTTCAACCACTTTGTGCTTGTTAGTGTTTCACCCGGAAGTGTTTTTGTAGGTTACTATTATTTAACTACTCTTCGTTCCACTTTCTGTACTGCATTCTGTAAAGTTTAGTCTTCAATTCTATGTAATTCCAAAATTGCAAAGTGTTGGTGAGGAAAAAGAGCCATGCTCGCAGGTTTTGTTATGTTTTGGGTGTGAGCCGTTAAGGCTGGACCTGGTGATAGGCAGTTCTGATGTCAGGAAAGATGAAAGAAGAAAGGGACATTTCAGGTGAAAGAGCAAAGGATTGCGGCTTGTACTTTAGGGGTGTTCACACGGCGCACATTTGTTCCGGTGCTGCACCGGTGTATTTTGTTGCGATATATTTTACACCGGAACAAATTTTGTGGAGCGTTCACACGTACAAAACCGCTGAGCATCGGCGCAGCTCCACTTGCGTTCACACGGCAGTTTCTGCGGCGGAGCAAAACGACAGAAAACAAATGAGCTGTCGTGTTGGTTCTTTTTAAAACGTATACACAACTCAACTTCTGCTCGAGAGTGACCGCCCCCGAAAACGTAAATCAACGATGACTTCAATGACACTCAGAAAAGCAAACATATAATGCGCCAAACAGAAAAATCAAGAGAGGAAATCACAAAATAAATTCTATGGGGTTGTGAACACACAACAAAGGAACAAACTACACAAACTACACAAATAACTTTGAGACAGTCCAGTCTCCTACAAAAGGAAAGATGACGTTTGGGGACTATCCACCCCGTTCTAGTTGAGATGGTATAACCCAAGAGGTGCTTTGCTACTGTTAGCAGCCATGTCTTGTGTCATTATTAAACAAACACCTGACGGAAGTCCGACAGAGCACGAAAGCGACGCATTCTCGCCGTACGTAATCAACTCTTCTCCTGCGTAGCGAGGCTTACCCCCGCCCCCTCCCCCCCCGCAAACGAGCATTTGCTGCGGAGCAAATTGTAGCGTTCACACGTGCAATTTTACACCGGTGCTGCCCCGCAAATGAGCATTTGCTCTGGAGCAAATTTTTAAACCACCTCCTTGAGGTGGATCAAATTTGATCCGGTGTAAGCTGTTTTCCGGCGCTACGCCGGAGCAAATTTGCACGTGTGAACTCTCTACTGGTGCCTGGACGTGACTGAAGTGCATCAGAAACTGAGGCTCGTCTTCCCCATTGCCTGCTCCTATTTCACACCACAGTGCCCCTGCATTGACTCTGAATACGTCGTGTGAATGCTTAAATACGCGTCTGGTGTAAACTTAGCATTAGATGATTTTGTGTTGGAGAAAATTGCCAGCCATGTTATTGTACCTTACGAGCCTGGGTCTATTTTGCTACTTAATCTCATGCCCTCAACATTCTCGTAATTTTGCCAGTAGTCTTTCCTTTCATATTTTCATAAGTATTGCTGTGTTTTTCTTTCTTTTTTTTTCTTTCTTTGCCTCATTAGCTTTTTTAGTTTCTATTTCCCACAAAATACATGATTGTGTTTGGAATGTAGGAGGAAACTGGAGCTTCAACCTCTTTTTGTGGCACTCTGTTCACTTCTCTTAGATTGTTCGGGTTGTTACTTTTGTTCCATGTCCACCTTTTGTCATGTTGCCTTTTGTTATTTGTATTCTCAGGATTGCATGCTCCTTCTATTTAATAAATACTCTAAAATCTCTTCAGTGTGTCAATTTGCAAAGGGGTTCAACTCACAGCCGGGTCATGTTTAAGAGGTTGTTGTGACCAGTAGGTATCCCAATATGTTCTTTTATTGACGATTTTGAGATGGTAAATGTTCAATCTTTAAAATGAAAATGTCAAAATGTGCTCCAGCTTTTGTCAGTTTAATCAGCGATAGCTGTGCCAATCACAGAATAGTTGCCTATTGTCTACTGTACTCAGAGCCGTGCACATCTTTCTCCCACTCTCTTTTGAGAAACAATGGGCAAATCCACAAGGCACAAACACACACACAAAGTGGTCAGTGTCCCGCACTGTTTTTCAACTAAACCAGAGTTCAAGACACAATGGAAGTACTGAAAGCTCAGCACACGCACACACACGTATGCACAGACTCACACACACAAACAGCTCTTCATGTGACAGCACTGAAGGGTAACTGTATGCTCTGAGGGAAATATTTAAAGCGAATTACAAGAATGTCTCTTTTGAACACAGCTTGAACATGACTTGATTCACGTATGGGGTATTGGAATTTGTGGAAATGTCTATGTCGTTGTGCCAGAGCCTATCCCAGCCTTCTTCGGGCAGTAGGCGGGGGACACCCTGAACTGGTTGCCAGCCAATCACAAAACATATATACATACAACTATTCACACTCACAATCACACCTAAGGACCATTTAGAGCGTTCAATCAACCTCCCATGATTGTGTTTGAAATGTAGGAGGAAACTAAAGTACCCAGAGAAAACCCATGCAGGCACAGGGTGAACATGCAAACTCCACACAAGAAGGCTGGAATTGAACCCTGCAGCTCTGCACTGTGAGGCAGATGTGCTAACCAGTCTACACCGTGCTGCCGAGAGGATTTGAACCAGAGTCCAAGGACATATCGTGAAATATTATTGGCCACAGGACCACAGTGGCTTGTTTTTGAAGAATTTATTATTATTAGGGTCACAGCAGTGTCCCCTACAAGGTCCCTATGGTGTTTTGTTGTTTTTTCTGGTAATTGTTATTCATATTCTGCAAACAAATCGCATTTATGGGGACCTAAGCATGCATAAAAACTCACCAAATTTTGCACATTTATCAAGCTTTGTTGAAAATTTTATATTTTAAATTTGTCATGAATGAAATAGCTTTGTAGTGCAACCGAGAGTGGAAAAACGAAATCCAATTCTGGTACATTTGACCTAGGCCTGTGAAAATTGGCAGGCACGTGTAGCACCCCAAGTTGTACTAAAAAGGTCAATTGCAGCTGTAGTCTAACATGAACAGAAAATTACTGATAAATTTTTCAATGTCTAATTTTGGCCCATTTTCGCCATTTACAGGGGACATACTTTTGCACCCTTATCTTGGGTGCCAAATCAGGGGTGCCAAATACATCGATCGCGATTGACCGGTACCGCGTAGACTGGTCCCAGGTCGATCGGGAGAGGTGTAGAGGGGGAAAAAACCCCATTTGCGTGTCTGTGTGCGTGTTATCAATATGATATGTTGTTGTGTTAGTGCACAGAGTCACAGTCAATAATTTTTGGAGGGGTACTTGATATCAAAGGTTTGTGAACAACCTGGGTTACAATACCGACTGAGTCCTGTATACTTGTTTTTCATTCATATCATTGCATTGTTTCTAACGTATTGACAAAATGTCTCGTTTCATCATCCGAATACAGAGCTTTTGTTTTTCAATTGAACTTTCTGTCTGAGAAATACACAGATTCTCATGTTTTTAACTGTGTCATATATAACCACACATTTTCAGAGGTTTGACTAAACTCAATGGCGTTTTGGGATCAAACAATGACAGATGAATTTTTTAACCGCAAAAAATGTGGCGGCCCGCTGGTCCGGTGGTTAGCGCGTCAACCTCACAGTGCAGAGGTACCAGGTTCAATTCCAGCTCCGGCCTCCCTGTGTGGAGTTTGCATGTTCTCCCCGGGCCTGCATGGGTTTTCTTCGGGTACTCCAGTTTCCTTCCACATTCCAAAAACATGCATGGCGGGCTGATTGAGCACTCTAAATTGTCCCTAGGTGTGAGTGTGAGCTTGGATGGTTGTTCGTCTATGTATGCCCTGCGATTGACTGGCAACCAGTTCAGGGTTTACCCCGCCTACTGCCCGAAGACAGCTGGGATAGGTTCCAGCACCCCCCCGCGACCCTTGTGAGGATAAGCAGATTGGAAAATGGATGGATGGAAATGTTCAATCTGAATAACTCCAATGTACTTAAAACACTTAAAATAATAACATAAGCATCCGGTGAAATGATTTTTTTTTTTTTTTTTTTAGTATATAGATTGATGTTTGTATGCAGTTACAAGCCATCACGCCACTTGCAAATAACATTTGTACAATTGCTCTTTGTGGCAATTCTGTTCATTTTAGTTATATTAGCCTCATAATTTCCAACCTCCTCTCTATCTCGAAACATTGTTTAATGTTTGACAGTCACAGTTTTATTTAACTTGGTTGATGAACCGTGTTGTATTAAAAGAAGATGAAGAAAATGATGTTGAGGTGTCCAACTACTGTATGTATCGCATCATGAAGGTTTTTGTGGTGCCAAGTGTTCCCAGTGGACGGACAGCAAGAGGGCAAGGAGAACAGGAATCTTCAAGGAGTATTTATTTTTATTCATTAAAAAAAGACAAGGCACACAAGGCACTTTGAATGAAACAAACATCAAACTGTGAATAAACTCACCAGATGCGGAGCCAAGACAATACTCTGGGAAAGGCGATTGATGATGACAGAAACAATAATGTTGAATGAATAAAGAAACCCTGCAACTCCGTACAAGCAAAGTGAGACATCAAATGACACCGGGAGAAGACGTGTGGTTGAGGGGGGCTGTCTGCTCGACAGAAGAGACAGTTTTGATGAGAACAGGTGAAAAACGAACAAATAAGACAAGGTCGGACCACATTTAAAACAACATTTGTCATGACACTTTGTGGATGATGCTGATTGCCCTTTTTCAGTCGGAATCATTAAATGAACTCACAAAATGTCTGTCGTCATTGCCCCAAATCTCAGCATTGTAACTAAAATATGTCAAGGTACAGAACTTGACATCTAATGACCCATTCAGTTTTATTTTGAAACTGAGATTACTTTAGCGTATTTGTCATGAAAACCACTGATGTGTAGAATGAACTTCATCTGGCCAGTATCCACAGTTAACGTTTAGCTATGTGTGTTCATAAAGCTCATCATACAGTACTTTTGAACTGCTTTATGCTGATTTTAAGAAAACTGGATAAGTAATTTGACTGAAATTAAATAGATACTCCCTTTAAAAAATGAGGTGTTGCATATTGCTGTTTACCTGTTCCCAACCTATTGTGAGAAACCATTAACAGGATCTGTGTCATCGCACAAATGAATATAATCTACATACAAACGTAGCAGTACCAATATTAAAGGTCATTTGGGGCATACAATTAGTAGCCCTTTCCATTACAGTAATAGATATCCAAGAAGTACCTTTCACTTTCAAATATGTTGGTCACCCGTGTGCTAACCAGCCTTCTACCGTGCCACCTTCTAAGAATCCTGAAAAGTGTAACGGGGCAATCCTTTGAAAACACTTTGTTTTTCTTCTTTCTTCTTTCTACCCAATCTTGCTGCTGTAGACTGTAAATTTCCCCAATGTGGGACAAATAAAGGATATCTTATCTTATCCTACGCGGGCATGGGGAGAACATGCACACAGGAGGGCTGGGGCTGGATTCCAACTCACGACCTCTGCACTGTGATACGGACGTGTTAAGGCAGGGGTGGCCAACCAGTCAGAGACTAAGAGCCAATTTTTTTTTACCGTGTTACTGCAAAGAGCCCCTCCCCCCACACACACACACACCTTTTCGCCCGAACATGGACTTTTGACCAACCTCCCGATCGCGTACGTGAACCATATGAACACACACGCACGCACGCACGCACGCACACACACACACCACACACACACACACACACACACACACGCATGACCAAAATTGGATATAAAGAAAATGTTCTGGTTTCTGTTTTTGACTACTTGATAGCCTACGTTTTAATAATTCAAATATCGCATTCAAAACAACACCAATATTTTTATCATTATGATGGTTATGAAGATAACAATATTTTATGTCTAGATTTTTAAACAATAATTTTACCAATTAAAAAAGATATATTACTTGCCGACACAGTCTCTTTATTTGTGCAATCTTGCTCGGAAAGCCAGGTGAATTTCTAAATATTTTACTTTTTAATCAATGCAAGGTTTAAAAAAAAAAAAGACTACCAGGCAGGTTAGCAAATTTAGCAACAAATAGATCCACCATTAATCAAGTATTTATTCAGTAGTTGGTAACATTGAAAGTTTATACATCTATCTTATCGAAAGGAAGAAGTAAAAATATTGCACAAATGTACTGTTATTGTATATTACATAATCTATATACAAAGGAACATCGCAGATTATGAAGGAATGTATATTGTCCGAGATCGTTGCCATACTTAGCTACAAAATTCTTAATATCCCACTAATTCGTCTGTCTTGACCAAATAAATGAATAGCAACAAAGAAGACAAAAGGATCATACATACAGGCAAACATTGTACAAAGACAAACACGAAAAGGAGAAAATATTTATAAATTAACTGCTGCAGATGGGGTTTTTTGTATGCTTATATTCAGTCCAATATAGTGTATATTAAGCAATGAGCAGTAATAAAATAAGCCATCAGATGTTTTTGTATGCTTATACTAAGTTTAACATAGTGTATATTGAGTAATGAGCAGTAATAAAAATAAGCGATATATAAACACAAGAAATTCCATACATAACCACGACAGGGTCACCAGGTGGAATGGAGCAGCGACATCTCCTGAGAGAAAGGGAAAATGCAAAAGCATCTGATTTTTACAAATTATTTTAGAAGATAGTTTGGCAGAATAATCCCTATCTATGATTTTAAAATATTTCTCGCCGTATTTGCATGAATATATTTGTATGGTGGAGACAGTATTTCTAAGTGTAAATTGTCAACAAAATCTGGCCAGTGGTTTCCGTCTCACGAGACATTGAGGCGAGCATACACTAACTTTTTCGCCTAGCAAGTTTAAAATACAGTAACTCCCCGTGTGTAAAAAAACCAAAAACAAATGTCAACAGACAAATATGCTCTCAATTATTTCCTGTTTTACTTTGAAGGACCCGTTCCAACTTCCGGTTTGCCCGCTATATATGCTGTGCGAGTTATGATACAGTACTTGAATACTGTAATAATAAAAGCAAAAGACGTGTCACGCATATTTTCCTCCGTTAAATACATGTAATTTATCCAGCCGCCTTGACAACAACAAACCAAAAATACATTATATTGTATGAGTGTTGTGTAGTTAGTTTTTATTTTGTGTCTGCCGTCGTACGTCGGAGCGCGTGTGAGTGTGCGCGCCGAAGTGTCTGATATTTGCTGTCCATGTTTTTTTCTTTCTTATTTTCTGTGTGCCGCCCACGTGCAAGAAGAGGGTTGACTTCAATTTACAGGTGTCCGGTGTTAACCCTATGTTGCATGGCTTCTGCAGGAGTTATTCAATTGTGGTTTGTTTTTAAATTTAGGGTAGATTATGGCCAAATATCATAATAAATTCACAATTTTGGGAAAAAAATACATAATAGGGGGGTACTTGTGTGCATAATGGTCACTACAATTACCTTGCCAAAAAGCATGGCAGTACTGATAGGTAACACATAGAAACTGTTATTTATTGTGTTCTATATGTTCTATATACTCTTCTGCACAAGTACAATAGGGTATTCGGACCTTTTCATCTCACGGATAGAAATTATTCAACATTTTGTGGACCCTCTTTCACCTTTTCCTCCCGCTGTTGCGCACGCTAGTGACATCTCGCGGTGGATTTAGAAACTCAAACTGGTAACTTGAATAACCAATATGAGTTAAAGTTGTGGTTACTGTAAGTAACCCGTATGCAACATAGGGTTAAAGCACGCGAAGGCGGGGTTTTAGAAACAGGGAGTCGGTTCAGGGGCCAAAAGCCAGTGTAATACTAATCAAGTCTTTTTGGGATCAGCTACTGCCCCAAACAGAAGAGACACTCAGCAAACGACGTCTACCCAAACTAAAATAATAAAGAAATTACACAAACACCGATTATAACTGTTGTATTTGAAAGGCTGGTCGTTTCGCGATCCAGTTGGAACACCGCCGTTTTCATGCTGTGCACATGAAACCATCTGCTGGCCAGGTTTATAATCACAGGCAGCTGTATTTTAACCACAGACGGTAATGTGTGATGCATAGGTTTTTCGTTTTACTCTTGGGAATGAATACATCGAAATTACAACAAAAAGTATGATCAAATGACTCCTCGATATACTGTAGTGTATATTGTCGGCATCCAGTTTTCCCAAATGTTAATATCATATGATATAGCAAGTGTTATAATGTCTTTCCTTCACTTTGGGAAAATGGCAGTTTTAAACAGGCAGAGGACAGTGAAAGTGCTTGTGGAAACAGGAAGAGGGCACAGAATGTGCTTGCGTACGTTGGACAATAACACTTGGCCAATATAAAGAGGAATAAAAAGAGAATGTGCTCATTTGTATTCAGAAAGAATTGTTCTCAACGGTTTTCACGGAATACATGCAGATACGGTCATATTTGTCCTTCCCAGTGGGGTGTTGTTATTGTATCTAATTTCTTTGGAACACAATACAGACCTCACCGTTGAATAAAGTAAACGGTGGAGTTTACCTCTTTATTTAACGCAACTTAAATTGCGTCTAAAATGCTATTTGCGAGGCAGTGCTGCCTGAGGGTCGAAACATATGTCCACACCACACCGTGTGATGGCTCTGTTGCTCCATTCGAGGAAGGGAGGAAGTTGAATTATGCCACGCACAATGTCCCAGTTCCGACCTGAAAGTGTTCGAGTGGAATGTAAACCGAAGTGGCTGATTGCGATTTTTTTTCTGACTCATCACAGCAAATTTTGAAATAAAGGAACATTGATCTTCATAACATTTCATTCATTTCAGCAAATAAATTCATGCAGGGAGATAATGGCATATTCACGCAAGTAAGTAAAAATCACGTGACGTTACATAAAGACATTTTGAATAACTAAATGTGCCATGGGCGGACACTAGGACCATGCTTCTCACCCAGCAGGCATATACGGTAGGGGGCGTGTTCGGGTGAATGTCTTTGGCGCAAACTGTTAATTGTTAGATCCACTTGTTGGCAGTCGTGGAATAAAGACGTGTTTTCCAGTCAATCGTGTGTGCTCCTTTCGACTGCCACACTAACTAAAATTAGATAAGAACACCTTTATTTGTCTCACAATGGAGAAATTCCCCCAAAATAATAATTTTTAAAAATAAATAAAGCTAGTCGAGTGACGTCACACGAAAGCCGCTCTTTGAAGTCGGGAGTTCTTTTTTTCCGGATTTCGCAACTCGGAACTCCAAGTTCAAACGGGCGTTTTTGTGTACTTTTCCTCGTCGGAAGTGAGAAAAGGCCAATCTCGCATTTTCCTTGAATGTAGCATGTGCCTATATAAGAAAAAAAGCTGCTTACTAGCCGTCGGGGGGAGTGAAGCCACGCACTGATAACGGTGTATTAAATAATTATGTCCCCATGGCAACGTAAGATGGCAGCCCTGTGGCTTCAGCCGCGAGATGCCTGTTAACAGGCCATTCATATTTGGGGCACGTTCAGAAATAATCTCCAAGCACATACCAAATCATTCTGGCCGTTCGGAAATTCAGTGCGCACACCGTCTCTCCGAACACACACATTGTCAGAGCAGAGCATGAGTGAATTTCCCAAACGCGAGAAAAAGTCTGCACACTGCACGATCCTCGCATGGCGGGCGGCACGAGAACCACTTCCGGGTCGTGTTCGATGGATAGAGCGTCAGCATAGTCCGGAGGAGCTGGAAACGTGACTTAAGATCCACCCCTGTTTTTTCGTCGACAACAAAGTAGCCGGGGGGAAACAACTCCGACGGTCAGTGTAGACAAGGGTGCAACACGGCACATTGAGTTCCCGTTTACCTTAAAGGGCAGTCAGTGGCTGGGGTCAATTACTCACATAACGAAGGAAAGCAACGAACTACTCAGATAACGAAGGAACGCAACGAACTCTGCTCTTCTGGTAAAACAAGCTGGTTACTTAACTGGGCCTGATCAAATTCGCATTAATAATAGAGTCATTTCAATAAAGACTGACATAGAAAAATAATGGATGGAACTGTCAGCCTCCCAAGCCAGCTCGACAACACAACCAAAGGTAAGGAAATGAATAATAATCGGCTTTTACAAAACGCGTCCCCGCTTTCATTATGTAACCCAGGAGTGATATAAGTCTAAAGTTAGGTGCATTTAAGCGTGGGTGTAAAAGTGAGGAAACATTTGAATCACACGACTGCTTATTGTGTCATAAATATATAGATAAAATGGCTCAATTGGCATTGGCAAATCTTAGATATCCATATATTGTCGACATATGGCAGGTTCGCAGAAAGCTTGGTCCAGGAGAGTGACATGAGAACCCCCAAATTACCTTCTAAACAAGGTCAAAATTATATACTGTATGTTTTAAATCAGAAAAAACCCAAAAGAAATAAATTAGATACAAAGTCAAGACTGACTTTATGAAAAGGAAACCACTGCGTACCTTAGCGAGGGAGCTGACAGGGAGGCAGGGACGCACTTTTGCAGCGCGTTAAGTGCAGAAACATAACTATCGTAGCTCGCGTGTACCGTTTGAAAATGCTTCTCCTGCCGCTCCAGATTTCCATTCTTTGACAATGCCATCAGTGAATTTCAGATCAAACAAACCTTTAATGAGAATAAACAAAAAAAATATATCTCAAATGCTCTGATCGCGAGCTGCAATTGCAAACAGCTGACCACTAACAATTCCCTGTAATGCAGGTGATACGCCATTAGGTTAAAGGTGGCCTACTTTTTTCTTATTTATTCAATTCTCCATTTTTGTGAAAGTTACCCTAATTGGATGCTTCTGGCCCAGTGCACATTAACACAAAAATATCTAATATTAATAACAGACACACAAATCTTTTTGATTGTGTGTTTGTTTGTTTCCCATTTCCCCCAACACTCCTCACGGTGGACTTGCAACCAGTCCGCAGGCGACCAGTCGACAGCGATCGACTTATTTCGCACCCTGGCATAAGGTGTGAGACTATAAATGCTTGGTGACAACTTCGGAAATGTGGGAAACTTAACTTAACTGACAAATGATTTGTCATAAATATGAAATCGACCAAATTCATACATAGAAGGTTTCCACCCAATAGTGACGATAGAATTATAACACCAGGTCAGGTCATCACACATTTAACGCCCGAGGTTATATTCAGTCAGGTGGCGTACCAGGAACATGTAACATATTGACAGCAGAAACTGTTATGGCATCAGACTTTTCCCTCCTCCCCGGAAACGCTTCGCTTTGCTCTGGATAAGATCCATTCAGATGACTGTATTTCCATATAGTGGATGCATATCACATGTGAAAACATTTGATGTAAACATCAGTTTGGTTCTGTAGTGACTCTGGTTGAGAGCAGCATCGCTCCTGGTGGACAGCAGCTTGTCAGCGCTTACCAGACCACTAGAGTGGGGGACGCTATGGATCTTGTTGCTTTGGCAACACAACTGCAGAAGGTTTGGACTCGGTTTTTATTTTCAAAATGTAATGGATGTTTTGTTGAGTATGATCTGTTTTCTCAGGCAGACGATTTTATTAAAGCCAATGCCTGCAACAAACTGTTGGTAATTGCTGACCAGATCCGATATCTACAAGAGCAAGCAAGAAAGGTGAGTGCACCAGCAAATTGGGAGATGAGGACACCACTAATTTGGCACATAAAACAGATTTTCTTGAGAGACCACAGCAGTTATTTAACAAATTATTTTATCATACATACATTGGAAGAAAAGCAGTCAAGACAGTTCTGGAAGGTTACACTAAAATAAGGGCTGGGCAACACGGTATTTCAATCAAAATTATTATTTTTTTTTCCGCAGTTAAAAACTGTTCCCAGTAGGGTTGAACGTTTGTGGAAGATGATCTTGTGATTGTGAGAGATTTTTAAAAGTTTCTGGGTTTCCATGACCAGTTTGCATTGCACAATTTGCATTTTTCACATTTACGAGGGCAATGGAAATCCAGTTTATCTTATGTCTGCAGCATCGAGTTTTGCTCTACTGAAGGCGCTGAAGAAAAAAAATATTTGACCTATAAAGTCAAATGAATTGATAAAATCAGTTCAACGCCCAGCCCGACACAAATATCATGGGGAAGAATTTATGTTCATTTCCTTGACAGACATTTAAAAAGATGCAATTTGACTGGTGCTTGATTGATTTGATTTCTCTTTATGTACATGTCTAGGCCTTAGAAGAAGCAAAAAGAGATGCTGACCTCCACCATGCTGCCTGTAACATAGTGAAAAAGCCAGGCAACATGTATTACCTCTACCAGCGACCATCTGGACAGAAATACTTTTCTATCATTTCACCTAAGGTAGATTGTTTTACCTTTATTTATTTATATATATATGTTGTTGTGAAAGCTGCGGTGCACATGCAGATTTTTTTAACACTTAAATGTTAATGTTTACCCCATACAAGCGCGCACACACAATGGTACCTCTCTCTACTAATGAACGTGTCTTCATCCGAAATGTTCAAGTTACGAAACGTCTCAACAGGAAAATATTGCTTCTTGTTACAAAATAAATTTCAAAATACGAGAGGTTTAAATACAGTATCGGCTGTTACTCACAATTCTGAGTTTTCCTGAACACAACATACTTAGAGCTGCTCTATCATTGGCTACTACCTAACATCTTCCTGGCATCCCATTGGCTAAGAGGGACGTCTACTGAATGTCTCTGTGTGTGCATAGAAAAATAGATAGATCTGTGTCTCTGCAGCGTCCTCGTCATTCGCATTTATTTCTGAATTTTGGGGGTTTGAATGAATTAGGGCATTTACATGGAAAACGCATCTCTACTTAGTACATAAATGTCTTCCAGAACCAATACATTTCTTAGTAGAGCTACCACTGAATATGGCACACTAAGTTTGGCCCAGAACCTTGTTTGTTCCTAACCACCTGAAATGACTATTGTGTCAATTGTGCGATTATTCTGTAAAATATGATCTCCTCTCCAGGAATGGGGCTCAAGTTGTCCTCACCTGTTTGTTGGTGCATTCAAACTTCAACACGACATGTCCTGGACTCCTGAGGATGATGTGCATAAAAGGGATGCAGAGATTGCTATCATGGGCAAGTTACTGAGCCAACAGACAATTTTACCATCTGACAAGGAACCTAATTTCAAAGGACTCTCTAATTAAGAGAGCGGTGCAGCTGAATAAACCTGAATATTCATCCCATAATGAAATTATTCTGTGATTTTTTTTTTAATAAATAAATTATTGTGCACGGCCAGATGAGAAACATGCAAACTCGCTACAAACACAGTATTGAATGACATTTTCACAATATATTCCGGTCCGAGCTTTTCACAATTTGTCTGTTGGGTTTGGGATGAACCACCATTTTATTGAATTGAATCATGAACCTAAGATATGAAAAGCTTATTGTGAACCCGTCATCCCATGAGTCAAGTAGAAAAGAGATGATGGCATAAGGCGTAGAAAAAAAGGTAGTGTGTTTCCGGTACCATGAAATTTCAACATAGGGTCAGTAGGTCGGACAAAGTTTTTTATTTTATTCCCCCTCCCCCCCATCAAAAATGTTAACAAAATAACCATAAAACAAGGAGACGTTGAAACCCCCGCTACCCTGAACTCACTACCGTTTAAAGCACAGCGAAGCTGCGGGATGAATGAGAAAGGAGTCGCGTCGTAACCAGTAAGAAGAAGCTGATTCGGAGCAAAAGTTGAGCACGTTGTAGCGCATATTTAGTCAATGACATGTACACACAATGAAATTTACATTCATATATTTGATCACTTATTCTTTGACATTTTAGGGGAAGCCAAGCTTCTCTTGCAGTCCGAGAGCAATCGCCAAAGGCGGCGAGAGAGTTGGGTTCCCCGGCGGCTGGGTGTTACAGCTACCTCGCGTCCCGCGTCCTAGACGGCCCGTGGTGTTCGTCAAATAGTTCGCTGAATCTTTTCGATACAGTACATCAATGGATCAGAGATGAAAGTGGACTTTTCTGAAAATTCGCGCGCGCACACACACATCTGGCCGATCACGCATGAATTAGTTTACACAAAACGCTATTGAAATACTCGACATTCAATGATTAATCTTCCTTTTGTGTGCACACCTGCACCCTTTGCGGCTTCCGTTCTCGACGAAATTTCAAAATATCTCCGAGATATGGCGAGGCCATGAGAATGCGGCGAGCTTATTACTGTTGTGGCGACGCCACTTAAGCTAAGCGAGCCTCAGCAATAGATAGTCCGCTCCGCTGCTAGTGCTCTCTCTCTGCTGTGCGTGCTTCAGCGCGAACATGTACGCAAGAGCGTCTTGATTTCAGCCAATCAGCGCCGACGCAACGACGTCACACACCCGACGTCACACACTGGCCTCACACACAAAAACAGACGCTGGTCTACAAAGGGGAAGAGTATGTTTCTGACGCAGCCAAGGCCACCGCCTTTAACATCGAGTACGCGCGACCGTGAACGGGAGAACTAGTGACAAGTTGGGTAGGAGGGCCGCACGAGAGCTTCGAAGAGATGCTTGTGGACTGCAGGGCTCCCCCCGACAGTTGCTGGAACGCCCATTCACGGTGGAGGAACTCCAACGCGCTCTACGTCAACTGAAGCCCGGTAAAGCCGCTGGACCCGATGGAATAGCACCTGAGCTGCTGAAACATCTCCCGTCCGAATACTTGCCACTCCTACTCAAGATTTTCAACCGCAGTTGGCTGACCCAATGGTGCCCCCAGGAATGGAGGACCGCTACCATCGTTCCCTTCCACAAAAAGGGCAAAGATCCACAGCTAGTGGGGAGCTATCGGCCGATAGCTCTAACGTCCACCTTGGGCAAGACCCTTGAACGGATGATTGCCAACCGTCTCTCATGGTGGCTTGAAGAGCACTCCCTGCTCAGCCCCTGGCAAGCCGGCTTCCGTAGGGGACGTTGCACCGCAGACCAATGCCTTCGCATGTCGCAATTCGTGATGGACGGCTTCCAGTCGAAAAACCGGGAACGTTCTGTCGCTACTTTCTTCGACTTCAGCAAGGCGTATGATCAGGTGTGGCGGACAAAACTCCTGCAAAAGATGCTTGCCGTTGGCATCCCGCTACGCTTTGTTGAATGGGTCAAGGCATGGCGCACCAACAGGATCGCTCGCGTGAAGGTGAATGGCTCCACCGGTCGCCCCAGTACCTTCAAAGAAGGACTACCTCAAGGCTCGGTCCTATCCCCCCTCCTCTTCACCGTTTTCATCAACAATCTTCTAGGCTCCTTCGAGCCTTCCACTCTCGCCTACGCGGATGACCTGGCGTTGGTGCGAAGCGGACGTAATAAGGAGGAAGTAGCGGCGAGCATGCAGACCGAGGTTGATAAGGTGGTACGCTGGAGCGCCGCCAACCGCCTCACACTCAACACGTCCAAGTCGGAAGTCGCCCTTTTCACGATGGACAGTGCAGAAACATCATGGTGTCCCCCAATCACCATTGGTGGTTCCAGACTCAACACCAATCCCACTCCCACCTTCCTGGGGGTGAAATACGACCGACAACTCACCTTCAATGAGCATGTCCGGCGAACGAGTGAGCTTCTGAAGCAACGCACAAACCTTATGCGACAACTGGCTGGGTCCACATGGGGCTGGCGACCTTCAGACCTCCGTACCATCTACATAGCCACCATGCGGAGCGTGGTGCAGTACGCAGCCCCCGCCTGGGCGCCATGGATCTCCAACACCAACCTCCAGAAGCTAGAGAGGGCGCAACTAGACGCGGCAAGAGCTATCACAGCGCAAGTACGCTCTACTCCAACCGATGCGGTCCTATTCGAATCTTATCTCCCCCCGCTATCATCCCGCCTCCAGTGCCTGGCCGCCCTGAAAGCAGACGACTGTGAGGGCCGTAGGTCTGGAGATGACTACAGCACCCCGGCTATCCAGCCAAACCACCCTGGTCCGAATCTGATGTTACATTTTGGAATAAAAGGCCTCCAAAATGGGAAAATATGACCTGGGTCCCCAACAAGTTGGTCTAAACGCCCAACATGTTGACATTTTTGAGCGTTTTGAAAAAATTCCTAAAATTTGAGATTTTGTTATCCTGTGAGGGCCGTAGGTCTGAAGATAACTACGGCACTCCTGCTATCCAGCCAGACCGCTCTGGTCCGAATCTGATGTTACATTTTGGAATAAAAGGCCTCCAAAATGGGAAAGTATGACCTGGGTCCCCAACAAGTTGGTCTAAACGCCCAACATGTTGACATTTTTGAGCGTTTTGAAAAAATTCCTAAAATTTGAGATTTTGTTATCCTGTGAGGGCCGTAGGTCTGAAGATAACTACAGCACCCCGGCTATCCAACCAGACCACTCTGGTCCGAATCTGATGTTACATTTGGGAATAAAAGGCCTCCAAAATGGGAAAATGTCATGGGTCCCAACAAGTTGGTCTGAACGCCCAACATGTTGACATTTTCGAGCGTTTTGAAAAAATTCCTAAAATTTGAGATTTCGTTATCCTGTGAGGGCCGTAGGTCTGAAGATAACTACAGCACCCCGGCTATCCAGCCAGACCGCTCTGGTCCGAATCTGATGTTACATTTGGGAATTAAAGGCCTCTGAATTTGCTGTGACCTGCTTCGGTTATTTTATGAACAGTCTGACATGAGTGTAGTTTTTTAAAAATTTAATTATTACAATACGATACAATAAAGCCTTTCAACCGGAGATGATTGCTCTCAGACTGCAAAGGGAGGTCATCTTCTCCTAAAATGTCTAAAAATAAGTGATCAAATATATGTGTGTACATACAATTGTGTGTCCATGTCATTGACTTAATACGTGCTACAACGCACTCAACCTTTGTTCCGAATCAGCTTATTACTGGTTACGATGCGACTGTCGTCTCATTCATTCCTGCAGCTTCACTCTGATTTAAAATGTGTGGATGCTGAGCGTCGACCATATACACAAAGACACATATCCTCACATTTACACATTTATTTGCACAATTTTACACTCATGGACATATTCATAATATCCATATACACAGACACATATACACACATTTACACAATTTTACATATTCATAATGTCCATATACACAAAGACCCATATACGCACATTTACACATTTATTTGCACAATTTTAGACTCATGTACATATTCATAATATCCATATACACAGACAAATATACACACATTTACACACTTTTACACTCATGTACATATTCATAATGCCCACACACACACACACACACACACTCAGATATATATAGATGAAGGTCTCCTGGTGTCCAAATCACACTCATGGCTCACATACAACGCATGACCATTTCCTTTTCTCGCCTTTGCCATGCCATCCACGGTCATTCCAAGGCATTGCTCGTGATACCACCTTTCACATTCGTCACACTGTATCTATTTAAAGGGAAAAATAAACAAACACACAGCATTAAAAACAACATCTTGCAAAATTATGTATAGGGCATCTTTCAACCAGAATAACTCTTAAGTTGTTTTACAATTCAACATATATATTTTTTTCTGACTTGAACTTGTCCAATTTCAACAGTGCATGCAAACCATCATAATGGGAAAATACATATTCTTTTTCGGCAAATTTGCATAGCAGCATTTGTTAGACATAACAGAAACATGGATAAAGGAGTCAAATGGAATGAAGAGAATTTTTTTAAAAGGGTGCGATTTTCAGGAAGAATTCGAAGGCATGAAAACGTGTGAGTTCTTCTTTGAAAGTCTGGGCTGAAAGGCGACATTTGGATTGAGAAGATGATACAGTTCAGACGATAGTCTGGCCGTATCACCTCCTATGCTAATGAGGAAAAATAGCCGTCAAAATCTGAAAGGGACCCAACCACGACGTTGAAAGGCTCTACATCAGGGGTGTCAAATGTACGGCCCGTGGGCTGGAACCAGCCAAAGGAGGTTCCATCAGGCTCGCAGGATAATGTAAAAGTGGAAAAATGCATAAAAGACTCGGAATGAGTATTTTTAATAAATTGCAATTCATTTATTATCCGCTAGGGGGCACACTATTACCTACTTAGTTTGTGAAGTGTAGGCAGAGATTTAATTTTGATTTTATGTGATTATATGTGTTTGATTTGATGTGTAAATGGTTGAAAAAGTATGCGTATATATATATATATATATATACCATTGAAATGATAATATATATATGTACACCTTTGAATGACAACCATCTACATTCAGCAAGATCATATTTAACATACACTTAAGACTACAGTTACAAAAGAGGACATGCAGAAAAAGTTTACATGTTGATTGTAACATGTTCTGTCCGCTGTGGTGGGAGCTTGTGAGAATTTGACTCCTCCTATTAAAAAAAAACACTTACATTTAACATGTTCATACTTAACTCTTTATTAATTGGAAGAATCCACATGCAACAATACATTGAATTTTTCGAGGGCCACCACATCATTTTTATTCGGGCCTGTTTACAATTGAAGTGCCTCACACAATTCAAAATGGGTCTTTGGTGGTTTGGGAGGGAGGTAGAAAATTAGATCAAACATAGGTAGTTGTGATGTAATTGTTAATTTTTGTGAGGCACTTGCATTGACTTGTATATTTTTACAATCACTGCTTGCACAGACAGTTTGAATGCACTCGAGAGATCAAAATGCCAAAGCTCTGAACAGTGAGAAAAGTCTTTCCTAATTGATTCATCAAAATCAGTCAAACTACTGACCTGGTGCAATCGGTTCGCTCTGCTGAGTCTTTTTTGATTATAAACATTATTTGGGATTCTAAGATAGAGGCACATCTCTCCCCAGAATCCTTCACTGGCCGCATTTGTGTCTTTACACAATCGTTGCACATGGACGATAGCTCGCAAAATATCTGTCGTCAGAACGTTTCTTGTGTTGTTCTAGAGAAAAAAAAAAGTAAGAGCATGACTACAACAATGTAACACCAATGATGCAATTTTTGTTTAATATAATCTCAACCAACACCTTACCCCAAAGACCTTGAATAACAGAACTCTGTGTGAAGAAGAGAAAAACATTTTCAAGTTATAAAAAATTACATTCAAAAGAAAATGTTTAAACAATACACCTATTTAATATACAGTAGTGACATAAGATTATGTGACCCGTTGCATAATACGGTTACAAATAAAAAAGTATGACAAAAATATTAACTCCATTTAACCCTGTAAGACCCAGATGTAGAAAAAAATACATGAGCAAGATTTTTTGACCACTTCGTAACTGCAGAAAAATAGTCAATCATCAGCTAGGGAGAAGTTTAGAAACGCAACCACCTTTTCGAGGACGTGGTTGGGATGAGATAAGTTTTAAGACTAAACAGGAGCAAGGTTCGACAGTGGATGGAGCCATCAACACCAGCTGCAACGTGATGTTTTTGTAACAATGGCACACATGTACGTAATTTACACTCACATACACACACATAGTCAAACAAGTTCAGTGTGTCTCCAACAGCCCCCACCCTTTAGGTTGGACACACCTATGTAGTAGATTTCCCAATAAATAAGGTGGTGAAGGAGGAGATCGTGAGGGGTGACATGCGGAGAACTGAAACCTAACGCTTCTCCTCGTTCCCTCCTGGTACCAGAATTGAGTCTCCTGTCTCCTCCTTGTGTTTTATTCCTGAGTGTCACATTGGATAAACCTGTCAATCACGTTGTAGCGCATATTTAGTCAATGACATATCCACACAATTGTATGTACACACATGTATTTGATCACTTACCTTTGGACATTTTAGGGGAAGCAGAGCTTCCCTTCCAGGCTTTGGGGGTAGTCCGAGTTGGATCAATTCCCGGTTGGTGACGTGTGCAAATACAGCACTGAACACTTGGTTATGATTTTCCATGGGAAAACCCCAATATGTGACATCACATATGACATAAGTGCCTAGCCTGGCACCGTCATTTGTAGTATAGTGGTAAATGAGCTCGCTTTCGATGCAGGCAGTTATGGTTCACAACCCGCTCAGTGACGTGTGAAAATACAGCACCAAATACTTGGTTATTTTTAACATGGGAAAACCGCAGTATGTAGCGTCAGATATGACATGAGTGCCTTGTAAGGCACAGTTACTGGTAGTGTAGTGGTAAAATTGCAGGCTTTCTGTGCAGGCATCATGGGTTCCAAACCCACTCTGGTCGTGGAACCCATGTTAATTTTTTCTTTGGGCAAACCCCATTACCTTGTGTCATATATGACCGAAAAGCTCTGTCATTCACACTCACTGATAGTCTAGTGGTAAATTCGCAGGATTTGGGTGCAGTCAGAGTTGGATCACTTCGGTCAGTGACATGAGCAAATACGGTGCCGAACATTTGGATAATTTTCTCTTTGGGAAAACCCCAATATGTAGTGTCATATGACATAAGTGCCTTGCTAGTCACAGTCACTGGTAGTGTCGTGGTAAACTATCTGGCTTTCGTTGCAGGCAGCACAGGTTCAAGACCTACTCAGTATTGTGTGAAAATAAAATTGAAACACAAAGTTAGTCTTTTCTTTCGGAAAATCCCGTACTGTTGCGTTATATATTACCGAAAAGCCCTCTCTTTCACAGTCCCTGTGAGTGTAGTGGTGAACTTGTTGTCTCTAGATCTAGTCAATGCTGGTTCAAAACCCACTCGCTAACGTGTGAAAATGCAGCACTGAACACTTGGTTACTTTTTCTTTGGGAAAACCCTTTACGTTTTGTCATATATGACCAAAGTGCACCGCCATTCAGACGCTGGGAGTGTAGTGGTAAAATCGCAGGCTTTCTGTGGAGGCAGCACGGTTTCAAAACCCACTCAGTGACATGTTAAAATAAAATTTCAAACACAGAGTTACCTTCTTCTTTGGAAATCCCCTATAAGTTGCATTTTGTATTACAAAAGAGCTGTGATATTCACAGTCACTGGTAGTGTAGTGGTAAATCGCAGGCTTTCTGTGCAGGCAGCATGGGTTCAAAACCCACTCAGTGTCATGTGAAGATAACATTTCTCACACTTAGTTATTTTTTTTTTTGGGTAAACCCCATTACCTTGTGTCATATATGACCAAAAAGCTCTGCCATTCACAGTCACAGGTAGTCGAGTGGTAAACTCACAGGCTTTGGGGGTAGTCCGAGTTGGATCAATTCCAGGTTGGTGACGTCTGCAAATCCAGCACTGAACACTTGATTATGATTTTCCATGGGAAAACCCCAATATGTGACATCACATATGACATAAGTGCCTCGCCTGGCACGGTCACTTGTAGTATAGTGGTAAATGAGCTTGCTTTCGATGCAGGCAGTTGTGCTTCAAAACCCGCTCAGTGAAGTGTTAAAATACAGCACCAAATACTTGGTTAATTTTTACCATGGGAAAACCGCAGTATGTCGCGTCAGATATGACATAAGTGCCTTGAAAAGCACAGTTACTGGTAGTGTAGTGGTAAAATTGCAGGCTTTCTGTGCAGGCATCATGGGTTCCAAACCCACTGTGGTTTTGGAACCCATGTTAATTTTAAACCCCATTACCTTGCGTCTTATATGACCAAAAAGCTCTGCCATTCACAGTCACAGGTAGTCGAGTGGTAAACTCGCAAGCTTTGGGTGTAGTCCGAGTTGGATCAATTCCGGTTGGTGACGTGTGCAAATCCAGCACTGAACACTTGGTTATGATTTTCAATGGGAAAACCCCAATATGTGACATCACATATGACATAAGTGCCTAGGCTGGCACCGTCACTGGTAGTATAGTGGTAAATGACCTCGCTTTGGATGCAGGCAGTTATGGTTCAAAACCCACTCAGTGACGTGTTAAAATACAGCAACAAATACTTGGTTAATTTTACCATGGGAAAACGCAGTATGTAGCGTCAGATATGACATAAGTGCCTTGAAAGGCACAGTCACTGGTAGTGTAGTGGTAAATGAGCTCGCTTTGGATGCAGGCAGTTATGGTTCAAAACCCACTCAGTGACGTGTTAAAATACAGCAACAAATACTTGGTTAATTTTTACCATGGGAAAACCGCAGTATGTCGTGTCAGATATGACATAAGTGCCTTGAAAAGCACAGTCACTGGTAGTGTAGTGGTAAAATTGCAGGCTTTCTGTGCAGGCATCATGGGTTCCAAACCCACTGTGGTTTTGGAACCCATGTTAATTTTTAAACCCCATTACCTTGCGTCTTATATGACCAAAAAGCTCTGCCATTCACAGTCACAGGTAGTCGAGTGGTAAACTCGCAGGCTTTGGGTGTAGTCCGAGTTGGATCAATTCCCGGTTGGTGACGTGTGCAAATCCAGCACTGAACACTTGGTTATGATTTTCCATGGGAAAACCCCAATATGTGACATCACATATGACATAAGTGCCTAGGCTGGCACCGTCACTGGTAGTATAGTGGTAAATGACCTCGCTTTGGATGCAGGCAGTTATGGTTCAAAACCCACTCAGTGACGTGTTAAAATACAGCAACAAATACTTGGTTAATTTTTACCATGGGAAAAACGCAGTATGTAGCGTCAGATATGACATAAGTGCCTAGAAAGGCACAGTCACTGGTAGTGTAGTGGTAAATGAGCTCGCTTTGGATGCAGGCAGTTATGGTTCAAAACCCACTCAGTGACGTGTTAAAATACAGCAACAAATACTTGGTTAATTTTTACCATGGGAAAAACGCAGTATGTAGCGTCAGATATGACATAAGTGCCTTGAAAGGCACAGTCACTGGTAGTGTAGTGGTAAATGAGCTCGCTTTCGTTGCAGGCAGTTATGGTTCACAACCCGCTCAGTGACGTGTGAAAATACAGCACCAAATACTTGGTTATTTTTAACATGGGAAAACCGCAGTATGTAGCGTCAGATATGACATGAGTGCCTTGTAAGGCACAGTTACTGGTAGTGTAGTGGTAAATGAGCTCTCTTTGGATGCAGGCAGTTATGGTTCAAAACCCACTCAGTGACGTGTTAAAATACAGCAACAAATACTTGGTTAATTTTTACCATGGGAAAAACGCAGTATGTAGCGTCAGATATGACATAAGTGCCTTGAAAGGCACAGTCACTGGTAGTGTAGTGGTAAATGAGCTCGCTTTGGATGCAGGCAGTTATGGTTCAAAACCCGCTCAGTGACGTGTTAAAATACAGCGCCAAATACTTGGTTAATTTTTACCATGGGAAAAACGCAGTATGTAGCGTCAGATATGACATAAGTGCCTTGAAAGGCACAGTCACTGTTTGTCTAGTGGTAAAATCGCAGGCTTTCTGTGCAGGCTTCATGGGTTCCAAACCCACACTGGTTTTGGAACACATGTTAATGTTTTTCTTTGGGCAAACCCCATTACCTTGTGTCATATATGACCGAAAAGCTCGGTCATTCACACTCACTGGTAGTCTAGTGGTAAATTCGCAAGATTTGGGTGCAGTCAGAGTTAGATCACTTCCTGTCAGTGACATGTGCAAATATGGTGCGAACACTTGATTAATTTTATCTTTGGGAAAACCCCAATATGTAGTGTCATACGACATAAGTGCCTTGACAGTCACTGGTAGTGTCGTGGTAAACTATCTGGCTTTCGTTGCAGGCAGCACAGGTTCAAGACCTACTCAGTATTGTGTGAAAATAAAATTGAAACACAAAGTTAGTTTTTTTTTTTCGGAAAATCCCGTACTGTTGCGTTATATATTACCGAAAAGCCCTGTCCTTTACAGTCACTGTTAGTGTAGTGGTGAACTTGTTGTCTATAGATCTAGTCAACGCTGGTTCAAAGCCCACTCACTAACGTGTGAAAATGCAGCACTGAACACTTGGTTACTTTTTCTTTGGGAAAACCCCATTACGTTTTGTCATATATGACCAAAGTGCACCGCCATTCAGATACTGGTAGTGTAGTGGTAAAATCGCAGGCTTTCTGTGGAGGCAGCACGGTTTCAAAACCCACTCAGTGACGTGTTAAAATAAAATTTCAAACACAGAGTTACCTTCTTCTTTGGAAATCCCCTATAAGTTGCATTGTGTATTACCAAAGAGCTGTGATATTCACAGTCACTAGTAGTGTAGTGGTAAATCGCAGGCTTTCTGTGCAGGCAGCATGGGTTCAAAACCCACTCAGTGACGTGTGAAAATAACATTTCACACACTTAGTTAATTTTTTGGGGGGGGTAAACCATCTTGTGTCATATATGACCGAAAAGCTCTGCCATTCACAGTCACAGGTAGTCGAGTGGTAAACTCACAGGCTTTGGGGGTAGTCCGAGTTGGATCAATTCCCTGTTGGCGACGTGTGCAAATCCAGCAGTGAACACTTGGTTATGATTTTCCATGGGAAAACCCCAATATGTGACATCACATATGACATAAGTGCCTCGCCTGGCACGGTCACTGGTAGTATAGTGGTAAATGAGCTCACTTTCGATGCAGGCAGTTATGGTTCAAAACCTGCTCAGTGACGTGTGAAAATACAGCACCAAATACTTGGTTAATTTTTACCATGGGAAAACCGCAGTATGTAGCGTCAGATATGACATGAGTGCCTTGTCAGGCACAGTTACTGGTAGTGTAGTGGTAAAATTGCAGGCTTTCTGTGCAGGCATCATGGGTTCCAAACCCACTCTGGTTTTGGAACCCATGCTAATTTTTTTCTTTGGGCAAACCCCATTACCTTGTGTCATATATGACCGAAAAGCTCTGTCATTCACACTCACTGGTAGTCTAGTGGTAAATTCGCAGGATTTAGGTGCAGTCAGAGTTGGATCACTTCCGGTCAGTGACATGGGCAAATACGGTGCCGAACACTTGGTTACTTTTGTCTTTGGGAAAACCCCAATATGTAGTGTCATATGACATAAGTGCCATGCCAGTCACAGTCACTGGTAGTGTCGTGGTAAACTATCTGGCTTTCGTTGCAGGCAGCACAGGTTCAAGTCCTGCTCAGTATTGTCTGAAAATAAAATTGAAACACACAGTTAGTTTTTTCTTTCTGAAAATCCTGTACTGTTCTTTACATTTTGGAATAAAAGGCCTCCAAAATGGGAAAATATGACCTGGAGTGCCGACAAGTTGGTCTGAACGCACAACATGTTGACATTTTCGAATATTTTTCTATACACGCCAAGACCATATTTGTGTAGAGTTTTAGGTGTTGTAATGAGACCAAAAAGAGTACTACGTGTATTTTTTCATATGTAGTAGTCTGTCTGTATTTTTACATCATATTGCAATATGTAATCATATCTATTTTTAATTACATCATCTGATACAGTAGTAGTAGTAGTATAGACTTCATCCTACCCCCACATGAGTTTCATTAGGAAATGTTTGAAATGTTTTGAAACGTAATTATCCTTGGTATTGTTCAATGTCTAGTGTTCTCATGCTCAAATTAATACGATAAGTGTAAAAGTAAAATGATAGAACTCGGAAATTAGAAAAATAGAACTCGGTCAATTTTCTACGTTCGTTTTACCCTAACCGCCATGAAAGGGCGGTCGCTCATGGCCTGTTGTGAATTGAAAAATGACCAAATAGGGGCCAAAACTACATTTACCAGAATGCCTAACATCCTTAGCACATAACAGTTAGGCGTAGAAAAAGTAGTGTTTCCGTTAACCCGATCGACCGAGAATTTCTACCTCAAAAAAACTTTACGGGCATTTTTTTCAAACCTTCTACATTTTTGTGTAATAATAATAATAATAGTACAATTCATTTATATGCGCCTTTCAAAACACTCAAGGACGCTTTACAATCAAAACAAGAACAATAAAACCACAGACAAAATTATAAACACACTTGCTAAACCCCATGGGAACGAATAAAAGACGCCGTGGACAAGACAGTTGTCGTAAAAATATATTTGGACAAAAAGGGAAACACACAGATTGGCAGAAAAAGCGTGTCGGTCCGACTTTGCGTGTCCTCGGCTAGCTTAGCTTAGCTGTTGACGTCATTGCGTTAGCGCTGATTGGTTGAAATCAAAAGACGCGCTTGCGTACATGTTCGCGCTGAAGCACGCACAGCCTCGCCATCTCGTGGCCTCGCCATTTCTCTGAGATTTCTTAATTTTGTCGAGAACAGAAGCCACAAAGGGTGCACATTTGCACACAAAAGGAAGATTGATCATTGAATGTCGAGTATTTGAATAGCGTTTGTGTTAACTAATTCATGCGTGATCGGCCTAGTGTGTGTGCGTGTACATATTTATTTATTTATTCATTCATTCATTCCCAGGATTTTCTGAAAAGTCCCCTTTCATTTCTGTTATCCCAAACCAACCAACCAATCATAGCGCAGTATTTCTTTCCAGCGAAGGTGAACATGTTGGTTCTTAGAGACGCGAAAAGGAGCGTAACAACTTCATATCAATTTATTTATTCAGGCGCTGTTGGGACTAAAAGGCCCGGCCGACCGGGCAAAGAACAGGCAGCGCACACGGAAATAAAGTTTTAGACTGCTGCAGCAGGGAAGAACAGGGAGGGCACGAAGTTTCAGTGCCTCGGCTCACAAGATCTCCCGTTAGTTCTCCACTGCAGAGTGCTTTATTTTGAAAAGTCACAGAATAGAGCATGCGCAGTGCAAACAATAGAAAAGTACTGGTGTGGTGTGCTGTTGGCTCGTAAATCATATGGTGTGTGTGGGTGCGTGTTCTGGGTGCGATGGGATGTGTGTGGCAGATAGTGTGTGAGGAAAACTTTATGTGAACACAGAATAACAAGGTATGCAAGTTAAATAGAAACCATCACATAAAACTATAGGCTATTGAGAAATACACACAAATATAAGAGCTTACTTTACAGGCGCAATAATCAGACAAGAAGCAAGTGACACATTGTCTTTAGTGAAAAAGTCTAAATATTGTGTTGCCCTTGTTAGTTGGGCCAATGGGCCTGACATAGACAAAACCAGCATCGTTGCAGTTATCTGGATAATTGATTTTGACCCAGCGGCCGCTACTGACAACAAATATCTGGTTGATTGTCCAACGACAAACGCCAAGAAACCAGCGAATGGTTGGCAGATGAGCATGCTTATTTTGAACAATTGCGTTGTTGAAGATTCAATTGAGGAAAGTTCCTTCACGTTTTCTTTTCTTCACTTTAACACGTGGAACATGTATTCATTCTCATTTTGGAAAACATTAATCAAATTTGAATTAGAGCTGGTTATGTCCATGTTGCTTGGCTGAAACGTTCAGACTTGCTGGTTGCCATAATAGCTTGTAAACCAGATAAATTACCTAAGGCCTCTGCACTTCTTACATGCTTATACATTAAAATAAATGGCATGAGGTATTTGAAACTTCATAATGTTTTTGGAACACTGTATATTTGGAGTTGTTTTTATTTCTAGTAACTTCTAGCTGATGCTTGACTATTTTTCTGCAGTTACGAAGTGGTCAAAAAATCTTGCTCATGTATTTTTTTCTACATCTGGGTCTTACAGGGTTAAATGGAGTTAATATTTTTGTCACACTTTATTTGTAACCGTATTATGCAACGGGTCGCATAATCTTATGTTAATACTGTATATTAAATAGGTGTATTGTTTAAACATTTTCTTTTGAATGTAATTTTTATAACTTGAAAATGTTTTCTCTTCTTCACACAGAGTTCTGTTATTCAAGGTCTTTGGGGTAAGGTGTTGGTTGAGATTATATAAAACAAAATTGCATCATTGGTGTTACATTGTTGTAGTCATGCTCTTACTTTTTTTCTCTAGAACAACACAAGAAACGTTCTGACGACAGATATTTTGCGAGCTATCGTCCATGTGCAACGATTGTGTAAAGACACAAATGCGGCCAGTAAAGGATTCTGGGAGAGATGTGCCTCTATCTTAGAATCCCAAATAATGTTTATAATCAAAAAGACTCAGCAGAGCGAACCGATTGCACCAGGTCAGTAGTTTGACTGATTTTGATGAATCAATTAGGAAAGACTTTTCTCACTGTTCAGAGCTTTGGCATTTTGATCTCTTGAGTGCATTCAAACTGTCTGTGCAAGCAGTGATTGTAAAAATATACAAGTCAATGCAAGTGCCTCACAAAATTAACAATTACATCACAACTACCTATGTTTGATCTAATTTTCTACCTCCTCCCAAACCACCAAAGACCCATTTTGAATTGTGTGAGGCACTTCCATTGTAAACAGGCCGGAATAAAAATGATATGGTGGCCCTCGAAAAATTCAATGTATTGTTGCATGTGGATTCTTCCAATTAATAAAGAGTTAAGTATGAACATGTTAAATGTAGGGCGGCCCGGTAGTCCAGTGGTTAGCACGTCGACTTCACAGTGCGGAGGTACCGGTTCAATTCCAGCTCCAGTCTCCTTGTGTGGAGTTTGCATGTTCTCCCGGGCCTGCGTGGGTTTTCTCCGGGCACTCCGGTTTCCTCCCACATTCCAAAAACATGCATGGCAGGCTGATTGAACACTCTGAATTGTCCCTAGGTGTGAGTGTGAGCGTGGATGGTTGTTCGTTTCTGTGTGCCCTGTGATTGGCTGGCAACCGATTCAGGGTGTCCCCGTCTACTGCCCGAAGACGGCTGGGATAGGCTCCAGAACCCCGCGACCCTAGTGAGGATCAAGCGGTTCGGAAAATGGATGGATGGATGTTAAATGTAAGTGTTTTTTTAATAGGAGGAGTCAAATTCTCACAAGCTCCCACCACAGCGGACAGAACATGTTACAATCAATGTGGAGGATAAGACATCACAACATGTCAACTTTTTCTGCATATCCTCTTTTGTAATTGTAGTCTTAAGTGTATGTTAAATATGATCTTGCTGAATGTAGATGGTTGGCATTCAAAGGTGCACATATATATATTATCATTTCAATGGTATATATATATATATATATATATATATATATATATATATATATATATATATATTAGAGCTGTCAAACGATTACAATTTTTAATCTAATTAAAAACTCAACTGTCATAATTAACTCAAATTAACTAAAAATTAATCATGATTGCTCACTCATTTTTATCGTTTCTGAATTTCCTTTTATATTTTTTTGTCCTATTTTCCCCCATTTTAATGCTCTCATCAACATGGAATCATGAATCAGTTTTCTATGTGCAAAATGCAAATATTTACTGAAATAACAATTTTGATTTTCAATTTTACATGAACATTTTTCACTTTCACACAGTTATTCACACATTATCTCTCACACAATATTACTGTCCATCAACAACAGTGAAAACAATATTTTGTCACACAACAGCTGCTTGAACAGCTCTTTTTAGGGAATCAAAACAGCACAATATAACATTATAAAGTGCACATCTAAGGTAAACTAGTACTCAGCCTATAATGGATTTAAGCCATGGTTGCATACTTCGTTTTTCTCAAATTTGCTTTGAACACAGCAGTCAGGCTATGCTGATTCTGTTGGTCCTTCTTGCTCGGAAGTCTCTCTACGGTTTTGTGTCGACATCATTTCGGATTCTTGTAATGGAGGCTCTCGCTGGCAATCAGTAATGGTTGTTCAGTTAGGGATTGTCGGTCAGCATGGAAGGATCTCTCGTTCTGTACTTTTTGGATCATTTATTGGAGCACTTTGCAGCAGAAGTAGGAGTAGTAGTAGTTGTAACAGAAGTATCAGAAGCAGGTAATAACCTAAACTACACATAAATGCAGTAAAAAATTAATATATCTATCTTTCTGCATCGCAATGTAAATATGTATATTGTAATGCCCTTCAATAACGGGGAGAAGGATGCACGCAGTCGCTAATGCAATTCGTCGCTTTTTAATAAACAAAAACAAGCCATAAACACATGCATTCAAAGGAGTTGCTGAAAGCCACAACTCACGCTCATGCGCTCCACACTCAGACTCACTACCGGAGCCAATATTCCCCCAACCTGGCCCCTCCCCTTTCTATGACATCACACGAATACAAGAAACAGATATTACACTGCCCTCCCCTTTATGAAACCCTCGCCCCGAGGGTTCAACAAGAAAAATCCTCCAGCCGTCGTGGTCTTCTTCTCCGTCTCTGTGGTCGGCCTGGCTCTGAGTCGATATCACCTTCAGCCGGCTGACTCGGGACAACATTGGTGGGATCTGGGGAACAGGGATCCACCACATGTTCTGAACTGGCGGATGAAGCGGACCCCGCCTCAAATACAGGAACACCGCTACCCGGTAGAAACCAACCTGTCCCGATGTAGGGCAACTTTTCTGCCCCTGGGGGGTACTGCCACCCGATAAACTACCTCCCCCACCCGCTCAAGTACCCTACATGGCCCGTCCCAATGGCTGTCTAGCTTGGGGCAGCGCCCTTTTTTTCTTTTAGGCGTATACACCCAAACCAGTTCCCCAATCTGAAAGTTCCGCCCCTTGCTCCGCACGTCATAGTTTCGCTTTTGACGTGCACCGGCTTTCTCCAGCTGGTCCCGTCGCGAACGCGTGCGCTGCATCCAGCCGATCCTGCAGTCTCGGGCATACTCCAGCCCGGCTGGTCCTCTGCGCCGCCGGAGGTCTTCAAACGCCATCTCTGCCGGTGTTCGAATTTCCCGGCCCAGCATCAGCAGAGCAGGAGTACAGCTTGTGGAACTTTGGACCGCTGAACGATAAGCCATCAGTACCAGCGGGATGTGCTGGTCCCAATCACGTTGGTGTTTGGAGGTGAGGATGGCGAGCTGCTGCTGCATGGTGCGGTTAAATCGTTCCACAAGACCATCGCTCTGCGGATGCAAAGGGGTGGTGCGTGTTTTCTGCATGTCCAGGCGTTTACAAAGGGCAGCAAAAACTTTGGACTCAAAATTTCTGCCTTGGTCACTGTGGAGGATATCTGCAGTCCCAAACCGGCAGAACATGCCCTCCAGTAGCGCATCTGCCACTGTCTCCGCCTCCTGGTCTGGCAGTGCGTATGCCTCGGGCCACTTAGTAAAATAGTCCATCGCGCATAGCACGTACCGGTTCCCTCTGTCCGTCACGGGGAAAGGGCCCATAATGTCCACAGCAACCCTCTCCATGGGCGCCCCAACCCTCTGTTGCTGAAGCGGTGCATGCGACTGGTCTTGAGGTCCCTTGTAGGCCGCACACTCGTCACAGCGCCGGCAGAAGTCCTCTACGTCCCGTCGATGCTGACCCCAATAGAACCCTTGGCGCAGCCGTCGGAGGGTCTTGGTGCTGCCAAAGTGTCCAGCGCCGGTGCTCCCGTGGCATGCTTTCAGCACCATCTCTCGAAGAACTCTGGGCACTACCACCTGCCATCTCTCTTCCCCGGTGGCTGGTTCCTTCCAGGCACGCTGCAGCACGCCGTCCTTCATGCGTAACACAGCAAACTTGCTCCAAAAGCCTTTGGTGGCCACGGAGAGTCCCATCACGCCTTCCCAGGGTGGCCTCCTGCCACTCTGGACCCACTGTCGCACAGGGTTGAGATCACGGTCCTCTTCCTGCTTGGCAGCCCACTCTGCAGTGTCCACAGCCTCCAAGGTGCAGCATGACGGTCCAGCAGCAGTCGCTTCCCCACGCAGCTCCAACTCCCTGGCATCCCGCCGGTCGCAGTAGATGCAGCCACTAACAGAACATGGCCGCCGGGAAAGGGCGTCCGCATTGGCGTGCTGGGCCCCAGCCCGATGTACCACAGTGAAGTGGAACGCCTGCAGCTCCTCCAGCCACCGTGCTACTTGACCTTCTGGTTCCTTGAACGACATCAGCCACTGTAGTGCGGCGTGATCTGTCCTGATGGTGAAAGGCACGCCACACAGGTAATACTTGAAGTGGCGTGTAGCCAAAACAACTGCTAGCAGTTCACGTCTGGTAACACAGTAGCGTCGTTCACTCTTGTTGAAAGTGCGGCTGAAATAGGCCACCACTCGCTCACCTTCCGGCCCCACCTGTGACAACACCGCCCCATGCCGACATTACTCGCGTCCGTGTCCAGCACAAAAGGCAAGGCTGGATCTGGCGGGTGAGAACAGGAGCGTTCATGAGGGCTCTTTTAGGCTGGAGAACGCCTCCTGACAATCCAGCAACCATAGGAAGGGTTGGTTGTCTTTAAGGAGGCGGAACAAGGGTGCCCCAATGCAAGAGAATCCCTTCACGAACCGTCTGTAGTACGAGGCCAGCCCCAAGAAGCTTTTCAACTGCTTCTGGTCCTTGGTACTGGCCAATCTTTGATGGTGCGGACCTTCTCCTCCAGCGTGCTGATGCCCTCACCGTTCACTCGATGGCCCAGGAACTCCACCTCACGCTGCATAAAGTGGCACTTTTCTGGGTGCAGTTTCAGCCCAGCCGCAGCAATTCTCCTAGCACCAGTCTCAGAGACTCAATTGCAGCCTGAAAGGACCCACCATGGACGAGAACATCATCCAAATACACCAGGCACCTTTGCCTTGGAATGTTTGAGAGCACCGTGTCCATCAAGCGCTCAAATGTTCCTGGTGCATTGCATAGTCCAAAACTCATGACCTTAAACTGCCAGTGTCCTCGGGTGGTGCAGAATGCCGTCTTGGGTCTGGACTCCGTGGTGAGGGGACTTGCCAGTAGCCACTGCGCAGGTCAAGTGATGAGAACCACGCCGAACCTGAGACCAAATCCAAAGTCTCATCTATCCGCGGGAGCGGGTAGCAGTCCTTCCTTGTCACCTTGTTGAGCGGCCTGTAGTCCACACAGAACCGCGGTCTGGTGCTCTTTTTTCTGGGGACCATGACCACGCCAGACGCCCACGGACTGTCAGAGGGCTCTATGATCCCTGCCTCGAGCATGGCACGGATCTCCTGATCCGCGGCCTCCTGCCGGGCCAGAGGCAGGCGTCGGGGACGAACCTTTACGGGTCGCGCGTCACCGGTGTCGATGTGGTGTTCAACCAAGTGAGTGAGGCCCACCTCATTCTCACTGAGGGCAAAGATGTTCTCAAAGTTCCACAGTACCTGCCACAGCTGCTCCGCTGCTCGACATCCAAGCCGACACAGTTCTTCTCCCAAATGGACCGGATAGCCCCAGCCCGGTTCTCTACTGGTCGGCCGGGGTTGGCTCCACTGACATGGCTGGGCTGGATGTCCTTGGCCCCGCCAGTGGGCACTCCGACATGGGGCGGCGGACTCTACCCGATCTACCGTCGATGGGCACTCCGTCGCGGGCGAGCGGACTCTACCCGATCTACCGTCGATGAGCAGTCCCTCACGGGCGGCGGACTCTACCCGATCTCCCGCCCGATTGTCGAGAGTCAGCGCTGCTGCTGCCTTGGACAGGCTGGGTAGGGTCATCTGCACATCTGTGTTCTCTGCTGCCGGGTCTGCAATGTTGACTGCCACCCCCGGGGTACCCTGCCGAGACGCCGTGATCAGCCCTACATGCTGACCACTCGGCAGGGTGAGCACCCCAGCTCCCAGGTCCACCACACATTTCGCAGCTTTTAAAAAGTCCCGTCCGAGAATACAGGGATCACTCACGTCAGCTACCCAAGCTGAGTGGGTTGTCGACAGACCCCCCAGGACAAACAAAAATGTCCCTTTGCCTCTCATCTCAGCTGTTTCACCGGTCACGGTCCTCAGTTTTGTAAAGGTCGATGTTAAGGCGGTCCCCACTGGAACAACGTCAGGCCTCACAATTGTGGCTGAAGACCCAGTGTCCACCAGGGCTGTACAGGAAACGTCCCCAATCTGCACGCGAACATGACTGGGGTCCCCCACGTCCGTCCAGCCCACCATTATAACTTTCTCTCCGAATGCAGGTTGCAGTTCCCGGTTAACAACTGTAGGGGTCCGCGTTGTCGGGGCTACACGGACCCTTTTCCGTTTCCCTGCTGGTCCAACATCTTTGGGCAGCGCCGCGACAGATGACCTGGCTGTCCACAACCCCAGCAGACAGCGGGCGTGCACGTCGACCGCTTCCTTCCTCCTGCTGCGCTGGACGGGTCTTTATTGCGCACACCAGCTCTTCCACCCACGCTGGCCTGTGCTCCTCTCCTCCCGACAACGAGGTGGCCAAAGCGGGGCAGGCTGATGTCTGTAGCGCCCCTTGGCGCAATCTCCCTCTCTGTAGCGAGAGCAAGTGCCTCTCCAATGGCTGCCGGGTGGGCAAGCTGGACGTGCAGGCGCAGCTCATCCGGTCTGAGAGCTTGGATGAACTGGTCGCGTATCAGTTCATTTTGGATCTCATTTGGCATTCCAGCATACGCGCGTCGACCCAGGCTCTCGATCTCATGAGCAAGACAACGGAGCGGCTCACCGGGATGTCGATCACGCTGCTTGAACTCACAGCGCAAAGAGTCTCTCAAATTAAACTTCCCAAAACGCCTCTGCAAAGCACCCACCAGGGCGTTGTAATCGAGTCTCTCTCGGGGCTCAGAAGGAGCAGACAGGATGTAGCCTCCTCCGTCAGCGGCGCTAGCTGCACGGCTTTCACCTTGTCCGACCAATCCGCTCGTCAGCCACCAACTCGAACTGTGCTCTATAAGCCTCCCAACTTCCTTTCCCGGAGAATTTGAGAGCTTTCATGGAGGGCCACGCGAGCCCAAGGGCGCCGCCATGCATGTTTACGTCCCTTCAATGGCGGCGGCACCTGCCGCTCGTCATGGCGTAACTCCATTCTGGCGGGCCAGCGCTCATTTTGGCGCGAATCACCAACGTCATGGCGACGCGCTCGTTGCAACTCGACTCAGGCATATCTATCACACACGGCACGGCCTCTTCCTTTACCGTCCGCCGGTAACGAGATCGCCGCACGGAACGGCCTCTTCCTTCACCTTTCGAGCACGGAATCGCCGAACATCCTTAGGCAAAAAAAAAAAACGGACGTCGGCGGTTGAATCAAAACTTCTGACACCAATGTAATGCCCTTCAATAACGGGAGAAGGATGCACGCAGTCGCTAATGCAATTCGTCGCTTTTAATAAACAAAAACAAGCCATAAACACATGCATTCAAAGGAGTTGCTGAAAGCCACAACTCACGCTCATGCGCTCCACACTCAGACTCACTACCGGAGCCAATATTCCCCCAACCTGGCCCCTCCCCTTTCTATGACATCACACGAATACAAGAAACAGATATTACAATATAATTGACATTAATGAATACCTTTATCTAACAATACGTTTAATAAATAATGTAATCAACCCTGATTTCACTATGTATCATTATCGTCATCATTATTCATTGTTTTAAACGTAAGAAACCATTCAACACAAACAGAAAGTCGAATCGAACAAAAGAACTACAAGTCCCAATACTCAATCCCGGAAGTGGAGCGCCGGCATGAACATATCAAGTCGAATCGAACAAAAGAACTACAAGTCCCAAAGGTCCAACCCGGAAGTGGAGCGCCGGCATATTCACCCCAGCTGCAACGCAATTTACTTCGTTTAAACGTCAGATTGCAGACGGACAAACATGACAACTATGCAAAAATGAGCTAAATAAAGACAGCCCTGTTCTAGCAACATTTTAGCCCACGCTGTTTAAATTGCCGATTGCGAACGGTAACTGACTGTGATTGCATAGCGATGCGGCAACCAAAGCAACCGATCATGACCGAATCTAAAAGCTAACTTTACACATCTGACTTGATAAGAAGCACTCGCGTAGCTTAACATTGAGCCATGCCGACGACGAAGCGAGTGTATTCACTCACGAAACAAAACGCTATTTATACATCGCGCGAACGTCACCTGTCAGTGGCAGCCCCGCCCCTCTTCAAGCGCCAGGTCAATCCAACAGGAGTCGTTCAGCAAATTTGTTCTTCGTCGTGTCATCCATTTTCTTCGTTTTGAAATGATCTGTTGTCAGCGGCTTACATACGCAGTATACCCGCGTGACACCCCTCAAGGCGGTTGGATAAACGGAGGAAATATCTGCTTGTCAGTTCTCTTGCTTTTATTTGAATTCGTAAGGGAGAGAAAGTACCATAACACACACAGCATTTATGGTGACAACACCGGAAGTTGGAGCGGGTCCTTCAAAGTAAAACAGGAAATAAGGAAATAATTGAGAGCATATTTTGTCGTTCACAACACCCCACTTGCTCTCACATTATTGGCATCCTAATCACTTTACATCAAAATAAAATACTCATCAACAACTTAATTCGTGATGCAGGTTTCGTCATAACATCTGCAAGCATCACTTCAGTTGGACAATACTGTAGGTCTACCTTGCCATCATTTACAGTAGACCTAATGAAATGGTACTTAACATCAATGTTGAATCTCACAAGTAACTTTTTCACATAGGTTCTTTCTGACATCTTCACATATACCTCTGACTGATCAAAATCAATACCTAGAAAATGTGTCAGTTTTCCCAAATCTTTCATTTTGGATCTAGCTGCAAGCATGTTTTTCACATTTTCATTACTTCCTCATCAGTAGCAGCTACGATTAAATCATCAACCCAAATTATTATGGTGACTTTGTCATTTCCTTTTCTTTGAAATAGACACAATAATCAGCTTCATTGAAGTCGTTGTCAATCAAGTAAGAATGTAACATCAGATTCCAATTACGACCTGCCTGTTTAAGGCCGTACAGTGACTTTTCAAGTTTATACACAAGCTTCTGTTCAGTACTTATTACCTCATAACCCTCTGGTTGTTCTACATAGAGCTCACAATCTATGGGTGCATGAAGACAAGCTGTCTTTACGTCCATTTGGTGGAGTAGCAAATTTTCCTGAACCGCTTTTGCATTAGTACCCTCACGCTTGTCATATTTGCTGTTGGAGAAAATGTTTCCTTAAAATCTATGCCAGGTCTTTGACTGTAGCCCTTAGCAACAAAACGAGCCTTATATTTGTCTGTGCCATCCTCATTTCTCTTTAATGCATAAACCCAACGTACCCCCACTGCACACTTTCCTCGGGTAGCTCTGTTAGGGTAAAAGTGTTGTTTTCATTCAAAGACTCCATCTCTTCGTCCATAGCTTTGGTCCATTTGTCAGCATTAAGTGAACTTTTTGCCTCTTTAAAAGACTGTGGTACGTCACACGCCAGTCTATAACAGTAGTCTATGTTAGTAAACAGTTGGTCATCGTCATCAGTCACATAGTCTTTTAGGTAACTCGGCTTCTTTTTAGCTCTAGTTGATTTTCTCACACCGTCTACACTGCTCGGTTGTGTTACCATGTCAGGCACATGGCTGCCCATTTCTGCATCATCCTGCACTGTTTCCACTATTAATGGCTTTCTGTTTGCTCTGCCAGAGTCCAAAGATCATCGTCATCATCCTGATCTGAGCTCATTTCTGTCTGGATTTGTTGCTGTGCAGATGGCTTCGTCACAAATTTCAACATTCTGTGCTTTTGTATTTTTCACTGTTTGGATAATAAACAAAATAAGCTGGACTATTTTTGTCATATCCAACGAAAATTCCTTTCGCTTCTAGAGTCGAGTTTCTTCTTGTCATGCTTGTATGCGTGCACAGCGGCGAACTTTGCATTTGCGAAATATTTGGTTTCTTTCCAGTCAACATAAAGTAAGCAGTCTGCTTTGTGCGATTATTAAAGCATCGGTTCCTGACCACTACTGCTGTCTGCACTGCGTATGTCCACAACATTTTGGGTAGGTCACTTTCAAGTAACATGCATCTCGCCATGTCAAATAAAGTCCTCCAGTTTCTCTCTGCTGTACAGTTTTGGTGCGGTGAGTATGGTGCTGAGGTTTCGTGTCTAATGCCATGTTTACGCATAAGTCCTTGGTACTCTTTGGACATGAACTCAGTACCATTGTCAGATCTAATACACTTAACCTTCCCATAGGGGCAGTGTCTGCTAAAAAGTTTTCTGTGGCAGTCACTGTATCACTCTTGTGTTTGAGAAAGTACACAAAAATTGTACTTGAGAAGTCATCAGTAAACGACACTGCAAATCTGTGTCCATCTATAGAAATGGGATCTATAGGTCCTGCCAGATCTGTATGCACTAAGCCTAACACCTCTGTTGCTCTTGCATCCGGCTCTCTATTTCTGGTTTGCACAAACTTCCCTTGAATACACACTTCACATGGTGACACAGGTTTTTCGCATTTCCTTTGATTACCATACCATCAACCACTTTTGTCAACTTTTGCACATCACTGTAATTGCAATGGCCAGGAATCTCGTGCCACGTTTGCAAATCAAAACAACCATTGCACTTGTCATTACCCTCGTCTGCAGTTGATAGGTAGTAAAGATTGTTCTGCACATTAATAGGGAATACAGTACCATCACTCATTTTCACCATGTCCTTTCCTTCGCTGAAAATCACTGTTGCTCCACTTGCCGTCGCAGCCATCACAGAAAATGTCTTGTGGATATGAAGGGATGAACAGTGTATTTCTCAATGTCGCTGTATGGTGGTGTCCTTCGCTGTCGATGAGGATCACCTCTGCTTCTCCCGCCGTTTCGCCACGCCTTGGCACTTGGTTCCGTCTGCTAGCTCAACATAGTGTGTGTCAGCCTTGAAGGTCTCATCGAAGCTCTTGAACCTTGTCTCATCTGTGATGATGTGGGATGTAGCACCGGTGTCCACCATTAGGCCTTTCGTCTTCACACCATGTCCTGGAACGATGTCCGCTCCCGGTCCTTGGTCAAGAAAGCATACGACTTGTTGCCGTCTCCCTCTGCAGCTTGTCTAGCTTGTTCATTCTTTGGTCGACGTCTGCAGTTTGCATCTCTGTGCGTTGAACTCTTGCAATAACTGCACCACTGTCTTCTTTGGCATGCCCGTGCTTTGTGCCCTTTTACACCGCACTTGAAGCACACCATATCCGCCATCTTGTTTTTGCCATCGCCCCTTGGAGTGTCATCTTTTACGTTCACTTTCATCACATTATCTGACACCTGAGCGCAGAGTTTTTCGGTGTCTTCATATGATCGCAGTCTAGTTTTAAAGTCAGCAAATTTTAGCTTTTCTTCACTCTGTGTCACATGCACTGCAAAAGGTTTGAATGATTCTGGAAGTCCTTTCAACACCATTGCTATGAGTAGATCATCACTCATGACTTCTTCTGCATTTCTCAGTGCCGTGATGATAGTCTCTGCCCTAATCACAAAATCTGTTACGCTTTCCTTGCTTCCCATCTGCAGACTTGTCAGTTCAGAATACAGGTTTATTATGCGAGGTTTCCCTTTACCTGCATAGTACTCTCGAAGCATCTTCAGGGCTTTTCTCCCATCATCTGCAGCTTCGGCGCATGACGAGGCAGAGACTTTGTCGTCAAAAACTGGAGCAGCTCTGCATAGGCCATCCCGTTCTGTTCCTTGTCCTTAGCCTCTTCATCAACGTCAGCAAACTGCGGATTTTCACTCAAAATAGTCTCTTTGAGCCCCTGTAGCCGCAAGTACGCCAAGAATTTTGTTTCCCAGAGCTCATACTGTTTCTCATCTCCATTAAAAGTTAAACGTGACCATCTGCTCGAGCCGTGGCTTGGCTGCTCCATAGCTTCTACGGCAGCCTAGGGTAGCACCACGAGGCAGCACTGTTAGCAGCTAAAAGCTAAGCTACGCTAACCTCTTCGCCGAGTTCGCAGTTCGTCGCTCTTATCAGCGACTTCAAACTTTCTTCAGCCGTCCTTGGGGGTTTTCTGGGCCCATAACCTGTTGTCAGCGGCTTACTTATTCAGTATACCTGCGTGACACCCCTCAAGGCGGCTGGATAAACGGAGGAAAAATCTGGTGACACGTCTCTTGCTTTATTAGAATTAATCAGTAGTTAAGTATAACACACACAGCATATATGGTGGACAAACCGGAAGTTGGAAAAGATCCTTCAAAGTAAAACAGGAAATAATTGAGAGCATATTTGTCTGTTTACAACAGTCGGAACCGTTCATTTCGGACATCGCCAGTGTGCGCGGTGATTTTTTTCGCTCTTACATTAATGCGTGCCTCTCTGGGCCCGAAAAAAATCCAAAACGCTTTTTTGTTTAGCGCAGGGCCAGTGGGACCAAATGGGGTGGCAACCGTTCTTTTCCTGACATCGCCAGTGTGCGCGGTGATTTTTCGGCTCTTACATCAATGCTTGCCTCTCTGGGCCCGAAAAAATCCAAAACGCTTTTTTGTTTAGCGCATGGCCAGTGGGACCAAATGGGGTGGCAACCGTTCTTTTCCTGACATCGCCAGTGTGCGCGGTGATTTTTTTCGCTCTTACATTAATGCGTGCCTCTCTGGGCCGAAAAAAATCCAAAACGAGTTTTTTTGGCGCAGGGCCAGTGGGACCAAATGGGGTGGCAACCGTTCTTTTCCTAACATCGCCAGTGTGCGGTGATTTTTTTCGGCTCTTACATTAATGCGTGCCTCTCTGGGCCGAAAAAATCCAAAACGCTTTTTGTTTAGCGCAGGGCCAGTGGGACCAAATGGGGTGGCAACCGTTCTTTTCCTGACATCGCCAGTGTGCGCGGTGATTTTTTCGGCTCTTACATCAATGCTTGCCTCTCTGGGCCCGAAAAAATCCAAAACGCTTTTTGTTTAGCGCAGGGCCAGTGGGACCAAATGGGGTGGCAACCGTTCTTTTCCTGACATCGCCAGTGTATGCGGTGATTTTTGGCTCTTAAATTAATGCGTGCCTCTCTGGGCCGAAAAAAAAATCCAAAAGGCTTTTTTGTTTAGCGCATGGCCAGTGGGACCAAATGGGGTGGCAACCGTTCTTTTCCTGACATTGCCAGTGTCTTGCGGTGATTTTTCGGCTCTTACATTAATGCGTGCCTCTCTGGGCCCGAAAAAAATCCAACACGCTTTTTGTTTAGCGCAGGGCCAGTGGGACCAAATGGGGTGGCAACCGTTCTTTTCCTGACATCGCCAGTGTCGCGGTGATTTTTCGGCTCTTACATTAATGCGTGCCTCTCTGGGCCCGAAAAAATCCAAAACGAGTTTTTGGCGCAGGGCCAGTGGGACCAAATGGGGTGGCAACCGTTCTTTTCCTGACATCGCCAGTGTGCGCGGTGATTTTTCGGCTCTTACATTGTCGTGCCTCTGTGGGCCGAAAAAAATCCAAAACGCTTTTTTGTTTAGCGCCAGGGCCAGTGGGACCAAATGGGGTGGCAACCGTTCTTTTCTGACATCGCCAGTGTGCGCGGTGATTTTTTTCGGCTCTTAAATTAATGCGTGCCTCTCTGGGACCGAAAAAATCCAAAAGGCTTTTTTGTTTAGCACATGGCCAGTGGGACCAAATGGGGTGGCAACGTTCTTTTCCTGACATCGCCAGTGTGCGCGGTGATTTTTTTCGGCTCTTACATTAATGCGTGCCTCTCTGGGCCCGAAAAAATATCCAAAACGCTTTTTGTTTAGCGCATGGCCAGTGGGACCAAATGGGGTGGCAACCGTTCTTTTCCTGACATCGCCAGTGTGCGCGGTGATTTTTCGGCTCTTACATTAATGCGTGCCTCTCTGGGCCGAAAAAATCCAAAAGGCTTTTTGTTTAGCGCAGGGCCAGTGGGACCAAATGGGGTGGCAACCGTTCTTTTCCTGACATCGCCAGTGTGCGCGGTGATTTTTCGGCTCTTACATTAATGCGTGCCTCTCTGGGCGAAAAAAATCCAAAACGATTTTTTTGGCGCAGGGCCAGTGGGACCAAATGGGGTGGCAACCGTTCTTTTCCTGACATCGCCAGTGTGCGCGGTGATTTTTTCGGCTCTTACATTAATGCGTGCCTCTCTGGGCCCGAAAAAATCCAAAACGATTTTTTTGGCGCAGGGCCAGTGGGACCAAATGGGGTGGCAACCGTTCTTTTCCTGACATCGCCAGTGTGCGCGGTGATTTTTTCGGTTCTTACATTGTCGTGCCTCTCTGGGCCCGAAAAAATCCAAAACGCTTTTTTGTTTAGCGCCAGGGCCAGTGTGACCAAATGGGGTGGCAACAATTCTTTTCCTGACATCGCCAGTGTGCTTGCGGTGATTTTTCGGCTCTTACATTGTCGTGCCTCTCTGGGCCGAAAAAATCCAAAACGCTTTTGTTTAGCGCAGGGCCAGTGGGACCAAATGGGGTGGCAACCGTTCTTCCTGACATCGCCAGTGTGCGCGGTGATTTTTCGCTCTTACATTAATGCGTGCCTCTCTGGGCCCGAAAAAATCCAAAACGCTTTATTTGTTTAGAGCAGGGCCAGTGGGACCAAATGGGGTGGCAACCGTTCTTTTCCTGACATCGCCAGTGTGCGCGGTGATTTTTTTCGGCTCTTACATTAATGCGTGCCTCTCAGGGCCCGAAAAAAATCCAAAACGATTTTTTTTTTTTTGGCGCAGGGCCAGTGGGACCAAATGGGGTGGCAACCGTTCTTTTCCTGACATCGCCAGTGTGCGCGGTGATTTTTTTCGCTCTTACATTAATCGTGCCTCTCTGGGACCGAAAAAAAATCCAAAACGCTTTATTTGTTTAGAGCAGGGCCAGTGGGACCAAATGGGGTGGCAACCGTTCTTTTCCTGACATCGCCAGTATGCGCGGTGATTTTCTTCGGCTCTTACATTAATGCGTGCCTCTCTGGGCCCGAAAAAATCCAAAACGCTTTTTTGTTTAGCGCAGGGCCAGTGGGACCAAATGGGGTGGCAACCGTTCTTTCCTGACATCGCCAGTGTGCGCGGTGATTTTTCGGCTCTTAAATTAATGTGTGCCTCTCTGGGCCGAAAAAATCCAAAAGGCTTTTGTTTAGCGCATGGCCAGTGGGACCAAATGGGGTGGCAACCGTTCTTTTCCTGACATCGCCAGTGTGCGCGGTGATTTTTTCGGCTCTTACATTAATGCGTGCCTCTCTGGGACCGAAAAAAATCCAAAACGCTTTTTTGTTTAGCGCAGGGCCAGTGGGACCAAATGGGGTGGCAACCGTTCTTTTCCTGACATCGCCAGTGTGCGCGGTGATTTTTTCGGCTCTTACATTAATGCGTGCCTCTCTGGGCCAAAAAAAATCCAAAACGAGTTTTTTTGGCGCAGGGCCAGTGGGACCAAATGGGGTGGCAACCGTTCTTTTCCTGACATCGCCAGTGTGCGCGGTGATTTTTCGGCTCTTACATTAATGCATGCCTCTCTGGGCCGAAAAAAAAATCCAAAACGCTTTTGTTTAGCGCAGGGCCAGTGGGACCAAATGGGCGGCAACCGTTCTGTTCCTGACATCGCCAGTGTCGCGGTGATTTTTTCGCTCTTACATTGTCACGTGCCTCTCTGGGCCGAAAAAATCCAAAAGGCTTTTTGTTTAGCTCATGGCCAGTGGGACCAAATGGGGTGGCAACCGTTCTTTTCCTGACATCGCCAGTGTGCGCGGTGATTTTCTTCGGCTCTTACATTGTCGTGCCTCTCTGGGCGAAAAAATCCAAAACGCTTTTTGTTTAGCGCAGGGCCAGTGGGACCAAATGGGGTGGCAACCGTTCTTTTCCTGACATCGCCAGTGTGCGCGGTGATTTTTCGCTCTTAAATTAATGTGTGCCTCTCTGGGCCGAAAAAAATCCAAAGGCTTTTTGTTTAGCGCATGGCCAGTGGGACCAAATGGGGTGGCAACCGTTCTTTTCCTGACATCGCCAGTGTGCGCGGTGATTTTTCGGCTCTTAAATTGTCGCGTGCCTCTCTGGGCCGAAAAAATCCAAAACGAGTTTTTTTGGCGCAGGGCCAGTGGGACCAAATGGGGTGGCAACCGTTCTTTCCTGACATCGCCAGTGTGCGCGGTGATTTTTCGGCTCTTAAATTAATGCGTGCCTCTCTGGGCGAAAAAATCCAAAACAATTTTTTGTTTAGCACAGGGCCAGTGTGACCAAATGGGGTGGCAACCGTTCTTTTCCTGACATCGCCAGTGTCTTGCGGTGATTTTTCGCTCTTACATTAATGCGTGCCTCTCTGGGCGAAAAAATCCAAAACGCTTTATTTGTTTAGAGCAGGGCCAGTGGGACCAAATGGGGTGGCAACCGTTCTTTTCCTGACATCGCCAGTGTGCGCGGTGATTTTTTTCGCTCTTACATTAATGCGTGCCTCTCAGGGCCGAAAAAAAATCCAAAACGATTTTTTTTTTTGGCGCAGGGCCAGTGGGACCAAATGGGGTGGCAACCGTTCTTTTCCTGACATCGCCAGTGTGCGCGGTGATTTTTCGGCTCTTACATTGTCGTGCCTCTCTGGGCCGAAAAAATCCAAAACGCTTTATTTGTTTAGAGCAGGGCCAGTGGGACCAAATGGGGTGGCAACCGTTCTTTTCCTGACATCGCCAGTATGCGCGGTGATTTTCTTCGGCTCTTACGTTAATCGTGCCTCTCTGGGCCGAAAAAATCCAAAACGCTTTTTTGTTTAGCGCCAGGGCCAGTGGGACCAAATGGGGTGGCAACCGTTCTTTTCCTGACATCGCCAGTGTGCGCGGTGATTTTCTTCGGCTCTTACATTAATCGTGCCTCTCTGGGCCGAAAAAAAAATCCAAAGGCTTTTTGTTTAGCACATGGCCAGTGGGACCAAATGGGGTGGCAAGCGTTCTTTTCCTGACATCGCCAGTGTGCGCGTGATTTTTCGGCTCTTACATTGTGCGTGCCTCTCTGGGACCGAAAAAATCCAAAACGCTTTTTGTTTAGCGCAGGGCCAGTGGGACCAAATGGGGTGGCAACCGTTCTTTTCCTGACATCGCCAGTGTGCGCGGTGATTTTTCGGCTCGCAGGGCCAGTGGGACCAAATGGGGTGGCAACCGTTCTTTTCCTGACATCGCCAGTGTGCGCGGTGATTTTTTTCGGCTCTTACATTAATGCGTGCCTCTCTGGGCCGAAAAAATCCAAAACGCTTTTTTGTTTAGCGCAGGGCCAGTGGGACCAAATGGGGTGGCAACCGTTCTTTTCCTGACATCGCCAGTGTGCGCGGTGATTTTTTTCGGCTCTTACATTAATGCGTGCCTCTCTGGGCCGAAAAAAATCCAAAACGCTTTTTTGTTTAGCGCAGGGCCAGTGGGACCAAATGGGGTGGCAACCGTTCTTTTCCTGACATCGCCAGTGTGCGCGGTGATTTTTTCGGCTCTTACATTAATGCGTGCCTCTCTGGGCCGAAAAAATCCAAAACGCTTTTTTGTTTAGCGCAGGGCCAGTGGGACCAAATGGGGTGGCAACCGTTCTTTTCCTGACATCGCCAGTGTGCGCGGTGATTTTTTCGGCTCTTACATTAATGCGTGCCTCTCTGGGCCGAAAAAAATCCAAAACGCTTTTTTGTTTAGCGCAGGGCCAGTGGGACCAAATGGGGTGGCAACCGTTCTTTTCCTGACATCGCCAGTGTGCGCGGTGATTTTTTTCGGCTCTTACATTAATGCGTGCCTCTCTGGGCCGAAAAAAATCCAAAACGCTTTTTTGTTTAGCGCAGGGCCAGTGGGACCAAATGGGGTGGCAACCGTTCTTTTCCTGACATCGCCAGTGTGCGCGGTGATTTTTTTCGGCTCTTACATTAATGCGTGCCTCTCTGGGCCGAAAAAAATCCAAAACGCTTTTTTGTTTAGCGCAGGGCCAGTGGGACCAAATGGGGTGGCAACCGTTCTTTTCCTGACATCGCCAGTGTGCGCGGTGATTTTTTTCGGCTCTTACATTAATGCGTGCCTCTCTGGGCCGAAAAAAATCCAAAACGCTTTTTTGTTTAGCGCAGGGCCAGTGGGACCAAATGGGGTGGCAACCGTTCTTTTCCTGACATCGCCAGTGTGCGCGGTGATTTTTTTCGGCTCTTACATTAATGCGTGCCTCTCTGGGCCGAAAAAAATCCAAAACGCTTTTTTGTTTAGCGCAGGGCCAGTGGGACCAAATGGGGTGGCAACCGTTCTTTTCCTGACATCGCCAGTGTGCGCGGTGATTTTTTTCGGCTCTTACATTAATGCGTGCCTCTCTGGGCCGAAAAAAATCCAAAACGCTTTTTTGTTTAGCGCAGGGCCAGTGGGACCAAATGGGGTGGCAACCGTTCTTTTCCTGACATCGCCAGTGTGCGCGGTGATTTTTTTCGGCTCTTACATTAATGCGTGCCTCTCTGGGCCGAAAAAAATCCAAAACGCTTTTTTGTTTAGCGCAGGGCCAGTGGGACCAAATGGGGTGGCAACCGTTCTTTTCCTGACATCGCCAGTGTGCGCGGTGATTTTTTTCGGCTCTTACATTAATGCGTGCCTCTCTGGGCCGAAAAAAATCCAAAACGCTTTTTTGTTTAGCGCAGGGCCAGTGGGACCAAATGGGGTGGCAACCGTTCTTTTCCTGACATCGCCAGTGTGCGCGGTGATTTTTTTCGCTCTTACATTAATGCGTGCCTCTCTGGGCCGAAAAAAATCCAAAACGCTTTTTTGTTTAGCGCAGGGCCAGTGGGACCAAATGGGGTGGCAACCGTTCTTTTCCTGACATCGCCAGTGTGCGCGGTGATTTTTTTCGCTCTTACATTAATGCGTGCCTCTCTGGGCCGAAAAAAATCCAAAACGCTTTTTTGTTTAGCGCAGGGCCAGTGGGACCAAATGGGGTGGCAACCGTTCTTTTCCTGACATCGCCAGTGTGCGCGGTGATTTTTTTCGGCTCTTACATTAATGCGTGCCTCTCTGGGCCGAAAAAAATCCAAAACGCTTTTTTGTTTAGCGCAGGGCCAGTGGGACCAAATGGGGTGGCAACCGTTCTTTTCCTGACATCGCCAGTGTGCGCGGTGATTTTTTTCGGCTCTTACATTAATGCGTGCCTCTCTGGGCCGAAAAAAATCCAAAACGCTTTTTTGTTTAGCGCAGGGCCAGTGGGACCAAATGGGGTGGCAACCGTTCTTTTCCTGACATCGCCAGTGTGCGCGGTGATTTTTTTCGCTCTTACATTAATGCGTGCCTCTCTGGGCCGAAAAAAATCCAAAACGCTTTTTTGTTTAGCGCAGGGCCAGTGGGACCAAATGGGGTGGCAACCGTTCTTTTCCTGACATCGCCAGTGTGCGCGGTGATTTTTTTCGGCTCTTACATTAATGCGTGCCTCTCTGGGCCGAAAAAAATCCAAAACGCTTTTTTGTTTAGCGCAGGGCCAGTGGGACCAAATGGGGTGGCAACCGTTCTTTTCCTGACATCGCCAGTGTGCGCGGTGATTTTTTTCGGCTCTTACATTAATGCGTGCCTCTCTGGGCCGAAAAAATCCAAAACGCTTTTTTGTTTAGCGCAGGGCCAGTGGGACCAAATGGGGTGGCAACCGTTCTTTTCCTGACATCGCCAGTGTGCGCGGTGATTTTTTTCGGCTCTTACATTAATGCGTGCCTCTCTGGGCCGAAAAAAATCCAAAACGCTTTTTTGTTTAGCGCAGGGCCAGTGGGACCAAATGGGGTGGCAACCGTTCTTTTCCTGACATCGCCAGTGTGCGCGGTGATTTTTTTCGGCTCTTACATTAATGCGTGCCTCTCTGGGCCGAAAAAAATCCAAAACGCTTTTTTGTTTAGCGCAGGGCCAGTGGGACCAAATGGGGTGGCAACCGTTCTTTTCCTGACATCGCCAGTGTGCGCGGTGATTTTTTCGGCTCTTACATTAATGCGTGCCTCTCTGGGCCGAAAAAAATCCAAAACGCTTTTTTGTTTAGCGCAGGGCCAGTGGGACCAAATGGGGTGGCAACCGTTCTTTTCCTGACATCGCCAGTGTGCGCGGTGATTTTTTTCGGCTCTTACATTAATGCGTGCCTCTCTGGGCCGAAAAAAATCCAAAACGCTTTTTTGTTTAGCGCAGGGCCAGTGGGACCAAATGGGGTGGCAACCGTTCTTTTCCTGACATCGCCAGTGTGCGCGGTGATTTTTTTCGGCTCTTACATTAATGCGTGCCTCTCTGGGCCGAAAAAAATCCAAAACGCTTTTTTGTTTAGCGCAGGGCCAGTGGGACCAAATGGGGTGGCAACCGTTCTTTTCCTGACATCGCCAGTGTGCGCGGTGATTTTTTTCGGCTCTTACATTAATGCGTGCCTCTCTGGGCCGAAAAAAATCCAAAACGCTTTTTTGTTTAGCGCAGGGCCAGTGGGACCAAATGGGGTGGCAACCGTTCTTTTCCTGACATCGCCAGTGTGCGCGGTGATTTTTTTCGGCTCTTACATTAATGCGTGCCTCTCTGGGCCGAAAAAAATCCAAAACGCTTTTTGTTTAGCGCAGGGCCAGTGGGACCAAATGGGGTGGCAACCGTTCTTTTCCTGACATCGCCAGTGTGCGCGGTGATTTTTTTCGCTCTTACATTAATGCGTGCCTCTCTGGGCCGAAAAAATCCAAAACGCTTTTTGTTTAGCGCAGGGCCAGTGGGACCAAATGGGGTGGCAACCGTTCTTTTCCTGACATCGCCAGTGTGCGCGGTGATTTTTTTCGGCTCTTACATTAATGCGTGCCTCTCTGGGCCGAAAAAAATCCAAAACGCTTTTTTGTTTAGCGCAGGGCCAGTGGGACCAAATGGGGTGGCAACCGTTCTTTTCCTGACATCGCCAGTGTGCGCGGTGATTTTTTTCGCTCTTACATTAATGCGTGCCTCTCTGGGCCGAAAAAATCCAAAACGCTTTTTTGTTTAGCGCAGGGCCAGTGGGACCAAATGGGGTGGCAACCGTTCTTTTCCTGACATCGCCAGTGTGCGCGGTGATTTTTTTCGGCTCTTACATTAATGCGTGCCTCTCTGGGCCGAAAAAAATCCAAAACGCTTTTTTGTTTAGCGCAGGGCCAGTGGGACCAAATGGGGTGGCAACCGTTCTTTTCCTGACATCGCCAGTGTGCGCGGTGATTTTTTTCGGCTCTTACATTAATGCGTGCCTCTCTGGGCCGAAAAAAATCCAAAACGCTTTTTGTTTAGCGCAGGGCCAGTGGGACCAAATGGGGTGGCAACCGTTCTTTTCCTGACATCGCCAGTGTGCGCGGTGATTTTTTTCGGCTCTTACATTAATGCGTGCCTCTCTGGGCCGAAAAAAATCCAAAACGCTTTTTTGTTTAGCGCAGGGCCAGTGGGACCAAATGGGGTGGCAACCGTTCTTTTCCTGACATCGCCAGTGTGCGCGGTGATTTTTCGGCTCTTACATTAATGCGTGCCTCTCTGGGCCGAAAAAAATCCAAAACGCTTTTTTGTTTAGCGCAGGGCCAGTGGGACCAAATGGGGTGGCAACCGTTCTTTTCCTGACATCGCCAGTGTGCGCGGTGATTTTTTCGGCTCTTACATTAATGCGTGCCTCTCTGGGCCGAAAAAAATCCAAAACGCTTTTTTGTTTAGCGCAGGGCCAGTGGGACCAAATGGGGTGGCAACCGTTCTTTTCCTGACATCGCCAGTGTGCGCGGTGATTTTTTTCGGCTCTTACATTAATGCGTGCCTCTCTGGGCCGAAAAAAATCCAAAACGCTTTTTTGTTTAGCGCAGGGCCAGTGGGACCAAATGGGGTGGCAACCGTTCTTTTCCTGACATCGCCAGTGTGCGCGGTGATTTTTTTCGGCTCTTACATTAATGCGTGCCTCTCTGGGCCGAAAAAAATCCAAAACGCTTTTTGTTTAGCGCAGGGCCAGTGGGACCAAATGGGGTGGCAACCGTTCTTTTCCTGACATCGCCAGTGTGCGCGGTGATTTTTCGGCTCTTACATTAATGCGTGCCTCTCTGGGCCGAAAAAAATCCAAAACGCTTTTTTGTTTAGCGCAGGGCCAGTGGGACCAAATGGGGTGGCAACCGTTCTTTTCCTGACATCGCCAGTGTGCGCGGTGATTTTTTTCGGCTCTTACATTAATGCGTGCCTCTCTGGGCCGAAAAAAATCCAAAACGCTTTTTTGTTTAGCGCAGGGCCAGTGGGACCAAATGGGGTGGCAACCGTTCTTTTCCTGACATCGCCAGTGTGCGCGGTGATTTTTTTCGGCTCTTACATTAATGCGTGCCTCTCTGGGCCGAAAAAAATCCAAAACGCTTTTTTTGTTTAGCGCAGGGCCAGTGGGACCAAATGGGGTGGCAACCGTTCTTTTCCTGACATCGCCAGTGTGCGCGGTGATTTTTTTCGGCTCTTACATTAATGCGTGCCTCTCTGGGCCGAAAAAAATCCAAAACGCTTTTTTGTTTAGCGCAGGGCCAGTGGGACCAAATGGGGTGGCAACCGTTCTTTTCCTGACATCGCCAGTGTGCGCGGTGATTTTTTCGGCTCTTACATTAATGCGTGCCTCTCTGGGCCGAAAAAAATCCAAAACGCTTTTTTGTTTAGCGCAGGGCCAGTGGGACCAAATGGGGTGGCAACCGTTCTTTTCCTGACATCGCCAGTGTGCGCGGTGATTTTTTCGGCTCTTACATTAATGCGTGCCTCTCTGGGCCGAAAAAAATCCAAAACGCTTTTTTGTTTAGCGCAGGGCCAGTGGGACCAAATGGGGTGGCAACCGTTCTTTTCCTGACATCGCCAGTGTGCGCGGTGATTTTTTTCGGCTCTTACATTAATGCGTGCCTCTCTGGGCCGAAAAAAATCCAAAACGCTTTTTTGTTTAGCGCAGGGCCAGTGGGACCAAATGGGGTGGCAACCGTTCTTTTCCTGACATCGCCAGTGTGCGCGGTGATTTTTTCGGCTCTTACATTAATGCGTGCCTCTCTGGGCCGAAAAAAATCCAAAACGCTTTTTTGTTTAGCGCAGGGCCAGTGGGACCAAATGGGGTGGCAACCGTTCTTTTCCTGACATCGCCAGTGTGCGCGGTGATTTTTTTCGGCTCTTACATTAATGCGTGCCTCTCTGGGCCGAAAAAAATCCAAAACGCTTTTTTGTTTAGCGCAGGGCCAGTGGGACCAAATGGGGTGGCAACCGTTCTTTTCCTGACATCGCCAGTGTGCGCGGTGATTTTTTCGGCTCTTACATTAATGCGTGCCTCTCTGGGCCGAAAAAAATCCAAAACGCTTTTTTGTTTAGCGCAGGGCCAGTGGGACCAAATGGGGTGGCAACCGTTCTTTTCCTGACATCGCCAGTGTGCGCGGTGATTTTTTTCGGCTCTTACATTAATGCGTGCCTCTCTGGGCCGAAAAAATCCAAAACGCTTTTTTGTTTAGCGCAGGGCCAGTGGGACCAAATGGGGTGGCAACCGTTCTTTTCCTGACATCGCCAGTGTGCGCGGTGATTTTTTCGCTCTTACATTAATGCGTGCCTCTCTGGGCCGAAAAAAATCCAAAACGCTTTTTTGTTTAGCGCAGGGCCAGTGGGACCAAATGGGGTGGCAACCGTTCTTTTCCTGACATCGCCAGTGTGCGCGGTGATTTTTTCGGCTCTTACATTAATGCGTGCCTCTCTGGGCCGAAAAAAATCCAAAACGCTTTTTGTTTAGCGCAGGGCCAGTGGGACCAAATGGGGTGGCAACCGTTCTTTTCCTGACATCGCCAGTGTGCGCGGTGATTTTTTCGGCTCTTACATTAATGCGTGCCTCTCTGGGCCGAAAAAAATCCAAAACGCTTTTTGTTTAGCGCAGGGCCAGTGGGACCAAATGGGGTGGCAACCGTTCTTTTCCTGACATCGCCAGTGTGCGCGGTGATTTTTTTCGGCTCTTACATTAATGCGTGCCTCTCTGGGCCGAAAAAAATCCAAAACGCTTTTTTGTTTAGCGCAGGGCCAGTGGGACCAAATGGGGTGGCAACCGTTCTTTTCCTGACATCGCCAGTGTGCGCGGTGATTTTTTTCGGCTCTTACATTAATGCGTGCCTCTCTGGGCCGAAAAAAATCCAAAACGCTTTTTGTTTAGCGCAGGGCCAGTGGGACCAAATGGGGTGGCAACCGTTCTTTTCCTGACATCGCCAGTGTGCGCGGTGATTTTTTTCGGCTCTTACATTAATGCGTGCCTCTCTGGGCCGAAAAAAATCCAAAACGCTTTTTTGTTTAGCGCAGGGCCAGTGGGACCAAATGGGGTGGCAACCGTTCTTTTCCTGACATCGCCAGTGTGCGCGGTGATTTTTTTCGGCTCTTACATTAATGCGTGCCTCTCTGGGCCGAAAAAAATCCAAAACGCTTTTTGTTTAGCGCAGGGCCAGTGGGACCAAATGGGGTGGCAACCGTTCTTTTCCTGACATCGCCAGTGTGCGCGGTGATTTTTTCGGCTCTTACATTAATGCGTGCCTCTCTGGGCCGAAAAAAATCCAAAACGCTTTTTTGTTTAGCGCAGGGCCAGTGGGACCAAATGGGGTGGCAACCGTTCTTTTCCTGACATCGCCAGTGTGCGCGGTGATTTTTTCGCTCTTACATTAATGCGTGCCTCTCTGGGCCGAAAAAAATCCAAAACGCTTTTTTTTAGCGCAGGGCCAGTGGGACCAAATGGGGTGGCAACCGTTCTTTTCCTGACATCGCCAGTGTGCGCGGTGATTTTTTTCGGCTCTTACATTAATGCGTGCCTCTCTGGGCCGAAAAAAATCCAAAACGCTTTTTTGTTTAGCGCAGGGCCAGTGGGACCAAATGGGGTGGCAACCGTTCTTTTCCTGACATCGCCAGTGTGCGCGGTGATTTTTTTCGGCTCTTACATTAATGCGTGCCTCTCTGGGCCGAAAAAAATCCAAAACGCTTTTTGTTTAGCGCAGGGCCAGTGGGACCAAATGGGGTGGCAACCGTTCTTTTCCTGACATCGCCAGTGTGCGCGGTGATTTTTTCGGCTCTTACATTAATGCGTGCCTCTCTGGGCCGAAAAAAATCCAAAACGCTTTTTTGTTTAGCGCAGGGCCAGTGGGACCAAATGGGGTGGCAACCGTTCTTTTCCTGACATCGCCAGTGTGCGCGGTGATTTTTTCGGCTCTTACATTAATGCGTGCCTCTCTGGGCCGAAAAAAATCCAAAACGCTTTTTTGTTTAGCGCAGGGCCAGTGGGACCAAATGGGGTGGCAACCGTTCTTTTCCTGACATCGCCAGTGTGCGCGGTGATTTTTTTCGGCTCTTACATTAATGCGTGCCTCTCTGGGCCGAAAAAAATCCAAAACGCTTTTTGTTTAGCGCAGGGCCAGTGGGACCAAATGGGGTGGCAACCGTTCTTTTCCTGACATCGCCAGTGTGCGCGGTGATTTTTTTCGGCTCTTACATTAATGCGTGCCTCTCTGGGCCGAAAAAAATCCAAAACGCTTTTTGTTTAGCGCAGGGCCAGTGGGACCAAATGGGGTGGCAACCGTTCTTTTCCTGACATCGCCAGTGTGCGCGGTGATTTTTTTCGGCTCTTACATTAATGCGTGCCTCTCTGGGCCGAAAAAAATCCAAAACGCTTTTTTGTTTAGCGCAGGGCCAGTGGGACCAAATGGGGTGGCAACCGTTCTTTTCCTGACATCGCCAGTGTGCGCGGTGATTTTTTCGGCTCTTACATTAATGCGTGCCTCTCTGGGCCGAAAAAAATCCAAAACGCTTTTTTGTTTAGCGCAGGGCCAGTGGGACCAAATGGGGTGGCAACCGTTCTTTTCCTGACATCGCCAGTGTGCGCGGTGATTTTTTTCGCTCTTACATTAATGCGTGCCTCTCTGGGCCGAAAAAAATCCAAAACGCTTTTTGTTTAGCGCAGGGCCAGTGGGACCAAATGGGGTGGCAACCGTTCTTTTCCTGACATCGCCAGTGTGCGCGGTGATTTTTTTCGGCTCTTACATTAATGCGTGCCTCTCTGGGCCGAAAAAATCCAAAACGCTTTTTGTTTAGCGCAGGGCCAGTGGGACCAAATGGGGTGGCAACCGTTCTTTTCCTGACATCGCCAGTGTGCGCGGTGATTTTTTTCGGCTCTTACATTAATGCGTGCCTCTCTGGGCCGAAAAAAATCCAAAACGCTTTTTTGTTTAGCGCAGGGCCAGTGGGACCAAATGGGGTGGCAACCGTTCTTTTCCTGACATCGCCAGTGTGCGCGGTGATTTTTTCGGCTCTTACATTAATGCGTGCCTCTCTGGGCCGAAAAAAATCCAAAACGCTTTTTGTTTAGCGCAGGGCCAGTGGGACCAAATGGGGTGGCAACCGTTCTTTTCCTGACATCGCCAGTGTGCGCGGTGATTTTTTTCGGCTCTTACATTAATGCGTGCCTCTCTGGGCCGAAAAAAATCCAAAACGCTTTTTGTTTAGCGCAGGGCCAGTGGGACCAAATGGGGTGGCAACCGTTCTTTTCCTGACATCGCCAGTGTGCGCGGTGATTTTTTCGGCTCTTACATTAATGCGTGCCTCTCTGGGCCGAAAAAAATCCAAAACGCTTTTTTGTTTAGCGCAGGGCCAGTGGGACCAAATGGGGTGGCAACCGTTCTTTTCCTGACATCGCCAGTGTGCGCGGTGATTTTTTTCGGCTCTTACATTAATGCGTGCCTCTCTGGGCCGAAAAAAATCCAAAACGCTTTTTTGTTTAGCGCAGGGCCAGTGGGACCAAATGGGGTGGCAACCGTTCTTTTCCTGACATCGCCAGTGTGCGCGGTGATTTTTTTCGGCTCTTACATTAATGCGTGCCTCTCTGGGCCGAAAAAAATCCAAAACGCTTTTTTGTTTAGCGCAGGGCCAGTGGGACCAAATGGGGTGGCAACCGTTCTTTTCCTGACATCGCCAGTGTGCGCGGTGATTTTTTTCGGCTCTTACATTAATGCGTGCCTCTCTGGGCCGAAAAAAATCCAAAACGCTTTTTTGTTTAGCGCAGGGCCAGTGGGACCAAATGGGGTGGCAACCGTTCTTTTCCTGACATCGCCAGTGTGCGCGGTGATTTTTTTCGGCTCTTACATTAATGCGTGCCTCTCTGGGCCGAAAAAATCCAAAACGCTTTTTTGTTTAGCGCAGGGCCAGTGGGACCAAATGGGGTGGCAACCGTTCTTTTCCTGACATCGCCAGTGTGCGCGGTGATTTTTTTCGGCTCTTACATTAATGCGTGCCTCTCTGGGCCGAAAAAAATCCAAAACGCTTTTTGTTTAGCGCAGGGCCAGTGGGACCAAATGGGGTGGCAACCGTTCTTTTCCTGACATCGCCAGTGTGCGCGGTGATTTTTTCGGCTCTTACATTAATGCGTGCCTCTCTGGGCCGAAAAAAATCCAAAACGCTTTTTTTTTAGCGCAGGGCCAGTGGGACCAAATGGGGTGGCAACCGTTCTTTTCCTGACATCGCCAGTGTGCGCGGTGATTTTTTTCGGCTCTTACATTAATGCGTGCCTCTCTGGGCCGAAAAAAATCCAAAACGCTTTTTTGTTTAGCGCAGGGCCAGTGGGACCAAATGGGGTGGCAACCGTTCTTTTCCTGACATCGCCAGTGTGCGCGGTGATTTTTCGGCTCTTACATTAATGCGTGCCTCTCTGGGCCGAAAAAAATCCAAAACGCTTTTTTGTTTAGCGCAGGGCCAGTGGGACCAAATGGGGTGGCAACCGTTCTTTTCCTGACATCGCCAGTGTGCGCGGTGATTTTTTTCGGCTCTTACATTAATGCGTGCCTCTCTGGGCCGAAAAAAATCCAAAACGCTTTTTGTTTAGCGCAGGGCCAGTGGGACCAAATGGGGTGGCAACCGTTCTTTTCCTGACATCGCCAGTGTGCGCGGTGATTTTTTTCGGCTCTTACATTAATGCGTGCCTCTCTGGGCCGAAAAAAATCCAAAACGCTTTTTGTTTAGCGCAGGGCCAGTGGGACCAAATGGGGTGGCAACCGTTCTTTTCCTGACATCGCCAGTGTGCGCGGTGATTTTTTTCGGCTCTTACATTAATGCGTGCCTCTCTGGGCCGAAAAAAATCCAAAACGCTTTTTGTTTAGCGCAGGGCCAGTGGGACCAAATGGGGTGGCAACCGTTCTTTTCCTGACATCGCCAGTGTGCGCGGTGATTTTTTCGCGCGTGCCTCTCTGGGCCGAAAAAAATCCAAAACGGGCGCAGTGGGACCAAATGGGGTGGCAACCGTTCTTTTCCTGACATCGCCAGTGTGCGCGGTGATTTTTTTCGGCTCTTACATTAATGCGTGCCTCTCTGGGCCGAAAAAAATCCAAAACGCTTTTTTGTTTAGCGCAGGGCCAGTGGGACCAAATGGGGTGGCAACCGTTCTTTTCCTGACATCGCCAGTGTGCGCGGTGATTTTTTCGGCTCTTACATTAATGCGTGCCTCTCTGGGCCGAAAAAAATCCAAAACGCTTTTTTGTTTAGCGCAGGGCCAGTGGGACCAAATGGGGTGGCAACCGTTCTTTTCCTGACATCGCCAGTGTGCGCGGTGATTTTTTTCGGCTCTTACATTAATGCGTGCCTCTCTGGGCCGAAAAAAATCCAAAACGCTTTTTTGTTTAGCGCAGGGCCAGTGGGACCAAATGGGGTGGCAACCGTTCTTTTCCTGACATCGCCAGTGTGCGCGGTGATTTTTTTCGGCTCTTACATTAATGCGTGCCTCTCTGGGCCGAAAAAAATCCAAAACGCTTTTTTGTTTAGCGCAGGGCCAGTGGGACCAAATGGGGTGGCAACCGTTCTTTTCCTGACATCGCCAGTGTGCGCGGTGATTTTTTTCGGCTCTTACATTAATGCGTGCCTCTCTGGGCCGAAAAAAATCCAAAACGCTTTTTTGTTTAGCGCAGGGCCAGTGGGACCAAATGGGGTGGCAACCGTTCTTTTCCTGACATCGCCAGTGTGCGCGGTGATTTTTTTCGGCTCTTACATTAATGCGTGCCTCTCTGGGCCGAAAAAAATCCAAAACGCTTTTTTGTTTAGCGCAGGGCCAGTGGGACCAAATGGGGTGGCAACCGTTCTTTTCCTGACATCGCCAGTGTGCGCGGTGATTTTTTTCGGCTCTTACATTAATGCGTGCCTCTCTGGGCCGAAAAAAATCCAAAACGCTTTTTTGTTTAGCGCAGGGCCAGTGGGACCAAATGGGGTGGCAACCGTTCTTTTCCTGACATCGCCAGTGTGCGCGGTGATTTTTTTCGGCTCTTACATTAATGCGTGCCTCTCTGGGCCGAAAAAAATCCAAAACGCTTTTTTGTTTAGCGCAGGGCCAGTGGGACCAAATGGGGTGGCAACCGTTCTTTTCCTGACATCGCCAGTGTGCGCGGTGATTTTTTCGGCTCTTACATTAATGCGTGCCTCTCTGGGCCGAAAAAAATCCAAAACGCTTTTTTGTTTAGCGCAGGGCCAGTGGGACCAAATGGGGTGGCAACCGTTCTTTTCCTGACATCGCCAGTGTGCGCGGTGATTTTTTCGGCTCTTACATTAATGCGTGCCTCTCTGGGCCGAAAAAAATCCAAAACGCTTTTTTGTTTAGCGCAGGGCCAGTGGGACCAAATGGGGTGGCAACCGTTCTTTTCCTGACATCGCCAGTGTGCGCGGTGATTTTTTCGGCTCTTACATTAATGCGTGCCTCTCTGGGCCGAAAAAAATCCAAAACGCTTTTTTGTTTAGCGCAGGGCCAGTGGGACCAAATGGGGTGGCAACCGTTCTTTTCCTGACATCGCCAGTGTGCGCGGTGATTTTTTCGGCTCTTACATTAATGCGTGCCTCTCTGGGCCGAAAAAAATCCAAAACGCTTTTTTGTTTAGCGCAGGGCCAGTGGGACCAAATGGGGTGGCAACCGTTCTTTTCCTGACATCGCCAGTGTGCGCGGTGATTTTTTTCGGCTCTTACATTAATGCGTGCCTCTCTGGGCCGAAAAAAATCCAAAACGCTTTTTTGTTTAGCGCAGGGCCAGTGGGACCAAATGGGGTGGCAACCGTTCTTTTCCTGACATCGCCAGTGTGCGCGGTGATTTTTTTCGGCTCTTACATTAATGCGTGCCTCTCTGGGCCGAAAAAAATCCAAAACGCTTTTTTGTTTAGCGCAGGGCCAGTGGGACCAAATGGGGTGGCAACCGTTCTTTTCCTGACATCGCCAGTGTGCGCGGTGATTTTTTCGGCTCTTACATTAATGCGTGCCTCTCTGGGCCGAAAAAAATCCAAAACGCTTTTTTGTTTAGCGCAGGGCCAGTGGGACCAAATGGGGTGGCAACCGTTCTTTTCCTGACATCGCCAGTGTGCGCGGTGATTTTTTTCGGCTCTTACATTAATGCGTGCCTCTCTGGGCCGAAAAAAATCCAAAACGCTTTTTTGTTTAGCGCAGGGCCAGTGGGACCAAATGGGGTGGCAACCGTTCTTTTCCTGACATCGCCAGTGTGCGCGGTGATTTTTTTCGGCTCTTACATTAATGCGTGCCTCTCTGGGCCGAAAAAAATCCAAAACGCTTTTTTGTTTAGCGCAGGGCCAGTGGGACCAAATGGGGTGGCAACCGTTCTTTTCCTGACATCGCCAGTGTGCGCGGTGATTTTTTTCGGCTCTTACATTAATGCGTGCCTCTCTGGGCCGAAAAAAATCCAAAACGCTTTTTTGTTTAGCGCAGGGCCAGTGGGACCAAATGGGGTGGCAACCGTTCTTTTCCTGACATCGCCAGTGTGCGCGGTGATTTTTTTCGCTCTTACATTAGCGTGCCTCTCTGGGCCGAAAAAAATCCAAAACGCTTTTTTGTTTAGCGCAGGGCCAGTGGGACCAAATGGGGTGGCAACCGTTCTTTTCCTGACATCGCCAGTGTGCGCGGTGATTTTTTCGGCTCTTACATTAATGCGTGCCTCTCTGGGCCGAAAAAAATCCAAAACGCTTTTTTGTTTAGCGCAGGGCCAGTGGGACCAAATGGGGTGGCAACCGTTCTTTTCCTGACATCGCCAGTGTGCGCGGTGATTTTTTCGGCTCTTACATTAATGCGTGCCTCTCTGGGCCGAAAAAATCCAAAACGCTTTTTTGTTTAGCGCAGGGCCAGTGGGACCAAATGGGGTGGCAACCGTTCTTTTCCTGACATCGCCAGTGTGCGCGGTGATTTTTTTCGGCTCTTACATTAATGCGTGCCTCTCTGGGCCGAAAAAAATCCAAAACGCTTTTTTGTTTAGCGCAGGGCCAGTGGGACCAAATGGGGTGGCAACCGTTCTTTTCCTGACATCGCCAGTGTGCGCGGTGATTTTTTCGGCTCTTACATTAATGCGTGCCTCTCTGGGCCGAAAAAAATCCAAAACGCTTTTTTGTTTAGCGCAGGGCCAGTGGGACCAAATGGGGTGGCAACCGTTCTTTTCCTGACATCGCCAGTGTGCGCGGTGATTTTTTTCGGCTCTTACATTAATGCGTGCCTCTCTGGGCCGAAAAAAATCCAAAACGCTTTTTTTTTAGCGCAGGGCCAGTGGGACCAAATGGGGTGGCAACCGTTCTTTTCCTGACATCGCCAGTGTGCGCGGTGATTTTTTTCGGCTCTTACATTAATGCGTGCCTCTCTGGGCCGAAAAAAATCCAAAACGCTTTTTTGTTTAGCGCAGGGCCAGTGGGACCAAATGGGGTGGCAACCGTTCTTTTCCTGACATCGCCAGTGTGCGCGGTGATTTTTTTCGGCTCTTACATTAATGCGTGCCTCTCTGGGCCGAAAAAAATCCAAAACTTTTTTGTTTAGCGCAGGGCCAGTGGGACCAAATGGGGTGGCAACCGTTCTTTTCCTGACATCGCCAGTGTGCGCGGTGATTTTTTTCGGCTCTTACATTAATGCGTGCCTCTCTGGGCCGAAAAAAATCCAAAACGCTTTTTTGTTTAGCGCAGGGCCAGTGGGACCAAATGGGGTGGCAACCGTTCTTTTCCTGACATCGCCAGTGTGCGCGGTGATTTTTTTCGGCTCTTACATTAATGCGTGCCTCTCTGGGCCGAAAAAAATCCAAAACGCTTTTTTGTTTAGCGCAGGGCCAGTGGGACCAAATGGGGTGGCAACCGTTCTTTTCCTGACATCGCCAGTGTGCGCGGTGATTTTTTTCGGCTCTTACATTAATGCGTGCCTCTCTGGGCCGAAAAAAATCCAAAACGCTTTTTTGTTTAGCGCAGGGCCAGTGGGACCAAATGGGGTGGCAACCGTTCTTTTCCTGACATCGCCAGTGTGCGCGGTGATTTTTTTCGGCTCTTACATTAATGCGTGCCTCTCTGGGCCGAAAAAAATCCAAAACGCTTTTTTGTTTAGCGCAGGGCCAGTGGGACCAAATGGGGTGGCAACCGTTCTTTTCCTGACATCGCCAGTGTGCGCGGTGATTTTTTTCGGCTCTTACATTAATGCGTGCCTCTCTGGGCCGAAAAAATCCAAAACGCTTTTTTGTTTAGCGCAGGGCCAGTGGGACCAAATGGGGTGGCAACCGTTCTTTTCCTGACATCGCCAGTGTGCGCGGTGATTTTTTTCGGCTCTTACATTAATGCGTGCCTCTCTGGGCCGAAAAAAATCCAAAACGCTTTTTTGTTTAGCGCAGGGCCAGTGGGACCAAATGGGGTGGCAACCGTTCTTTTCCTGACATCGCCAGTGTGCGCGGTGATTTTTTCGGCTCTTACATTAATGCGTGCCTCTCTGGGCCGAAAAAAATCCAAAACGCTTTTTTGTTTAGCGCAGGGCCAGTGGGACCAAATGGGGTGGCAACCGTTCTTTTCCTGACATCGCCAGTGTGCGCGGTGATTTTTTTCGGCTCTTACATTAATGCGTGCCTCTCTGGGCCGAAAAAAATCCAAAACGCTTTTTTGTTTAGCGCAGGGCCAGTGGGACCAAATGGGGTGGCAACCGTTCTTTTCCTGACATCGCCAGTGTGCGCGGTGATTTTTTCGGCTCTTACATTAATGCGTGCCTCTCTGGGCCGAAAAAAATCCAAAACGCTTTTTTGTTTAGCGCAGGGCCAGTGGGACCAAATGGGGTGGCAACCGTTCTTTTCCTGACATCGCCAGTGTGCGCGGTGATTTTTTTCGGCTCTTACATTAATGCGTGCCTCTCTGGGCCGAAAAAAATCCAAAACGCTTTTTTGTTTAGCGCAGGGCCAGTGGGACCAAATGGGGTGGCAACCGTTCTTTTCCTGACATCGCCAGTGTGCGCGGTGATTTTTTTCGGCTCTTACATTAATGCGTGCCTCTCTGGGCCGAAAAAAATCCAAAACGCTTTTTTGTTTAGCGCAGGGCCAGTGGGACCAAATGGGGTGGCAACCGTTCTTTTCCTGACATCGCCAGTGTGCGCGGTGATTTTTTTCGGCTCTTACATTAATGCGTGCCTCTCTGGGCCGAAAAAATCCAAAACGCTTTTTTGTTTAGCGCAGGGCCAGTGGGACCAAATGGGGTGGCAACCGTTCTTTTCCTGACATCGCCAGTGTGCGCGGTGATTTTTTCGGCTCTTACATTAATGCGTGCCTCTCTGGGCCGAAAAAATCCAAAACGCTTTTTTGTTTAGCGCAGGGCCAGTGGGACCAAATGGGGTGGCAACCGTTCTTTTCCTGACATCGCCAGTGTGCGCGGTGATTTTTTTCGGCTCTTACATTAATGCGTGCCTCTCTGGGCCGAAAAAAATCCAAAACGCTTTTTTGTTTAGCGCAGGGCCAGTGGGACCAAATGGGGTGGCAACCGTTCTTTTCCTGACATCGCCAGTGTGCGCGGTGATTTTTTTCGGCTCTTACATTAATGCGTGCCTCTCTGGGCCGAAAAAAATCCAAAACGCTTTTTTGTTTAGCGCAGGGCCAGTGGGACCAAATGGGGTGGCAACCGTTCTTTTCCTGACATCGCCAGTGTGCGCGGTGATTTTTTTCGGCTCTTACATTAATGCGTGCCTCTCTGGGCCGAAAAAATCCAAAACGCTTTTTTGTTTAGCGCAGGGCCAGTGGGACCAAATGGGGTGGCAACCGTTCTTTTCCTGACATCGCCAGTGTGCGCGGTGATTTTTTTCGGCTCTTACATTAATGCGTGCCTCTCTGGGCCGAAAAAATCCAAAACGCTTTTTTGTTTAGCGCAGGGCCAGTGGGACCAAATGGGGTGGCAACCGTTCTTTTCCTGACATCGCCAGTGTGCGCGGTGATTTTTTCGGCTCTTACATTAATGCGTGCCTCTCTGGGCCGAAAAAAATCCAAAACGCTTTTTTGTTTAGCGCAGGGCCAGTGGGACCAAATGGGGTGGCAACCGTTCTTTTCCTGACATCGCCAGTGTGCGCGGTGATTTTTTTCGGCTCTTACATTAATGCGTGCCTCTCTGGGCCGAAAAAATCCAAAACGCTTTTTTGTTTAGCGCAGGGCCAGTGGGACCAAATGGGGTGGCAACCGTTCTTTTCCTGACATCGCCAGTGTGCGCGGTGATTTTTTCGGCTCTTACATTAATGCGTGCCTCTCTGGGCCGAAAAAATCCAAAACGCTTTTTTGTTTAGCGCAGGGCCAGTGGGACCAAATGGGGTGGCAACCGTTCTTTTCCTGACATCGCCAGTGTGCGCGGTGATTTTTTCGGCTCTTACATTAATGCGTGCCTCTCTGGGCCGAAAAAATCCAAAACGCTTTTTTTTTAGCGCAGGGCCAGTGGGACCAAATGGGGTGGCAACCGTTCTTTTCCTGACATCGCCAGTGTGCGCGGTGATTTTTTTCGGCTCTTACATTAATGCGTGCCTCTCTGGGCCGAAAAAATCCAAAACGCTTTTTTGTTTAGCGCAGGGCCAGTGGGACCAAATGGGGTGGCAACCGTTCTTTTCCTGACATCGCCAGTGTGCGCGGTGATTTTTTTCGGCTCTTACATTAATGCGTGCCTCTCTGGGCCGAAAAAAATCCAAAACGCTTTTTTGTTTAGCGCAGGGCCAGTGGGACCAAATGGGGTGGCAACCGTTCTTTTCCTGACATCGCCAGTGTGCGCGGTGATTTTTTTCGGCTCTTACATTAATGCGTGCCTCTCTGGGCCGAAAAAATCCAAAACGCTTTTTTGTTTAGCGCAGGGCCAGTGGGACCAAATGGGGTGGCAACCGTTCTTTTCCTGACATCGCCAGTGTGCGCGGTGATTTTTTTCGGCTCTTACATTAATGCGTGCCTCTCTGGGCCGAAAAAATCCAAAACGCTTTTTTGTTTAGCGCAGGGCCAGTGGGACCAAATGGGGTGGCAACCGTTCTTTTCCTGACATCGCCAGTGTGCGCGGTGATTTTTTCGGCTCTTACATTAATGCGTGCCTCTCTGGGCCGAAAAAAATCCAAAACGCTTTTTTGTTTAGCGCAGGGCCAGTGGGACCAAATGGGGTGGCAACCGTTCTTTTCCTGACATCGCCAGTGTGCGCGGTGATTTTTTTCGGCTCTTACATTAATGCGTGCCTCTCTGGGCCGAAAAAATCCAAAACGCTTTTTTGTTTAGCGCAGGGCCAGTGGGACCAAATGGGGTGGCAACCGTTCTTTTCCTGACATCGCCAGTGTGCGCGGTGATTTTTTCGGCTCTTACATTAATGCGTGCCTCTCTGGGCCGAAAAAAATCCAAAACGCTTTTTTGTTTAGCGCAGGGCCAGTGGGACCAAATGGGGTGGCAACCGTTCTTTTCCTGACATCGCCAGTGTGCGCGGTGATTTTTTTCGGCTCTTACATTAATGCGTGCCTCTCTGGGCCGAAAAAAATCCAAAACGCTTTTTTGTTTAGCGCAGGGCCAGTGGGACCAAATGGGGTGGCAACCGTTCTTTTCCTGACATCGCCAGTGTGCGCGGTGATTTTTTTCGGCTCTTACATTAATGCGTGCCTCTCTGGGCCGAAAAAAATCCAAAACGCTTTTTTGTTTAGCGCAGGGCCAGTGGGACCAAATGGGGTGGCAACCGTTCTTTTCCTGACATCGCCAGTGTGCGCGGTGATTTTTTTCGGCTCTTACATTAATGCGTGCCTCTCTGGGCCGAAAAAATCCAAAACGCTTTTTTGTTTAGCGCAGGGCCAGTGGGACCAAATGGGGTGGCAACCGTTCTTTTCCTGACATCGCCAGTGTGCGCGGTGATTTTTTCGGCTCTTACATTAATGCGTGCCTCTCTGGGCCGAAAAAATCCAAAACGCTTTTTTGTTTAGCGCAGGGCCAGTGGGACCAAATGGGGTGGCAACCGTTCTTTTCCTGACATCGCCAGTGTGCGCGGTGATTTTTTCGGCTCTTACATTAATGCGTGCCTCTCTGGGCCGAAAAAATCCAAAACGCTTTTTTGTTTAGCGCAGGGCCAGTGGGACCAAATGGGGTGGCAACCGTTCTTTTCCTGACATCGCCAGTGTGCGCGGTGATTTTTTTCGGCTCTTACATTAATGCGTGCCTCTCTGGGCCGAAAAAATCCAAAACGCTTTTTTGTTTAGCGCAGGGCCAGTGGGACCAAATGGGGTGGCAACCGTTCTTTTCCTGACATCGCCAGTGTGCGCGGTGATTTTTTTCGGCTCTTACATTAATGCGTGCCTCTCTGGGCCGAAAAAATCCAAAACGCTTTTTTGTTTAGCGCAGGGCCAGTGGGACCAAATGGGGTGGCAACCGTTCTTTTCCTGACATCGCCAGTGTGCGCGGTGATTTTTTTCGGCTCTTACATTAATGCGTGCCTCTCTGGGCCGAAAAAAATCCAAAACGCTTTTTTGTTTAGCGCAGGGCCAGTGGGACCAAATGGGGTGGCAACCGTTCTTTTCCTGACATCGCCAGTGTGCGCGGTGATTTTTTTCGGCTCTTACATTAATGCGTGCCTCTCTGGGCCGAAAAAAATCCAAAACGCTTTTTTGTTTAGCGCAGGGCCAGTGGGACCAAATGGGGTGGCAACCGTTCTTTTCCTGACATCGCCAGTGTGCGCGGTGATTTTTTCGGCTCTTACATTAATGCGTGCCTCTCTGGGCCGAAAAAATCCAAAACGCTTTTTTGTTTAGCGCAGGGCCAGTGGGACCAAATGGGGTGGCAACCGTTCTTTTCCTGACATCGCCAGTGTGCGCGGTGATTTTTTTCGGCTCTTACATTAATGCGTGCCTCTCTGGGCCGAAAAAAATCCAAAACGCTTTTTTGTTTAGCGCAGGGCCAGTGGGACCAAATGGGGTGGCAACCGTTCTTTTCCTGACATCGCCAGTGTGCGCGGTGATTTTTTCGGCTCTTACATTAATGCGTGCCTCTCTGGGCCGAAAAAATCCAAAACGCTTTTTTTTTAGCGCAGGGCCAGTGGGACCAAATGGGGTGGCAACCGTTCTTTTCCTGACATCGCCAGTGTGCGCGGTGATTTTTTTCGGCTCTTACATTAATGCGTGCCTCTCTGGGCCGAAAAAAATCCAAAACGCTTTTTTGTTTAGCGCAGGGCCAGTGGGACCAAATGGGGTGGCAACCGTTCTTTTCCTGACATCGCCAGTGTGCGCGGTGATTTTTTTCGGCTCTTACATTAATGCGTGCCTCTCTGGGCCGAAAAAATCCAAAACGCTTTTTTGTTTAGCGCAGGGCCAGTGGGACCAAATGGGGTGGCAACCGTTCTTTTCCTGACATCGCCAGTGTGCGCGGTGATTTTTTTCGGCTCTTACATTAATGCGTGCCTCTCTGGGCCGAAAAAATCCAAAACGCTTTTTTGTTTAGCGCAGGGCCAGTGGGACCAAATGGGGTGGCAACCGTTCTTTTCCTGACATCGCCAGTGTGCGCGGTGATTTTTTCGGCTCTTACATTAATGCGTGCCTCTCTGGGCCGAAAAAAATCCAAAACGCTTTTTTGTTTAGCGCAGGGCCAGTGGGACCAAATGGGGTGGCAACCGTTCTTTTCCTGACATCGCCAGTGTGCGCGGTGATTTTTTCGGCTCTTACATTAATGCGTGCCTCTCTGGGCCGAAAAAAATCCAAAACGCTTTTTTGTTTAGCGCAGGGCCAGTGGGACCAAATGGGGTGGCAACCGTTCTTTTCCTGACATCGCCAGTGTGCGCGGTGATTTTTTCGGCTCTTACATTAATGCGTGCCTCTCTGGGCCGAAAAAATCCAAAACGCTTTTTTGTTTAGCGCAGGGCCAGTGGGACCAAATGGGGTGGCAACCGTTCTTTTCCTGACATCGCCAGTGTGCGCGGTGATTTTTTCGGCTCTTACATTAATGCGTGCCTCTCTGGGCCGAAAAAAATCCAAAACGCTTTTTTGTTTAGCGCAGGGCCAGTGGGACCAAATGGGGTGGCAACCGTTCTTTTCCTGACATCGCCAGTGTGCGCGGTGATTTTTTCGGCTCTTACATTAATGCGTGCCTCTCTGGGCCGAAAAAATCCAAAACGCTTTTTTGTTTAGCGCAGGGCCAGTGGGACCAAATGGGGTGGCAACCGTTCTTTTCCTGACATCGCCAGTGTGCGCGGTGATTTTTTTCGGCTCTTACATTAATGCGTGCCTCTCTGGGCCGAAAAAAATCCAAAACGCTTTTTTGTTTAGCGCAGGGCCAGTGGGACCAAATGGGGTGGCAACCGTTCTTTTCCTGACATCGCCAGTGTGCGCGGTGATTTTTTTCGGCTCTTACATTAATGCGTGCCTCTCTGGGCCGAAAAAATCCAAAACGCTTTTTTTTTAGCGCAGGGCCAGTGGGACCAAATGGGGTGGCAACCGTTCTTTTCCTGACATCGCCAGTGTGCGCGGTGATTTTTTTCGGCTCTTACATTAATGCGTGCCTCTCTGGGCCGAAAAAATCCAAAACGCTTTTTTGTTTAGCGCAGGGCCAGTGGGACCAAATGGGGTGGCAACCGTTCTTTTCCTGACATCGCCAGTGTGCGCGGTGATTTTTTCGGCTCTTACATTAATGCGTGCCTCTCTGGGCCGAAAAAAATCCAAAACGCTTTTTTGTTTAGCGCAGGGCCAGTGGGACCAAATGGGGTGGCAACCGTTCTTTTCCTGACATCGCCAGTGTGCGCGGTGATTTTTTCGGCTCTTACATTAATGCGTGCCTCTCTGGGCCGAAAAAATCCAAAACGCTTTTTTGTTTAGCGCAGGGCCAGTGGGACCAAATGGGGTGGCAACCGTTCTTTTCCTGACATCGCCAGTGTGCGCGGTGATTTTTTTCGGCTCTTACATTAATGCGTGCCTCTCTGGGCCGAAAAAATCCAAAACGCTTTTTTGTTTAGCGCAGGGCCAGTGGGACCAAATGGGGTGGCAACCGTTCTTTTCCTGACATCGCCAGTGTGCGCGGTGATTTTTTTCGGCTCTTACATTAATGCGTGCCTCTCTGGGCCGAAAAAATCCAAAACGCTTTTTTGTTTAGCGCAGGGCCAGTGGGACCAAATGGGGTGGCAACCGTTCTTTTCCTGACATCGCCAGTGTGCGCGGTGATTTTTTTCGGCTCTTACATTAATGCGTGCCTCTCTGGGCCGAAAAAATCCAAAACGCTTTTTTTTTAGCGCAGGGCCAGTGGGACCAAATGGGGTGGCAACCGTTCTTTTCCTGACATCGCCAGTGTGCGCGGTGATTTTTTTCGGCTCTTACATTAATGCGTGCCTCTCTGGGCCGAAAAAAATCCAAAACGCTTTTTTGTTTAGCGCAGGGCCAGTGGGACCAAATGGGGTGGCAACCGTTCTTTTCCTGACATCGCCAGTGTGCGCGGTGATTTTTTTCGGCTCTTACATTAATGCGTGCCTCTCTGGGCCGAAAAAATCCAAAACGCTTTTTTGTTTAGCGCAGGGCCAGTGGGACCAAATGGGGTGGCAACCGTTCTTTTCCTGACATCGCCAGTGTGCGCGGTGATTTTTTCGGCTCTTACATTAATGCGTGCCTCTCTGGGCCGAAAAAAATCCAAAACGCTTTTTTGTTTAGCGCAGGGCCAGTGGGACCAAATGGGGTGGCAACCGTTCTTTTCCTGACATCGCCAGTGTGCGCGGTGATTTTTTCGGCTCTTACATTAATGCGTGCCTCTCTGGGCCGAAAAAAATCCAAAACGCTTTTTTTTTAGCGCAGGGCCAGTGGGACCAAATGGGGTGGCAACCGTTCTTTTCCTGACATCGCCAGTGTGCGCGGTGATTTTTTCGGCTCTTACATTAATGCGTGCCTCTCTGGGCCGAAAAAATCCAAAACGCTTTTTTGTTTAGCGCAGGGCCAGTGGGACCAAATGGGGTGGCAACCGTTCTTTTCCTGACATCGCCAGTGTGCGCGGTGATTTTTTTCGGCTCTTACATTAATGCGTGCCTCTCTGGGCCGAAAAAAATCCAAAACGCTTTTTTGTTTAGCGCAGGGCCAGTGGGACCAAATGGGGTGGCAACCGTTCTTTTCCTGACATCGCCAGTGTGCGCGGTGATTTTTTTCGGCTCTTACATTAATGCGTGCCTCTCTGGGCCGAAAAAAATCCAAAACGCTTTTTTGTTTAGCGCAGGGCCAGTGGGACCAAATGGGGTGGCAACCGTTCTTTTCCTGACATCGCCAGTGTGCGCGGTGATTTTTTCGGCTCTTACATTAATGCGTGCCTCTCTGGGCCGAAAAAATCCAAAACGCTTTTTTGTTTAGCGCAGGGCCAGTGGGACCAAATGGGGTGGCAACCGTTCTTTTCCTGACATCGCCAGTGTGCGCGGTGATTTTTTCGGCTCTTACATTAATGCGTGCCTCTCTGGGCCGAAAAAATCCAAAACGCTTTTTTGTTTAGCGCAGGGCCAGTGGGACCAAATGGGGTGGCAACCGTTCTTTTCCTGACATCGCCAGTGTGCGCGGTGATTTTTTTCGGCTCTTACATTAATGCGTGCCTCTCTGGGCCGAAAAAATCCAAAACGCTTTTTTGTTTAGCGCAGGGCCAGTGGGACCAAATGGGGTGGCAACCGTTCTTTTCCTGACATCGCCAGTGTGCGCGGTGATTTTTTCGGCTCTTACATTAATGCGTGCCTCTCTGGGCCCGAAAAAATCCAAAACGCTTTTTTGTTTAGCGCAGGGCCAGTGGGACCAAATGGGGTGGCAACCGTTCTTTTCCTGACATCGCCAGTGTGCGCGGTGATTTTTTTCGGCTCTTACATTAATGCGTGCCTCTCTGGGCCGAAAAAAATCCAAAACGCTTTTTTGTTTAGCGCAGGGCCAGTGGGACCAAATGGGGTGGCAACCGTTCTTTTCCTGACATCGCCAGTGTGCGCGGTGATTTTTTCGGCTCTTACATTAATGCGTGCCTCTCTGGGCCGAAAAAATCCAAAACGCTTTTTTGTTTAGCGCAGGGCCAGTGGGACCAAATGGGGTGGCAACCGTTCTTTTCCTGACATCGCCAGTGTGCGCGGTGATTTTTTTCGGCTCTTACATTAATGCGTGCCTCTCTGGGCCGAAAAAAATCCAAAACGCTTTTTTGTTTAGCGCAGGGCCAGTGGGACCAAATGGGGTGGCAACCGTTCTTTTCCTGACATCGCCAGTGTGCGCGGTGATTTTTTTCGGCTCTTACATTAATGCGTGCCTCTCTGGGCCGAAAAAAATCCAAAACGCTTTTTTGTTTAGCGCAGGGCCAGTGGGACCAAATGGGGTGGCAACCGTTCTTTTCCTGACATCGCCAGTGTGCGCGGTGATTTTTTTCGGCTCTTACATTAATGCGTGCCTCTCTGGGCCGAAAAAATCCAAAACGCTTTTTTGTTTAGCGCAGGGCCAGTGGGACCAAATGGGGTGGCAACCGTTCTTTTCCTGACATCGCCAGTGTGCGCGGTGATTTTTTTCGGCTCTTACATTAATGCGTGCCTCTCTGGGCCCGAAAAAATCCAAAACGCTTTTTTGTTTAGCGCAGGGCCAGTGGGACCAAATGGGGTGGCAACCGTTCTTTTCCTGACATCGCCAGTGTGCGCGGTGATTTTTTTCGGCTCTTACATTAATGCGTGCCTCTCTGGGCCCGAAAAAAATCCAAAACGCTTTTTTGTTTAGCGCAGGGCCAGTGGGACCAAATGGGGTGGCAACCGTTCTTTTCCTGACATCGCCAGTGTGCGCGGTGATTTTTTTCGGCTCTTACATTAATGCGTGCCTCTCTGGGCCGAAAAAAATCCAAAACGCTTTTTTGTTTAGCGCAGGGCCAGTGGGACCAAATGGGGTGGCAACCGTTCTTTTCCTGACATCGCCAGTGTGCGCGGTGATTTTTTCGGCTCTTACATTAATGCGTGCCTCTCTGGGCCGAAAAAATCCAAAACGCTTTTTTGTTTAGCGCAGGGCCAGTGGGACCAAATGGGGTGGCAACCGTTCTTTTCCTGACATCGCCAGTGTGCGCGGTGATTTTTTTCGGCTCTTACATTAATGCGTGCCTCTCTGGGCCGAAAAAATCCAAAACGCTTTTTTGTTTAGCGCAGGGCCAGTGGGACCAAATGGGGTGGCAACCGTTCTTTTCCTGACATCGCCAGTGTGCGCGGTGATTTTTTTCGGCTCTTACATTAATGCGTGCCTCTCTGGGCCCGAAAAAATCCAAAACGCTTTTTTGTTTAGCGCAGGGCCAGTGGGACCAAATGGGGTGGCAACCGTTCTTTTCCTGACATCGCCAGTGTGCGCGGTGATTTTTTTCGGCTCTTACATTAATGCGTGCCTCTCTGGGCCGAAAAAATCCAAAACGCTTTTTTGTTTAGCGCAGGGCCAGTGGGACCAAATGGGGTGGCAACCGTTCTTTTCCTGACATCGCCAGTGTGCGCGGTGATTTTTTCGGCTCTTACATTAATGCGTGCCTCTCTGGGCCCGAAAAAATCCAAAACGCTTTTTTGTTTAGCGCAGGGCCAGTGGGACCAAATGGGGTGGCAACCGTTCTTTTCCTGACATCGCCAGTGTGCGCGGTGATTTTTTTCGGCTCTTACATTAATGCGTGCCTCTCTGGGCCGAAAAAAATCCAAAACGCTTTTTTGTTTAGCGCAGGGCCAGTGGGACCAAATGGGGTGGCAACCGTTCTTTTCCTGACATCGCCAGTGTGCGCGGTGATTTTTTCGGCTCTTACATTAATGCGTGCCTCTCTGGGCCGAAAAAATCCAAAACGCTTTTTTGTTTAGCGCAGGGCCAGTGGGACCAAATGGGGTGGCAACCGTTCTTTTCCTGACATCGCCAGTGTGCGCGGTGATTTTTTCGGCTCTTACATTAATGCGTGCCTCTCTGGGCCCGAAAAAATCCAAAACGCTTTTTTGTTTAGCGCAGGGCCAGTGGGACCAAATGGGGTGGCAACCGTTCTTTTCCTGACATCGCCAGTGTGCGCGGTGATTTTTTCGGCTCTTACATTAATGCGTGCCTCTCTGGGCCGAAAAAATCCAAAACGCTTTTTTGTTTAGCGCAGGGCCAGTGGGACCAAATGGGGTGGCAACCGTTCTTTTCCTGACATCGCCAGTGTGCGCGGTGATTTTTTTCGGCTCTTACATTAATGCGTGCCTCTCTGGGCCGAAAAAATCCAAAACGCTTTTTTGTTTAGCGCAGGGCCAGTGGGACCAAATGGGGTGGCAACCGTTCTTTTCCTGACATCGCCAGTGTGCGCGGTGATTTTTTTCGGCTCTTACATTAATGCGTGCCTCTCTGGGCCGAAAAAAATCCAAAACGCTTTTTTGTTTAGCGCAGGGCCAGTGGGACCAAATGGGGTGGCAACCGTTCTTTTCCTGACATCGCCAGTGTGCGCGGTGATTTTTTTCGGCTCTTACATTAATGCGTGCCTCTCTGGGCCGAAAAAAATCCAAAACGCTTTTTTGTTTAGCGCAGGGCCAGTGGGACCAAATGGGGTGGCAACCGTTCTTTTCCTGACATCGCCAGTGTGCGCGGTGATTTTTTTCGGCTCTTACATTAATGCGTGCCTCTCTGGGCCGAAAAAATCCAAAACGCTTTTTTGTTTAGCGCAGGGCCAGTGGGACCAAATGGGGTGGCAACCGTTCTTTTCCTGACATCGCCAGTGTGCGCGGTGATTTTTTTCGGCTCTTACATTAATGCGTGCCTCTCTGGGCCCGAAAAAATCCAAAACGCTTTTTTGTTTAGCGCAGGGCCAGTGGGACCAAATGGGGTGGCAACCGTTCTTTTCCTGACATCGCCAGTGTGCGCGGTGATTTTTTTCGGCTCTTACATTAATGCGTGCCTCTCTGGGCCCGAAAAAATCCAAAACGCTTTTTTGTTTAGCGCAGGGCCAGTGGGACCAAATGGGGTGGCAACCGTTCTTTTCCTGACATCGCCAGTGTGCGCGGTGATTTTTTTCGGCTCTTACATTAATGCGTGCCTCTCTGGGCCGAAAAAATCCAAAACGCTTTTTTGTTTAGCGCAGGGCCAGTGGGACCAAATGGGGTGGCAACCGTTCTTTTCCTGACATCGCCAGTGTGCGCGGTGATTTTTTTCGGCTCTTACATTAATGCGTGCCTCTCTGGGCCCGAAAAAATCCAAAACGCTTTTTTGTTTAGCGCAGGGCCAGTGGGACCAAATGGGGTGGCAACCGTTCTTTTCCTGACATCGCCAGTGTGCGCGGTGATTTTTTCGGCTCTTACATTAATGCGTGCCTCTCTGGGCCCGAAAAAATCCAAAACGCTTTTTTGTTTAGCGCAGGGCCAGTGGGACCAAATGGGGTGGCAACCGTTCTTTTCCTGACATCGCCAGTGTGCGCGGTGATTTTTTTCGGCTCTTACATTAATGCGTGCCTCTCTGGGCCGAAAAAAATCCAAAACGCTTTTTTGTTTAGCGCAGGGCCAGTGGGACCAAATGGGGTGGCAACCGTTCTTTTCCTGACATCGCCAGTGTGCGCGGTGATTTTTTTCGCTCTTACATTAATGCGTGCCTCTCTGGGCCCGAAAAAATCCAAAACGCTTTTTTGTTTAGCGCAGGGCCAGTGGGACCAAATGGGGTGGCAACCGTTCTTTTCCTGACATCGCCAGTGTGCGCGGTGATTTTTTTCGGCTCTTACATTAATGCGTGCCTCTCTGGGCCGAAAAAATCCAAAACGCTTTTTTTTTTAGCGCAGGGCCAGTGGGACCAAATGGGGTGGCAACCGTTCTTTTCCTGACATCGCCAGTGTGCGCGGTGATTTTTTTCGGCTCTTACATTAATGCGTGCCTCTCTGGGCCCGAAAAAATCCAAAACGCTTTTTTGTTTAGCGCAGGGCCAGTGGGACCAAATGGGGTGGCAACCGTTCTTTTCCTGACATCGCCAGTGTGCGCGGTGATTTTTTTCGGCTCTTACATTAATGCGTGCCTCTCTGGGCCCGAAAAAATCCAAAACGCTTTTTTGTTTAGCGCAGGGCCAGTGGGACCAAATGGGGTGGCAACCGTTCTTTTCCTGACATCGCCAGTGTGCGCGGTGATTTTTTTCGGCTCTTACATTAATGCGTGCCTCTCTGGGCCCGAAAAAATCCAAAACGCTTTTTTTTTTAGCGCAGGGCCAGTGGGACCAAATGGGGTGGCAACCGTTCTTTTCCTGACATCGCCAGTGTGCGCGGTGATTTTTTTCGGCTCTTACATTAATGCGTGCCTCTCTGGGCCGAAAAAATCCAAAACGCTTTTTTGTTTAGCGCAGGGCCAGTGGGACCAAATGGGGTGGCAACCGTTCTTTTCCTGACATCGCCAGTGTGCGCGGTGATTTTTTTCGGCTCTTACATTAATGCGTGCCTCTCTGGGCCGAAAAAATCCAAAACGCTTTTTTGTTTAGCGCAGGGCCAGTGGGACCAAATGGGGTGGCAACCGTTCTTTTCCTGACATCGCCAGTGTGCGCGGTGATTTTTTTCGGCTCTTACATTAATGCGTGCCTCTCTGGGCCGAAAAAAATCCAAAACGCTTTTTTGTTTAGCGCAGGGCCAGTGGGACCAAATGGGGTGGCAACCGTTCTTTTCCTGACATCGCCAGTGTGCGCGGTGATTTTTTTCGGCTCTTACATTAATGCGTGCCTCTCTGGGCCGAAAAAATCCAAAACGCTTTTTTTTTAGCGCAGGGCCAGTGGGACCAAATGGGGTGGCAACCGTTCTTTTCCTGACATCGCCAGTGTGCGCGGTGATTTTTTTCGGCTCTTACATTAATGCGTGCCTCTCTGGGCCCGAAAAAATCCAAAACGCTTTTTTGTTTAGCGCAGGGCCAGTGGGACCAAATGGGGTGGCAACCGTTCTTTTCCTGACATCGCCAGTGTGCGCGGTGATTTTTTCGGCTCTTACATTAATGCGTGCCTCTCTGGGCCCGAAAAAATCCAAAACGCTTTTTTGTTTAGCGCAGGGCCAGTGGGACCAAATGGGGTGGCAACCGTTCTTTTCCTGACATCGCCAGTGTGCGCGGTGATTTTTTTCGGCTCTTACATTAATGCGTGCCTCTCTGGGCCGAAAAAAATCCAAAACGCTTTTTTGTTTAGCGCAGGGCCAGTGGGACCAAATGGGGTGGCAACCGTTCTTTTCCTGACATCGCCAGTGTGCGCGGTGATTTTTTCGGCTCTTACATTAATGCGTGCCTCTCTGGGCCCGAAAAAATCCAAAACGCTTTTTTGTTTAGCGCAGGGCCAGTGGGACCAAATGGGGTGGCAACCGTTCTTTTCCTGACATCGCCAGTGTGCGCGGTGATTTTTTTCGGCTCTTACATTAATGCGTGCCTCTCTGGGCCCGAAAAAATCCAAAACGCTTTTTTGTTTAGCGCAGGGCCAGTGGGACCAAATGGGGTGGCAACCGTTCTTTTCCTGACATCGCCAGTGTGCGCGGTGATTTTTTTCGGCTCTTACATTAATGCGTGCCTCTCTGGGCCGAAAAAAATCCAAAACGCTTTTTTGTTTAGCGCAGGGCCAGTGGGACCAAATGGGGTGGCAACCGTTCTTTTCCTGACATCGCCAGTGTGCGCGGTGATTTTTTTCGGCTCTTACATTAATGCGTGCCTCTCTGGGCCCGAAAAAATCCAAAACGCTTTTTTGTTTAGCGCAGGGCCAGTGGGACCAAATGGGGTGGCAACCGTTCTTTTCCTGACATCGCCAGTGTGCGCGGTGATTTTTTTCGGCTCTTACATTAATGCGTGCCTCTCTGGGCCGAAAAAAATCCAAAACGCTTTTTTGTTTAGCGCAGGGCCAGTGGGACCAAATGGGGTGGCAACCGTTCTTTTCCTGACATCGCCAGTGTGCGCGGTGATTTTTTTCGGCTCTTACATTAATGCGTGCCTCTCTGGGCCGAAAAAATCCAAAACGCTTTTTTGTTTAGCGCAGGGCCAGTGGGACCAAATGGGGTGGCAACCGTTCTTTTCCTGACATCGCCAGTGTGCGCGGTGATTTTTTTCGGCTCTTACATTAATGCGTGCCTCTCTGGGCCCGAAAAAATCCAAAACGCTTTTTTGTTTAGCGCAGGGCCAGTGGGACCAAATGGGGTGGCAACCGTTCTTTTCCTGACATCGCCAGTGTGCGCGGTGATTTTTTTCGGCTCTTACATTAATGCGTGCCTCTCTGGGCCCGAAAAAATCCAAAACGCTTTTTTGTTTAGCGCAGGGCCAGTGGGACCAAATGGGGTGGCAACCGTTCTTTTCCTGACATCGCCAGTGTGCGCGGTGATTTTTTTCGGCTCTTACATTAATGCGTGCCTCTCTGGGCCGAAAAAATCCAAAACGCTTTTTTGTTTAGCGCAGGGCCAGTGGGACCAAATGGGGTGGCAACCGTTCTTTTCCTGACATCGCCAGTGTGCGCGGTGATTTTTTTCGGCTCTTACATTAATGCGTGCCTCTCTGGGCCGAAAAAAATCCAAAACGCTTTTTTGTTTAGCGCAGGGCCAGTGGGACCAAATGGGGTGGCAACCGTTCTTTTCCTGACATCGCCAGTGTGCGCGGTGATTTTTTTCGGCTCTTACATTAATGCGTGCCTCTCTGGGCCCGAAAAAATCCAAAACGCTTTTTTGTTTAGCGCAGGGCCAGTGGGACCAAATGGGGTGGCAACCGTTCTTTTCCTGACATCGCCAGTGTGCGCGGTGATTTTTTTCGGCTCTTACATTAATGCGTGCCTCTCTGGGCCCGAAAAAATCCAAAACGCTTTTTTTTTTAGCGCAGGGCCAGTGGGACCAAATGGGGTGGCAACCGTTCTTTTCCTGACATCGCCAGTGTGCGCGGTGATTTTTTCGGCTCTTACATTAATGCGTGCCTCTCTGGGCCCGAAAAAATCCAAAACGCTTTTTTGTTTAGCGCAGGGCCAGTGGGACCAAATGGGGTGGCAACCGTTCTTTTCCTGACATCGCCAGTGTGCGCGGTGATTTTTTTCGGCTCTTACATTAATGCGTGCCTCTCTGGGCCCGAAAAAATCCAAAACGCTTTTTTGTTTAGCGCAGGGCCAGTGGGACCAAATGGGGTGGCAACCGTTCTTTTCCTGACATCGCCAGTGTGCGCGGTGATTTTTTTCGGCTCTTACATTAATGCGTGCCTCTCTGGGCCCGAAAAAATCCAAAACGCTTTTTTGTTTAGCGCAGGGCCAGTGGGACCAAATGGGGTGGCAACCGTTCTTTTCCTGACATCGCCAGTGTGCGCGGTGATTTTTTTCGGCTCTTACATTAATGCGTGCCTCTCTGGGCCCGAAAAAATCCAAAACGCTTTTTTGTTTAGCGCAGGGCCAGTGGGACCAAATGGGGTGGCAACCGTTCTTTTCCTGACATCGCCAGTGTGCGCGGTGATTTTTTTCGGCTCTTACATTAATGCGTGCCTCTCTGGGCCCGAAAAAATCCAAAACGCTTTTTTGTTTAGCGCAGGGCCAGTGGGACCAAATGGGGTGGCAACCGTTCTTTTCCTGACATCGCCAGTGTGCGCGGTGATTTTTTTCGGCTCTTACATTAATGCGTGCCTCTCTGGGCCGAAAAAAATCCAAAACGCTTTTTTGTTTAGCGCAGGGCCAGTGGGACCAAATGGGGTGGCAACCGTTCTTTTCCTGACATCGCCAGTGTGCGCGGTGATTTTTTTCGGCTCTTACATTAATGCGTGCCTCTCTGGGCCCGAAAAAATCCAAAACGCTTTTTTGTTTAGCGCAGGGCCAGTGGGACCAAATGGGGTGGCAACCGTTCTTTTCCTGACATCGCCAGTGTGCGCGGTGATTTTTTTCGGCTCTTACATTAATGCGTGCCTCTCTGGGCCGAAAAAAATCCAAAACGCTTTTTTGTTTAGCGCAGGGCCAGTGGGACCAAATGGGGTGGCAACCGTTCTTTTCCTGACATCGCCAGTGTGCGCGGTGATTTTTTTCGGCTCTTACATTAATGCGTGCCTCTCTGGGCCCGAAAAAAATCCAAAACGCTTTTTTGTTTAGCGCAGGGCCAGTGGGACCAAATGGGGTGGCAACCGTTCTTTTCCTGACATCGCCAGTGTGCGCGGTGATTTTTTTCGGCTCTTACATTAATGCGTGCCTCTCTGGGCCCGAAAAAATCCAAAACGCTTTTTTTTTTAGCGCAGGGCCAGTGGGACCAAATGGGGTGGCAACCGTTCTTTTCCTGACATCGCCAGTGTGCGCGGTGATTTTTTTCGGCTCTTACATTAATGCGTGCCTCTCTGGGCCCGAAAAAATCCAAAACGCTTTTTTGTTTAGCGCAGGGCCAGTGGGACCAAATGGGGTGGCAACCGTTCTTTTCCTGACATCGCCAGTGTGCGCGGTGATTTTTTTCGGCTCTTACATTAATGCGTGCCTCTCTGGGCCCGAAAAAATCCAAAACGCTTTTTTGTTTAGCGCAGGGCCAGTGGGACCAAATGGGGTGGCAACCGTTCTTTTCCTGACATCGCCAGTGTGCGCGGTGATTTTTTTCGGCTCTTACATTAATGCGTGCCTCTCTGGGCCCGAAAAAATCCAAAACGCTTTTTTGTTTAGCGCAGGGCCAGTGGGACCAAATGGGGTGGCAACCGTTCTTTTCCTGACATCGCCAGTGTGCGCGGTGATTTTTTTCGGCTCTTACATTAATGCGTGCCTCTCTGGGCCCGAAAAAATCCAAAACGCTTTTTTGTTTAGCGCAGGGCCAGTGGGACCAAATGGGGTGGCAACCGTTCTTTTCCTGACATCGCCAGTGTGCGCGGTGATTTTTTTCGGCTCTTACATTAATGCGTGCCTCTCTGGGCCGAAAAAATCCAAAACGCTTTTTTGTTTAGCGCAGGGCCAGTGGGACCAAATGGGGTGGCAACCGTTCTTTTCCTGACATCGCCAGTGTGCGCGGTGATTTTTTTCGGCTCTTACATTAATGCGTGCCTCTCTGGGCCCGAAAAAATCCAAAACGCTTTTTTGTTTAGCGCAGGGCCAGTGGGACCAAATGGGGTGGCAACCGTTCTTTTCCTGACATCGCCAGTGTGCGCGGTGATTTTTTTCGGCTCTTACATTAATGCGTGCCTCTCTGGGCCGAAAAAATCCAAAACGCTTTTTTGTTTAGCGCAGGGCCAGTGGGACCAAATGGGGTGGCAACCGTTCTTTTCCTGACATCGCCAGTGTGCGCGGTGATTTTTTTCGGCTCTTACATTAATGCGTGCCTCTCTGGGCCCGAAAAAATCCAAAACGCTTTTTTGTTTAGCGCAGGGCCAGTGGGACCAAATGGGGTGGCAACCGTTCTTTTCCTGACATCGCCAGTGTGCGCGGTGATTTTTTTCGGCTCTTACATTAATGCGTGCCTCTCTGGGCCCGAAAAAATCCAAAACGCTTTTTTGTTTAGCGCAGGGCCAGTGGGACCAAATGGGGTGGCAACCGTTCTTTTCCTGACATCGCCAGTGTGCGCGGTGATTTTTTTCGGCTCTTACATTAATGCGTGCCTCTCTGGGCCCGAAAAAATCCAAAACGCTTTTTTGTTTAGCGCAGGGCCAGTGGGACCAAATGGGGTGGCAACCGTTCTTTTCCTGACATCGCCAGTGTGCGCGGTGATTTTTTTCGGCTCTTACATTAATGCGTGCCTCTCTGGGCCCGAAAAAATCCAAAACGCTTTTTTGTTTAGCGCAGGGCCAGTGGGACCAAATGGGGTGGCAACCGTTCTTTTCCTGACATCGCCAGTGTGCGCGGTGATTTTTTTCGGCTCTTACATTAATGCGTGCCTCTCTGGGCCCGAAAAAATCCAAAACGCTTTTTTGTTTAGCGCAGGGCCAGTGGGACCAAATGGGGTGGCAACCGTTCTTTTCCTGACATCGCCAGTGTGCGCGGTGATTTTTTTCGGCTCTTACATTAATGCGTGCCTCTCTGGGCCGAAAAAATCCAAAACGCTTTTTTGTTTAGCGCAGGGCCAGTGGGACCAAATGGGGTGGCAACCGTTCTTTTCCTGACATCGCCAGTGTGCGCGGTGATTTTTTTCGGCTCTTACATTAATGCGTGCCTCTCTGGGCCCGAAAAAATCCAAAACGCTTTTTTGTTTAGCGCAGGGCCAGTGGGACCAAATGGGGTGGCAACCGTTCTTTTCCTGACATCGCCAGTGTGCGCGGTGATTTTTTTCGGCTCTTACATTAATGCGTGCCTCTCTGGGCCCGAAAAAATCCAAAACGCTTTTTTGTTTAGCGCAGGGCCAGTGGGACCAAATGGGGTGGCAACCGTTCTTTTCCTGACATCGCCAGTGTGCGCGGTGATTTTTTCGGCTCTTACATTAATGCGTGCCTCTCTGGGCCCGAAAAAATCCAAAACGCTTTTTTGTTTAGCGCAGGGCCAGTGGGACCAAATGGGGTGGCAACCGTTCTTTTCCTGACATCGCCAGTGTGCGCGGTGATTTTTTTCGGCTCTTACATTAATGCGTGCCTCTCTGGGCCCGAAAAAATCCAAAACGCTTTTTTGTTTAGCGCAGGGCCAGTGGGACCAAATGGGGTGGCAACCGTTCTTTTCCTGACATCGCCAGTGTGCGCGGTGATTTTTTTCGGCTCTTACATTAATGCGTGCCTCTCTGGGCCCGAAAAAATCCAAAACGCTTTTTTTTTAGCGCAGGGCCAGTGGGACCAAATGGGGTGGCAACCGTTCTTTTCCTGACATCGCCAGTGTGCGCGGTGATTTTTTTCGGCTCTTACATTAATGCGTGCCTCTCTGGGCCCGAAAAAAATCCAAAACGCTTTTTTGTTTAGCGCAGGGCCAGTGGGACCAAATGGGGTGGCAACCGTTCTTTTCCTGACATCGCCAGTGTGCGCGGTGATTTTTTCGGCTCTTACATTAATGCGTGCCTCTCTGGGCCCGAAAAAATCCAAAACGCTTTTTTTTTAGTTTAGCGCAGGGCCAGTGGGACCAAATGGGGTGGCAACCGTTCTTTTCCTGACATCGCCAGTGTGCGCGGTGATTTTTTTCGGCTCTTACATTAATGCGTGCCTCTCTGGGCCGAAAAAATCCAAAACGCTTTTTTTTGTTTAGCGCAGGGCCAGTGGGACCAAATGGGGTGGCAACCGTTCTTTTCCTGACATCGCCAGTGTGCGCGGTGATTTTTTTCGGCTCTTACATTAATGCGTGCCTCTCTGGGCCCGAAAAAATCCAAAACGCTTTTTTGTTTAGCGCAGGGCCAGTGGGACCAAATGGGGTGGCAACCGTTCTTTTCCTGACATCGCCAGTGTGCGCGGTGATTTTTTTCGGCTCTTACATTAATGCGTGCCTCTCTGGGCCCGAAAAAATCCAAAACGCTTTTTTGTTTAGCGCAGGGCCAGTGGGACCAAATGGGGTGGCAACCGTTCTTTTCCTGACATCGCCAGTGTGCGCGGTGATTTTTTTCGGCTCTTACATTAATGCGTGCCTCTCTGGGCCCGAAAAAATCCAAAACGCTTTTTTTTTTAGCGCAGGGCCAGTGGGACCAAATGGGGTGGCAACCGTTCTTTTCCTGACATCGCCAGTGTGCGCGGTGATTTTTTTCGGCTCTTACATTAATGCGTGCCTCTCTGGGCCCGAAAAAATCCAAAACGCTTTTTTGTTTAGCGCAGGGCCAGTGGGACCAAATGGGGTGGCAACCGTTCTTTTCCTGACATCGCCAGTGTGCGCGGTGATTTTTTTCGGCTCTTACATTAATGCGTGCCTCTCTGGGCCCGAAAAAATCCAAAACGCTTTTTTGTTTAGCGCAGGGCCAGTGGGACCAAATGGGGTGGCAACCGTTCTTTTCCTGACATCGCCAGTGTGCGCGGTGATTTTTTTCGGCTCTTACATTAATGCGTGCCTCTCTGGGCCCGAAAAAATCCAAAACGCTTTTTTGTTTAGCGCAGGGCCAGTGGGACCAAATGGGGTGGCAACCGTTCTTTTCCTGACATCGCCAGTGTGCGCGGTGATTTTTTCGGCTCTTACATTAATGCGTGCCTCTCTGGGCCCGAAAAAATCCAAAACGCTTTTTTGTTTAGCGCAGGGCCAGTGGGACCAAATGGGGTGGCAACCGTTCTTTTCCTGACATCGCCAGTGTGCGCGGTGATTTTTTTCGGCTCTTACATTAATGCGTGCCTCTCTGGGCCGAAAAAATCCAAAACGCTTTTTTTTTTAGCGCAGGGCCAGTGGGACCAAATGGGGTGGCAACCGTTCTTTTCCTGACATCGCCAGTGTGCGCGGTGATTTTTTTCGGCTCTTACATTAATGCGTGCCTCTCTGGGCCGAAAAAATCCAAAACGCTTTTTTGTTTAGCGCAGGGCCAGTGGGACCAAATGGGGTGGCAACCGTTCTTTTCCTGACATCGCCAGTGTGCGCGGTGATTTTTTTCGGCTCTTACATTAATGCGTGCCTCTCTGGGCCGAAAAAATCCAAAACGCTTTTTTGTTTAGCGCAGGGCCAGTGGGACCAAATGGGGTGGCAACCGTTCTTTTCCTGACATCGCCAGTGTGCGCGGTGATTTTTTTCGGCTCTTACATTAATGCGTGCCTCTCTGGGCCCGAAAAAATCCAAAACGCTTTTTTGTTTAGCGCAGGGCCAGTGGGACCAAATGGGGTGGCAACCGTTCTTTTCCTGACATCGCCAGTGTGCGCGGTGATTTTTTTCGGCTCTTACATTAATGCGTGCCTCTCTGGGCCCGAAAAAATCCAAAACGCTTTTTTTTTAGCGCAGGGCCAGTGGGACCAAATGGGGTGGCAACCGTTCTTTTCCTGACATCGCCAGTGTGCGCGGTGATTTTTTTCGGCTCTTACATTAATGCGTGCCTCTCTGGGCCCGAAAAAATCCAAAACGCTTTTTTGTTTAGCGCAGGGCCAGTGGGACCAAATGGGGTGGCAACCGTTCTTTTCCTGACATCGCCAGTGTGCGCGGTGATTTTTTTCGGCTCTTACATTAATGCGTGCCTCTCTGGGCCGAAAAAAATCCAAAACGCTTTTTTGTTTAGCGCAGGGCCAGTGGGACCAAATGGGGTGGCAACCGTTCTTTTCCTGACATCGCCAGTGTGCGCGGTGATTTTTTTCGGCTCTTACATTAATGCGTGCCTCTCTGGGCCCGAAAAAATCCAAAACGCTTTTTGTTTAGCGCAGGGCCAGTGGGACCAAATGGGGTGGCAACCGTTCTTTTCCTGACATCGCCAGTGTGCGCGGTGATTTTTTTCGGCTCTTACATTAATGCGTGCCTCTCTGGGCCCGAAAAAATCCAAAACAATTTTTTGTTTAGCGCAGGGCCAGTGGGACCAAATGGGGTGGCAACCGTTCTTTTCCTGACATCGCCAGTGTGCGCGGTGATTTTTTTCGGCTCTTACATTAATGCGTGCCTCTCTGGGCCGAAAAAATCCAAAACGCTTTTTTGTTTAGCGCAGGGCCAGTGGGACCAAATGGGGTGGCAACCGTTCTTTTCCTGACATCGCCAGTGTGCGCGGTGATTTTTTTCGGCTCTTACATTAATGCGTGCCTCTCTGGGCCCGAAAAAATCCAAAACGCTTTTTTGTTTAGCGCAGGGCCAGTGGGACCAAATGGGGTGGCAACCGTTCTTTTCCTGACATCGCCAGTGTGCGCGGTGATTTTTTTCGGCTCTTACATTAATGCGTGCCTCTCTGGGCCCGAAAAAAATCCAAAACGCTTTTTTGTTTAGCGCAGGGCCAGTGGGACCAAATGGGGTGGCAACCGTTCTTTTCCTGACATCGCCAGTGTGCGCGGTGATTTTTTTCGGCTCTTACATTAATGCGTGCCTCTCTGGGCCCGAAAAAATCCAAAACGCTTTTTTGTTTAGCGCAGGGCCAGTGGGACCAAATGGGGTGGCAACCGTTCTTTTCCTGACATCGCCAGTGTGCGCGGTGATTTTTTTCGGCTCTTACATTAATGCGTGCCTCTCTGGGCCCGAAAAAATCCAAAACGCTTTTTTGTTTAGCGCAGGGCCAGTGGGACCAAATGGGGTGGCAACCGTTCTTTTCCTGACATCGCCAGTGTGCGCGGTGATTTTTTTCGGCTCTTACATTAATGCGTGCCTCTCTGGGCCGAAAAAAATCCAAAACGCTTTTTTGTTTAGCGCAGGGCCAGTGGGACCAAATGGGGTGGCAACCGTTCTTTTCCTGACATCGCCAGTGTGCGCGGTGATTTTTTTCGGCTCTTACATTAATGCGTGCCTCTCTGGGCCCGAAAAAATCCAAAACGCTTTTTTGTTTAGCGCAGGGCCAGTGGGACCAAATGGGGTGGCAACCGTTCTTTTCCTGACATCGCCAGTGTGCGCGGTGATTTTTTTCGCTCTTACATTAATGCGTGCCTCTCTGGGCCCGAAAAAATCCAAAACGCTTTTTTGTTTAGCGCAGGGCCAGTGGGACCAAATGGGGTGGCAACCGTTCTTTTCCTGACATCGCCAGTGTGCGCGGTGATTTTTTTCGGCTCTTACATTAATGCGTGCCTCTCTGGGCCGAAAAAAATCCAAAACGCTTTTTTGTTTAGCGCAGGGCCAGTGGGACCAAATGGGGTGGCAACCGTTCTTTTCCTGACATCGCCAGTGTGCGCGGTGATTTTTTTCGGCTCTTACATTAATGCGTGCCTCTCTGGGCCGAAAAAATCCAAAACGCTTTTTTTTTTAGCGCAGGGCCAGTGGGACCAAATGGGGTGGCAACCGTTCTTTTCCTGACATCGCCAGTGTGCGCGGTGATTTTTTTCGGCTCTTACATTAATGCGTGCCTCTCTGGGCCCGAAAAAATCCAAAACGCTTTTTTGTTTAGCGCAGGGCCAGTGGGACCAAATGGGGTGGCAACCGTTCTTTTCCTGACATCGCCAGTGTGCGCGGTGATTTTTTTCGGCTCTTACATTAATGCGTGCCTCTCTGGGCCCGAAAAAATCCAAAACGCTTTTTTGTTTAGCGCAGGGCCAGTGGGACCAAATGGGGTGGCAACCGTTCTTTTCCTGACATCGCCAGTGTGCGCGGTGATTTTTTTCGGCTCTTACATTAATGCGTGCCTCTCTGGGCCGAAAAAATCCAAAACGCTTTTTTTGCGCAGGGCCAGTGGGACCAAATGGGGTGGCAACCGTTCTTTTCCTGACATCGCCAGTGTGCGCGGTGATTTTTTCGGCTCTTACATTAATGCGTGCCTCTCTGGGCCGAAAAAAATCCAAAACGCTTTTTTGTTTAGCGCAGGGCCAGTGGGACCAAATGGGGTGGCAACCGTTCTTTTCCTGACATCGCCAGTGTGCGCGGTGATTTTTTTCGGCTCTTACATTAATGCGTGCCTCTCTGGGCCCGAAAAAATCCAAAACGCTTTTTTGTTTAGCGCAGGGCCAGTGGGACCAAATGGGGTGGCAACCGTTCTTTTCCTGACATCGCCAGTGTGCGCGGTGATTTTTTTCGGCTCTTACATTAATGCGTGCCTCTCTGGGCCCGAAAAAATCCAAAACGCTTTTTTGTTTAGCGCAGGGCCAGTGGGACCAAATGGGGTGGCAACCGTTCTTTTCCTGACATCGCCAGTGTGCGCGGTGATTTTTTTCGGCTCTTACATTAATGCGTGCCTCTCTGGGCCTGAAAAAAATCCTAAACGCTTTTTTGTTTAGCGCAGGGCCAGTGGGACCAAATGGGGTGGCAACCGTTCTTTTCCTGACATCGCCAGTGTGCGCGGTGATTTTTTTCGGCTCTTACATTAATGCGTGCCTCTCTGGGCCGAAAAAATCCAAAACGCTTTTTGTTTAGCGCAGGGCCAGTGGGACCAAATGGGGTGGCAACCGTTCTTTTCCTGACATCGCCAGTGTGCGCGGTGATTTTTTTCGGCTCTTACATTAATGCGTGCCTCTCTGGGCCGAAAAAAATCCAAAACGCTTTTTTGTTTAGCGCAGGGCCAGTGGGACCAAATGGGGTGGCAACCGTTCTTTTCCTGACATCGCCAGTGTGCGCGGTGATTTTTTTCGGCTCTTACATTAATGCGTGCCTCTCTGGGCCCGAAAAAATCCAAAACGCTTTTTTGTTTAGCGCAGGGCCAGTGGGACCAAATGGGGTGGCAACCGTTCTTTTCCTGACATCGCCAGTGTGCGCGGTGATTTTTTTCGGCTCTTACATTAATGCGTGCCTCTCTGGGCCGAAAAAATCCAAAACGATTTTTTTGTTTAGCGCAGGGCCAGTGGGACCAAATGGGGTGGCAACCGTTCTTTTCCTGACATCGCCAGTGTGCGCGGTGATTTTTTTCGGCTCTTAAATTAATGCGTGCCTCTCTGGGCCGAAAAAAATCCAAAAGGCTTTTTTTTTTAGCGCAGGGCCAGTGGGACCAAATGGGGTGGCAACCGTTCTTTTCCTGACATCGCCAGTGTGCGCGGTGATTTTTTTCGGCTCTTACATTAATGCGTGCCTCTCTGGGCCGAAAAAATCCAAAACGCTTTTTTGTTTAGCGCAGGGCCAGTGGGACCAAATGGGGTGGCAACCGTTCTTTTCCTGACATCGCCAGTGTGCGCGGTGATTTTTTTCGGCTCTTACATTAATGCGTGCCTCTCTGGGCCCGAAAAAATCCAAAACGCTTTTTTGTTTAGCGCAGGGCCAGTGGGACCAAATGGGGTGGCAACCGTTCTTTTCCTGACATCGCCAGTGTGCGCGGTGATTTTTTTCGGCTCTTACATTAATGCGTGCCTCTCTGGGCCCGAAAAAATCCAAAACGCTTTTTTGTTTAGCGCAGGGCCAGTGGGACCAAATGGGGTGGCAACCGTTCTTTTCCTGACATCGCCAGTGTGCGCGGTGATTTTTTTCGGCTCTTACATTAATGCGTGCCTCTCTGGGCCCGAAAAAATCCAAAACGCTTTTTTGTTTAGCGCAGGGCCAGTGGGACCAAATGGGGTGGCAACCGTTCTTTTCCTGACATCGCCAGTGTGCGCGGTGATTTTTTTCGGCTCTTACATTAATGCGTGCCTCTCTGGGCCCGAAAAAATCCAAAACGATTTTTTTTTTGGCGCAGGGCCAGTGGGACCAAATGGGGTGGCAACCGTTCTTTTCCTGACATCGCCAGTGTGCGCGGTGATTTTTTTTGGCTCTTACATTAATGCGTGCCTCTCTGGGCCCGAAAAAATCCAAAACGCTTTTTTGTTTAGCGCAGGGCCAGTGGGACCAAATGGGGTGGCAACCGTTCTTTTCCTGACATCGCCAGTGTGCGCGGTGATTTTTTTCGGCTCTTACATTAATGCGTGCCTCTCTGGGCCGAAAAAAATCCAAAACGCTTTTTTGTTTAGCGCAGGGCCAGTGTGACCAAATGGGGTGGCAACCGTTCTTTTCCTGACATCGCCAGTGTGCGCGGTGATTTTTTTCGGCTCTTACATTAATGCGTGCCTCTCTGGGCCCGAAAAAATCCAAAACGCTTTTTTTTTAGCGCAGGGCCAGTGGGACCAAATGGGGTGGCAACCGTTCTTTTCCTGACATCGCCAGTGTGCGCGGTGATTTTTTTCGGCTCTTACATTAATGCGTGCCTCTCTGGGCCCGAAAAAATCCAAAACGCTTTTTTGTTTAGCGCAGGGCCAGTGGGACCAAATGGGGTGGCAACCGTTCTTTTCCTGACATCGCCAGTGTGCGCGGTGATTTTTTCGGCTCTTACATTAATGCGTGCCTCTCTGGGCCCGAAAAAATCCAAAACGCTTTTTTGTTTAGCGCAGGGCCAGTGGGACCAAATGGGGTGGCAACCGTTCTTTTCCTGACATCGCCAGTGTGCGCGGTGATTTTTTTCGGCTCTTACATTAATGCGTGCCTCTCTGGGCCCGAAAAAATCCAAAACGCTTTTTTGTTTAGCGCAGGGCCAGTGGGACCAAATGGGGTGGCAACCGTTCTTTTCCTGACATCGCCAGTGTGCGCGGTGATTTTTTTCGGCTCTTACATTAATGCGTGCCTCTCTGGGCCCGAAAAAATCCAAAACGCTTTTTTGTTTAGCGCAGGGCCAGTGGGACCAAATGGGGTGGCAACCGTTCTTTTCCTGACATCGCCAGTGTGCGCGGTGATTTTTTTCGGCTCTTACATTAATGCGTGCCTCTCTGGGCCCGAAAAAATCCAAAAGGCTTTTTTGTTTTAGCGCAGGGCCAGTGGGACCAAATGGGGTGGCAACCGTTCTTTTCCTGACATCGCCAGTGTGCGCGGTGATTTTTTTCGGCTCTTACATTAATGCGTGCCTCTCTGGGCCCGAAAAAATCCAAAACGCTTTTTTGTTTAGCGCAGGGCCAGTGGGACCAAATGGGGTGGCAACCGTTCTTTTCCTGACATCGCCAGTGTGCGCGGTGATTTTTTTCGGCTCTTACATTAATGCGTGCCTCTCTGGGCCGAAAAAATCCAAAACGCTTTTTTGTTTAGCGCAGGGCCAGTGGGACCAAATGGGGTGGCAACCGTTCTTTTCCTGACATCGCCAGTGTGCGCGGTGATTTTTTTCGGCTCTTACATTAATGCGTGCCTCTCTGGGCCCGAAAAAATCCAAAACGCTTTTTTGTTTAGCGCAGGGCCAGTGGGACCAAATGGGGTGGCAACCGTTCTTTTCCTGACATCGCCAGTGTGCGCGGTGATTTTTTTCGGCTCTTACATTAATGCGTGCCTCTCTGGGCCCGAAAAAATCCAAAACGCTTTTTTTGTTTAGCGCAGGGCCAGTGGGACCAAATGGGGTGGCAACCGTTCTTTTCCTGACATCGCCAGTGTGCGCGGTGATTTTTTTCGGCTCTTACATTAATGCGTGCCTCTCTGGGCCGAAAAAATCCAAAACGCTTTTTTGTTTAGCGCAGGGCCAGTGGGACCAAATGGGGTGGCAACCGTTCTTTTCCTGACATCGCCAGTGTGCGCGGTGATTTTTTTCGGCTCTTACATTAATGCGTGCCTCTCTGGGCCCGAAAAAATCCAAAACGCTTTTTTGTTTAGCGCAGGGCCAGTGGGACCAAATGGGGTGGCAACCGTTCTTTTCCTGACATCGCCAGTGTGCGCGGTGATTTTTTTCGGCTCTTACATTAATGCGTGCCTCTCTGGGCCCGAAAAAATCCAAAACGCTTTTTTGTTTAGCGCAGGGCCAGTGGGACCAAATGGGGTGGCAACCGTTCTTTTCCTGACATCGCCAGTGTGCGCGGTGATTTTTTTCGGCTCTTACATTAATGCGTGCCTCTCTGGGCCCGAAAAAATCCAAAACGCTTTTTTGTTTAGCGCAGGGCCAGTGGGACCAAATGGGGTGGCAACCGTTCTTTTCCTGACATCGCCAGTGTGCGCGGTGATTTTTTTCGGCTCTTACATTAATGCGTGCCTCTCTGGGCCCGAAAAAATCCAAAACGCTTTTTTGTTTAGCGCAGGGCCAGTGGGACCAAATGGGGTGGCAACCGTTCTTTTCCTGACATCGCCAGTGTGCGCGGTGATTTTTTTCGGCTCTTACATTAATGCGTGCCTCTCTGGGCCCGAAAAAATCCAAAACAATTTTTTGTTTAGCGCAGGGCCAGTGGGACCAAATGGGGTGGCAACCGTTCTTTTCCTGACATCGCCAGTGTGCGCGGTGATTTTTTTCGGCTCTTACATTAATGCGTGCCTCTCTGGGCCCGAAAAAAAATCCAAAACGCTTTTTTTGTTTAGCGCAGGGCCAGTGGGACCAAATGGGGTGGCAACCGTTCTTTTCCTGACATCGCCAGTGTGCGCGGTGATTTTTTTCGGCTCTTAAATTAATGCGTGCCTCTCTGGGCCCGAAAAAATCCAAAACGCTTTTTTTGTTTAGCGCATGGCCAGTGGGACCAAATGGGGTGGCAACCGTTCTTTTCCTGACATCGCCAGTGTGCGCGGTGATTTTTTTCGTCTCTTACATTAATGCGTGCCTCTCTGGGCCCGAAAAATCCAAAACGCTTTTTTTTTTAGCGCAGGGCCAGTGGGACCAAATGGGGTGGCAACCGTTCTTTTCCTGACATCGCCAGTGTGCGCGGTGATTTTTTTCGGCTCTTACATTAATGCGTGCCTCTCTGGGCCCGAAAAAAAATCCAAAACAATTTTTTTGTTTAGCGCAGGGCCAGTGTGACCAAATGGGGTGGCAACCGTTCTTTTCCTGACATCGCCAGTGTGCGCGGTGATTTTTTTCGGCTCTTACATTAATGCGTGCCTCTCTGGGCCCGAAAAAAAATCCAAAACGCTTTTTTTGTTTAGCGCAGGGCCAGTGGGACCAAATGGGGTGGCAACCGTTCTTTTCCTGACATCGCCAGTGTGCGCGGTGATTTTTTTCGGCTCTTAAATTAATGCGTGCCTCTCTGGGCCCGAAAAAATCCAAAAGGCTTTTTTGTTTAGCGCAGGGCCAGTGGGACCAAATGGGGTGGCAACCGTTCTTTTCCTGACATCGCCAGTGTGCGCGGTGATTTTTTTCGGCTCTTACATTAATGCGTGCCTCTCTGGGCCCGAAAAATCCAAAAGGCTTTTTTGTTTAGCGCAGGGCCAGTGGGACCAAATGGGGTGGCAACCGTTCTTTTCCTGACATCGCCAGTGTGCGCGGTGATTTTTTTCGGCTCTTACATTAATGCGTGCCTCTCTGGGCCGAAAAAATCCAAAACGCTTTTTTGTTTAGCGCAGGGCCAGTGGGACCAAATGGGGTGGCAACCGTTCTTTTCCTGACATCGCCAGTGTGCGCGGTGATTTTTTTCGGCTCTTACATTAATGCGTGCCTCTCTGGGCCCGAAAAAATCCAAAACGAGTTTTTGTTTAGCGCAGGGCCAGTGGGACCAAATGGGGTGGCAACCGTTCTTTTCCTGACATCGCCAGTGTGCGCGGTGATTTTTTTCGGCTCTTACATTAATGCGTGCCTCTCTGGGCCCGAAAAAATCCAAAACGCTTTTTTGTTTAGCGCAGGGCCAGTGGGACCAAATGGGGTGGCAACCGTTCTTTTCCTGACATCGCCAGTGTGCGCGGTGATTTTTTTCGGCTCTTACATTAATGCGTGCCTCTCTGGGCCCGAAAAAATCCAAAACGCTTTTTTTTGTTTAGCGCAGGGCCAGTGGGACCAAATGGGGTGGCAACCGTTCTTTTCCTGACATCGCCAGTGTGCGCGGTGATTTTTTTCGGCTCTTACATTAATGCGTGCCTCTCTGGGCCCGAAAAAATCCAAAACGCTTTTTTGTTTAGCGCAGGGCCAGTGGGACCAAATGGGGTGGCAACCGTTCTTTTCCTGACATCGCCAGTGTGCGCGGTGATTTTTTTCGGCTCTTACATTAATGCGTGCCTCTCTGGGCCCGAAAAAAAATCCAAAACAATTTTTTTGTTTAGCGCAGGGCCAGTGTGACCAAATGGGGTGGCAACCGTTCTTTTCCTGACATCGCCAGTGTGCGCGGTGATTTTTTTCGGCTCTTACATTAATGCGTGCCTCTCTGGGCCCGAAAAAATCCAAAACAATTTTTTGTTTAGCGCAGGGCCAGTGGGACCAAATGGGGTGGCAACCGTTCTTTTCCTGACATCGCCAGTGTGCGCGGTGATTTTTTTCGGCTCTTACATTAATGCGTGCCTCTCTGGGCCGAAAAAAATCCAAAACGCTTTTTTGTTTAGCGCAGGGCCAGTGTGACCAAATGGGGTGGCAACCGTTCTTTTCCTGACATCGCCAGTGTGCGCGGTGATTTTTTTCGGCTCTTACATTAATGCGTGCCTCTCTGGGCCCGAAAAAAAATCCAAAACGCTTTTTTGTTTAGCGCAGGGCCAGTGGGACCAAATGGGGTGGCAACCGTTCTTTTCCTGACATCGCCAGTGTGCGCGGTGATTTTTTTCGGCTCTTACATTAATGCGTGCCTCTCTGGGCCGAAAAAATCCAAAACGCTTTTTTTTTTAGCGCAGGGCCAGTGGGACCAAATGGGGTGGCAACCGTTCTTTTCCTGACATCGCCAGTGTGCGCGGTGATTTTTTTCGGCTCTTACATTAATGCGTGCCTCTCTGGGCCGAAAAAAATCCAAAACGCTTTTTTTTTTAGCGCAGGGCCAGTGGGACCAAATGGGGTGGCAACCGTTCTTTTCCTGACATCGCCAGTGTGCGCGGTGATTTTTTTCGGCTCTTACATTAATGCGTGCCTCTCTGGGCCCGAAAAATCCAAAACGCTTTTTTTTTTAGGCGCAGGGCCAGTGGGACCAAATGGGGTGGCAACCGTTCTTTTCCTGACATCGCCAGTGTGCGCGGTGATTTTTTTCGGCTCTTACATTAATGCGTGCCTCTCTGGGCCCGAAAAAATCCAAAACGCTTTTTTTGTTTAGCGCAGGGCCAGTGGGACCAAATGGGGTGGCAACCGTTCTTTTCCTGACATCGCCAGTGTGCGCGGTGATTTTTTTCGGCTCTTAAATTAATGCGTGCCTCTCTGGGCCGAAAAAATCCAAAAGGCTTTTTTGTTTTGCGCAGGGCCAGTGGGACCAAATGGGGTGGCAACCGTTCTTTTCCTGACATCGCCAGTGTGCGCGGTGATTTTTTTCGGCTCTTACATTAATGCGTGCCTCTCTGGGCCGAAAAAATCCAAAACGCTTTTTTGTTTAGCGCAGGGCCAGTGGGACCAAATGGGGTGGCAACCGTTCTTTTCCTGACATCGCCAGTGTGCGCGGTGATTTTTTTCGGCTCTTACATTAATGCGTGCCTCTCTGGGCCGAAAAAAATCCAAAACAATTTTTTGTTTAGCGCAGGGCCAGTGGGACCAAATGGGGTGGCAACCGTTCTTTTCCTGACATCGCCAGTGTGCGCGGTGATTTTTTTCGGCTCTTACATTAATGCGTGCCTCTCTGGGTCCGAAAAAATCCAAAACGCTTTTTTGTTTAGCGCAGGGCCAGTGGGACCAAATGGGGTGGCAACCGTTCTTTTCCTGACATCGCCAGTGTGCGCGGTGATTTTTTTCGGCTCTTACATTAATGCGTGCCTCTCTGGGCCCGAAAAAATCCAAAACGCTTTTTTGTTTAGCGCAGGGCCAGTGGGACCAAATGGGGTGGCAACCGTTCTTTTCCTGACATCGCCAGTGTGCGCGGTGATTTTTTTCGGCTCTTACATTAATGCGTGCCTCTCTGGGCCCGAAAAAATCCAAAACAATTTTTTGTTTAGCGCAGGGCCAGTGGGACCAAATGGGGTGGCAACCGTTCTTTTCCTGACATCGCCAGTGTGCGCGGTGATTTTTTTCGGCTCTTACATTAATGCGTGCCTCTCTGGGCCCGAAAAAATCCAAAACGCTTTTTTGTTTAGCGCAGGGCCAGTGGGACCAAATGGGGTGGCAACCGTTCTTTTCCTGACATCGCCAGTGTGCGCGGTGATTTTTTCGGCTCTTACATTAATGCGTGCCTCTCTGGGCCGAAAAAATCCAAAACGCTTTTTTTGTTTAGCGCAGGGCCAGTGGGACCAAATGGGGTGGCAACCGTTCTTTTCCTGACATCGCCAGTGTGCGCGGTGATTTTTTTCGGCTCTTACATTAATGCGTGCCTCTCTGGGCCCGAAAAAAAATCCAAAACGCTTTTTTTGTTTAGCGCAGGGCCAGTGGGACCAAATGGGGTGGCACCCGTTCTTTTCATGACATCGCCAGTGTGCGCGGTGATTTTTTTCGGCTCTTACATTAATGCGTGCCTCTCTGGGCCCGAAAAAATCCAAAACGCTTTTTTGTTTAGCGCAGGGCCAGTGGGACCAAATGGGGTGGCAACCGTTCTTTTCCTGACATCGCCAGTGTGCGCGGTGATTTTTTTCGCTCTTACATTAATGCGTGCCTCTCTGGGCCCGAAAAAATCCAAAACGCTTTTTTTTTTTTAGCGCAGGGCCAGTGGGACCAAATGGGGTGGCAACCGTTCTTTTCCTGACATCGCCAGTGTGCGCGGTGATTTTTTTCGGCTCTTACATTAATGCGTGCCTCTCTGGGCCCGAAAAAATCCAAAACGATTTTTTGTTTAGCGCAGGGCCAGTGGGACCAAATGGGGTGGCAACCGTTCTTTTCCTGACATCGCCAGTGTGCGCGGTGATTTTTTTCGGCTCTTACATTAATGCGTGCCTCTCTGGGCCCGAAAAAATCCAAAACGCTTTTTTGTTTAGCGCAGGGCCAGTGGGACCAAATGGGGTGGCAACCGTTCTTTTCCTGACATCGCCAGTGTGCGCGGTGATTTTTTTCGGCTCTTACATTAATGCGTGCCTCTCTGGGCCCGAAAAAAAATCCAAAAGGCTTTTTTGTTTAGCGCATGGCCAGTGGGACCAAATGGGGTGGCAACCGTTCTTTTCCTGACATCGCCAGTGTGCGCGGTGATTTTTTTCGGCTCTTACATTAATGCGTGCCTCTCTGGGCCCGAAAAAATCCAAAACGCTTTTTTGTTTAGCGCAGGGCCAGTGGGACCAAATGGGGTGGCAACCGTTCTTTTCCTGACATCGCCAGTGTGCGCGGTGATTTTTTTCGGCTCTTACATTAATGCGTGCCTCTCTGGGCCCGAAAAAATCTCAAAACGCTTTTTTTTTTAGCGCAGGGCCAGTGGGACCAAATGGGGTGGCAACCGTTCTTTTCCTGACATCGCCAGTGTGCGCGGTGATTTTTTTCGGCTCTTAAATTAATGCGTGCCTCTCTGGGCCGAAAAAATCCAAAAGGCTTTTTTGTTTAGCGCAGGGCCAGTGGGACCAAATGGGGTGGCAACCGTTCTTTTCCTGACATCGCCAGTGTGCGCGGTGATTTTTTTCGGCTCTTAAATTAATGCGTGCCTCTCTGGGCCCGAAAAAATCCAAAACGCTTTTTTTTTTAGCGCAGGGCCAGTGGGACCAAATGGGGTGGCAACCGTTCTTTTCCTGACATCGCCAGTGTGCGCGGTGATTTTTTTCGGCTCTTAAATTAATGCGTGCCTCTCTGGGCCCGAAAAAATCCAAAACAATTTTTTGTTTAGCGCAGGGCCAGTGGGACCAAATGGGGTGGCAACCGTTCTTTTCCTGACATCGCCAGTGTGCGCGGTGATTTTTTTCGGCTCTTACATTAATGCGTGCCTCTCTGGGCCCGAAAAAATCCAAAACGCTTTTTTGTTTAGCGCAGGGCCAGTGGGACCAAATGGGGTGGCAACCGTTCTTTTCCTGACATCGCCAGTGTGCGCGGTGATTTTTTTCGGCTCTTACATTAATGCGTGCCTCTCTGGGCCGAAAAAATCCAAAACGCTTTTTTGTTTAGCGCAGGGCCAGTGGGACCAAATGGGGTGGCAACCGTTCTTTTCCTGACATCGCCAGTGTGCGCGGTGATTTTTTTCGGCTCTTACATTAATGCGTGCCTCTCTGGGCCCGAAAAAATCCAAAACGCTTTTTTTTTTAGCGCAGGGCCAGTGGGACCAAATGGGGTGGCAACCGTTCTTTTCCTGACATCGCCAGTGTGCGCGGTGATTTTTTCGGCTCTTACATTAATGCGTGCCTCTCTGGGCCGAAAAAATCCAAAACGAGTTTTTTTTTGGCGCAGGGCCAGTGGGACCAAATGGGGTGGCAACCGTTCTTTTCCTGACATCGCCAGTGTGCGCGGTGATTTTTTTCGGCTCTTACATTAATGCGTGCCTCTCTGGGCCCGAAAAAATCCAAAACGCTTTTTTGTTTAGCGCAGGGCCAGTGGGACCAAATGGGGTGGCAACCGTTCTTTTCCTGACATCGCCAGTGTGCGCGGTGATTTTTTTCGGCTCTTACATTAATGCGTGCCTCTCTGGGCCCGAAAAAATCCAAAACGCTTTTTTGTTTAGCGCAGGGCCAGTGGGACCAAATGGGGTGGCAACCGTTCTTTTCCTGACATCGCCAGTGTGCGCGGTGATTTTTTTCGGCTCTTAAATTAATGCGTGCCTCTCTGGGCCCGAAAAAAAATCCAAAACGCTTTTTTGTTTAGCGCAGGGCCAGTGGGACCAAATGGGGTGGCAACCGTTCTTTTCCTGACATCGCCAGTGTGCGCGGTGATTTTTTTCGGCTCTTACATTAATGCGTGCCTCTCTGGGCCCGAAAAATCCAAAACGCTTTTTTTTTTTAGCGCAGGGCCAGTGGGACCAAATGGGGTGGCAACCGTTCTTTTCCTGACATCGCCAGTGTGCGCGGTGATTTTTTCGGCTCTTACATTAATGCGTGCCTCTCTGGGCCCGAAAAAATCCAAAACGCTTTTTTGTTTAGCGCAGGGCCAGTGGGACCAAATGGGGTGGCAACCGTTCTTTTCCTGACATCGCCAGTGTGCGCGGTGATTTTTTTCGGCTCTTACATTAATGCGTGCCTCTCTGGGCCCGAAAAAATCCAAAACGCTTTTTTGTTTAGCGCAGGGCCAGTGGGACCAAATGGGGTGGCAACCGTTCTTTTCCTGACATCGCCAGTGTGCGCGGTGATTTTTTTCGGCTCTTACATTAATGCGTGCTTCTCTGGGCCCGAAAAAAAATCCAAAACGCTTTTTTTTTTAGCGCAGGGCCAGTGGGACCAAATGGGGTGGCAACCGTTCTTTTCCTGACATCGCCAGTGTGCGCGGTGATTTTTTTCGGCTCTTACATTAATGCGTGCCTCTCTGGGCCCGAAAAAATCCAAAACGCTTTTTTTTGTTTAGCGCAGGGCCAGTGGGACCAAATGGGGTGGCAACCGTTCTTTTCCTGACATCGCCAGTGTGCGCGGTGATTTTTTTCGGCTCTTACATTAATGCGTGCCTCTCTGGGCCCGAAAAATCCAAAACGCTTTTTTGTTTAGCGCAGGGCCAGTGGGACCAAATGGGGTGGCAACCGTTCTTTTCCTGACATCGCCAGTGTGCGCGGTGATTTTTTTCGGCTCTTACATTAATGCGTGCCTCTCTGGGCCCGAAAAAATCCAAAACGCTTTTTTGTTTAGCGCAGGGCCAGTGGGACCAAATGGGGTGGCAACCGTTCTTTTCCTGACATCGCCAGTGTGCGCGGTGATTTTTTTCGGCTCTTACATTAATGCGTGCCTCTCTGGGCCCGAAAAAATCCAAAACGCTTTTTTTTTAGCGCAGGGCCAGTGGGACCAAATGGGGTGGCAACCGTTCTTTTCCTGACATCGCCAGTGTGCGCGGTGATTTTTTTCGGCTCTTACATTAATGCGTGCCTCTCTGGGCCCGAAAAAATCCAAAACGCTTTTTTGTTTAGCGCAGGGCCAGTGGGACCAAATGGGGTGGCAACCGTTCTTTTCCTGACATCGCCAGTGTGCGCGGTGATTTTTTTCGGCTCTTACATTAATGCGTGCCTCTCTGGGCCGAAAAAATCCAAAAGGCTTTTTTGTTTAGCGCAGGGCCAGTGGGACCAAATGGGGTGGCAACCGTTCTTTTCCTGACATCGCCAGTGTGCGCGGTGATTTTTTTCGGCTCTTACATTAATGCGTGCCTCTCTGGGCCCGAAAAAATCCAAAACGCTTTTTTGTTTAGCGCAGGGCCAGTGGGACCAAATGGGGTGGCAACCGTTCTTTTCCTGACATCGCCAGTGTGCGCGGTGATTTTTTTCGGCTCTTACATTAATGCGTGCCTCTCTGGGCCGAAAAAATCCAAAACGCTTTTTTGTTTAGCGCAGGGCCAGTGGGACCAAATGGGGTGGCAACCGTTCTTTTCCTGACATCGCCAGTGTGCGCGGTGATTTTTTTCGGCTCTTACATTAATGCGTGCCTCTCTGGGCCCGAAAAAATCCAAAACGCTTTTTTGTTTAGCGCAGGGCCAGTGGGACCAAATGGGGTGGCAACCGTTCTTTTCCTGACATCGCCAGTGTGCGCGGTGATTTTTTTCGGCTCTTACATTAATGCGTGCCTCTCTGGGCCCGAAAAAATCCAAAACGCTTTTTTGTTTAGCGCAGGGCCAGTGGGACCAAATGGGGTGGCAACCGTTCTTTTCCTGACATCGCCAGTGTGCGCGGTGATTTTTTTCGGCTCTTACATTAATGCGTGCCTCTCTGGGCCGAAAAAAATCCAAAACGCTTTTTTGTTTAGCGCAGGGCCAGTGGGACCAAATGGGGTGGCAACCGTTCTTTTCCTGACATCGCCAGTGTGCGCGGTGATTTTTTTCGGCTCTTACATTAATGCGTGCCTCTCTGGGCCCGAAAAAATCCAAAACGCTTTTTTTTTTAGCGCAGGGCCAGTGGGACCAAATGGGGTGGCAACCGTTCTTTTCCTGACATCGCCAGTGTGCGCGGTGATTTTTTTCGGCTCTTACATTAATGCGTGCCTCTCTGGGCCCGAAAAAATCCAAAACGCTTTTTTGTTTAGCGCAGGGCCAGTGGGACCAAATGGGGTGGCAACCGTTCTTTTCCTGACATCGCCAGTGTGCGCGGTGATTTTTTTCGGCTCTTACATTAATGCGTGCCTCTCTGGGCCGAAAAAATCCAAAACGCTTTTTTGTTTAGCGCAGGGCCAGTGGGACCAAATGGGGTGGCAACCGTTCTTTTCCTGACATCGCCAGTGTGCGCGGTGATTTTTTTCGGCTCTTACATTAATGCGTGCCTCTCTGGGCCGAAAAAATCCAAAACGCTTTTTTGTTTAGCGCAGGGCCAGTGGGACCAAATGGGGTGGCAACCGTTCTTTTCCTGACATCGCCAGTGTGCGCGGTGATTTTTTTCGGCTCTTACATTAATGCGTGCCTCTCTGGGCCCGAAAAAATCCAAAACGCTTTTTTGTTTAGCGCAGGGCCAGTGGGACCAAATGGGGTGGCAACCGTTCTTTTCCTGACATCGCCAGTGTGCGCGGTGATTTTTTTCGGCTCTTACATTAATGCGTGCCTCTCTGGGCCCGAAAAAATCCAAAACGCTTTTTTGTTTAGCGCAGGGCCAGTGGGACCAAATGGGGTGGCAACCGTTCTTTTCCTGACATCGCCAGTGTGCGCGGTGATTTTTTCGGCTCTTACATTAATGCGTGCCTCTCTGGGCCCGAAAAAATCCAAAACGCTTTTTTGTTTAGCGCAGGGCCAGTGGGACCAAATGGGGTGGCAACCGTTCTTTTCCTGACATCGCCAGTGTGCGCGGTGATTTTTTTCGGCTCTTACATTAATGCGTGCCTCTCTGGGCCGAAAAAATCCAAAACGCTTTTTTGTTTAGCGCAGGGCCAGTGGGACCAAATGGGGTGGCAACCGTTCTTTTCCTGACATCGCCAGTGTGCGCGGTGATTTTTTTCGGCTCTTACATTAATGCGTGCCTCTCTGGGCCGAAAAAATCCAAAACGCTTTTTTTTTTTAGCGCAGGGCCAGTGGGACCAAATGGGGTGGCAACCGTTCTTTTCCTGACATCGCCAGTGTGCGCGGTGATTTTTTTCGGCTCTTACATTAATGCGTGCCTCTCTGGGCCCGAAAAAATCCAAAACGCTTTTTTTTTTTAGCGCAGGGCCAGTGGGACCAAATGGGGTGGCAACCGTTCTTTTCCTGACATCGCCAGTGTGCGCGGTGATTTTTTTCGGCTCTTACATTAATGCGTGCCTCTCTGGGCCCGAAAAAATCCAAAACGCTTTTTTGTTTAGCGCAGGGCCAGTGGGACCAAATGGGGTGGCAACCGTTCTTTTCCTGACATCGCCAGTGTGCGCGGTGATTTTTTTCGGCTCTTACATTAATGCGTGCCTCTCTGGGCCCGAAAAAATCCAAAACGCTTTTTTGTTTAGCGCAGGGCCAGTGGGACCAAATGGGGTGGCAACCGTTCTTTTCCTGACATCGCCAGTGTGCGCGGTGATTTTTTTCGGCTCTTACATTAATGCGTGCCTCTCTGGGCCCGAAAAAATCCAAAACGCTTTTTTGTTTAGCGCAGGGCCAGTGGGACCAAATGGGGTGGCAACCGTTCTTTTCCTGACATCGCCAGTGTGCGCGGTGATTTTTTTCGGCTCTTACATTAATGCGTGCCTCTCTGGGCCGAAAAAATCCAAAACGCTTTTTTGTTTAGCGCAGGGCCAGTGGGACCAAATGGGGTGGCAACCGTTCTTTTCCTGACATCGCCAGTGTGCGCGGTGATTTTTTTCGGCTCTTACATTAATGCGTGCCTCTCTGGGCCCGAAAAAATCCAAAACGCTTTTTTTTTTAGCGCAGGGCCAGTGGGACCAAATGGGGTGGCAACCGTTCTTTTCCTGACATCGCCAGTGTGCGCGGTGATTTTTTTCGGCTCTTACATTAATGCGTGCCTCTCTGGGCCCGAAAAAAATCCAAAACGCTTTTTTGTTTAGCGCAGGGCCAGTGGGACCAAATGGGGTGGCAACCGTTCTTTTCCTGACATCGCCAGTGTGCGCGGTGATTTTTTTCGGCTCTTACATTAATGCGTGCCTCTCTGGGCCCGAAAAAATCCAAAACGCTTTTTTGTTTAGCGCAGGGCCAGTGGGACCAAATGGGGTGGCAACCGTTCTTTTCCTGACATCGCCAGTGTGCGCGGTGATTTTTTTCGGCTCTTACATTAATGCGTGCCTCTCTGGGCCCGAAAAAATCCAAAACGCTTTTTTGTTTAGCGCAGGGCCAGTGGGACCAAATGGGGTGGCAACCGTTCTTTTCCTGACATCGCCAGTGTGCGCGGTGATTTTTTTCGGCTCTTACATTAATGCGTGCCTCTCTGGGCCCGAAAAAATCCAAAACGCTTTTTTGTTTAGCGCAGGGCCAGTGGGACCAAATGGGGTGGCAACCGTTCTTTTCCTGACATCGCCAGTGTGCGCGGTGATTTTTTTCGGCTCTTACATTAATGCGTGCCTCTCTGGGCCCGAAAAAATCCAAAACGCTTTTTTGTTTAGCGCAGGGCCAGTGGGACCAAATGGGGTGGCAACCGTTCTTTTCCTGACATCGCCAGTGTGCGCGGTGATTTTTTTCGGCTCTTACATTAATGCGTGCCTCTCTGGGCCCGAAAAAATCCAAAACGCTTTTTTGTTTAGCGCAGGGCCAGTGGGACCAAATGGGGTGGCAACCGTTCTTTTCCTGACATCGCCAGTGTGCGCGGTGATTTTTTTCGGCTCTTACATTAATGCGTGCCTCTCTGGGCCCGAAAAAATCCAAAACGCTTTTTTGTTTAGCGCAGGGCCAGTGGGACCAAATGGGGTGGCAACCGTTCTTTTCCTGACATCGCCAGTGTGCGCGGTGATTTTTTTCGGCTCTTACATTAATGCGTGCCTCTCTGGGCCCGAAAAAATCCAAAACGCTTTTTTTTGTTTAGCGCAGGGCCAGTGGGACCAAATGGGGTGGCAACCGTTCTTTTCCTGACATCGCCAGTGTGCGCGGTGATTTTTTTCGGCTCTTACATTAATGCGTGCCTCTCTGGGCCCGAAAAAATCCAAAACGCTTTTTTGTTTAGCGCAGGGCCAGTGGGACCAAATGGGGTGGCAACCGTTCTTTTCCTGACATCGCCAGTGTGCGCGGTGATTTTTTTCGGCTCTTACATTAATGCGTGCCTCTCTGGGCCCGAAAAATCCAAAACGCTTTTTTGTTTAGCGCAGGGCCAGTGGGACCAAATGGGGTGGCAACCGTTCTTTTCCTGACATCGCCAGTGTGCGCGGTGATTTTTTTCGGCTCTTACATTAATGCGTGCCTCTCTGGGCCCGAAAAAATCCAAAACGCTTTTTTGTTTAGCGCAGGGCCAGTGGGACCAAATGGGGTGGCAACCGTTCTTTTCCTGACATCGCCAGTGTGCGCGGTGATTTTTTTCGGCTCTTACATTAATGCGTGCCTCTCTGGGCCCGAAAAAATCCAAAACGCTTTTTTGTTTAGCGCAGGGCCAGTGGGACCAAATGGGGTGGCAACCGTTCTTTTCCTGACATCGCCAGTGTGCGCGGTGATTTTTTTCGGCTCTTACATTAATGCGTGCCTCTCTGGGCCCGAAAAAATCCAAAACGCTTTTTTGTTTAGCGCAGGGCCAGTGGGACCAAATGGGGTGGCAACCGTTCTTTTCCTGACATCGCCAGTGTGCGCGGTGATTTTTTTCGGCTCTTACATTAATGCGTGCCTCTCTGGGCCCGAAAAAATCCAAAACGCTTTTTTGTTTAGCGCAGGGCCAGTGGGACCAAATGGGGTGGCAACCGTTCTTTTCCTGACATCGCCAGTGTGCGCGGTGATTTTTTTCGGCTCTTACATTAATGCGTGCCTCTCTGGGCCCGAAAAAATCCAAAACGCTTTTTTGTTTAGCGCAGGGCCAGTGGGACCAAATGGGGTGGCAACCGTTCTTTTCCTGACATCGCCAGTGTGCGCGGTGATTTTTTTCGGCTCTTACATTAATGCGTGCCTCTCTGGGCCCGAAAAAATCCAAAACGCTTTTTTGTTTAGCGCAGGGCCAGTGGGACCAAATGGGGTGGCAACCGTTCTTTTCCTGACATCGCCAGTGTGCGCGGTGATTTTTTTCGGCTCTTACATTAATGCGTGCCTCTCTGGGCCCGAAAAAATCCAAAACGCTTTTTTGTTTAGCGCAGGGCCAGTGGGACCAAATGGGGTGGCAACCGTTCTTTTCCTGACATCGCCAGTGTGCGCGGTGATTTTTTTCGGCTCTTACATTAATGCGTGCCTCTCTGGGCCCGAAAAAATCCAAAACGCTTTTTTGTTTAGCGCAGGGCCAGTGGGACCAAATGGGGTGGCAACCGTTCTTTTCCTGACATCGCCAGTGTGCGCGGTGATTTTTTTCGGCTCTTACATTAATGCGTGCCTCTCTGGGCCCGAAAAAATCCAAAACGCTTTTTTTTGTTTAGCGCAGGGCCAGTGGGACCAAATGGGGTGGCAACCGTTCTTTTCCTGACATCGCCAGTGTGCGCGGTGATTTTTTTCGGCTCTTACATTAATGCGTGCCTCTCTGGGCCCGAAAAAATCCAAAACGCTTTTTTGTTTAGCGCAGGGCCAGTGGGACCAAATGGGGTGGCAACCGTTCTTTTCCTGACATCGCCAGTGTGCGCGGTGATTTTTTTCGGCTCTTACATTAATGCGTGCCTCTCTGGGCCCGAAAAAATCCAAAACGCTTTTTTGTTTAGCGCAGGGCCAGTGGGACCAAATGGGGTGGCAACCGTTCTTTTCCTGACATCGCCAGTGTGCGCGGTGATTTTTTCGGCTCTTACATTAATGCGTGCCTCTCTGGGCCCGAAAAAATCCAAAACGCTTTTTTTTTTAGCGCAGGGCCAGTGGGACCAAATGGGGTGGCAACCGTTCTTTTCCTGACATCGCCAGTGTGCGCGGTGATTTTTTTCGGCTCTTACATTAATGCGTGCCTCTCTGGGCCCGAAAAATCCAAAACGCTTTTTTGTTTAGCGCAGGGCCAGTGGGACCAAATGGGGTGGCAACCGTTCTTTTCCTGACATCGCCAGTGTGCGCGGTGATTTTTTTCGGCTCTTACATTAATGCGTGCCTCTCTGGGCCCGAAAAAATCCAAAACGCTTTTTTGTTTAGCGCAGGGCCAGTGGGACCAAATGGGGTGGCAACCGTTCTTTTCCTGACATCGCCAGTGTGCGCGGTGATTTTTTTCGGCTCTTACATTAATGCGTGCCTCTCTGGGCCCGAAAAAATCCAAAACGCTTTTTTGTTTAGCGCAGGGCCAGTGGGACCAAATGGGGTGGCAACCGTTCTTTTCCTGACATCGCCAGTGTGCGCGGTGATTTTTTTCGGCTCTTACATTAATGCGTGCCTCTCTGGGCCCGAAAAAATCCAAAACGCTTTTTTGTTTAGCGCAGGGCCAGTGGGACCAAATGGGGTGGCAACCGTTCTTTTCCTGACATCGCCAGTGTGCGCGGTGATTTTTTTCGGCTCTTACATTAATGCGTGCCTCTCTGGGCCCGAAAAAATCCAAAACGCTTTTTTGTTTAGCGCAGGGCCAGTGGGACCAAATGGGGTGGCAACCGTTCTTTTCCTGACATCGCCAGTGTGCGCGGTGATTTTTTTCGCTCTTACATTAATGCGTGCCTCTCTGGGCCCGAAAAAATCCAAAACGCTTTTTTGTTTAGCGCAGGGCCAGTGGGACCAAATGGGGTGGCAACCGTTCTTTTCCTGACATCGCCAGTGTGCGCGGTGATTTTTTTCGGCTCTTACATTAATGCGTGCCTCTCTGGGCCGAAAAAATCCAAAACGCTTTTTTGTTTAGCGCAGGGCCAGTGGGACCAAATGGGGTGGCAACCGTTCTTTTCCTGACATCGCCAGTGTGCGCGGTGATTTTTTTCGGCTCTTACATTAATGCGTGCCTCTCTGGGCCCGAAAAAATCCAAAACGCTTTTTTGTTTAGCGCAGGGCCAGTGGGACCAAATGGGGTGGCAACCGTTCTTTTCCTGACATCGCCAGTGTGCGCGGTGATTTTTTTCGGCTCTTACATTAATGCGTGCCTCTCTGGGCCCGAAAAAATCCAAAACGCTTTTTTGTTTAGCGCAGGGCCAGTGGGACCAAATGGGGTGGCAACCGTTCTTTTCCTGACATCGCCAGTGTGCGCGGTGATTTTTTTCGGCTCTTACATTAATGCGTGCCTCTCTGGGCCCGAAAAAATCCAAAACGCTTTTTTGTTTAGCGCAGGGCCAGTGGGACCAAATGGGGTGGCAACCGTTCTTTTCCTGACATCGCCAGTGTGCGCGGTGATTTTTTTCGGCTCTTACATTAATGCGTGCCTCTCTGGGCCCGAAAAATCCAAAACGCTTTTTTGTTTAGCGCAGGGCCAGTGGGACCAAATGGGGTGGCAACCGTTCTTTTCCTGACATCGCCAGTGTGCGCGGTGATTTTTTTCGGCTCTTACATTAATGCGTGCCTCTCTGGGCCCGAAAAAATCCAAAACGCTTTTTTTGTTTAGCGCAGGGCCAGTGGGACCAAATGGGGTGGCAACCGTTCTTTTCCTGACATCGCCAGTGTGCGCGGTGATTTTTTTCGGCTCTTACATTAATGCGTGCCTCTCTGGGCCCGAAAAATCCAAAACGCTTTTTTGTTTAGCGCAGGGCCAGTGGGACCAAATGGGGTGGCAACCGTTCTTTTCCTGACATCGCCAGTGTGCGCGGTGATTTTTTTCGGCTCTTACATTAATGCGTGCCTCTCTGGGCCCGAAAAAATCCAAAACGCTTTTTTGTTTAGCGCAGGGCCAGTGGGACCAAATGGGGTGGCAACCGTTCTTTTCCTGACATCGCCAGTGTGCGCGGTGATTTTTTTCGGCTCTTACATTAATGCGTGCCTCTCTGGGCCCGAAAAAATCCAAAACGCTTTTTTGTTTAGCGCAGGGCCAGTGGGACCAAATGGGGTGGCAACCGTTCTTTTCCTGACATCGCCAGTGTGCGCGGTGATTTTTTTCGGCTCTTACATTAATGCGTGCCTCTCTGGGCCCGAAAAAATCCAAAACGCTTTTTTGTTTAGCGCAGGGCCAGTGGGACCAAATGGGGTGGCAACCGTTCTTTTCCTGACATCGCCAGTGTGCGCGGTGATTTTTTTCGGCTCTTACATTAATGCGTGCCTCTCTGGGCCCGAAAAAATCCAAAACGCTTTTTTTGTTTAGCGCAGGGCCAGTGGGACCAAATGGGGTGGCAACCGTTCTTTTCCTGACATCGCCAGTGTGCGCGGTGATTTTTTTCGGCTCTTACATTAATGCGTGCCTCTCTGGGCCCGAAAAAATCCAAAACGCTTTTTTGTTTAGCGCAGGGCCAGTGGGACCAAATGGGGTGGCAACCGTTCTTTTCCTGACATCGCCAGTGTGCGCGGTGATTTTTTTCGGCTCTTACATTAATGCGTGCCTCTCTGGGCCCGAAAAAATCCAAAACGCTTTTTTGTTTAGCGCAGGGCCAGTGGGACCAAATGGGGTGGCAACCGTTCTTTTCCTGACATCGCCAGTGTGCGCGGTGATTTTTTTCGGCTCTTACATTAATGCGTGCCTCTCTGGGCCCGAAAAAATCCAAAACGCTTTTTTGTTTAGCGCAGGGCCAGTGGGACCAAATGGGGTGGCAACCGTTCTTTTCCTGACATCGCCAGTGTGCGCGGTGATTTTTTCGGCTCTTACATTAATGCGTGCCTCTCTGGGCCCGAAAAAATCCAAAACGCTTTTTTGTTTAGCGCAGGGCCAGTGGGACCAAATGGGGTGGCAACCGTTCTTTTCCTGACATCGCCAGTGTGCGCGGTGATTTTTTTCGGCTCTTACATTAATGCGTGCCTCTCTGGGCCCGAAAAAATCCAAAACGCTTTTTTGTTTAGCGCAGGGCCAGTGGGACCAAATGGGGTGGCAACCGTTCTTTTCCTGACATCGCCAGTGTGCGCGGTGATTTTTTTCGGCTCTTACATTAATGCGTGCCTCTCTGGGCCCGAAAAAATCCAAAACGCTTTTTTGTTTAGCGCAGGGCCAGTGGGACCAAATGGGGTGGCAACCGTTCTTTTCCTGACATCGCCAGTGTGCGCGGTGATTTTTTTCGGCTCTTACATTAATGCGTGCCTCTCTGGGCCCGAAAAAATCCAAAACGCTTTTTTGTTTAGCGCAGGGCCAGTGGGACCAAATGGGGTGGCAACCGTTCTTTTCCTGACATCGCCAGTGTGCGCGGTGATTTTTTTCGGCTCTTACATTAATGCGTGCCTCTCTGGGCCGAAAAAATCCAAAACGCTTTTTTGTTTAGCGCAGGGCCAGTGGGACCAAATGGGGTGGCAACCGTTCTTTTCCTGACATCGCCAGTGTGCGCGGTGATTTTTTTCGGCTCTTACATTAATGCGTGCCTCTCTGGGCCGAAAAAATCCAAAACGCTTTTTTGTTTAGCGCAGGGCCAGTGGGACCAAATGGGGTGGCAACCGTTCTTTTCCTGACATCGCCAGTGTGCGCGGTGATTTTTTTCGGCTCTTACATTAATGCGTGCCTCTCTGGGCCCGAAAAAATCCAAAACGCTTTTTTGTTTAGCGCAGGGCCAGTGGGACCAAATGGGGTGGCAACCGTTCTTTTCCTGACATCGCCAGTGTGCGCGGTGATTTTTTTCGGCTCTTACATTAATGCGTGCCTCTCTGGGCCCGAAAAATCCAAAACGCTTTTTTGTTTAGCGCAGGGCCAGTGGGACCAAATGGGGTGGCAACCGTTCTTTTCCTGACATCGCCAGTGTGCGCGGTGATTTTTTTCGCTCTTACATTAATGCGTGCCTCTCTGGGCCCGAAAAATCCAAAACGCTTTTTTTGTTTAGCGCAGGGCCAGTGGGACCAAATGGGGTGGCAACCGTTCTTTTCCTGACATCGCCAGTGTGCGCGGTGATTTTTTTCGGCTCTTACATTAATGCGTGCCTCTCTGGGCCCGAAAAATCCAAAACGCTTTTTTGTTTAGCGCAGGGCCAGTGGGACCAAATGGGGTGGCAACCGTTCTTTTCCTGACATCGCCAGTGTGCGCGGTGATTTTTTTCGGCTCTTACATTAATGCGTGCCTCTCTGGGCCGAAAAAATCCAAAACGCTTTTTTGTTTAGCGCAGGGCCAGTGGGACCAAATGGGGTGGCAACCGTTCTTTTCCTGACATCGCCAGTGTGCGCGGTGATTTTTTTCGCTCTTACATTAATGCGTGCCTCTCTGGGCCCGAAAAAATCCAAAACGCTTTTTTGTTTAGCGCAGGGCCAGTGGGACCAAATGGGGTGGCAACCGTTCTTTTCCTGACATCGCCAGTGTGCGCGGTGATTTTTTTCGGCTCTTACATTAATGCGTGCCTCTCTGGGCCCGAAAAAATCCAAAACGCTTTTTTTTTAGCGCAGGGCCAGTGGGACCAAATGGGGTGGCAACCGTTCTTTTCCTGACATCGCCAGTGTGCGCGGTGATTTTTTTCGGCTCTTACATTAATGCGTGCCTCTCTGGGCCCGAAAAAATCCAAAACGCTTTTTTGTTTAGCGCAGGGCCAGTGGGACCAAATGGGGTGGCAACCGTTCTTTTCCTGACATCGCCAGTGTGCGCGGTGATTTTTTCGGCTCTTACATTAATGCGTGCCTCTCTGGGCCCGAAAAAATCCAAAACGCTTTTTTGTTTAGCGCAGGGCCAGTGGGACCAAATGGGGTGGCAACCGTTCTTTTCCTGACATCGCCAGTGTGCGCGGTGATTTTTTTCGGCTCTTACATTAATGCGTGCCTCTCTGGGCCCGAAAAAATCCAAAACGCTTTTTTGTTTAGCGCAGGGCCAGTGGGACCAAATGGGGTGGCAACCGTTCTTTTCCTGACATCGCCAGTGTGCGCGGTGATTTTTTTCGGCTCTTACATTAATGCGTGCCTCTCTGGGCCGAAAAAATCCAAAACGCTTTTTTGTTTAGCGCAGGGCCAGTGGGACCAAATGGGGTGGCAACCGTTCTTTTCCTGACATCGCCAGTGTGCGCGGTGATTTTTTTCGGCTCTTACATTAATGCGTGCCTCTCTGGGCCCGAAAAAATCCAAAACGCTTTTTTGTTTAGCGCAGGGCCAGTGGGACCAAATGGGGTGGCAACCGTTCTTTTCCTGACATCGCCAGTGTGCGCGGTGATTTTTTTCGGCTCTTACATTAATGCGTGCCTCTCTGGGCCGAAAAAATCCAAAACGCTTTTTTGTTTAGCGCAGGGCCAGTGGGACCAAATGGGGTGGCAACCGTTCTTTTCCTGACATCGCCAGTGTGCGCGGTGATTTTTTTCGGCTCTTACATTAATGCGTGCCTCTCTGGGCCCGAAAAAATCCAAAACGCTTTTTTTTTTAGCGCAGGGCCAGTGGGACCAAATGGGGTGGCAACCGTTCTTTTCCTGACATCGCCAGTGTGCGCGGTGATTTTTTTCGGCTCTTACATTAATGCGTGCCTCTCTGGGCCGAAAAAATCCAAAACGCTTTTTTGTTTAGCGCAGGGCCAGTGGGACCAAATGGGGTGGCAACCGTTCTTTTCCTGACATCGCCAGTGTGCGCGGTGATTTTTTTCGGCTCTTACATTAATGCGTGCCTCTCTGGGCCCGAAAAAATCCAAAACGCTTTTTTGTTTAGCGCAGGGCCAGTGGGACCAAATGGGGTGGCAACCGTTCTTTTCCTGACATCGCCAGTGTGCGCGGTGATTTTTTTCGGCTCTTACATTAATGCGTGCCTCTCTGGGCCGAAAAAATCCAAAACGCTTTTTTGTTTAGCGCAGGGCCAGTGGGACCAAATGGGGTGGCAACCGTTCTTTTCCTGACATCGCCAGTGTGCGCGGTGATTTTTTTCGGCTCTTACATTAATGCGTGCCTCTCTGGGCCCGAAAAAATCCAAAACGCTTTTTTGTTTAGCGCAGGGCCAGTGGGACCAAATGGGGTGGCAACCGTTCTTTTCCTGACATCGCCAGTGTGCGCGGTGATTTTTTCGGCTCTTACATTAATGCGTGCCTCTCTGGGCCCGAAAAAATCCAAAACGCTTTTTTGTTTAGCGCAGGGCCAGTGGGACCAAATGGGGTGGCAACCGTTCTTTTCCTGACATCGCCAGTGTGCGCGGTGATTTTTTTCGGCTCTTACATTAATGCGTGCCTCTCTGGGCCCGAAAAAATCCAAAACGCTTTTTTGTTTAGCGCAGGGCCAGTGGGACCAAATGGGGTGGCAACCGTTCTTTTCCTGACATCGCCAGTGTGCGCGGTGATTTTTTTCGGCTCTTACATTAATGCGTGCCTCTCTGGGCCGAAAAAAATCCAAAACGCTTTTTTGTTTAGCGCAGGGCCAGTGGGACCAAATGGGGTGGCAACCGTTCTTTTCCTGACATCGCCAGTGTGCGCGGTGATTTTTTTCGGCTCTTACATTAATGCGTGCCTCTCTGGGCCGAAAAAATCCAAAACGCTTTTTTGTTTAGCGCAGGGCCAGTGGGACCAAATGGGGTGGCAACCGTTCTTTTCCTGACATCGCCAGTGTGCGCGGTGATTTTTTTCGGCTCTTACATTAATGCGTGCCTCTCTGGGCCCGAAAAAATCCAAAACGCTTTTTTGTTTAGCGCAGGGCCAGTGGGACCAAATGGGGTGGCAACCGTTCTTTTCCTGACATCGCCAGTGTGCGCGGTGATTTTTTTCGGCTCTTACATTAATGCGTGCCTCTCTGGGCCGAAAAAATCCAAAACGCTTTTTTGTTTAGCGCAGGGCCAGTGGGACCAAATGGGGTGGCAACCGTTCTTTTCCTGACATCGCCAGTGTGCGCGGTGATTTTTTTCGGCTCTTACATTAATGCGTGCCTCTCTGGGCCCGAAAAAATCCAAAACGCTTTTTTGTTTAGCGCAGGGCCAGTGGGACCAAATGGGGTGGCAACCGTTCTTTTCCTGACATCGCCAGTGTGCGCGGTGATTTTTTTCGGCTCTTACATTAATGCGTGCCTCTCTGGGCCCGAAAAAATCCAAAACGCTTTTTTGTTTAGCGCAGGGCCAGTGGGACCAAATGGGGTGGCAACCGTTCTTTTCCTGACATCGCCAGTGTGCGCGGTGATTTTTTTCGGCTCTTACATTAATGCGTGCCTCTCTGGGCCCGAAAAAATCCAAAACGCTTTTTTGTTTAGCGCAGGGCCAGTGGGACCAAATGGGGTGGCAACCGTTCTTTTCCTGACATCGCCAGTGTGCGCGGTGATTTTTTTCGGCTCTTACATTAATGCGTGCCTCTCTGGGCCCGAAAAAATCCAAAACGCTTTTTTGTTTAGCGCAGGGCCAGTGGGACCAAATGGGGTGGCAACCGTTCTTTTCCTGACATCGCCAGTGTGCGCGGTGATTTTTTTCGGCTCTTACATTAATGCGTGCCTCTCTGGGCCGAAAAAATCCAAAACGCTTTTTTGTTTAGCGCAGGGCCAGTGGGACCAAATGGGGTGGCAACCGTTCTTTTCCTGACATCGCCAGTGTGCGCGGTGATTTTTTTCGGCTCTTACATTAATGCGTGCCTCTCTGGGCCCGAAAAAATCCAAAACGCTTTTTTGTTTAGCGCAGGGCCAGTGGGACCAAATGGGGTGGCAACCGTTCTTTTCCTGACATCGCCAGTGTGCGCGGTGATTTTTTTCGGCTCTTACATTAATGCGTGCCTCTCTGGGCCCGAAAAAATCCAAAACGCTTTTTTGTTTAGCGCAGGGCCAGTGGGACCAAATGGGGTGGCAACCGTTCTTTTCCTGACATCGCCAGTGTGCGCGGTGATTTTTTTCGGCTCTTACATTAATGCGTGCCTCTCTGGGCCCGAAAAAATCCAAAACGCTTTTTTGTTTAGCGCAGGGCCAGTGGGACCAAATGGGGTGGCAACCGTTCTTTTCCTGACATCGCCAGTGTGCGCGGTGATTTTTTTCGCTCTTACATTAATGCGTGCCTCTCTGGGCCGAAAAAAATCCAAAACGCTTTTTTGTTTAGCGCAGGGCCAGTGGGACCAAATGGGGTGGCAACCGTTCTTTTCCTGACATCGCCAGTGTGCGCGGTGATTTTTTTCGGCTCTTACATTAATGCGTGCCTCTCTGGGCCGAAAAAATCCAAAACGCTTTTTTGTTTAGCGCAGGGCCAGTGGGACCAAATGGGGTGGCAACCGTTCTTTTCCTGACATCGCCAGTGTGCGCGGTGATTTTTTTCGGCTCTTACATTAATGCGTGCCTCTCTGGGCCCGAAAAAATCCAAAACGCTTTTTTGTTTAGCGCAGGGCCAGTGGGACCAAATGGGGTGGCAACCGTTCTTTTCCTGACATCGCCAGTGTGCGCGGTGATTTTTTTCGGCTCTTACATTAATGCGTGCCTCTCTGGGCCCGAAAAAATCCAAAACGCTTTTTTGTTTAGCGCAGGGCCAGTGGGACCAAATGGGGTGGCAACCGTTCTTTTCCTGACATCGCCAGTGTGCGCGGTGATTTTTTTCGGCTCTTACATTAATGCGTGCCTCTCTGGGCCGAAAAAATCCAAAACGCTTTTTTGTTTAGCGCAGGGCCAGTGGGACCAAATGGGGTGGCAACCGTTCTTTTCCTGACATCGCCAGTGTGCGCGGTGATTTTTTTCGGCTCTTACATTAATGCGTGCCTCTCTGGGCCCGAAAAAATCCAAAACGCTTTTTTGTTTAGCGCAGGGCCAGTGGGACCAAATGGGGTGGCAACCGTTCTTTTCCTGACATCGCCAGTGTGCGCGGTGATTTTTTTCGGCTCTTACATTAATGCGTGCCTCTCTGGGCCCGAAAAAATCCAAAACGCTTTTTTGTTTAGCGCAGGGCCAGTGGGACCAAATGGGGTGGCAACCGTTCTTTTCCTGACATCGCCAGTGTGCGCGGTGATTTTTTTCGGCTCTTACATTAATGCGTGCCTCTCTGGGCCGAAAAAAATCCAAAACGCTTTTTTGTTTAGCGCAGGGCCAGTGGGACCAAATGGGGTGGCAACCGTTCTTTTCCTGACATCGCCAGTGTGCGCGGTGATTTTTTTCGGCTCTTACATTAATGCGTGCCTCTCTGGGCCGAAAAAATCCAAAACGCTTTTTTGTTTAGCGCAGGGCCAGTGGGACCAAATGGGGTGGCAACCGTTCTTTTCCTGACATCGCCAGTGTGCGCGGTGATTTTTTTCGGCTCTTACATTAATGCGTGCCTCTCTGGGCCCGAAAAAATCCAAAACGCTTTTTTGTTTAGCGCAGGGCCAGTGGGACCAAATGGGGTGGCAACCGTTCTTTTCCTGACATCGCCAGTGTGCGCGGTGATTTTTTCGGCTCTTACATTAATGCGTGCCTCTCTGGGCCCGAAAAAAAATCAAAAACGCTTTTTTTGTTTAGCGCAGGGCCAGTGGGACCAAATGGGGTGGCAACCGTTCTTTTCCTGACATCGCCAGTGTGCGCGGTGATTTTTTTCGGCTCTTACATTAATGCGTGCCTCTCTGGGCCCGAAAAAATCCAAAACGCTTTTTTGTTTAGCGCAGGGCCAGTGGGACCAAATGGGGTGGCAACCGTTCTTTTCCTGACATCGCCAGTGTGCGCGGTGATTTTTTTCGGCTCTTACATTAATGCGTGCCTCTCTGGGCCCGAAAAAATCCAAAACGCTTTTTTGTTTAGCGCAGGGCCAGTGGGACCAAATGGGGTGGCAACCGTTCTTTTCCTGACATCGCCAGTGTGCGCGGTGATTTTTTTCGGCTCTTACATTAATGCGTGCCTCTCTGGGCCCGAAAAAATCCAAAACGCTTTTTTGTTTAGCGCAGGGCCAGTGGGACCAAATGGGGTGGCAACCGTTCTTTTCCTGACATCGCCAGTGTGCGCGGTGATTTTTTTCGGCTCTTACATTAATGCGTGCCTCTCTGGGCCCGAAAAATCCAAAACGCTTTTTTGTTTAGCGCAGGGCCAGTGGGACCAAATGGGGTGGCAACCGTTCTTTTCCTGACATCGCCAGTGTGCGCGGTGATTTTTTTCGCTCTTACATTAATGCGTGCCTCTCTGGGCCGAAAAAATCCAAAACGCTTTTTTGTTTAGCGCAGGGCCAGTGGGACCAAATGGGGTGGCAACCGTTCTTTTCCTGACATCGCCAGTGTGCGCGGTGATTTTTTTCGGCTCTTACATTAATGCGTGCCTCTCTGGGCCGAAAAAATCCAAAACGCTTTTTTGTTTAGCGCAGGGCCAGTGGGACCAAATGGGGTGGCAACCGTTCTTTTCCTGACATCGCCAGTGTGCGCGGTGATTTTTTTCGGCTCTTACATTAATGCGTGCCTCTCTGGGCCCGAAAAAATCCAAAACGCTTTTTTGTTTAGCGCAGGGCCAGTGGGACCAAATGGGGTGGCAACCGTTCTTTTCCTGACATCGCCAGTGTGCGCGGTGATTTTTTTCGGCTCTTACATTAATGCGTGCCTCTCTGGGCCGAAAAAATCCAAAACGCTTTTTTGTTTAGCGCAGGGCCAGTGGGACCAAATGGGGTGGCAACCGTTCTTTTCCTGACATCGCCAGTGTGCGCGGTGATTTTTTTCGGCTCTTACATTAATGCGTGCCTCTCTGGGCCCGAAAAAATCCAAAACGCTTTTTTGTTTAGCGCAGGGCCAGTGGGACCAAATGGGGTGGCAACCGTTCTTTTCCTGACATCGCCAGTGTGCGCGGTGATTTTTTTCGGCTCTTACATTAATGCGTGCCTCTCTGGGCCCGAAAAAATCCAAAACGCTTTTTTGTTTAGCGCAGGGCCAGTGGGACCAAATGGGGTGGCAACCGTTCTTTTCCTGACATCGCCAGTGTGCGCGGTGATTTTTTTCGGCTCTTACATTAATGCGTGCCTCTCTGGGCCCGAAAAAATCCAAAACGCTTTTTTGTTTAGCGCAGGGCCAGTGGGACCAAATGGGGTGGCAACCGTTCTTTTCCTGACATCGCCAGTGTGCGCGGTGATTTTTTTCGGCTCTTACATTAATGCGTGCCTCTCTGGGCCGAAAAAATCCAAAACGCTTTTTTGTTTAGCGCAGGGCCAGTGGGACCAAATGGGGTGGCAACCGTTCTTTTCCTGACATCGCCAGTGTGCGCGGTGATTTTTTTCGGCTCTTACATTAATGCGTGCCTCTCTGGGCCGAAAAAATCCAAAACGCTTTTTTGTTTAGCGCAGGGCCAGTGGGACCAAATGGGGTGGCAACCGTTCTTTTCCTGACATCGCCAGTGTGCGCGGTGATTTTTTTCGGCTCTTACATTAATGCGTGCCTCTCTGGGCCCGAAAAAATCCAAAACGCTTTTTTGTTTAGCGCAGGGCCAGTGGGACCAAATGGGGTGGCAACCGTTCTTTTCCTGACATCGCCAGTGTGCGCGGTGATTTTTTCGGCTCTTACATTAATGCGTGCCTCTCTGGGCCCGAAAAAATCCAAAACGCTTTTTTGTTTAGCGCAGGGCCAGTGGGACCAAATGGGGTGGCAACCGTTCTTTTCCTGACATCGCCAGTGTGCGCGGTGATTTTTTTCGGCTCTTACATTAATGCGTGCCTCTCTGGGCCCGAAAAAATCCAAAACGCTTTTTTGTTTAGCGCAGGGCCAGTGGGACCAAATGGGGTGGCAACCGTTCTTTTCCTGACATCGCCAGTGTGCGCGGTGATTTTTTTCGCTCTTACATTAATGCGTGCCTCTCTGGGCCGAAAAAAATCCAAAACGCTTTTTTGTTTAGCGCAGGGCCAGTGGGACCAAATGGGGTGGCAACCGTTCTTTTCCTGACATCGCCAGTGTGCGCGGTGATTTTTTTCGGCTCTTACATTAATGCGTGCCTCTCTGGGCCGAAAAAAATCCAAAACGCTTTTTTGTTTAGCGCAGGGCCAGTGGGACCAAATGGGGTGGCAACCGTTCTTTTCCTGACATCGCCAGTGTGCGCGGTGATTTTTTCGGCTCTTACATTAATGCGTGCCTCTCTGGGCCGAAAAAATCCAAAACGCTTTTTTGTTTAGCGCAGGGCCAGTGGGACCAAATGGGGTGGCAACCGTTCTTTTCCTGACATCGCCAGTGTGCGCGGTGATTTTTTTCGGCTCTTACATTAATGCGTGCCTCTCTGGGCCCGAAAAAATCCAAAACGCTTTTTTGTTTAGCGCAGGGCCAGTGGGACCAAATGGGGTGGCAACCGTTCTTTTCCTGACATCGCCAGTGTGCGCGGTGATTTTTTCGGCTCTTACATTAATGCGTGCCTCTCTGGGCCGAAAAAATCCAAAACGCTTTTTTTTTTAGCGCAGGGCCAGTGGGACCAAATGGGGTGGCAACCGTTCTTTTCCTGACATCGCCAGTGTGCGCGGTGATTTTTTTCGGCTCTTACATTAATGCGTGCCTCTCTGGGCCGAAAAAAATCCAAAACGCTTTTTTGTTTAGCGCAGGGCCAGTGGGACCAAATGGGGTGGCAACCGTTCTTTTCCTGACATCGCCAGTGTGCGCGGTGATTTTTTCGGCTCTTACATTAATGCGTGCGGCCTCTCTGGGCCGAAAAAATCCAAAACGCTTTTTTGTTTAGCGCAGGGCCAGTGGGACCAAATGGGGTGGCAACCGTTCTTTTCCTGACATCGCCAGTGTGCGCGGTGATTTTTTTCGGCTCTTACATTAATGCGTGCCTCTCTGGGCCGAAAAAATCCAAAACGCTTTTTTGTTTAGCGCAGGGCCAGTGGGACCAAATGGGGTGGCAACCGTTCTTTTCCTGACATCGCCAGTGTGCGCGGTGATTTTTTTCGGCTCTTACATTAATGCGTGCCTCTCTGGGCCGAAAAAATCCAAAACGCTTTTTTGTTTAGCGCAGGGCCAGTGGGACCAAATGGGGTGGCAACCGTTCTTTTCCTGACATCGCCAGTGTGCGCGGTGATTTTTTCGGCTCTTACATTAATGCGTGCCTCTCTGGGCCGAAAAAATCCAAAACGCTTTTTTGTTTAGCGCAGGGCCAGTGGGACCAAATGGGGTGGCAACCGTTCTTTTCCTGACATCGCCAGTGTGCGCGGTGATTTTTTTCGGCTCTTACATTAATGCGTGCCTCTCTGGGCCCGAAAAAATCCAAAACGCTTTTTTGTTTAGCGCAGGGCCAGTGGGACCAAATGGGGTGGCAACCGTTCTTTTCCTGACATCGCCAGTGTGCGCGGTGATTTTTTTCGGCTCTTACATTAATGCGTGCCTCTCTGGGCCCGAAAAAATCCAAAACGCTTTTTTGTTTAGCGCAGGGCCAGTGGGACCAAATGGGGTGGCAACCGTTCTTTTCCTGACATCGCCAGTGTGCGCGGTGATTTTTTTCGGCTCTTACATTAATGCGTGCCTCTCTGGGCCCGAAAAAATCCAAAACGCTTTTTTGTTTAGCGCAGGGCCAGTGGGACCAAATGGGGTGGCAACCGTTCTTTTCCTGACATCGCCAGTGTGCGCGGTGATTTTTTTCGGCTCTTACATTAATGCGTGCCTCTCTGGGCCCGAAAAAATCCAAAACGCTTTTTTGTTTAGCGCAGGGCCAGTGGGACCAAATGGGGTGGCAACCGTTCTTTTCCTGACATCGCCAGTGTGCGCGGTGATTTTTTTCGGCTCTTACATTAATGCGTGCCTCTCTGGGCCGAAAAAATCCAAAACGCTTTTTTGTTTAGCGCAGGGCCAGTGGGACCAAATGGGGTGGCAACCGTTCTTTTCCTGACATCGCCAGTGTGCGCGGTGATTTTTTTCGGCTCTTACATTAATGCGTGCCTCTCTGGGCCGAAAAAATCCAAAACGCTTTTTTGTTTAGCGCAGGGCCAGTGGGACCAAATGGGGTGGCAACCGTTCTTTTCCTGACATCGCCAGTGTGCGCGGTGATTTTTTTCGGCTCTTACATTAATGCGTGCCTCTCTGGGCCGAAAAAATCCAAAACGCTTTTTTGTTTAGCGCAGGGCCAGTGGGACCAAATGGGGTGGCAACCGTTCTTTTCCTGACATCGCCAGTGTGCGCGGTGATTTTTTCGGCTCTTACATTAATGCGTGCCTCTCTGGGCCGAAAAAAATCCAAAACGCTTTTTTGTTTAGCGCAGGGCCAGTGGGACCAAATGGGGTGGCAACCGTTCTTTTCCTGACATCGCCAGTGTGCGCGGTGATTTTTTTCGGCTCTTACATTAATGCGTGCCTCTCTGGGCCGAAAAAATCCAAAACGCTTTTTTGTTTAGCGCAGGGCCAGTGGGACCAAATGGGGTGGCAACCGTTCTTTTCCTGACATCGCCAGTGTGCGCGGTGATTTTTTCGGCTCTTACATTAATGCGTGCCTCTCTGGGCCCGAAAAAATCCAAAACGCTTTTTTGTTTAGCGCAGGGCCAGTGGGACCAAATGGGGTGGCAACCGTTCTTTTCCTGACATCGCCAGTGTGCGCGGTGATTTTTTCGGCTCTTACATTAATGCGTGCCTCTCTGGGCCGAAAAAAATCCAAAACGCTTTTTTGTTTAGCGCAGGGCCAGTGGGACCAAATGGGGTGGCAACCGTTCTTTTCCTGACATCGCCAGTGTGCGCGGTGATTTTTTTCGGCTCTTACATTAATGCGTGCCTCTCTGGGCCCGAAAAAATCCAAAACGCTTTTTTGTTTAGCGCAGGGCCAGTGGGACCAAATGGGGTGGCAACCGTTCTTTTCCTGACATCGCCAGTGTGCGCGGTGATTTTTTTCGGCTCTTACATTAATGCGTGCCTCTCTGGGCCGAAAAAATCCAAAACGCTTTTTTGTTTAGCGCAGGGCCAGTGGGACCAAATGGGGTGGCAACCGTTCTTTTCCTGACATCGCCAGTGTGCGCGGTGATTTTTTTCGGCTCTTACATTAATGCGTGCCTCTCTGGGCCGAAAAAATCCAAAACGCTTTTTTGTTTAGCGCAGGGCCAGTGGGACCAAATGGGGTGGCAACCGTTCTTTTCCTGACATCGCCAGTGTGCGCGGTGATTTTTTTCGGCTCTTACATTAATGCGTGCCTCTCTGGGCCGAAAAAAATCCAAAACGCTTTTTTGTTTAGCGCAGGGCCAGTGGGACCAAATGGGGTGGCAACCGTTCTTTTCCTGACATCGCCAGTGTGCGCGGTGATTTTTTCGGCTCTTACATTAATGCGTGCCTCTCTGGGCCGAAAAAATCCAAAACGCTTTTTTGTTTAGCGCAGGGCCAGTGGGACCAAATGGGGTGGCAACCGTTCTTTTCCTGACATCGCCAGTGTGCGCGGTGATTTTTTCGGCTCTTACATTAATGCGTGCCTCTCTGGGCCGAAAAAAATCCAAAACGCTTTTTTGTTTAGCGCAGGGCCAGTGGGACCAAATGGGGTGGCAACCGTTCTTTTCCTGACATCGCCAGTGTGCGCGGTGATTTTTTTCGGCTCTTACATTAATGCGTGCCTCTCTGGGCCGAAAAAATCCAAAACGCTTTTTTGTTTAGCGCAGGGCCAGTGGGACCAAATGGGGTGGCAACCGTTCTTTTCCTGACATCGCCAGTGTGCGCGGTGATTTTTTTCGGCTCTTACATTAATGCGTGCCTCTCTGGGCCGAAAAAAATCCAAAACGCTTTTTTGTTTAGCGCAGGGCCAGTGGGACCAAATGGGGTGGCAACCGTTCTTTTCCTGACATCGCCAGTGTGCGCGGTGATTTTTTTCGGCTCTTACATTAATGCGTGCCTCTCTGGGCCGAAAAAATCCAAAACGCTTTTTTGTTTAGCGCAGGGCCAGTGGGACCAAATGGGGTGGCAACCGTTCTTTTCCTGACATCGCCAGTGTGCGCGGTGATTTTTTTCGGCTCTTACATTAATGCGTGCCTCTCTGGGCCGAAAAAATCCAAAACGCTTTTTTGTTTAGCGCAGGGCCAGTGGGACCAAATGGGGTGGCAACCGTTCTTTTCCTGACATCGCCAGTGTGCGCGGTGATTTTTTTCGGCTCTTACATTAATGCGTGCCTCTCTGGGCCGAAAAAATCCAAAACGCTTTTTTGTTTAGCGCAGGGCCAGTGGGACCAAATGGGGTGGCAACCGTTCTTTTCCTGACATCGCCAGTGTGCGCGGTGATTTTTTTCGGCTCTTACATTAATGCGTGCCTCTCTGGGCCCGAAAAAATCCAAAACGCTTTTTTGTTTAGCGCAGGGCCAGTGGGACCAAATGGGGTGGCAACCGTTCTTTTCCTGACATCGCCAGTGTGCGCGGTGATTTTTTCGGCTCTTACATTAATGCGTGCCTCTCTGGGCCGAAAAAATCCAAAACGCTTTTTTGTTTAGCGCAGGGCCAGTGGGACCAAATGGGGTGGCAACCGTTCTTTTCCTGACATCGCCAGTGTGCGCGGTGATTTTTTTCGGCTCTTACATTAATGCGTGCCTCTCTGGGCCGAAAAAATCCAAAACGCTTTTTTGTTTAGCGCAGGGCCAGTGGGACCAAATGGGGTGGCAACCGTTCTTTTCCTGACATCGCCAGTGTGCGCGGTGATTTTTTTCGGCTCTTACATTAATGCGTGCCTCTCTGGGCCCGAAAAAATCCAAAACGCTTTTTTTTTAGCGCAGGGCCAGTGGGACCAAATGGGGTGGCAACCGTTCTTTTCCTGACATCGCCAGTGTGCGCGGTGATTTTTTTCGGCTCTTACATTAATGCGTGCCTCTCTGGGCCGAAAAAATCCAAAACGCTTTTTTGTTTAGCGCAGGGCCAGTGGGACCAAATGGGGTGGCAACCGTTCTTTTCCTGACATCGCCAGTGTGCGCGGTGATTTTTTTCGGCTCTTACATTAATGCGTGCCTCTCTGGGCCGAAAAAATCCAAAACGCTTTTTTGTTTAGCGCAGGGCCAGTGGGACCAAATGGGGTGGCAACCGTTCTTTTCCTGACATCGCCAGTGTGCGCGGTGATTTTTTTCGGCTCTTACATTAATGCGTGCCTCTCTGGGCCGAAAAAATCCAAAACGCTTTTTTGTTTAGCGCAGGGCCAGTGGGACCAAATGGGGTGGCAACCGTTCTTTTCCTGACATCGCCAGTGTGCGCGGTGATTTTTTTCGGCTCTTACATTAATGCGTGCCTCTCTGGGCCGAAAAAATCCAAAACGCTTTTTTGTTTAGCGCAGGGCCAGTGGGACCAAATGGGGTGGCAACCGTTCTTTTCCTGACATCGCCAGTGTGCGCGGTGATTTTTTTCGGCTCTTACATTAATGCGTGCCTCTCTGGGCCCGAAAAAATCCAAAACGCTTTTTTGTTTAGCGCAGGGCCAGTGGGACCAAATGGGGTGGCAACCGTTCTTTTCCTGACATCGCCAGTGTGCGCGGTGATTTTTTCGGCTCTTACATTAATGCGTGCCTCTCTGGGCCGAAAAAATCCAAAACGCTTTTTTGTTTAGCGCAGGGCCAGTGGGACCAAATGGGGTGGCAACCGTTCTTTTCCTGACATCGCCAGTGTGCGCGGTGATTTTTTCGGCTCTTACATTAATGCGTGCCTCTCTGGGCCCGAAAAAATCCAAAACGCTTTTTTGTTTAGCGCAGGGCCAGTGGGACCAAATGGGGTGGCAACCGTTCTTTTCCTGACATCGCCAGTGTGCGCGGTGATTTTTTTCGCTCTTACATTAATGCGTGCCTCTCTGGGCCGAAAAAATCCAAAACGCTTTTTTGTTTAGCGCAGGGCCAGTGGGACCAAATGGGGTGGCAACCGTTCTTTTCCTGACATCGCCAGTGTGCGCGGTGATTTTTTTCGGCTCTTACATTAATGCGTGCCTCTCTGGGCCGAAAAAAATCCAAAACGCTTTTTTGTTTAGCGCAGGGCCAGTGGGACCAAATGGGGTGGCAACCGTTCTTTTCCTGACATCGCCAGTGTGCGCGGTGATTTTTTCGGCTCTTACATTAATGCGTGCCTCTCTGGGCCGAAAAAAATCCAAAACGCTTTTTTGTTTAGCGCAGGGCCAGTGGGACCAAATGGGGTGGCAACCGTTCTTTTCCTGACATCGCCAGTGTGCGCGGTGATTTTTTTCGGCTCTTACATTAATGCGTGCCTCTCTGGGCCCGAAAAAATCCAAAACGCTTTTTTGTTTAGCGCAGGGCCAGTGGGACCAAATGGGGTGGCAACCGTTCTTTTCCTGACATCGCCAGTGTGCGCGGTGATTTTTTTCGGCTCTTACATTAATGCGTGCCTCTCTGGGCCGAAAAAATCCAAAACGCTTTTTTGTTTAGCGCAGGGCCAGTGGGACCAAATGGGGTGGCAACCGTTCTTTTCCTGACATCGCCAGTGTGCGCGGTGATTTTTTTCGGCTCTTACATTAATGCGTGCCTCTCTGGGCCGAAAAAATCCAAAACGCTTTTTTGTTTAGCGCAGGGCCAGTGGGACCAAATGGGGTGGCAACCGTTCTTTTCCTGACATCGCCAGTGTGCGCGGTGATTTTTTTCGGCTCTTACATTAATGCGTGCCTCTCTGGGCCGAAAAAATCCAAAACGCTTTTTTGTTTAGCGCAGGGCCAGTGGGACCAAATGGGGTGGCAACCGTTCTTTTCCTGACATCGCCAGTGTGCGCGGTGATTTTTTTCGGCTCTTACATTAATGCGTGCCTCTCTGGGCCCGAAAAAAATCCAAAACGCTTTTTTGTTTAGCGCAGGGCCAGTGGGACCAAATGGGGTGGCAACCGTTCTTTTCCTGACATCGCCAGTGTGCGCGGTGATTTTTTTCGGCTCTTACATTAATGCGTGCCTCTCTGGGCCGAAAAAATCCAAAACGCTTTTTTGTTTAGCGCAGGGCCAGTGGGACCAAATGGGGTGGCAACCGTTCTTTTCCTGACATCGCCAGTGTGCGCGGTGATTTTTTTCGGCTCTTACATTAATGCGTGCCTCTCTGGGCCGAAAAAAATCCAAAACGCTTTTTTGTTTAGCGCAGGGCCAGTGGGACCAAATGGGGTGGCAACCGTTCTTTTCCTGACATCGCCAGTGTGCGCGGTGATTTTTTTCGGCTCTTACATTAATGCGTGCCTCTCTGGGCCCGAAAAAATCCAAAACGCTTTTTTGTTTAGCGCAGGGCCAGTGGGACCAAATGGGGTGGCAACCGTTCTTTTCCTGACATCGCCAGTGTGCGCGGTGATTTTTTTCGGCTCTTACATTAATGCGTGCCTCTCTGGGCCGAAAAAATCCAAAACGCTTTTTTGTTTAGCGCAGGGCCAGTGGGACCAAATGGGGTGGCAACCGTTCTTTTCCTGACATCGCCAGTGTGCGCGGTGATTTTTTTCGGCTCTTACATTAATGCGTGCCTCTCTGGGCCCGAAAAAATCCAAAACGCTTTTTTGTTTAGCGCAGGGCCAGTGGGACCAAATGGGGTGGCAACCGTTCTTTTCCTGACATCGCCAGTGTGCGCGGTGATTTTTTTCGGCTCTTACATTAATGCGTGCCTCTCTGGGCCGAAAAAAATCCAAAACGCTTTTTTGTTTAGCGCAGGGCCAGTGGGACCAAATGGGGTGGCAACCGTTCTTTTCCTGACATCGCCAGTGTGCGCGGTGATTTTTTCGGCTCTTACATTAATGCGTGCCTCTCTGGGCCGAAAAAAATCCAAAACGCTTTTTTGTTTAGCGCAGGGCCAGTGGGACCAAATGGGGTGGCAACCGTTCTTTTCCTGACATCGCCAGTGTGCGCGGTGATTTTTTTCGGCTCTTACATTAATGCGTGCCTCTCTGGGCCCGAAAAAATCCAAAACGCTTTTTTGTTTAGCGCAGGGCCAGTGGGACCAAATGGGGTGGCAACCGTTCTTTTCCTGACATCGCCAGTGTGCGCGGTGATTTTTTTCGGCTCTTACATTAATGCGTGCCTCTCTGGGCCGAAAAAATCCAAAACGCTTTTTTGTTTAGCGCAGGGCCAGTGGGACCAAATGGGGTGGCAACCGTTCTTTTCCTGACATCGCCAGTGTGCGCGGTGATTTTTTTCGGCTCTTACATTAATGCGTGCCTCTCTGGGCCCGAAAAAATCCAAAACGCTTTTTTGTTTAGCGCAGGGCCAGTGGGACCAAATGGGGTGGCAACCGTTCTTTTCCTGACATCGCCAGTGTGCGCGGTGATTTTTTTCGGCTCTTACATTAATGCGTGCCTCTCTGGGCCCGAAAAAAATCCAAAACGCTTTTTTGTTTAGCGCAGGGCCAGTGGGACCAAATGGGGTGGCAACCGTTCTTTTCCTGACATCGCCAGTGTGCGCGGTGATTTTTTCGGCTCTTACATTAATGCGTGCCTCTCTGGGCCCGAAAAAAATCCAAAACGCTTTTTTGTTTAGCGCAGGGCCAGTGGGACCAAATGGGGTGGCAACCGTTCTTTTCCTGACATCGCCAGTGTGCGCGGTGATTTTTTCGGCTCTTACATTAATGCGTGCCTCTCTGGGCCGAAAAAATCCAAAACGCTTTTTTGTTTAGCGCAGGGCCAGTGGGACCAAATGGGGTGGCAACCGTTCTTTTCCTGACATCGCCAGTGTGCGCGGTGATTTTTTCGGCTCTTACATTAATGCGTGCCTCTCTGGGCCGAAAAAATCCAAAACGCTTTTTTGTTTAGCGCAGGGCCAGTGGGACCAAATGGGGTGGCAACCGTTCTTTTCCTGACATCGCCAGTGTGCGCGGTGATTTTTTTCGGCTCTTACATTAATGCGTGCCTCTCTGGGCCGAAAAAATCCAAAACGCTTTTTTGTTTAGCGCAGGGCCAGTGGGACCAAATGGGGTGGCAACCGTTCTTTTCCTGACATCGCCAGTGTGCGCGGTGATTTTTTTCGCTCTTACATTAATGCGTGCCTCTCTGGGCCCGAAAAAATCCAAAACGCTTTTTTTGTTTAGCGCAGGGCCAGTGGGACCAAATGGGGTGGCAACCGTTCTTTTCCTGACATCGCCAGTGTGCGCGGTGATTTTTTTCGGCTCTTACATTAATGCGTGCCTCTCTGGGCCGAAAAAATCCAAAACGCTTTTTTGTTTAGCGCAGGGCCAGTGGGACCAAATGGGGTGGCAACCGTTCTTTTCCTGACATCGCCAGTGTGCGCGGTGATTTTTTTCGGCTCTTACATTAATGCGTGCCTCTCTGGGCCGAAAAAATCCAAAACGCTTTTTTGTTTAGCGCAGGGCCAGTGGGACCAAATGGGGTGGCAACCGTTCTTTTCCTGACATCGCCAGTGTGCGCGGTGATTTTTTTCGGCTCTTACATTAATGCGTGCCTCTCTGGGCCCGAAAAAATCCAAAACGCTTTTTTGTTTAGCGCAGGGCCAGTGGGACCAAATGGGGTGGCAACCGTTCTTTTCCTGACATCGCCAGTGTGCGCGGTGATTTTTTTCGGCTCTTACATTAATGCGTGCCTCTCTGGGCCCGAAAAAATCCAAAACGCTTTTTTGTTTAGCGCAGGGCCAGTGGGACCAAATGGGGTGGCAACCGTTCTTTTCCTGACATCGCCAGTGTGCGCGGTGATTTTTTTCGGCTCTTACATTAATGCGTGCCTCTCTGGGCCCGAAAAAATCCAAAACGCTTTTTTGTTTAGCGCAGGGCCAGTGGGACCAAATGGGGTGGCAACCGTTCTTTTCCTGACATCGCCAGTGTGCGCGGTGATTTTTTCGGCTCTTACATTAATGCGTGCCTCTCTGGGCCGAAAAAAATCCAAAACGCTTTTTTGTTTAGCGCAGGGCCAGTGGGACCAAATGGGGTGGCAACCGTTCTTTTCCTGACATCGCCAGTGTGCGCGGTGATTTTTTCGGCTCTTACATTAATGCGTGCCTCTCTGGGCCGAAAAAATCCAAAACGCTTTTTTGTTTAGCGCAGGGCCAGTGGGACCAAATGGGGTGGCAACCGTTCTTTTCCTGACATCGCCAGTGTGCGCGGTGATTTTTTCGGCTCTTACATTAATGCGTGCCTCTCTGGGCCGAAAAAATCCAAAACGCTTTTTTGTTTAGCGCAGGGCCAGTGGGACCAAATGGGGTGGCAACCGTTCTTTTCCTGACATCGCCAGTGTGCGCGGTGATTTTTTTCGGCTCTTACATTAATGCGTGCCTCTCTGGGCCCGAAAAAATCCAAAACGCTTTTTTGTTTAGCGCAGGGCCAGTGGGACCAAATGGGGTGGCAACCGTTCTTTTCCTGACATCGCCAGTGTGCGCGGTGATTTTTTTCGGCTCTTACATTAATGCGTGCCTCTCTGGGCCCGAAAAAATCCAAAACGCTTTTTTGTTTAGCGCAGGGCCAGTGGGACCAAATGGGGTGGCAACCGTTCTTTTCCTGACATCGCCAGTGTGCGCGGTGATTTTTTTCGGCTCTTACATTAATGCGTGCCTCTCTGGGCCGAAAAAATCCAAAACGCTTTTTTGTTTAGCGCAGGGCCAGTGGGACCAAATGGGGTGGCAACCGTTCTTTTCCTGACATCGCCAGTGTGCGCGGTGATTTTTTTCGGCTCTTACATTAATGCGTGCCTCTCTGGGCCCGAAAAAATCCAAAACGCTTTTTTGTTTAGCGCAGGGCCAGTGGGACCAAATGGGGTGGCAACCGTTCTTTTCCTGACATCGCCAGTGTGCGCGGTGATTTTTTTCGGCTCTTACATTAATGCGTGCCTCTCTGGGCCGAAAAAATCCAAAACGCTTTTTTGTTTAGCGCAGGGCCAGTGGGACCAAATGGGGTGGCAACCGTTCTTTTCCTGACATCGCCAGTGTGCGCGGTGATTTTTTTCGGCTCTTACATTAATGCGTGCCTCTCTGGGCCCGAAAAAATCCAAAACGCTTTTTTTTTAGCGCAGGGCCAGTGGGACCAAATGGGGTGGCAACCGTTCTTTTCCTGACATCGCCAGTGTGCGCGGTGATTTTTTTCGGCTCTTACATTAATGCGTGCCTCTCTGGGCCGAAAAAATCCAAAACGCTTTTTTGTTTAGCGCAGGGCCAGTGGGACCAAATGGGGTGGCAACCGTTCTTTTCCTGACATCGCCAGTGTGCGCGGTGATTTTTTTCGGCTCTTACATTAATGCGTGCCTCTCTGGGCCGAAAAAAATCCAAAACGCTTTTTTGTTTAGCGCAGGGCCAGTGGGACCAAATGGGGTGGCAACCGTTCTTTTCCTGACATCGCCAGTGTGCGCGGTGATTTTTTCGGCTCTTACATTAATGCGTGCCTCTCTGGGCCGAAAAAATCCAAAACGCTTTTTTGTTTAGCGCAGGGCCAGTGGGACCAAATGGGGTGGCAACCGTTCTTTTCCTGACATCGCCAGTGTGCGCGGTGATTTTTTCGGCTCTTACATTAATGCGTGCCTCTCTGGGCCGAAAAAATCCAAAACGCTTTTTTTGTTTAGCGCAGGGCCAGTGGGACCAAATGGGGTGGCAACCGTTCTTTTCCTGACATCGCCAGTGTGCGCGGTGATTTTTTTCGGCTCTTACATTAATGCGTGCCTCTCTGGGCCCGAAAAAAATCCAAAACGCTTTTTTGTTTAGCGCAGGGCCAGTGGGACCAAATGGGGTGGCAACCGTTCTTTTCCTGACATCGCCAGTGTGCGCGGTGATTTTTTTCGGCTCTTACATTAATGCGTGCCTCTCTGGGCCGAAAAAATCCAAAACGCTTTTTTGTTTAGCGCAGGGCCAGTGGGACCAAATGGGGTGGCAACCGTTCTTTTCCTGACATCGCCAGTGTGCGCGGTGATTTTTTTCGGCTCTTACATTAATGCGTGCCTCTCTGGGCCCGAAAAAATCCAAAACGCTTTTTTGTTTAGCGCAGGGCCAGTGGGACCAAATGGGGTGGCAACCGTTCTTTTCCTGACATCGCCAGTGTGCGCGGTGATTTTTTCGGCTCTTACATTAATGCGTGCCTCTCTGGGCCGAAAAAATCCAAAACGCTTTTTTGTTTAGCGCAGGGCCAGTGGGACCAAATGGGGTGGCAACCGTTCTTTTCCTGACATCGCCAGTGTGCGCGGTGATTTTTTTCGGCTCTTACATTAATGCGTGCCTCTCTGGGCCGAAAAAATCCAAAACGCTTTTTTGTTTAGCGCAGGGCCAGTGGGACCAAATGGGGTGGCAACCGTTCTTTTCCTGACATCGCCAGTGTGCGCGGTGATTTTTTTCGGCTCTTACATTAATGCGTGCCTCTCTGGGCCGAAAAAATCCAAAACGCTTTTTTGTTTAGCGCAGGGCCAGTGGGACCAAATGGGGTGGCAACCGTTCTTTTCCTGACATCGCCAGTGTGCGCGGTGATTTTTTTCGGCTCTTACATTAATGCGTGCCTCTCTGGGCCGAAAAAATCCAAAACGCTTTTTTGTTTAGCGCAGGGCCAGTGGGACCAAATGGGGTGGCAACCGTTCTTTTCCTGACATCGCCAGTGTGCGCGGTGATTTTTTTCGGCTCTTACATTAATGCGTGCCTCTCTGGGCCCGAAAAAATCCAAAACGCTTTTTTGTTTAGCGCAGGGCCAGTGGGACCAAATGGGGTGGCAACCGTTCTTTTCCTGACATCGCCAGTGTGCGCGGTGATTTTTTTCGGCTCTTACATTAATGCGTGCCTCTCTGGGCCCGAAAAAATCCAAAACGCTTTTTTGTTTAGCGCAGGGCCAGTGGGACCAAATGGGGTGGCAACCGTTCTTTTCCTGACATCGCCAGTGTGCGCGGTGATTTTTTTCGGCTCTTACATTAATGCGTGCCTCTCTGGGCCGAAAAAAATCCAAAACGCTTTTTTTTGTTTAGCGCAGGGCCAGTGGGACCAAATGGGGTGGCAACCGTTCTTTTCCTGACATCGCCAGTGTGCGCGGTGATTTTTTTCGGCTCTTACATTAATGCGTGCCTCTCTGGGCCCGAAAAAATCCAAAACGCTTTTTTGTTTAGCGCAGGGCCAGTGGGACCAAATGGGGTGGCAACCGTTCTTTTCCTGACATCGCCAGTGTGCGCGGTGATTTTTTTCGGCTCTTACATTAATGCGTGCCTCTCTGGGCCGAAAAAATCCAAAACGCTTTTTTGTTTAGCGCAGGGCCAGTGGGACCAAATGGGGTGGCAACCGTTCTTTTCCTGACATCGCCAGTGTGCGCGGTGATTTTTTTCGGCTCTTACATTAATGCGTGCCTCTCTGGGCCGAAAAAATCCAAAACGCTTTTTTGTTTAGCGCAGGGCCAGTGGGACCAAATGGGGTGGCAACCGTTCTTTTCCTGACATCGCCAGTGTGCGCGGTGATTTTTTCGGCTCTTACATTAATGCGTGCCTCTCTGGGCCCGAAAAAATCCAAAACGCTTTTTTGTTTAGCGCAGGGCCAGTGGGACCAAATGGGGTGGCAACCGTTCTTTTCCTGACATCGCCAGTGTGCGCGGTGATTTTTTTCGGCTCTTACATTAATGCGTGCCTCTCTGGGCCCGAAAAAAATCCAAAACGCTTTTTTGTTTAGCGCAGGGCCAGTGGGACCAAATGGGGTGGCAACCGTTCTTTTCCTGACATCGCCAGTGTGCGCGGTGATTTTTTTCGGCTCTTACATTAATGCGTGCCTCTCTGGGCCGAAAAAATCCAAAACGCTTTTTTGTTTAGCGCAGGGCCAGTGGGACCAAATGGGGTGGCAACCGTTCTTTTCCTGACATCGCCAGTGTGCGCGGTGATTTTTTTCGGCTCTTACATTAATGCGTGCCTCTCTGGGCCGAAAAAAATCCAAAACGCTTTTTTGTTTAGCGCAGGGCCAGTGGGACCAAATGGGGTGGCAACCGTTCTTTTCCTGACATCGCCAGTGTGCGCGGTGATTTTTTTCGGCTCTTACATTAATGCGTGCCTCTCTGGGCCCGAAAAAATCCAAAACGCTTTTTTTTTTAGCGCAGGGCCAGTGGGACCAAATGGGGTGGCAACCGTTCTTTTCCTGACATCGCCAGTGTGCGCGGTGATTTTTTTCGGCTCTTACATTAATGCGTGCCTCTCTGGGCCGAAAAAATCCAAAACGCTTTTTTGTTTAGCGCAGGGCCAGTGGGACCAAATGGGGTGGCAACCGTTCTTTTCCTGACATCGCCAGTGTGCGCGGTGATTTTTTTCGGCTCTTACATTAATGCGTGCCTCTCTGGGCCGAAAAAATCCAAAACGCTTTTTTGTTTAGCGCAGGGCCAGTGGGACCAAATGGGGTGGCAACCGTTCTTTTCCTGACATCGCCAGTGTGCGCGGTGATTTTTTTCGGCTCTTACATTAATGCGTGCCTCTCTGGGCCCGAAAAAATCCAAAACGCTTTTTTGTTTAGCGCAGGGCCAGTGGGACCAAATGGGGTGGCAACCGTTCTTTTCCTGACATCGCCAGTGTGCGCGGTGATTTTTTTCGGCTCTTACATTAATGCGTGCCTCTCTGGGCCGAAAAAATCCAAAACGCTTTTTTGTTTAGCGCAGGGCCAGTGGGACCAAATGGGGTGGCAACCGTTCTTTTCCTGACATCGCCAGTGTGCGCGGTGATTTTTTTCGGCTCTTACATTAATGCGTGCCTCTCTGGGCCGAAAAAAATCCAAAACGCTTTTTTGTTTAGCGCAGGGCCAGTGGGACCAAATGGGGTGGCAACCGTTCTTTTCCTGACATCGCCAGTGTGCGCGGTGATTTTTTCGGCTCTTACATTAATGCGTGCCTCTCTGGGCCGAAAAAAATCCAAAACGCTTTTTTGTTTAGCGCAGGGCCAGTGGGACCAAATGGGGTGGCAACCGTTCTTTTCCTGACATCGCCAGTGTGCGCGGTGATTTTTTTCGGCTCTTACATTAATGCGTGCCTCTCTGGGCCGAAAAAAATCCAAAACGCTTTTTTGTTTAGCGCAGGGCCAGTGGGACCAAATGGGGTGGCAACCGTTCTTTTCCTGACATCGCCAGTGTGCGCGGTGATTTTTTCGGCTCTTACATTAATGCGTGCCTCTCTGGGCCGAAAAAATCCAAAACGCTTTTTTGTTTAGCGCAGGGCCAGTGGGACCAAATGGGGTGGCAACCGTTCTTTTCCTGACATCGCCAGTGTGCGCGGTGATTTTTTTCGGCTCTTACATTAATGCGTGCCTCTCTGGGCCGAAAAAAATCCAAAACGCTTTTTTGTTTAGCGCAGGGCCAGTGGGACCAAATGGGGTGGCAACCGTTCTTTTCCTGACATCGCCAGTGTGCGCGGTGATTTTTTCGGCTCTTACATTAATGCGTGCCTCTCTGGGCCCGAAAAAATCCAAAACGCTTTTTTGTTTAGCGCAGGGCCAGTGGGACCAAATGGGGTGGCAACCGTTCTTTTCCTGACATCGCCAGTGTGCGCGGTGATTTTTTCGGCTCTTACATTAATGCGTGCCTCTCTGGGCCCGAAAAAATCCAAAACGCTTTTTTGTTTAGCGCAGGGCCAGTGGGACCAAATGGGGTGGCAACCGTTCTTTTCCTGACATCGCCAGTGTGCGCGGTGATTTTTTTCGGCTCTTACATTAATGCGTGCCTCTCTGGGCCGAAAAAAATCCAAAACGCTTTTTTGTTTAGCGCAGGGCCAGTGGGACCAAATGGGGTGGCAACCGTTCTTTTCCTGACATCGCCAGTGTGCGCGGTGATTTTTTTCGGCTCTTACATTAATGCGTGCCTCTCTGGGCCGAAAAAATCCAAAACGCTTTTTTGTTTAGCGCAGGGCCAGTGGGACCAAATGGGGTGGCAACCGTTCTTTTCCTGACATCGCCAGTGTGCGCGGTGATTTTTTTCGGCTCTTACATTAATGCGTGCCTCTCTGGGCCCGAAAAAAATCCAAAACGCTTTTTTGTTTAGCGCAGGGCCAGTGGGACCAAATGGGGTGGCAACCGTTCTTTTCCTGACATCGCCAGTGTGCGCGGTGATTTTTTTCGGCTCTTACATTAATGCGTGCCTCTCTGGGCCGAAAAAATCCAAAACGCTTTTTTGTTTAGCGCAGGGCCAGTGGGACCAAATGGGGTGGCAACCGTTCTTTTCCTGACATCGCCAGTGTGCGCGGTGATTTTTTTCGCTCTTACATTAATGCGTGCCTCTCTGGGCCCGAAAAAATCCAAAACGCTTTTTTGTTTAGCGCAGGGCCAGTGGGACCAAATGGGGTGGCAACCGTTCTTTTCCTGACATCGCCAGTGTGCGCGGTGATTTTTTCGGCTCTTACATTAATGCGTGCCTCTCTGGGCCGAAAAAAATCCAAAACGCTTTTTTGTTTAGCGCAGGGCCAGTGGGACCAAATGGGGTGGCAACCGTTCTTTTCCTGACATCGCCAGTGTGCGCGGTGATTTTTTTCGGCTCTTACATTAATGCGTGCCTCTCTGGGCCGAAAAAATCCAAAACGCTTTTTTGTTTAGCGCAGGGCCAGTGGGACCAAATGGGGTGGCAACCGTTCTTTTCCTGACATCGCCAGTGTGCGCGGTGATTTTTTTCGGCTCTTACATTAATGCGTGCCTCTCTGGGCCGAAAAAAATCCAAAACGCTTTTTTGTTTAGCGCAGGGCCAGTGGGACCAAATGGGGTGGCAACCGTTCTTTTCCTGACATCGCCAGTGTGCGCGGTGATTTTTTTCGGCTCTTACATTAATGCGTGCCTCTCTGGGCCGAAAAAAATCCAAAACGCTTTTTTGTTTAGCGCAGGGCCAGTGGGACCAAATGGGGTGGCAACCGTTCTTTTCCTGACATCGCCAGTGTGCGCGGTGATTTTTTTCGGCTCTTACATTAATGCGTGCCTCTCTGGGCCGAAAAAAATCCAAAACGCTTTTTTGTTTAGCGCAGGGCCAGTGGGACCAAATGGGGTGGCAACCGTTCTTTTCCTGACATCGCCAGTGTGCGCGGTGATTTTTTTCGGCTCTTACATTAATGCGTGCCTCTCTGGGCCGAAAAAATCCAAAACGCTTTTTTGTTTAGCGCAGGGCCAGTGGGACCAAATGGGGTGGCAACCGTTCTTTTCCTGACATCGCCAGTGTGCGCGGTGATTTTTTTCGCTCTTACATTAATGCGTGCCTCTCTGGGCCGAAAAAATCCAAAACGCTTTTTGTTTAGCGCAGGGCCAGTGGGACCAAATGGGGTGGCAACCGTTCTTTTCCTGACATCGCCAGTGTGCGCGGTGATTTTTTTCGGCTCTTACATTAATGCGTGCCTCTCTGGGCCGAAAAAATCCAAATCCAAAACGCTTTTTTGTTTAGCGCAGGGCCAGTGGGACCAAATGGGGTGGCAACCGTTCTTTTCCTGACATCGCCAGTGTGCGCGGTGATTTTTTTCGGCTCTTACATTAATGCGTGCCTCTCTGGGCCGAAAAAAATCCAAAAGGCTTTTTTGTTTAGCGCAGGGCCAGTGGGACCAAATGGGGTGGCAACCGTTCTTTTCCTGACATCGCCAGTGTGCGCGGTGATTTTTTTCGGCTCTTACATTAATGCGTGCCTCTCTGGGCCCGAAAAAAATCCAAAACGCTTTTTTGTTTAGCGCAGGGCCAGTGGGACCAAATGGGGTGGCAACCGTTCTTTTCCTGACATCGCCAGTGTGCGCGGTGATTTTTTTCGGCTCTTACATTAATGCGTGCCTCTCTGGGCCGAAAAAAATCCAAAACGCTTTTTGTTTAGCGCAGGGCCAGTGGGACCAAATGGGGTGGCAACCGTTCTTTTCCTGACATCGCCAGTGTGCGCGGTGATTTTTTTCGGCTCTTACATTAATGCGTGCCTCTCTGGGCCGAAAAAAAAATCCAAAACGCTTTTTTGTTTAGCGCAGGGCCAGTGGGACCAAATGGGGTGGCAACCGTTCTTTTCCTGACATCGCCAGTGTGCGCGGTGATTTTTTCGGCTCTTACATTAATGCGTGCCTCTCTGGGCCGAAAAAAATCCAAAACGCTTTTTTTTTAGCGCAGGGCCAGTGGGACCAAATGGGGTGGCAACCGTTCTTTTCCTGACATCGCCAGTGTGCGCGGTGATTTTTTTCGCTCTTACATTAATGCGTGCCTCTCTGGGCCGAAAAAATCCAAAACGCTTTTTTGTTTAGCGCAGGGCCAGTGGGACCAAATGGGGTGGCAACCGTTCTTTTCCTGACATCGCCAGTGTGCGCGGTGATTTTTTTCGGCTCTTACATTAATGCGTGCCTCTCTGGGCCGAAAAAATCCAAAACGCTTTTTTGTTTAGCGCAGGGCCAGTGGGACCAAATGGGGTGGCAACCGTTCTTTTCCTGACATCGCCAGTGTGCGCGGTGATTTTTTTCGGCTCTTACATTAATGCGTGCCTCTCTGGGCCGAAAAAATCCAAAACGCTTTTTGTTTAGCGCAGGGCCAGTGGGACCAAATGGGGTGGCAACCGTTCTTTTCCTGACATCGCCAGTGTGCGCGGTGATTTTTTTCGGCTCTTACATTAATGCGTGCCTCTCTGGGCCGAAAAAATCCAAAACGCTTTTTTGTTTAGCGCAGGGCCAGTGGGACCAAATGGGGTGGCAACCGTTCTTTTCCTGACATCGCCAGTGTGCGCGGTGATTTTTTTCGGCTCTTACATTAATGCGTGCCTCTCTGGGCCCGAAAAAATCCAAAACGCTTTTTTGTTTAGCGCAGGGCCAGTGGGACCAAATGGGGTGGCAACCGTTCTTTTCCTGACATCGCCAGTGTGCGCGGTGATTTTTTTCGGCTCTTACATTAATGCGTGCCTCTCTGGGCCCGAAAAAATCCAAAACGCTTTTTTGTTTAGCGCAGGGCCAGTGGGACCAAATGGGGTGGCAACCGTTCTTTTCCTGACATCGCCAGTGTGCGCGGTGATTTTTTTCGGCTCTTACATTAATGCGTGCCTCTCTGGGCCGAAAAAAATCCAAAACGCTTTTTTGTTTAGCGCAGGGCCAGTGGGACCAAATGGGGTGGCAACCGTTCTTTTCCTGACATCGCCAGTGTGCGCGGTGATTTTTTTCGGCTCTTACATTAATGCGTGCCTCTCTGGGCCGAAAAAAATCCAAAACGCTTTTTTGTTTAGCGCAGGGCCAGTGGGACCAAATGGGGTGGCAACCGTTCTTTTCCTGACATCGCCAGTGTGCGCGGTGATTTTTTTCGGCTCTTACATTAATGCGTGCCTCTCTGGGCCGAAAAAATCCAAAACGCTTTTTTGTTTAGCGCAGGGCCAGTGGGACCAAATGGGGTGGCAACCGTTCTTTTCCTGACATCGCCAGTGTGCGCGGTGATTTTTTTCGGCTCTTACATTAATGCGTGCCTCTCTGGGCCGAAAAAATCCAAAACGCTTTTTTGTTTAGCGCAGGGCCAGTGGGACCAAATGGGGTGGCAACCGTTCTTTTCCTGACATCGCCAGTGTGCGCGGTGATTTTTTCGGCTCTTACATTAATGCGTGCCTCTCTGGGCCGAAAAAAATCCAAAACGCTTTTTTGTTTAGCGCAGGGCCAGTGGGACCAAATGGGGTGGCAACCGTTCTTTTCCTGACATCGCCAGTGTGCGCGGTGATTTTTTTCGCTCTTACATTAATGCGTGCCTCTCTGGGCCCGAAAAAATCCAAAACGCTTTTTTGTTTAGCGCAGGGCCAGTGGGACCAAATGGGGTGGCAACCGTTCTTTTCCTGACATCGCCAGTGTGCGCGGTGATTTTTTTCGGCTCTTACATTAATGCGTGCCTCTCTGGGCCGAAAAAAATCCAAAACGCTTTTTTGTTTAGCGCAGGGCCAGTGGGACCAAATGGGGTGGCAACCGTTCTTTTCCTGACATCGCCAGTGTGCGCGGTGATTTTTTTCGGCTCTTACATTAATGCGTGCCTCTCTGGGCCGAAAAAATCCAAAACGCTTTTTTGTTTAGCGCAGGGCCAGTGGGACCAAATGGGGTGGCAACCGTTCTTTTCCTGACATCGCCAGTGTGCGCGGTGATTTTTTTCGGCTCTTACATTAATGCGTGCCTCTCTGGGCCCGAAAAAAATCCAAAACGCTTTTTTGTTTAGCGCAGGGCCAGTGGGACCAAATGGGGTGGCAACCGTTCTTTTCCTGACATCGCCAGTGTGCGCGGTGATTTTTTTCGCTCTTACATTAATGCGTGCCTCTCTGGGCCGAAAAAATCCAAAACGCTTTTTTGTTTAGCGCAGGGCCAGTGGGACCAAATGGGGTGGCAACCGTTCTTTTCCTGACATCGCCAGTGTGCGCGGTGATTTTTTTCGCTCTTACATTAATGCGTGCCTCTCTGGGCCGAAAAAATCCAAAACGCTTTTTGTTTAGCGCAGGGCCAGTGGGACCAAATGGGGTGGCAACCGTTCTTTTCCTGACATCGCCAGTGTGCGCGGTGATTTTTTTCGGCTCTTACATTAATGCGTGCCTCTCTGGGCCGAAAAAAATCCAAAACGCTTTTTGTTTAGCGCAGGGCCAGTGGGACCAAATGGGGTGGCAACCGTTCTTTTCCTGACATCGCCAGTGTGCGCGGTGATTTTTTTCGGCTCTTACATTAATGCGTGCCTCTCTGGGCCGAAAAAAATCCAAAACGCTTTTTTGTTTAGCGCAGGGCCAGTGGGACCAAATGGGGTGGCAACCGTTCTTTTCCTGACATCGCCAGTGTGCGCGGTGATTTTTTTCGGCTCTTACATTAATGCGTGCCTCTCTGGGCCGAAAAAATCCAAAACGCTTTTTTGTTTAGCGCAGGGCCAGTGGGACCAAATGGGGTGGCAACCGTTCTTTTCCTGACATCGCCAGTGTGCGCGGTGATTTTTTCGGCTCTTACATTAATGCGTGCCTCTCTGGGCCGAAAAAAATCCAAAACGCTTTTTTGTTTAGCGCAGGGCCAGTGGGACCAAATGGGGTGGCAACCGTTCTTTTCCTGACATCGCCAGTGTGCGCGGTGATTTTTTTCGGCTCTTACATTAATGCGTGCCTCTCTGGGCCGAAAAAATCCAAAACGCTTTTTTGTTTAGCGCAGGGCCAGTGGGACCAAATGGGGTGGCAACCGTTCTTTTCCTGACATCGCCAGTGTGCGCGGTGATTTTTTTCGGCTCTTACATTAATGCGTGCCTCTCTGGGCCGAAAAAAATCCAAAACGCTTTTTTGTTTAGCGCAGGGCCAGTGGGACCAAATGGGGTGGCAACCGTTCTTTTCCTGACATCGCCAGTGTGCGCGGTGATTTTTTCGGCTCTTACATTAATGCGTGCCTCTCTGGGCCCGAAAAAAATCCAAAACGCTTTTTGTTTAGCGCAGGGCCAGTGGGACCAAATGGGGTGGCAACCGTTCTTTTCCTGACATCGCCAGTGTGCGCGGTGATTTTTTCGGCTCTTACATTAATGCGTGCCTCTCTGGGCCGAAAAAATCCAAAAGGCTTTTTTGTTTAGCGCAGGGCCAGTGGGACCAAATGGGGTGGCAACCGTTCTTTTCCTGACATCGCCAGTGTGCGCGGTGATTTTTTCGGCTCTTACATTAATGCGTGCCTCTCTGGGCCCGAAAAAATCCAAAACGCTTTTTTGTTTAGCGCAGGGCCAGTGGGACCAAATGGGGTGGCAACCGTTCTTTTCCTGACATCGCCAGTGTGCGCGGTGATTTTTTTCGGCTCTTACATTAATGCGTGCCTCTCTGGGCCCGAAAAAATCCAAAACGCTTTTTTGTTTAGCGCAGGGCCAGTGGGACCAAATGGGGTGGCAACCGTTCTTTTCCTGACATCGCCAGTGTGCGCGGTGATTTTTTTCGGCTCTTACATTAATGCGTGCCTCTCTGGGCCCGAAAAAAATCCAAAACGCTTTTTTGTTTAGCGCAGGGCCAGTGGGACCAAATGGGGTGGCAACCGTTCTTTTCCTGACATCGCCAGTGTGCGCGGTGATTTTTTTCGCTCTTACATTAATGCGTGCCTCTCTGGGCCGAAAAAATCCAAAACGCTTTTTTGTTTAGCGCAGGGCCAGTGGGACCAAATGGGGTGGCAACCGTTCTTTTCCTGACATCGCCAGTGTGCGCGGTGATTTTTTCGGCTCTTACATTAATGCGTGCCTCTCTGGGCCGAAAAAATCCAAAACGCTTTTTTTTTTAGCGCAGGGCCAGTGGGACCAAATGGGGTGGCAACCGTTCTTTTCCTGACATCGCCAGTGTGCGCGGTGATTTTTTCGGCTCTTACATTAATGCGTGCCTCTCTGGGCCGAAAAAATCCAAAACGCTTTTTTGTTTAGCGCAGGGCCAGTGGGACCAAATGGGGTGGCAACCGTTCTTTTCCTGACATCGCCAGTGTGCGCGGTGATTTTTTCGGCTCTTACATTAATGCGTGCCTCTCTGGGCCCGAAAAAAATCCAAAACGCTTTTTGTTTAGCGCAGGGCCAGTGGGACCAAATGGGGTGGCAACCGTTCTTTTCCTGACATCGCCAGTGTGCGCGGTGATTTTTTTCGGCTCTTACATTAATGCGTGCCTCTCTGGGCCGAAAAAAATCCAAAACGCTTTTTTGTTTAGCGCAGGGCCAGTGGGACCAAATGGGGTGGCAACCGTTCTTTTCCTGACATCGCCAGTGTGCGCGGTGATTTTTTTCGGCTCTTACATTAATGCGTGCCTCTCTGGGCCGAAAAAAATCCAAAACGCTTTTTTGTTAGCGCAGGGCCAGTGGGACCAAATGGGGTGGCAACCGTTCTTTTCCTGACATCGCCAGTGTGCGCGGTGATTTTTTTCGGCTCTTACATTAATGCGTGCCTCTCTGGGCCGAAAAAATCCAAAACGCTTTTTTGTTTAGCGCAGGGCCAGTGGGACCAAATGGGGTGGCAACCGTTCTTTTCCTGACATCGCCAGTGTGCGCGGTGATTTTTTTCGGCTCTTACATTAATGCGTGCCTCTCTGGGCCGAAAAAATCCAAAACGCTTTTTTGTTTAGCGCAGGGCCAGTGGGACCAAATGGGGTGGCAACCGTTCTTTTCCTGACATCGCCAGTGTGCGCGGTGATTTTTTTCGGCTCTTACATTAATGCGTGCCTCTCTGGGCCGAAAAAAATCCAAAACGCTTTTTTGTTTAGCGCAGGGCCAGTGGGACCAAATGGGGTGGCAACCGTTCTTTTCCTGACATCGCCAGTGTGCGCGGTGATTTTTTTCGGCTCTTACATTAATGCGTGCCTCTCTGGGCCGAAAAAATCCAAAACGCTTTTTTGTTTAGCGCAGGGCCAGTGGGACCAAATGGGGTGGCAACCGTTCTTTTCCTGACATCGCCAGTGTGCGCGGTGATTTTTTTCGGCTCTTACATTAATGCGTGCCTCTCTGGGCCGAAAAAAATCCAAAACGCTTTTTTGTTTAGCGCAGGGCCAGTGGGACCAAATGGGGTGGCAACCGTTCTTTTCCTGACATCGCCAGTGTGCGCGGTGATTTTTTTCGGCTCTTACATTAATGCGTGCCTCTCTGGGCCGAAAAAAATCCAAAACGCTTTTTTTTTTAGCGCAGGGCCAGTGGGACCAAATGGGGTGGCAACCGTTCTTTTCCTGACATCGCCAGTGTGCGCGGTGATTTTTTTCGGCTCTTACATTAATGCGTGCCTCTCTGGGCCGAAAAAATCCAAAACGCTTTTTGTTTAGCGCAGGGCCAGTGGGACCAAATGGGGTGGCAACCGTTCTTTTCCTGACATCGCCAGTGTGCGCGGTGATTTTTTTCGGCTCTTACATTAATGCGTGCCTCTCTGGGCCGAAAAAAATCCAAAACGCTTTTTTGTTTAGCGCAGGGCCAGTGGGACCAAATGGGGTGGCAACCGTTCTTTTCCTGACATCGCCAGTGTGCGCGGTGATTTTTTTCGGCTCTTACATTAATGCGTGCCTCTCTGGGCCCGAAAAAAATCCAAAACGCTTTTTTGTTTAGCGCAGGGCCAGTGGGACCAAATGGGGTGGCAACCGTTCTTTTCCTGACATCGCCAGTGTGCGCGGTGATTTTTTTCGCTCTTACATTAATGCGTGCCTCTCTGGGCCGAAAAAATCCAAAACGCTTTTTTTGTTTAGCGCAGGGCCAGTGGGACCAAATGGGGTGGCAACCGTTCTTTTCCTGACATCGCCAGTGTGCGCGGTGATTTTTTTCGGCTCTTACATTAATGCGTGCCTCTCTGGGCCCGAAAAAATCCAAAACGCTTTTTTGTTTAGCGCAGGGCCAGTGGGACCAAATGGGGTGGCAACCGTTCTTTTCCTGACATCGCCAGTGTGCGCGGTGATTTTTTTCGGCTCTTACATTAATGCGTGCCTCTCTGGGCCCGAAAAAATCCAAAACGCTTTTTTGTTTAGCGCAGGGCCAGTGGGACCAAATGGGGTGGCAACCGTTCTTTTCCTGACATCGCCAGTGTGCGCGGTGATTTTTTTCGGCTCTTACATTAATGCGTGCCTCTCTGGGCCCGAAAAAATCCAAAACGCTTTTTTGTTTAGCGCAGGGCCAGTGGGACCAAATGGGGTGGCAACCGTTCTTTTCCTGACATCGCCAGTGTGCGCGGTGATTTTTTTCGGCTCTTACATTAATGCGTGCCTCTCTGGGCCGAAAAAAATCCAAAACGCTTTTTTGTTTAGCGCAGGGCCAGTGGGACCAAATGGGGTGGCAACCGTTCTTTTCCTGACATCGCCAGTGTGCGCGGTGATTTTTTTCGGCTCTTACATTAATGCGTGCCTCTCTGGGCCCGAAAAAATCCAAAACGCTTTTTTGTTTAGCGCAGGGCCAGTGGGACCAAATGGGGTGGCAACCGTTCTTTTCCTGACATCGCCAGTGTGCGCGGTGATTTTTTTCGGCTCTTACATTAATGCGTGCCTCTCTGGGCCGAAAAAAATCCAAAACGCTTTTTTGTTTAGCGCAGGGCCAGTGGGACCAAATGGGGTGGCAACCGTTCTTTTCCTGACATCGCCAGTGTGCGCGGTGATTTTTTTCGCTCTTACATTAATGCGTGCCTCTCTGGGCCGAAAAAAATCCAAAACGCTTTTTTGTTTAGCGCAGGGCCAGTGGGACCAAATGGGGTGGCAACCGTTCTTTTCCTGACATCGCCAGTGTGCGCGGTGATTTTTTCGCTCTTACATTAATGCGTGCCTCTCTGGGCCGAAAAAATCCAAAACGCTTTTTTGTTTAGCGCAGGGCCAGTGGGACCAAATGGGGTGGCAACCGTTCTTTTCCTGACATCGCCAGTGTGCGCGGTGATTTTTTTCGGCTCTTACATTAATGCGTGCCTCTCTGGGCCGAAAAAATCCAAAACGCTTTTTTGTTTAGCGCAGGGCCAGTGGGACCAAATGGGGTGGCAACCGTTCTTTTCCTGACATCGCCAGTGTGCGCGGTGATTTTTTTCGCTCTTACATTAATGCGTGCCTCTCTGGGCCCGAAAAAAATCCAAAACGCTTTTTTGTTTAGCGCAGGGCCAGTGGGACCAAATGGGGTGGCAACCGTTCTTTTCCTGACATCGCCAGTGTGCGCGGTGATTTTTTTCGCTCTTACATTAATGCGTGCCTCTCTGGGCCCGAAAAAAATCCAAAACGCTTTTTTGTTTAGCGCAGGGCCAGTGGGACCAAATGGGGTGGCAACCGTTCTTTTCCTGACATCGCCAGTGTGCGCGGTGATTTTTTCGGCTCTTACATTAATGCGTGCCTCTCTGGGCCGAAAAAATCCAAAACGCTTTTTGTTTAGCGCAGGGCCAGTGGGACCAAATGGGGTGGCAACCGTTCTTTTCCTGACATCGCCAGTGTGCGCGGTGATTTTTTCGGCTCTTACATTAATGCGTGCCTCTCTGGGCCGAAAAAAATCCAAAACGCTTTTTGTTTAGCGCAGGGCCAGTGGGACCAAATGGGGTGGCAACCGTTCTTTTCCTGACATCGCCAGTGTGCGCGGTGATTTTTTTCGGCTCTTACATTAATGCGTGCCTCTCTGGGCCGAAAAAAATCCAAAACGCTTTTTTGTTTAGCGCAGGGCCAGTGGGACCAAATGGGGTGGCAACCGTTCTTTTCCTGACATCGCCAGTGTGCGCGGTGATTTTTTCGGCTCTTACATTAATGCGTGCCTCTCTGGGCCGAAAAAATCCAAAACGCTTTTTTTTTTTAGCGCAGGGCCAGTGGGACCAAATGGGGTGGCAACCGTTCTTTTCCTGACATCGCCAGTGTGCGCGGTGATTTTTTCGGCTCTTACATTAATGCGTGCCTCTCTGGGCCGAAAAAAATCCAAAACGCTTTTTTGTTTAGCGCAGGGCCAGTGGGACCAAATGGGGTGGCAACCGTTCTTTTCCTGACATCGCCAGTGTGCGCGGTGATTTTTTTCGGCTCTTACATTAATGCGTGCCTCTCTGGGCCCGAAAAAATCCAAAACGCTTTTTGTTTAGCGCAGGGCCAGTGGGACCAAATGGGGTGGCAACCGTTCTTTTCCTGACATCGCCAGTGTGCGCGGTGATTTTTTTCGGCTCTTACATTAATGCGTGCCTCTCTGGGCCGAAAAAATCCAAAACGCTTTTTTGTTTAGCGCAGGGCCAGTGGGACCAAATGGGGTGGCAACCGTTCTTTTCCTGACATCGCCAGTGTGCGCGGTGATTTTTTTCGGCTCTTACATTAATGCGTGCCTCTCTGGGCCGAAAAAAATCCAAAACGCTTTTTTGTTTAGCGCAGGGCCAGTGGGACCAAATGGGGTGGCAACCGTTCTTTTCCTGACATCGCCAGTGTGCGCGGTGATTTTTTTCGGCTCTTACATTAATGCGTGCCTCTCTGGGCCGAAAAAAATCCAAAACGCTTTTTTGTTTAGCGCAGGGCCAGTGGGACCAAATGGGGTGGCAACCGTTCTTTTCCTGACATCGCCAGTGTGCGCGGTGATTTTTTTCGGCTCTTACATTAATGCGTGCCTCTCTGGGCCGAAAAAATCCAAAACGCTTTTTTTTTTAGCGCAGGGCCAGTGGGACCAAATGGGGTGGCAACCGTTCTTTTCCTGACATCGCCAGTGTGCGCGGTGATTTTTTTCGGCTCTTACATTAATGCGTGCCTCTCTGGGCCGAAAAAAATCCAAAACGCTTTTTTGTTTAGCGCAGGGCCAGTGGGACCAAATGGGGTGGCAACCGTTCTTTTCCTGACATCGCCAGTGTGCGCGGTGATTTTTTCGGCTCTTACATTAATGCGTGCCTCTCTGGGCCCGAAAAAATCCAAAACGCTTTTTTGTTTAGCGCAGGGCCAGTGGGACCAAATGGGGTGGCAACCGTTCTTTTCCTGACATCGCCAGTGTGCGCGGTGATTTTTTTCGGCTCTTACATTAATGCGTGCCTCTCTGGGCCGAAAAAAATCCAAAACGCTTTTTTGTTTAGCGCAGGGCCAGTGGGACCAAATGGGGTGGCAACCGTTCTTTTCCTGACATCGCCAGTGTGCGCGGTGATTTTTTTCGGCTCTTACATTAATGCGTGCCTCTCTGGGCCGAAAAAAATCCAAAACGCTTTTTTTTTAGCGCAGGGCCAGTGGGACCAAATGGGGTGGCAACCGTTCTTTTCCTGACATCGCCAGTGTGCGCGGTGATTTTTTTCGGCTCTTACATTAATGCGTGCCTCTCTGGGCCGAAAAAAATCCAAAACGCTTTTTTTTTTAGCGCAGGGCCAGTGGGACCAAATGGGGTGGCAACCGTTCTTTTCCTGACATCGCCAGTGTGCGCGGTGATTTTTTTCGGCTCTTACATTAATGCGTGCCTCTCTGGGCCGAAAAAAATCCAAAACGCTTTTTTGTTTAGCGCAGGGCCAGTGGGACCAAATGGGGTGGCAACCGTTCTTTTCCTGACATCGCCAGTGTGCGCGGTGATTTTTTTCGGCTCTTACATTAATGCGTGCCTCTCTGGGCCCGAAAAAATCCAAAACGCTTTTTGTTTAGCGCAGGGCCAGTGGGACCAAATGGGGTGGCAACCGTTCTTTTCCTGACATCGCCAGTGTGCGCGGTGATTTTTTTCGGCTCTTACATTAATGCGTGCCTCTCTGGGCCGAAAAAAATCCAAAACGCTTTTTTGTTTAGCGCAGGGCCAGTGGGACCAAATGGGGTGGCAACCGTTCTTTTCCTGACATCGCCAGTGTGCGCGGTGATTTTTTCGGCTCTTACATTAATGCGTGCCTCTCTGGGCCGAAAAAAATCCAAAACGCTTTTTTTTTAGCGCAGGGCCAGTGGGACCAAATGGGGTGGCAACCGTTCTTTTCCTGACATCGCCAGTGTGCGCGGTGATTTTTTTCGGCTCTTACATTAATGCGTGCCTCTCTGGGCCCGAAAAAATCCAAAACGCTTTTTGTTTAGCGCAGGGCCAGTGGGACCAAATGGGGTGGCAACCGTTCTTTTCCTGACATCGCCAGTGTGCGCGGTGATTTTTTTCGGCTCTTACATTAATGCGTGCCTCTCTGGGCCCGAAAAAATCCAAAACGCTTTTTGTTTAGCGCAGGGCCAGTGGGACCAAATGGGGTGGCAACCGTTCTTTTCCTGACATCGCCAGTGTGCGCGGTGATTTTTTTCGGCTCTTACATTAATGCGTGCCTCTCTGGGCCGAAAAAAATCCAAAACGCTTTTTTGTTTAGCGCAGGGCCAGTGGGACCAAATGGGGTGGCAACCGTTCTTTTCCTGACATCGCCAGTGTGCGCGGTGATTTTTTTCGCTCTTACATTAATGCGTGCCTCTCTGGGCCCGAAAAAATCCAAAACGCTTTTTGTTTAGCGCAGGGCCAGTGGGACCAAATGGGGTGGCAACCGTTCTTTTCCTGACATCGCCAGTGTGCGCGGTGATTTTTTTCGCTCTTACATTAATGCGTGCCTCTCTGGGCCCGAAAAAATCCAAAACGCTTTTTTGTTTAGCGCAGGGCCAGTGGGACCAAATGGGGTGGCAACCGTTCTTTTCCTGACATCGCCAGTGTGCGCGGTGATTTTTTTCGGCTCTTACATTAATGCGTGCCTCTCTGGGCCGAAAAAAATCCAAAACGCTTTTTTGTTTAGCGCAGGGCCAGTGGGACCAAATGGGGTGGCAACCGTTCTTTTCCTGACATCGCCAGTGTGCGCGGTGATTTTTTCGGCTCTTACATTAATGCGTGCCTCTCTGGGCCCGAAAAAATCCAAAACGCTTTTTTTTTAGCGCAGGGCCAGTGGGACCAAATGGGGTGGCAACCGTTCTTTTCCTGACATCGCCAGTGTGCGCGGTGATTTTTTCGGCTCTTACATTAATGCGTGCCTCTCTGGGCCGAAAAAATCCAAAACGCTTTTTTGTTTAGCGCAGGGCCAGTGGGACCAAATGGGGTGGCAACCGTTCTTTTCCTGACATCGCCAGTGTGCGCGGTGATTTTTTTCGGCTCTTACATTAATGCGTGCCTCTCTGGGCCGAAAAAAAAATCCAAAACGCTTTTTTGTTTAGCGCAGGGCCAGTGGGACCAAATGGGGTGGCAACCGTTCTTTTCCTGACATCGCCAGTGTGCGCGGTGATTTTTTTCGGCTCTTACATTAATGCGTGCCTCTCTGGGCCCGAAAAAAATCCAAAACGCTTTTTTGTTTAGCGCAGGGCCAGTGGGACCAAATGGGGTGGCAACCGTTCTTTTCCTGACATCGCCAGTGTGCGCGGTGATTTTTTCGGCTCTTACATTAATGCGTGCCTCTCTGGGCCGAAAAAAATCCAAAACGCTTTTTGTTTAGCGCAGGGCCAGTGGGACCAAATGGGGTGGCAACCGTTCTTTTCCTGACATCGCCAGTGTGCGCGGTGATTTTTTTCGGCTCTTACATTAATGCGTGCCTCTCTGGGCCGAAAAAATCCAAAACGCTTTTTTGTTTAGCGCAGGGCCAGTGGGACCAAATGGGGTGGCAACCGTTCTTTTCCTGACATCGCCAGTGTGCGCGGTGATTTTTTTCGGCTCTTACATTAATGCGTGCCTCTCTGGGCCGAAAAAAATCCAAAAGGCTTTTTTGTTTAGCGCAGGGCCAGTGGGACCAAATGGGGTGGCAACCGTTCTTTTCCTGACATCGCCAGTGTGCGCGGTGATTTTTTTCGGCTCTTACATTAATGCGTGCCTCTCTGGGCCGAAAAAAATCCAAAACGCTTTTTTGTTTAGCGCAGGGCCAGTGGGACCAAATGGGGTGGCAACCGTTCTTTTCCTGACATCGCCAGTGTGCGCGGTGATTTTTTTCGGCTCTTACATTAATGCGTGCCTCTCTGGGCCCGAAAAAATCCAAAACGCTTTTTTGTTTAGCGCAGGGCCAGTGGGACCAAATGGGGTGGCAACCGTTCTTTTCCTGACATCGCCAGTGTGCGCGGTGATTTTTTTCGCTCTTACATTAATGCGTGCCTCTCTGGGCCGAAAAAATCCAAAACGCTTTTTTGTTTAGCGCAGGGCCAGTGGGACCAAATGGGGTGGCAACCGTTCTTTTCCTGACATCGCCAGTGTGCGCGGTGATTTTTTTCGGCTCTTACATTAATGCGTGCCTCTCTGGGCCGAAAAAAATCCAAAACGCTTTTTTTTTTAGCGCAGGGCCAGTGGGACCAAATGGGGTGGCAACCGTTCTTTTCCTGACATCGCCAGTGTGCGCGGTGATTTTTTTCGGCTCTTACATTAATGCGTGCCTCTCTGGGCCGAAAAAATCCAAAACGCTTTTTGTTTAGCGCAGGGCCAGTGGGACCAAATGGGGTGGCAACCGTTCTTTTCCTGACATCGCCAGTGTGCGCGGTGATTTTTTTCGGCTCTTACATTAATGCGTGCCTCTCTGGGCCGAAAAAAATCCAAAACGCTTTTTGTTTAGCGCAGGGCCAGTGGGACCAAATGGGGTGGCAACCGTTCTTTTCCTGACATCGCCAGTGTGCGCGGTGATTTTTTTCGGCTCTTACATTAATGCGTGCCTCTCTGGGCCGAAAAAATCCAAAACGCTTTTTTGTTTAGCGCAGGGCCAGTGGGACCAAATGGGGTGGCAACCGTTCTTTTCCTGACATCGCCAGTGTGCGCGGTGATTTTTTTCGGCTCTTACATTAATGCGTGCCTCTCTGGGCCGAAAAAATCCAAAACGCTTTTTTGTTTAGCGCAGGGCCAGTGGGACCAAATGGGGTGGCAACCGTTCTTTTCCTGACATCGCCAGTGTGCGCGGTGATTTTTTTCGGCTCTTACATTAATGCGTGCCTCTCTGGGCCCGAAAAAATCCAAAACGCTTTTTGTTTAGCGCAGGGCCAGTGGGACCAAATGGGGTGGCAACCGTTCTTTTCCTGACATCGCCAGTGTGCGCGGTGATTTTTTCGGCTCTTACATTAATGCGTGCCTCTCTGGGCCGAAAAAATCCAAAACGCTTTTTTGTTTAGCGCAGGGCCAGTGGGACCAAATGGGGTGGCAACCGTTCTTTTCCTGACATCGCCAGTGTGCGCGGTGATTTTTTTCGGCTCTTACATTAATGCGTGCCTCTCTGGGCCCGAAAAAAATCCAAAACGCTTTTTGTTTAGCGCAGGGCCAGTGGGACCAAATGGGGTGGCAACCGTTCTTTTCCTGACATCGCCAGTGTGCGCGGTGATTTTTTCGCTCTTACATTAATGCGTGCCTCTCTGGGCCGAAAAAAATCCAAAACGCTTTTTTGTTTAGCGCAGGGCCAGTGGGACCAAATGGGGTGGCAACCGTTCTTTTCCTGACATCGCCAGTGTGCGCGGTGATTTTTTCGGCTCTTACATTAATGCGTGCCTCTCTGGGCCGAAAAAAATCCAAAACGCTTTTTTGTTTAGCGCAGGGCCAGTGGGACCAAATGGGGTGGCAACCGTTCTTTTCCTGACATCGCCAGTGTGCGCGGTGATTTTTTTCGGCTCTTACATTAATGCGTGCCTCTCTGGGCCGAAAAAATCCAAAACGCTTTTTTGTTTAGCGCAGGGCCAGTGGGACCAAATGGGGTGGCAACCGTTCTTTTCCTGACATCGCCAGTGTGCGCGGTGATTTTTCGGCTCTTACATTAATGCGTGCCTCTCTGGGCCGAAAAAAATCCAAAACGCTTTTTTGTTTAGCGCAGGGCCAGTGGGACCAAATGGGGTGGCAACCGTTCTTTTCCTGACATCGCCAGTGTGCGCGGTGATTTTTTTCGGCTCTTACATTAATGCGTGCCTCTCTGGGCCGAAAAAAATCCAAAACGCTTTTTTTTTAGCGCAGGGCCAGTGGGACCAAATGGGGTGGCAACCGTTCTTTTCCTGACATCGCCAGTGTGCGCGGTGATTTTTTTCGGCTCTTACATTAATGCGTGCCTCTCTGGGCCCGAAAAAAATCCAAAACGCTTTTTTGTTTAGCGCAGGGCCAGTGGGACCAAATGGGGTGGCAACCGTTCTTTTCCTGACATCGCCAGTGTGCGCGGTGATTTTTTTCGGCTCTTACATTAATGCGTGCCTCTCTGGGCCGAAAAAATCCAAAACGCTTTTTTGTTTAGCGCAGGGCCAGTGGGACCAAATGGGGTGGCAACCGTTCTTTTCCTGACATCGCCAGTGTGCGCGGTGATTTTTTTCGGCTCTTACATTAATGCGTGCCTCTCTGGGCCGAAAAAAATCCAAAACGCTTTTTGTTTAGCGCAGGGCCAGTGGGACCAAATGGGGTGGCAACCGTTCTTTTCCTGACATCGCCAGTGTGCGCGGTGATTTTTTTCGGCTCTTACATTAATGCGTGCCTCTCTGGGCCGAAAAAATCCAAAACGCTTTTTTGTTTAGCGCAGGGCCAGTGGGACCAAATGGGGTGGCAACCGTTCTTTTCCTGACATCGCCAGTGTGCGCGGTGATTTTTTTCGCTCTTACATTAATGCGTGCCTCTCTGGGCCGAAAAAATCCAAAACGCTTTTTTGTTTAGCGCAGGGCCAGTGGGACCAAATGGGGTGGCAACCGTTCTTTTCCTGACATCGCCAGTGTGCGCGGTGATTTTTTTCGGCTCTTACATTAATGCGTGCCTCTCTGGGCCCGAAAAAATCCAAAACGCTTTTTTGTTTAGCGCAGGGCCAGTGGGACCAAATGGGGTGGCAACCGTTCTTTTCCTGACATCGCCAGTGTGCGCGGTGATTTTTTTCGGCTCTTACATTAATGCGTGCCTCTCTGGGCCCGAAAAAAATCCAAAACGCTTTTTTGTTTAGCGCAGGGCCAGTGGGACCAAATGGGGTGGCAACCGTTCTTTTCCTGACATCGCCAGTGTGCGCGGTGATTTTTTTCGGCTCTTACATTAATGCGTGCCTCTCTGGGCCCGAAAAAATCCAAAACGCTTTTTTGTTTAGCGCAGGGCCAGTGGGACCAAATGGGGTGGCAACCGTTCTTTTCCTGACATCGCCAGTGTGCGCGGTGATTTTTCGGCTCTTACATTAATGCGTGCCTCTCTGGGCCCGAAAAAATCCAAAACGCTTTTTTGTTTAGCGCAGGGCCAGTGGGACCAAATGGGGTGGCAACCGTTCTTTTCCTGACATCGCCAGTGTGCGCGGTGATTTTTTCGGCTCTTACATTAATGCGTGCCTCTCTGGGCCCGAAAAAATCCAAAACGCTTTTTTGTTTAGCGCAGGGCCAGTGGGACCAAATGGGGTGGCAACCGTTCTTTTCCTGACATCGCCAGTGTGCGCGGTGATTTTTTTCGGCTCTTACATTAATGCGTGCCTCTCTGGGCCCGAACAAAACGCTTTTTTTTTTAGCGCAGGGCCAGTGGGACCAAATGGGGTGGCAACCGTTCTTTTCCTGACATCGCCAGTGTGCGCAAAATTTTTCGGCTCTTACATTAACACGTGCCTCTCTGGGCCGAAAAAATCCAAAAGCAGCTTTTTGTTTAGCGCAGGGCCAGTGGGACCAAATGGGGTGGCAACCGTTCTTTTCCTGACATCGCCAGTGTGCGCGGTGATTTTTTCGGCTCTTACATTAATGCGTGCCTCTCTGGGCCCGAAAAAATCCAAAACGCTTTTTTGTTTAGCGCAGGGCCAGTGGGACCAAATGGGGTGGCAACCGTTCTTTTCCTGACATCGCCAGTGTGCGCGGTGATTTTTTTCGGCTCTTACATTAATGCGTGCCTCTCTGGGCCGAAAAAAATCCAAAAGGCTTTTTTGTTTAGCGCAGGGCCAGTGGGACCAAATGGGGTGGCAACCGTTCTTTTCCTGACATCGCCAGTGTGCGCGGTGATTTTTTTCGGCTCTTACATTAATGCGTGCCTCTCTGGGCCCGAAAAAATCCAAAACGCTTTTTTGTTTAGCGCAGGGCCAGTGGGACCAAATGGGGTGGCAACCGTTCTTTTCCTGACATCGCCAGTGTGCGCGGTGATTTTTTTCGCTCTTACATTAATGCGTGCCTCTCTGGGCCGAAAAAAATCCAAAACGCTTTTTTGTTTAGCGCAGGGCCAGTGGGACCAAATGGGGTGGCAACCGTTCTTTTCCTGACATCGCCAGTGTGCGCGGTGATTTTTTTCGCTCTTACATTAATGCGTGCCTCTCTGGGCCGAAAAAAATCCAAAACGCTTTTTTGTTTAGCGCAGGGCCAGTGGGACCAAATGGGGTGGCAACCGTTCTTTTCCTGACATCGCCAGTGTGCGCGGTGATTTTTTTCGGCTCTTACATTAATGCGTGCCTCTCTGGGCCGAAAAAAATCCAAAACGCTTTTTTGTTTAGCGCAGGGCCAGTGGGACCAAATGGGGTGGCAACCGTTCTTTTCCTGACATCGCCAGTGTGCGCGGTGATTTTTTTCGGCTCTTACATTAATGCGTGCCTCTCTGGGCCGAAAAAATCCAAAACGCTTTTTTTTTAGCGCAGGGCCAGTGGGACCAAATGGGGTGGCAACCGTTCTTTTCCTGACATCGCCAGTGTGCGCGGTGATTTTTTCGGCTCTTAAATTAATGCGTGCCTCTCTGGGCCGAAAAAATCCAAAACGCTTTTTTGTTTAGCGCAGGGCCAGTGGGACCAAATGGGGTGGCAACCGTTCTTTTCCTGACATCGCCAGTGTGCGCGGTGATTTTTTTCGCTCTTACATTAATGCGTGCCTCTCTGGGCCCGAAAAAATCCAAAACGCTTTTTTGTTTAGCGCAGGGCCAGTGGGACCAAATGGGGTGGCAACCGTTCTTTTCCTGACATCGCCAGTGTGCGCGGTGATTTTTTTCGGCTCTTACATTAATGCGTGCCTCTCTGGGCCCGAAAAAATCCAAAACGCTTTTTGTTTAGCGCAGGGCCAGTGGGACCAAATGGGGTGGCAACCGTTCTTTTCCTGACATCGCCAGTGTGCGCGGTGATTTTTTTCGGCTCTTACATTAATGCGTGCCTCTCTGGGCCGAAAAAATCCAAAACGCTTTTTTGTTTAGCGCAGGGCCAGTGGGACCAAATGGGGTGGCAACCGTTCTTTTCCTGACATCGCCAGTGTGCGCGGTGATTTTTTTCGGCTCTTACATTAATGCGTGCCTCTCTGGGCCCGAAAAAATCCAAAACGCTTTTTTGTTTAGCGCAGGGCCAGTGGGACCAAATGGGGTGGCAACCGTTCTTTTCCTGACATCGCCAGTGTGCGCGGTGATTTTTTTCGGCTCTTACATTAATGCGTGCCTCTCTGGGCCGAAAAAATCCAAAACGCTTTTTTGTTTAGCGCAGGGCCAGTGGGACCAAATGGGGTGGCAACCGTTCTTTTCCTGACATCGCCAGTGTGCGCGGTGATTTTTTTCGCTCTTACATTAATGCGTGCCTCTCTGGGCCGAAAAAAATCCAAAACGCTTTTTTGTTTAGCGCAGGGCCAGTGGGACCAAATGGGGTGGCAACCGTTCTTTTCCTGACATCGCCAGTGTGCGCGGTGATTTTTTTCGGCTCTTACATTAATGCGTGCCTCTCTGGGCCGAAAAAAATCCAAAACGCTTTTTTGTTTAGCGCAGGGCCAGTGGGACCAAATGGGGTGGCAACCGTTCTTTTCCTGACATCGCCAGTGTGCGCGGTGATTTTTTCGGCTCTTACATTAATGCGTGCCTCTCTGGGCCGAAAAAATCCAAAACGCTTTTTTGTTTAGCGCAGGGCCAGTGGGACCAAATGGGGTGGCAACCGTTCTTTTCCTGACATCGCCAGTGTGCGCGGTGATTTTTTTCGGCTCTTACATTAATGCGTGCCTCTCTGGGCCCGAAAAAATCCAAAACGCTTTTTGTTTAGCGCAGGGCCAGTGGGACCAAA